>CM067479.1:34812938-34872037 GCA_034552555.1 Semaprochilodus insignis
ATATATATATATATATATATATATATATATATAGAGAGAGAGAGAGAGAGAGAGAGAGAGATTTACCATTTCTGTTCCTTCAGGCAAGACAGACAACAAATGTTAGCCATTTGTTCGATGCAATCTCAATTAATCATTCTAATGTTATGCCATGAATTGCTCAAATACTGTAGTGATACTGCAGTGCGACTCTTGCATGGCAGAGCTTTTTTGAACAGCTTTATCCATATCTAACAGAAAGATCAAAGTAAAAGGATTTTAATATGGTCCTCCTTCCCCAGCGTCATAAGTCAAATTACCTCTGACAAATGTGATTCTTCTAGTTGATTTGCTAAGCTTCCAACCAGGGCTACATCAAATCACACTAATTGGATGATTTCTCTCTTAATGCAAAAATGGCTTATAGAGACACAACTGACATGATGCCATGAGAAAGAAAAAGTCCCGCGGTGACTGTGCCCAGTCTTTTAGAAGCAGAAACACAGTAACTGGCTAAGCATTATCATTAAAGCGCAGGATAGAAGCTTGGGCTGGCTCCTCTGTGCTTTCAGAGTAAATGCATTCCTACCTTAGAGTCCCTTAATGTTCCGAAAAAGCAGAGAAATAGGATGGGATACGGCAGGAGGGAAGGGCCAGGGACGGGACGCTCTAAACTGGGATCAGCTAAGTGCTCTGAGCTGTAGTTAGGATGCTGAGGGGGTCGCTGATGGCGAGCATTAGCTCTATTCATTTCACACCGCTCCGGACCACTCCGCACCGCTAAAAACCCACCATTACATCAGACGAAGAAAAAAAGGAACAGACAGAGAAGACGCTTACCTGCTGAGGTACGATTTGCTCGATCGAAGTGCTGAGATTGACCGCAAAGACGTGATCCCTGCAACACACACAAAACACAAAGAAATCAGAGACTGACAGCAAAGTCTGGTCACGTCAATCTGAATTACACTGATTAGCTTCAATCATGCAATCCTGACTGTGGATCTTCACAGTGCCATATGTGCTGCCTATTAAGTTTCTTAGAATTACTGAATACTAGATTCTGTTACACGTACGACAAGCCTAGAACTAGCTTCCGCACAAGCTAGGGGCACCAAGCTGATTGTCGTCCACAGCCAAGCCAGCACTGAGTGTCTATGATCTCCCATAAGTTCTGGCGTGTGTTGGTACCTGTTGGCGGCACTAATTGGCCAACTGAGAATGCTGAACTGGCTGCTAGTGGGAGAGAGTTCTCAGAATGGCTGTTCAGCCTAACCAATCAGTGCACCAGTAGAGCCCACAGTGGTTATGTGATTTTTCCACATATATGCAAATAGTAATGATTTATCAATAAGGGTGGATATTCTAAACATGTATTTAATTTATTTAATATTTCAAAATAATTCTAAAATCCAGTGGTGCACAGTGACCATGTAGTCCCCCACGTCAGACTATAAATGTCAAACCCTGGAAGACAAAAACAAGGAAGAAAGCCATATCTGAAGTAATGTTCATGACCACCAGAAAGCCTATGAGAATCTAGTAGTACACTAAAGCTTTTTGGTTGTTCTAGATTAAACCCAGACATGTGAAGTTTGTAAAAGACACTCTGTTTTTATCTGAAGCTTATTGACATATATTATACGTGTAGCAATTACTACAAAAGTCCTAAAATACAGCAGCTGAATGAATGTACTAGTTAGGATACCACTCATACTTGCATATCTAGAACTTCCAGAGGGCCAAGTGTGATGTTTTTCGATGTTCACAGAATTGGAACCTCACATTGTAAATCAGAAGGTGGTTTTATGTGGTTTATTCCGCTGTCAGTTTCTATTTATGTTAGACATTAATCTCACGTTTGGCCTTCTGTTCTGCTCCTGAAGTCCTAACTAATGAGACAGCTCACTGTATCTACCTACATACCACAGAGAAAACCACAGCAGACTAAAAAAAAAGCTGAACCAACAGAAAGTATTTGGTATTCCAGTCATTACTTGTTGTTTTTCATTTCTGTCATATAATCAAGAACATACAGCAGCTACAAGTTTAATGTAGGTTAATGCTAATTCCTGGTAGTGTCCCAATGGAATGTTATCTTAACACCAAGCTAGCCGTGGTGAACTTTCACTATCCTAATACAACTTATAGCATATTTGACTTAAACAATGCCATTTACACTGAAGTCACAAATCATTAAGATCTACTTCAACTGAACAAAGCCTGGTAGCCTGTGAGCTATCTCCTGAGCTGGTCAGCTGAGACCGTTCTGCAATACTGGATCCTTTTCTCTTTGTTATATAGTATAAATATATAAACAAAGACGACTGTTATCTCCTAGTATGGAAAGTTGTATCCTTTCATGCAAGCGCAGCACATATGTCTGCCAGCTGTGGCCTTTGTGGGGTTTTCAAGTGCAACTTTTCACAGTAGACGTGAGGCGCCGGTGAGGTGATGGGAGGCGATTGTCAGCTGCCTTTAGTCAGCTGACGCTGTTTTTTTTCCAACGTCAGCTTTCAAGGTCCGAAGGCTGGTGGTATTGGAGGTGACAGACTCACCTGGCAGCGATGTAGAGCATGTGGTTTATACGAAGCATCCTCTGGAAGTCCAGACCGAGCCTCGCCGTGTCATTATCTGACATGTTGCCCTGGAAACCAGGGTACAGGTAGGAGTCTACAGAGAGAGAAAGTGAGACAGAGAGAGATTAGGAACCAAGCAACAACAGCTGTTGCTGTTAGGAGTAATCAATACTCTCCAGCACTGCCCACACCTAGAACTGTTTAGAAGAAACAACAAAAAGATTTCATTCATATCTGCTGAAACTAATTACACAAGATGTCTGCCTATAGAAGATATTAATACCCATTCTACTCAGCATAGCTTTATTAAAACTAATCCTCCTGAGAATGCTCGGCTCAAAGAAAAGCGATTCCTCATTCGGGATATCCTTTATTCATTATTGTGATAATGGCGAGGTCTAACAGCACTCCTGGCCCTTCATGGCAGAGTAAATTCAGTCTGTGTATCCAATCTGTCAGCACAAAGTGATGGCTTCATTTAGCCAGCAGCTTTGTGCTGTGGAAGGTGAGTAGGACATGCCTTTTCAGGCTTTGCCCATTGCCATTTGCCATCCAAATGGTCCTATAACACAATGTATATTACAGAGCGACGTCAGCGACCTTTCACTGCAGAGGTCAAGTAAATGGAAGATCATACTCAGTCACTGTTATGTGTGAAAACAACTGCTGATAACTGTATCGACCATGCTATGAGACGTGCACGTCTATGAGTGGTATAAACTGTCTTGTTGCAAACTCCAAGGGCAGAAATTCTACAGCTGTTGCCAGCAGGGAATTAGACTCTTTCTAACTGATCTGAGCACTGAGCAGAGTGACAGGCTGCGAAAGGAAACATCTAAGAGTTTAGCGGCAGCAGGAACTTGATTCTCCTCTCAGATGTTTACACAATAAATATCATCTGATCTCAGTGAGCTCACCACTGATCACAGGACAGCCATTATTCGCACACTTCTGTATGAAGGCATACAGCACAAAAGCCCAAATAAATCAATCATGCACTTTCTCTGTGGACTGCATGTGTTTAGATTGAAACCGTGGTTATCTAGCCTACCCCACGGTGGTGAAGCCTTCAAGCTTTATTACAAAGAATCAGCTGTTGGATCCCATGACCAGGAGGGCAGCAGCCTACGGCGCCATGGGGCTCTGGCTGTTTGCATAAGCCGGACAAGAAGGAGCATCTTCATAGCTTCAATGAATTAACCGCCACACTGACCAGAAAAGAAGAGCACGAAGAACGTGGGAGCGAGAAAAACAGAGAAAGGGCAAAAGGGCTGATCTCCGGGGGAGACAAACATGGCGGATATCCTGACTCAGCAGCATTCATCTAGGCTGTGTGCTTTCGCTCCCTTCTGAATTGCTCCAACCTCGGGAAGAATGTGGTGAAACCTTAACCTTCATGGACCTACATTTCAAACTCTATTATAACTCAATCATTTTGCTTTGTTTTCCCATAAAGTTCCTCAAAAATGGACTTACAAAGGCACTTAAGAGGTTCACTCACGTTTTCAACTTCTCTGCTACTAGAAACTTTGTGATTAGCCAGATTCCTTATACACTCATCATCAAAAGAACAGTTGCACAAATAGTTGCATTCAGAAGGAATCAACTGACAGGAATGAAACATGGTGTGTAGGTTCTGACATCGCGAGACATGCAAATGATTAAAGGCCACACATGTGATGTAAGCAAGGACGGGTCTTATCGCTGTACCTGACTGATTTAAGAGCCACGATTGAGGACATTTAGTGAGCAGTAACACCCTCCATAAGGCATCCTGTTAGTGCCAGCACAATTGGCAGATGGCTGCATGACGAAGGACTACATAGACACAGACCGTTACGACGTCTGCTCTTAAGACCACGTTAACGTCACCGAACACTGCAATGGTGTCGTACAGACTGTCATGGAGTGACTCTGAATGGCAGCGGATCATCTTCAGTGACGAGTCCCGCTTTTGTCTTGGTGGAGACGACCAAAGAATCTGTGTGTGGAGGTACCCTGGTCAGCACCAAGATGAATGGTTAGTTGACGTGCGCCACCCTTCCAGAAGTCCTGGTGTCACACCACCTCCAGCCCTACTGCAAATTCTGCAGGAACTGTGCGAGAATATTCAAGCTGCATGGGATGGATTACCACAGGACACCATTAGGAACCTCTACAACTCCATGCCGAGACGTCTGGCATGTTGCGTTAGCAAACATCGTGGCCTGATGCCATACTGAGAGACACTACTTCTGTATATTCTGTATATAAATATTGCCCATATCAGTCTAAATTTATCATCATTTATTGCTCCTGGTAACCTTTATCTTCCATCTGAGTAGCACTGCAATGTGTAGTTGCAGAAGCTGAGTAGAGTATTAGGTATAGCATAAATTCAGCCTCTGAATTCTCCCGACCTTACAGGGCCTATTCAGGTTAAGCAGAAAAATACAGTCAGTAATCATGGTTTACCTGTCAAAATATGGTACGGCATTTTGCAGAAGCACTGTTGTCTTATCAAGAATTAACACCGAATTTCACCCACCCACGCAGCTGGAACTGTATCAGACTTTATTTACATTCAAATATATTGCTGTTTTATCCCTACTGAAGCCTTCATGAGAGAACTCTGAAACATCAGCATGGTTTCAGGGTAAATAAAGGTTGATCTATCTGTTTTGCAGAGTGTGAGAGTGCCAATTGTTTCAGCATGAACTTCTGAGTTTTTGGAAGTACTTCAAGGCTGGTGGAGGCGCCTTCCCAAATGTTCTCTTGGAAAGAAATGGTCTCAGTTTTTTACTCCTTGACTAAGGAGCTTTATATCATCATTGCACGCATGGTGTATTGCTAAGACTACAGTTTACATCAAGCATGGCCTCCTCTGCAGGTGAACTCTTCATCAGCACTTTCTTTCTACTGAATGGGGTGAGACAGTCCTTTACCTTTAACCTGTCCTTAAATTAGTGCACACCTCAAGCACTCTCCTGGCACAGGGTCAGGGAATTACCATAAGTAATAGCTTTCCTGTACTTGTGCAGCACACGCTTGTGTGCACATGCACGTATGCCCACACACACACACACACACACACACACACACACAGGTGGAAATGGCTGATAAATGGACCTCATTACATGTCTGCTGGTCTCCTTGAAGAGCTCTATTAGCCCTGGCTACCTCTACCGATGGCCCACTGCTTCTATATCTCTTATGGATCCATTAGCGGTGAGGCCAGCCTTCCTCTCACCTCATGTAGTAATAATGGACCTGTAATTTCAACCGGTGGATGTTCCACACACTTCCTTGCTCAAAACAGACAGTAAATGTGTTGCATGGAACTCGCCACATGGACCTTTCACTTCCTGTGCTGTCGTCATCCTAAACAATTTTGTTTTAATGGCACTTAACGGGAATTTGAGTTGGATCATTTGTACCTCAATCACCTATATTGTTACTGACACCATAAAATGAATGTAACTATCACATTTCATTGAACAAGACAAGTGCAACGGCTGATATCAACATAAAAGCACTGAACCCATCTCCCCAAATACGAGTGCTCCTTTGTAGCCAAGTATGGTCTTGCTCACTCCATTATTGATATGTTGATGTGAATGTTGTGACTGGATTGACTATGGAGCTGCTGGCTGTTTACGCCTTTGGCATTTGAACAGGGTTCTTACCTGCCAAGTGCTGATTGTTTGGCAGGCTGGGTGCTTTTAAGTGTGAGAGATGGTTTTACATGTTTTCTAATTTATTCTGGGCATAATACATCATCCAGTTCATCTTGTTCTTGCTACTTTGGATGAGAAGAGTAAAAATGTAAAGCCTTGGAAAAAAGAGGGAGGGGTGGGGAGTAACGATCTGGCAAAAAGTTCCATAAGTGTAAGATCCAAAACTCTGTAAGACTTCCTGCGCTTAGTATCTCGCAAACTAAAATGTCTATCGATAAACAAAGAATCCTGTCTATGAGTTCCTAAGCGTTATACTCACACTCACTCCCAACGATGCTGATTGGCTGTAGGTCCTGGGGGAAGGGCGTGGCCGCATTGGACAGGTGCGATAGGCTGGTGAGGGCAAGGGTCAAGGCCATGAAGGGCCGCAACCCCAAAACCAACCGCATTTCAGCGCCAGCTACAGCACTCAGGCCCGCAGCATGACCCGCAGTGGACTTACTTCCACCTGAAAGAGAGTAAAACAAGGGTGTGAATTACTGAAAGTAAATGTATGTATGTCATTTTACTCACAACTTCGTCTGATACTCAGGCTAGGAGAAGTATAGAAGAAGATCAAACGATCAAGTCTCTATTTCAAAATAATAATGTTTAATTACAAGGTTGTGCCTCAGTGAGCGAGAGAGAGAGAGCGAGAGAGAGAGAGAGAGAGAGATGAAAGAGCACAGGAGCATCTTCGCTCATTAAAACTCCAAGTGGCCTTGACTACTCCCAGCTAATCAAATTTAAGCCGCCTGCACACCCAGGTTAGCGGAGGTTCAGTCTCAGAACCCAATATCTCCAGTTTACAAAACCTACGTCCCAACAACTCCACCTCTGCTTCTGTCTCAAAGCTTTGCCTGGACATACATGCTTCTTTCCATCACACTTTATCAAAAGTTATCTGCAAATTTCATCACATTCTACATCTCATAATAGAGTGCCATCAGAAGAACTTCTCGCACGTACAGTGGTACATTCAGATGGTTCAGCAGTACGAAGAGAAAAGCTGAGCTAACTACTATTATCTGCCACAGCTTAGATAGCAAAGAAATAGCTCAGAGTAGGGCAGAGGGGGGATTGAGAGACCTCTGGCCGGAGGGACCCCGGCTCATTGACTCTTACTCCACAGTCTTTCACAGGTGACTTAACACAATTAACAGCAAAGGCTGCTGGGATAGTGCCTCCCTCTGTCAACCATGACACAAGTCCAACAGGGACGCATCAAAAACTCATTTTCAGAGCAGCGGAAAAAAATGACAAGGGGTGAAAAAAAAGTCAAGCAATAAAAAAGGCCCTGCTGCCCATGTTGCAGGGTAACTTTGAGCCGAATTCCATTACTAATCAGAGGCAGAGTGTTTGTGCCATGTGCAGACTGAGTTGAAATGCTAATTCTAATTTTGTTTACTTTGCAGGGCCAACTGAACAGCCAGATGGACAACAGGAAGTCGCTCTTCAAGTAAACAGACCAATAGTTGACCTGCGTGGATGAGGCCTTTTCCTTTTCATATTAATGCTAGGTTGGAGGTTGGGGCAGAGGGATTAGGTGGACCGAGATGCTAACTCCCCAGCAGAGTTCGAATGGGATCAGAGTCTGAGTCAACATGAATATGAGCCGCTATCAATATTCATGTGCTCCGCCCTCATTCTCATTCAGCAGAGGCAAGCGTTTAGCGATGCGGTCAAACAATGATCACACTATAAATTTAAAATGTGGGTGTCTGCTTCTGTTTATTTCATGAATTACAGCCCCCTGTGTTCACACTAACACCCTTACTAACACTCTCTCTCTCTCTCTCTCTCTCACACACACACACACACACACACACACACACACACACACACAAACACACACTGTCAAAGCAATATATCAGGACATTACTTCTGATGGATTATTTGCACATGGAAGATTGGCTTCTGGCACAGATGGACAAGGTTGCTTTCTGTTAGCACAACTTGTGCACAGTGAGAGTGAGACGACTGCTTTCTGCCTCAAGCACACCTGCAAGTCTGCACACTTACTCATGCTCTTATATTACTACATTTATGCACGGTTTTTATGAGCAGTTCACTGAACTATATATTACTTTAGCTAAAGACTTCAACATTAATTCCTGTAACCAGGAGGCAATTAGATCCAGAACATTATGTTGAAACTGACCAGTTCAACCTGTGACAGAAGTGATGATTCGGAGGGCTTTTTCTTAGTTCGGTTCATTTCGACAGATGTGAAGACTCTACCTGTAGTAATTGATTCCAGTCTTGGGCTGGAGGTTAGGGAACCAGCCAGAGGGTCATTGGTTCGATTCCCTGAACCGACAATAACGACTGAAGTGCCCTTGAGCAAGGCACCTAACCCCCAACTGCTCAAGGAGTGCCATGGATAGGGTTGCCCACCACTCCTGGCAAGTGTGTTCACTGCCCACTAGTGCGTATATGTGAGTGTTTCACTTCACGGATGGGTTAAATGCATAAGACAAATTTTGCTGTGTGCAAACACAACTGGCAAAAAATGGCTCTAAACTCTCTATTTAGAGAATGACTGGCCTCACCAGATTTTTTATTTATTTATTTATTTTTGAATATTAAACAATCAAACTGCATTCTGTCAAACATTACGGGTATCGGTCTGCTATAATCGGTCTGTCTAACATTTCTTTCTTCACTCATATCACTCTTGCAGCATGAGCTACTGCTAATAACGGCAGACAAGCACTAAAAGAGTAGCGGAGAAATTCATTTGATTTTGCCCACATGGACTGCTGAGTGTATGTCAAGAGGTGCGTAGGCATCAGTGACCTCACTGGTGATACATAATTAAACCAATCAATATTAAAGAAGGAGGGATGTTGTTTTTCACTGCTACGATTATGATACATGCAGATGATATGTGTTTATTTTCAGGCAGCATAATGAGAGGAATGATGCATGTATACCAAGAATATGTGTGAAGGATAGATCTGCAGTTTATACACTAATACGCTAAGCTGATCAGGTAAAAACAGGTCTGTCTCAGAGTGCTAAATGTAACAGAGCATTTATATACCCACCAAACGTCTGACCTATCAACGGACACCTACATGTACGCTCCTAGGTAAGGAAAAAAAAAAAAAAAAGAAGACAGGCTTTTTTTAGAATATTTTGTCTCACATTAAAACACAAACTAACTTGGCAATGTTTTTCAGCTGTCATCAGTGCTGGGTAGAACAATATTGACTCTTCGTTCTATAAGACCGTCCGCAATATTATCCACAAAACTGAAGAAATGAAAGGGAAAAGCAGTCCATACTAAGCCACTTTATCTGTTTGCTTTTTGGGCTAGGTTCATTTTATTTTGCCTGGGGGTGTATATATTATTTAACAACAATAACACTTAAACCTAAACCCAGAAAGCATTTGAAAGAGTTAGGTATAAGCGTTTGAAATCACCAAGTCTTGAGCTGTGAATAAAAGTGCTGTAATGCCAACCCTTGGAGTCAAGAGAGCAGAAAAACATTATGAATTTTTGAAATTTACTGCTAAATCTGCAGGTAATTAATATATGTGGATATTATCAGCCAACCAATAGAAAAGCTGGATTTTAAAGGACATTTTTTGGCATTTTATAGTTTTTAGTGAAATCTGTGTTTTGCTATGTAAACTGTAGTCTCGTGTACAGCCAGCAAATGCTTCCCACAACATGTTTCCCAACTTCATGTTTTCTCGTCATTGTAGGCACATTTGGACAAAGCACACAACCCGCATATATGCACGGAAGCTTCTTGTCCATACAGACCCCACAGCAGGGCTCCAGCAATGACTAGCTAATCAGAGGGTTTAGTAGCCATTCTCCGAGATGTTCTTTGTCATTTGTCTTATCAGACTCACATTCGGGTGCTCTGGGCTCGGAGCTGACACATGGAACAAAATAAATATATGCACGCTCACATACGGACACACAAATGGGCACAGACACACACAAACTAATCTTTACTCGCACAAAGCGGTGAAGATCAGAGGACCTTTTGAGCATGAACACAAACAAACAGCGATTACGCAACACTGCCACATGCTCTACTGCAATAATAGTTTTTTTGTGAGCTATTTTATTCGTTACAGAGCATACAGACACACTAGTTGCGCCCCACTGCCATGATATCCTGTGATCTTCCTGTCTGATTTTCCTGTCAGAGGACCAGAGCAGACTCCTCCATCTGCTTCTCTCTCTGTCTGCCTGCAAAGGAAGTAGTGTTGGGAGGTCATGGGAAAGTAATGATAGTAATGAAGAGGGAGGGAGATACAGAGAGAGAAAGAAAGAGAGAGCACTCCACTGACCTTCAGTCTACACTGGCAGTCTGAAAGTGCAAGAGCAGCTCCATGTCTTTCATTCAGCTGCTTGATGAATACAGCATTCCGTGTTCTGTTGTGGCTTTCTAGAGAGATGTTACACTGTGTAAGTGAATCTAGTGACCATTTCTCATAGCACTTTCAGTCTCTCTCTCTGTCCCTTAGCAGTGCACGGCCTGAACATGTGCGTCTACAGCAGAGCACTTCCGCAGTCATTAATAGACACTCAACGAGACCTCCCTCTCAGCACCGAAGACTGATGCTAACACTGATAGGCTTCAGAAGCCAGTGGACGTGCCTCTTGGTTAATTAAATGACCTAAATGGATTTGGCCTTAATTACTTCCCCTCGCTGCTCACTCTCATGCCTCCATCACTGCTGTCACACTGAACAACCTAGACTCAGCTCAGCTATTCCAAGCGCTGTCAGCCAGACAGTACACCTGAGCGAGCTGACATTGGAAATTGTACAGCTTAAGTTCAGCTGATTCAGTTAAAGCCAACTTCATTTGTATAGTGCTTTGCACGGCTGGCACGATTACAAAACATTCTCCTGAAATGCAGGTCCAAATCTCCAATGGGTGTCGCTGAGGGCAGCAGAAAAAACGCTCTCTGAAAGCATTAAAACGCTTCCTGAGAGAAGCCAAGACTCAAGGTGGGAACTGATGCTCCTCTGGCTGGCACCAAATCATAACGTTATGATTAGACATAGAGTTTCCATGATTGGGATAGGCCCTGCAATGGACTAGCATCCTGTCCAGGGTGTATCCAGCCTTCTACCCGATGAGCACTGGTATAGGGTCCAGCACCCCCTGCAACCCAGGATAAGCGGTTTAGAAGATGAACAAACAAATTAATTAATTAACTAATAACAGAGTGGATGATTAGGGCTAAACTTCAAATGCATGGACGCTCCTACAACCATTTGTACGGATGCAATGAAATTTTGTAAAGCCAAAAAAAAAATAATAATAATAATAATAATAATTTTTCATCACAAAGATGGTAGAAACAGGGAAAACAAACATACGGCCCTGCAAATAAAACTCTAAATCTTTTTACTTTGCTTTCCTGTGCAGATGCATTCGGTCTGAGCATAAGATAATCAACAGTGAAAATGAATGTTGGCTGCATTTCATGGTTCCAAGCAATTCGGAATCTCCGTTCATGTCAAGTATCAACACAGTTTTACAGTTCTGACAACACAAGAAAGCAAAAATCAGTGGCAGAAAAGGAAGTCTTCGCTAACACAACAATACTACATAAAGTTGCAGGTTTTGAAATGAAGAAAAAACATTGACAAAAGTGTTTAAGTACGGGGGAGTAAAGAGCACACAAGCTGTTAGGGACCTTGTAATGGTCACTACGTTAAATTTACTTGTTTAAGGGTTAAACATAGTTACATGTGTCATGAGGTAGGAAGATATACAGGATAAGCCATCGACAGTAGTCTATTAAGCCTAGGGGAACACCAGTCCTGCTGGAGTGTTGGACAGGTTGTTAGAGGAAGGAGAACATCCCCCTAAGCTATTTCTGAGAATAGAGCACTGGGTCAGGAGACTGGTAATCATCTTGCCATAGAGCTGGAAGGTGAGTGTCACATGTAAATGGCTACAAAACAATCCAGCAGGTCCAGTCAAGCAGGCCAAAGAAAACATGATGGTGGGTGGGCCAGTTCAGGAAAAGTGGTGAGTTCTCATACAAAGCACATTGTTAGGTATGTTTTACATACAGTTATGAATGTAATAGAGTCTAGTTTGATTATAAAAGTTGTAAAAGCTAAAATCAGCAAAAGAATTTAACTTTACATGAATGCGCTACTCAAGGATGAAATACACAAATATTTCCAGAGGGGAAGTTTAAAAGCCAAGGTAACAAGACACTATGCCATGATAAATCAACTGTTTTAAACATGCAGGATTATGTGTGGCTTGTCAAACATAGTAAAGGGAAAATACCCATATGAGTTAAGGTTTACAGAGCACCTCCCCTGGGGATCGTACCAGTCACACTGATAGAGCTGTATCCACCACAGACAGGTGTGAAACACCCTTACGGCTACATTCTGAAGCCAATCTTGTTCAGCAGGGCTGGGGTCCATTTAATTTCAGGCAATCCAATTTAGAGTTTTTCCTCCTACAAGCAGCTCTGACCTATGATGAAATATGTCTTTATAAGCTCTGCTTTATCACAAAAGACATGCTCAATTTCTTGTTTCGTTGCACTTTCAATGTAATGTTTAAACTGATTAAGTCGCTGCGTGTTTATTTTCCAGGTGATATTAGCAGAAATGATTGATTTATTGTACTCTAAGTTTAGCTTATTTATTATTAATTGGTTTAGTCACACTAAATTTGCTGCATTGTCATAAATAACCGTGAAATGAAATGATCTGTGTACTTCAACCAATGCAGGCACCGCACCAATTTCTAGTCCTGAGTTCATAAAACACGCACCACTGTCTAAGACAGAATTAGTTGGTATAGGCCACTGATTCTTGACTGGGGTATGTGGCCTAAAAGTGAACCCAGGTGTATATTTAATTCATAGACATCATGTGGAGCATCAGTTTGCATTTTACGTGCTTACCCTAATAAACTGTTGTTCTGAAATGATGTGGTAGCACTTACACTTGTAAAAACACTGCCCCACATATAGATTATATTGCTTGTCCAGTGAAGATGAGGGGTAAAAGACACTATTAGATACAATTTAGTCCTGTTACATTTATTGTCCAGTCCTAACTTTAGAATCAACTTCTCGTTGTTTTAATTGTGCATCAGTCCTGCTCTGCCTTTTACCATATTTCTGGGTCAGAGTTGTGGTAAGTGTTTCATCTATGCTCCTATATTGCAGTCCTGCTCCCGGGACTCCAAAGTTCTGCATGTTTTAGATCGCTCCCACACCTGATTCAAATTATCAGCTCATTATCAAGCCTTTGATAAGCTGCATGAGGCGTGTTAGACCAGACTGAGAGCTAAAATGTGCAATGCTATCATTTTGAGGATTTAGAGGCTGTCTTTCTCAACATCCCGGTGAAGAATGCCCATCCCCCCCAGTGATCCTCTTACTAAGAAGTTTTTCTGAAGAGGTGAGGGCTCAGCTGCCCTAAACCTTAAAGTCTGCAGATGCTCCTAAAAAGACTGCTACTTTCGTTGCTTTTCATGGTTATTCTAAAATTTCAAGGTGAGAGTAAAACACTGCCTCCACTTGTTGGCTTGAGGCCAAGAACAAATTTCAGAATAAAATGTCATAGTGCAAAGTTGCAAATGACTTCAAAAACAGGATAAATTAACTGAACAACCATAAAGATAGTACTAAAACCTAGCCTTGAGTTTAGGTTCATATTTCCTCCATTTTCACTGAACGATTCCAGAAATCAGAACTGACTGTGATTTGTTCGGTATGGCTTTAGCATTCGACCGTTAGATGTAGAACACCCCCCTAGTTTCAGAAAACTGCTCAAAAATGAGAGGGACACTTGGGACCATATGGAAGGGAAAGGGGGTGAACACAACAATGCAAAAAAGCAAACAGATACAGCAATATTACTTTCCCTCTGTCATTCTTACGCAACATAGCCTGTTCACATGATTATGCTGA
The DNA here is from genome assembly GCA_034552555.1 of Semaprochilodus insignis. NCBI lineage: Eukaryota > Metazoa > Chordata > Actinopteri > Characiformes > Prochilodontidae > Semaprochilodus > Semaprochilodus insignis. Next base: position 34,827,120 of record CM067479.1, read on the forward strand.
TGCTGAAATTTACCATGAAAGAGACAGATGGACAGAATCACTGATCATCTCAGCACACAGATATCCCAACTCATGCTGGTACTCAAGTAGAGTAATATTAAGCCCAGCATGTGGACTCTGAACATTTACAGTTGATAGACACATTAACACATTAGTATTATTGTGGCTGAGCTATACATGAAAAAAAGATTTAAACATATTACACTGGGCATTTCTCAAAGAGCTCCCTATTTCAAGTAGGGTACCGACCCGAGAATTCAGCATTTTATGCTGTGTGCCATTATCAAAATCGATCCAATGCACTAAAACTTTTGCTCCCTGAAAAGTTCCCACAGTGTAGCATAAAAACCAGTAAGCATCTACTGTTCAACCTGCTCCCTAACCAGAAATAGTGTTTCATCTTGAGTTTGATCTTTGGAAAATTCTGAAATCAGACACATATGAAATTATGACTACGCTTAATATAAAATGATTTAGATGAAAATGTTGTTGCTGACACTGAGCTAGAAAATAATAATTTGCTAAACTAACATACAAAGAATAATGAAAGAATAAAAAAAAACGGAAAATAAGTAAATTGGACTGTGAGCGAGTCCAGTAGTCTGCTTAACTAGCTGTGGGGGCTGCACGGAAGAAAACACTTCAATGCCAATGGACCACCACCTCTGTCATGGTCTCTCTGTTACTATCAGTATAACTGCTTAGGTAAACCATGGTTAGCCTGGTGCTGGCAATGCTTACAGGAATCGGCGTTATGCCCATGTTGTTAATTGAATGAAGAAAGGTTTAACTGCATTAAACATTGCTATGTGTGACTGACACATGACTTTATCTGGGTCTCAGCATTCATGACATAACTCAAATATTCCTATCTAAATACAGCAGCATGGCTAAGCACAACACAATGGATTAGTTTCCCATCCAAAGTTGTTGCATACTGTCTTCTGGAATCTCGGCATCTCGAGTTGTCAGTGTCCCAATGTTCTTCTTAACAGGGAACATCCCAGCCAATGTCTGCTCTATAGCTGAATTATATATGTTCAGTTTTAGGGCATAGCTACACTAATAGCGTGGCAATACTGATTATGAATCTGTTCCCTTTCATCACATGTAAAGGTCTAAATGCTTCAATACAAGGCCACACTCACCATTCCAGATCACAAAATAAATGGCAGGAGCAAAAGAAGAAACCCACACAGCAACTGTACAAACCACCTGCCAAAAAACTGTTATCACAAACAGGAGTCCCACCACACAAACACACAAGCACAAACCACTCGACAACCTGACTTATACACACTCCCCTCGAGAAGCCTAGCCCGTTCTGTAATCAGTGGGCGTTTGCTGCGTGTTTGGCGTACTCTGAGGTGCTGATGAGCTGACAGCTGTCGATATGAGACTACCCGCTGCTTATCCCCCCCACACACCACCGACACTTAACTCTGCATGAGCTCTTGGCTGCTAGTGCATTTCCAGAAAGCAAAGCCTTGTTTTTAATGAAGCAGAGCCCTCTGGGCAGCAGGGGAGGCCATGCAGGGGAAGCATGAGAGCGCCATGGGTGGGGTGCTGGTGGGAAGAGTCTGAGGATAAAGAGCCTCTGGGGTGTGGATTGATTATGTGACATTCATTTGGATTTAACAACAACGCAGCAACCCCTGGGTGCTCTGGGGCTGCCAGACGTTTGGGTCTGGGGCTCTCCATCATTTGACACTTTGGAAGGCTTCCCATCATGAGGGGGTAACACTAATAACCGGAAACTGGCAGCAGTTTATGGCGCAAGTCAGACGCAGCGGAATCATCTTTACATGATCTATTTTCATTTACACATCAGCTTGATGTAACGACTCTGGCTATGCCCTGCCGCCGGCCCGAAAGGCAGACACCATAAAACCACATTGATTAAAGCTGAAACGACTATGTTTAAAATACGACTGGCTGCTTCAGAGGAAGTAGCTGTGATCTGATCTCATCCATTATCTTTGGCTGGAGAGCAAGGTCTCCCTCCCTCCACCCCTTGCTGCCTCAGTGCTTTGGGAGCGGTCCCTGAATGAGTCCACCTCTCTGCCACCCCCCTCCATATACATCACCTTCTATAATGAAGGCGTGTGTCCCCAGGCTCCTCTGTCATTTCAAACACGATTAGGCACATTAGTGTGCCGGTTCTCCACGGCCCATTGCCCCCCAGCCACTCCGGCGGGGACCTACCAGTAGCTGTGCCAATTAGCAGGGCCACAGCTAGCCTAGCCACAGCAGCATTTGGAGAGATTCTGCTGCCACATGTAGCTTTCTGGAAATGCTCCCAAGACCTTGATGAGCTTATAAGAGTCCAAAACATGTGAGGAGCGCTGTTCAAGCAAAAACTCGAAACGCTGCATACACACATCTAAATAACTTTGACTTGGGGGGGTTTACATTGCAAATGACCCAGTGTTGTTGCCACTGTTAAATCCTCGCATGGCACGGATGCCTGACAGATTGGATGCTTTTTAATGATATGCTGAAGCTGATTAGCAGGCCAGTGGAACAGCTGGGCTGAGAAGCCGAGGTGCAAATGAAGCACAAGCCTTTAAAAGAAGGACGCTGTTATTTTCCCTCGCTGATTACAAGTGGAACATCCATATACACTGCCAAAGACACATACAAAACACAACTTATATGAGCATTATTTTGATTCCCAGATGTGTGACAAATGAATTTAGGAAGCTATCACTAATTTAATTAAGTACAGGAACCATAAAGGAATCTAAGCTCCAAACAGTTTTTGACAAACAAACTAGCATGCGCTCTCAGTCTTCATACACTCAAGCTCTAGTTATGTGGCTGCAGAAAGAATAACGGGAAAAGAAGAGGCAGCTTGTTCATGACTTGGTGCTACAAAGGCAGCATTGTTTGATCAGCGCACATGGCCTGCTGATGGTGGGTCAGTGCATCAGTGTGCAGCCTGAGACCGATCCCATGATTCCTCTCACATGGTGCCAGGATCGTCTGAAAGAACCATCTAAACAGTTTCTTGACAAAGGTCAACACGAATGCTTGAAGTCAGACAGGGCTGCGCTTTTCTGCAGATCTGAGAGAAGCTTTTCTTTGTTTGTTATGATAGGTTTGAGATATTAGATTTGGGAACTGGTCCCAGATCAAGACTAAAAGAATCCCCAACAAACTTCACTGAAATAGATTTTCCAGGCCGCATCCATGCTAAACACTGATGGCGTCTAAAGCCTGCTCTGTGCGGTCGGCCATTTCATTAACCATCTCTCAGTCGAGACAGACAGGAACTTTTCTAATTAGATTTCAGTGGACGCCCACTCTGCTGCTGCACTGCTAAATTGGAATTGGGATCAAGCGGTGTTGGGTAATTATCGACAGTCAACCCCTGGAGCAGCAAGAGAGAGAATGTGAAATTTCAGGGCTTGTGTAACTCAGTCAAACCTAGTTTGAGGCTATTGCTAATTAAGAGCCTTTGAAATCACCACTCAAAGTTCACACAGGCCTACAGTGCCAATATTAGGTGCTGTGGACACTAGATTTAAGGACAAAAAAGGTCTCTTTAAAACGCCAGTACTGCAGCAAGGAAAATTTGTGTAAGGAAGAGTTGGATTTGGACAGCAAGTTTCCTCTGGAAACAAAAAAATCCAAATATCAGAGCAAGCTCAAAAAATGCCATGAAAGTGCAGTGATACGTTAAGGGCGTGTGACTGACAGTGCGTTTACTTGTCGTGAGAGTCGAGAGGAGAGAATCAATTCTGCGGACGGACAGCGTTCGGTCCCTCATTTGGGATTAGGGAGGAAATAGATGGTGTCAGAACCATCAGTGCTCTCTCTCTCTCGCTCTTTCCTATCAGGACAGTGGCACGATTGTGGGTGTTTAAACGAATGCTTCGGTGTCATCCGAGGTCACACGTGTGTGTGCGCACTTCCGTGTATGTGTGTCTGTCTGGTCTGTCACAGAGAGGTCACAGCCTTCTCGCTATCAACGCCAGTCAGCTAAACCCAGAGGGAGGGAAGGGATCCGCCACAGGCACCACAGTTCAGACTCACTGACAAGGTCATTCCATCAGAGGAACATGACTGCTTGGCCTGGCCATACTGCAGTCTAGCCTCTACTGGGAGATGCTGCCCTTAGCATGAGGAAGAAAACGAGGAAGGTCATCCCATAGCTTGCATGAAGCTGACAAAGTCCACTGAAGCAGCTCTACGCGCTTCTCCGGAATTCTGTTCAGACTGAAGAAGCTCCAAGTAGATGGAGACGGTGGGAATAGTAATCGGAATTTTATTAAGGCTCAGCTGTCAGGAGAAAAAAGTGCTTACATAGAGCGTTGCAGCGCCCCGTACGATGCCTTTATTGACACTTTCTCTTTTCAAAACAAGCCTCTTGCACCACATGAAATATTCAGCAAGCGTTTGATTTAGTAAGGAGGATGAAGAACCTGGGCATGAATAGAGTGCTGGGCTTCGGTCACACGATCAAAGAGCTCAGAGGAGCCCTGCAGCAGACACAACATAGAGTAACTATAGTAACTATGCAGACGCTACACAAATGTATACAACCCCTCCCTCAAACGCTATTCATTAATAATACTCATACTGATTTTTTTCCCCTCCACTTAAAGAACGTTTTCTCTACTCCTCTTAAGGTTTCTAGTGGCCAGACGTGGGCCAGACATGAGAGCGGGATCACTGCCAGACAGCAGACAGACGCTAGGCCGATCAATAGGAAAACCACCGCGAGGTCTCTTCAGTGTCGGCCAGGCTGCTATATCTGAGAAAGGCTTTAGTTGCCTGTAGCAGTGCAGGCCTGGTCCATCCCATCCTCCCCCAGCACTCCACTTCGTCCCACGGCACTAACCTCTGCCTATTTCCAATGCAAATCAGTCATTTACAGAAACAAAAACACTATAAAAAAAGCCTTTTCCTAGCTGTGAACTAACAGCCACCTCCTCAAACAATCCAGCAAAATTATGCAGAGCGCCATCAAACTGTCTTTCTTGCCACCTTGACTTTTAAAGTAATGAATAAAAGTGAATGCTAAATATATTGTCTCTCTCTCTCCTAGTCTCTCTCTCTGTCTCTCTCTCTCTCATTAATAATTTAGCTTGTTATTCAGAAACATTACCTTTGCCTGTATTGACAGAAATTCTAGCAGGCCCTCCCTGAAGGGCGTTATAATTGGAAAGTGAAGTAAGTGTGTGTGTGTGTGTGTGTGTGTGTGTGAGAGAGTCTGTGTGTTTGTGCAGGGTGAGCGAGCAAATGAGAGAGAACAACACGTCTCTCTCACTCAAACTTCTGCATGCAGCTCTATTTTTACTATCTGTTCTATGGCTTCAAAAAGCACCGCCCAGGGACTTTGACTACTATAGTCACCGCACACACGCACACACACACGCACACACAAACACACGCACGCACCCACACGCAAATGTGGGTGCATATACACATGCACGGGTGCCTGCGCAGAAAAGCATTCCCTGCGGAGGTGAGAGAGTGTGTGGGGATAACCAGGGATGCGCTGCACTGATTTGGGAGGAGGCTCAGACTGAGACTCGTTATCAAAAGGCTCCAGAGCACTTTGTCAAACCGGCATGACACACACTCTCACTGTCTCATCAAACTGAGCGGAGCTCCGCATGGCTCCAATTAGAGAGAGAGATGCAGAACCAGTGTGTGAGTGTAAGTGTGTTGGGGGGGGGGGGTTGTGATGTCAGACAGCATCAGAGCATCAGGGCATGAGTACATTACAATAAATATATATCATCATCATATATATATATATATATATATATATATATATATATATATATATATGATCCACTTGTACCAGCACAACATATATATATAGTGAACAAGGAGTCTAGTACCTAATGAAGAGTCTGGTCCTGTATGTTTGTTTGTATGCAAGCATGCATGTAGGTATATGTGTGTGTATGTATATAGGTATGTATATATGTATTTATTTATATATGTATGAACACCGACGAGACATTATGACCACCTCAACGTATCTAAACTCATTATCCATTTTATCAGCTGCACTTACCACATGTAGTTTGAACATGCTGATTATTGTTCATTAGGTCATTCCTACATTTCTATAGTTAAGACTAAAAACCACCAACATGGTCTAATTAACACATGAACAGTGTATGTGGCCTTTCTCTAACAGCTACACAACCGTAACGTAAAACAGTCAATAACACAACACAATATAGCTGTGTGTCAGTGTCCAACTGTGTGTGTGTGTGTGTGCGTGTGTGTGTGTGTTTATCCTCAAACTCTACAGGCCCCCCAGAGAGAGGGACTAGCAGGCAGATGAAAATGATATCCAGCTCAGTCCTGCTGAGAAGATGGAACACCCAGCTGAGACAGATACGGAGGGGGGGGCGGGGGAGAGACAGAGACAGACACAGAGACATAGAGAGGCATAGAGAGAGAGAGCATATATGGAGGGGGAGATTCTTTAACGTGTGTATACAGACACACAGGCACACAGACACAGATACACACAGACAGACACACACACACACAAAGACACACACACACACAGCCATGCAGCTCTTTGTCTCTGCAATGCTTGCCTGATATGACAGCTGACATGCATACATAAAAATACACAGGGCAGAAGGAAATTAGAGGTGGGCAATTGGAGGGTATGAGATTATTATCAAAATGAATTACATTACAAGAAGCTCTTCTGAGCATATAGTGCTTACTGTCACTACCTAAAGAACCCTGACCAAGCTCTTGTTTCATTAATAATAAATTAAATTAAATAGTTTATTAAGTGTAACAGCAGTTTTGCTCTATTGTTATGGTGAGGCTTGAACTGTGATAAATCTGTTCCTTCTTGACTGAACACATTTACATAAAGTACTTAAAAAAAAATCACTGTATCCATTCTTTTTCACAGTGGTTTTATGTGGCTGTTAACAGTTCTGTTATACATTGTTCAGAACCTGAATACAGCCCGCCAAAAACCCTGTCCAAACGCAACCCAATACTGACCCACAGTATTGAGCTTTTAATACCAACTCAAGCCTGGCAAAATTCTGTCTAATCCAATCATCACCAACCGGAGACTGGCTAAATGTCCACATTCCTAATAACAACATCTGCTAAACTGCCTTAGCTAATCTAAGCCAGAAAACAAATCAACAAATTAAGTTTTAATTCTTCAAAATCCAAACATGTCAAATCAGGTTTCGTCATATATTCCAAACTCGAGGCTGTTCAAATTTATCCCATTATAAAATGTTAAATATTGAAATACATTTAATCTATTGTCTTCTATGTTTTTAAGTATTTGTGGCCCAGCCGGCTAAGGACCAAGCACACTGACCGGGAAACTTTGACGGGGCTCTAGGACACACACACACACACACACACACACACACACACACAAACATCCAGCGTGAGTGAACCAGAGTGCTTTATTTGCACATAACACGACAGATAAACCAAAAAGTAACTTAAACAAGGCTTACTCAGCCCTTTCAAAGAGTCTGTGGTTCTCTTTGTGCTCCTCACTCTCTTTTCAGCGTGTGGCGTGCATGCCAACATCCTCTTCTCCGAAGAGAGAGACAGTTTATAAAGAGTCTATGCTTCCCCCTCTGATACCGCACACCTGTGTGTGATCCGCAAGGATGCAGGTACCCTGTTTTGGAGGGAATGGCACCAACTCCGCCTCTCCCTGCCACGCCCGCCACTCCCCGCCACATATCGCAATACTGTATTTCACCCATATTATTGCTCAAAAGAGACTGGTACAAGATGTCTGCGCATACATCTAAGCACACCCGCGCACACACACTTTGAACAGTCTACCACACCTCCTTTCCTCAAAAGCACAAAATCTTGATTTTACTCTGTGACTACAAGTGGGCATTCAAACTGCAGAAACACAAAACAGCCCAACAGCCAAACCCAAATCCAATTCTCTTTTCTGTCACTCTCTATGTGACTGTCCCTGAGTGAGTCTCACTGAATCGCAAGAGATGTACAGTGTGTGTATTAAACCAGTAAATAATATCACTCGGCCTGCCCTGTGTGTGAGAAAGATAAGGCCTGTGTTGTCTCCGCTAGCCCTGTGTTAGTCTCAGCCACAGCTCCACAATACAACATATGGAGCTGTCTCCATTAACCCAGGCTTCACTGATCTCCATTTCATCTTTGGAGTTTGTTGTGTGTGTGTGGCTCTGGGAGCCCAATCTCTTCACTCACAAAATTGGTTTGGGCTGCCGCTAACACATGTATCTCCATATTCTATCATTTTCTTTATACGATGTGTAACATCACCCATCTCGTTCTTTCTGTCTGACTCTTGTATTCCTCTCTGTGAGCACTATAAATTATGATCACATTTTATACTGCATGGCTCTAAAGCCTGTTTAGTTACACATAAAGTTCATATACAAGCAATGATGTAACTCCAAGTGATTCACTAATCTGATGCTGGATCAATACCAACCCTACTGAACGGCTTCTGTGGCAGTCAGACGTGACTGATCCACATTTGATGTTGTTTCTTCGTCACACTTCTGCTGTAATTGTAATAGTGCATTACCCAGGACCTCTCTTTATCATCTACTTTATTTCTTATCCTTAGAATTATATAAAATAACTGATATTTGGTGATGCATTTATTGGACTGCATTGTATTATCTGTACTACAAATATGTTATATGCCTCACAGGTAGAAAATGCCCACTTTCTATGTTTTGTAAATCCAAAGGTTCCCATATGGATGCACCCCTACTCATGTTATGTACTTGTAAGTTTGTTTTGTCTTTTTATAGTACAGTTCTGATGTGCACCTACATTTTCAGAGATGCACCAATACCATTTTTCCCCATCTGACATCTTCTGTTGATGTATGTACTGTTACAGGTGGATCACAGCAGAACAGCTTATGGAAATGCACATATTGTTGCTGTCCAAAGAAAAACACGCATCTCCTTTATTTTGCAGATTTTTATTTTACGCATCAATTGAACACAGCAGCAACTGTTTACATTGAAATTGTCATGATGAATCGACCAACAGAAATGGCCCAAAACTGCTTGGAAAAGTCCAATGACTTACAATTAAAGGAGGGTTTTTCCCTCACCTGTAAAGTTGACATTTTGGAGATGCTTGCTTATTTTGAATAGCGATGATCTGCAACAACTTTAAGTTCGATTCTTACAAGAATACAAGTCTATACCGTCTCACCCCTGTGTGCTGTTCATGCAGGAGAATATCTGTACTGTGCAAAGTAAATATCACTGTCATTCACTGTGTCAGTAGCAGCAACTTTGAGGTTTCCGGTTTGGTTAAAGAACAGGGCCGTAAGACCTGCCTTCTGAGGGATAGAGCTGGGACTGACAGAGGTTCCATGCTTTCCCCATAAAATACTGCCATTACAGGTTAACCATAAGCTGTTTTTTTTATTTTTTTAATTTACTGCTGTTTGTGACCTCACACCGCTAATGTGTTAAGTTCTGTCTACTGGTGTGCATGCATGTGTCAGCAAATGTGTGCATCATAAACTGCTTTGTGGTCATAGACATCGGTATCCCCATCGCCAATATCAATACTGCACTTAAGTGCCAGTATCGGTGCAGATATCATTAAAGTATTAGTATCACTAATTTTCATGTTACCTTATGCACAGAAGAATGAACTCATGTAGTTTTAAACAATACGATACACAGATTTTAAATTGAAGAAGAGAAAAAACACCACTGGTATCAGCACTCATCAAGTTCAGGTATTGGAATCAGTTTCAGGGAAGAAGATGTGAGATCATCCCAACTACTGTACTATAATACTACAAGAATTGAGAATTTATGTACTGTGCAGATAGACAGTAATACAGCTCATGTGAAAACACATTCATAACTACTTCAGGTTTGAGTAATGTAAATACACAAGTGCATTATGAAAGCCATAACATGACATTACACAATGTATGTAATTACCAACATTGCAAAGTTTGACTGCAACCCAGGAAATATCCACTTTCCAAACAATCAACTAGTTAGTAGTAGTAGTAGTAGTAGTAGTAGTAGTAGTAGTAGTAGTAGTAGTGGTTTGTGTATGCTGCGATAGGATAATAGTTTAGTTTAAAGTTCAGGCTTTAACCCCTATAATCTGAGCCTATTACATGCTAACATTTATTTTTCAGCAACTAAATTTGAAAAACATGATAAATAATGGAAACTATGGAGTTAGATGTTTGTCCTGGCCATTTTTAATTCTGGAATTTGACAGCACATACACAGCAACAGCTCACAATCTGTCCACTTAAAATATAACTAATAAGTAATTGCTGTGGAATACTTGTGCTGCATTTTACTTGTTTGTGCTGCATTTTAGAAAGGTCAGGCTATTTCAACAGTATCTATAGTTTATACAAGTGTAATTACGTTCAATCCATCACCCTTGTAATTGCCTGAAAGAGAATTCACTGCTATGAATATACACTTGTATTCTTACAGGAGTCAAACCTAAAGTTTCATATGTGCATTCACATAAGCTGTTCTCCTGTGATCCACCTATAACCGTGCATACATCCACAGCAGTCAGGTTATTGCTGGATACTGTTTATGGGTAACAACACAGGAATTAGAATTTAACTGCCAGGTTCATTAAATCCTAAGGTTTATTATTCAGTTGGTACACTGCAAACAATGCAAACTAGCTGAGTTATCCTTAAGTGGAAGCCTGGACCTGCTGGCATTTAAGGCGCTGATACAAAGAGTCGGCATGCATCACCCCGCAGAGCCTTAGTGCTTCAAAATACAGCAAAACACATTCACATTTATTTAAATGCCACATTGGTTTGGCCTGCGCAGCACTTCCTTTAGTAAGCAGAGCCATCAGCTCATTACTGATTACAGAAAGAGAGGAGCGCCAAGGGCAGGTTTTCATCTCACCGAGCAGAATTCATATTGGTTTAGCTCTGTACTTCTATATAAAGCTTGTGCTCTCCGTCCACAGAGGCTCTTGACCAATACTTGCCAAAATGACAACTCGCAACGCAATAAAATCCGATTATTAACCTTCGCAATCCAAAGAGACTGCACAAAGTCTGAGCAAGGACACAGAGAGACCTCACTGACAGAACACTTCAACTGATTAAAAGAGGATGAATTGAAGGCCTTTCAGTTCCCTTCAGCACCTATTTTCTGTACTGAGCGCGCACACACACACACACACCTGATCAATCTCTGCCACCTATGCCTAAAAGCTAATCAGGAAGAAAAGGAAACATGCAGAGAGGCACTGACAGCGGCATTGTCTCGCGCATCCTTAACAGCCGCTCGCCACAATAGCTGCCCTATTTTTAAATGAATGATTTTCCAATCAAAGTGCCGCTGACTAGAAAGAGCACAAATCACAGAGCCTGCAAAAGAGAGACAGACAGAGAGAGTATTTCAAGGTGATGTTCCCATCACACCTGTACATTTTACCCTGTACGCTCAAACTAAGCTCTTCATCGTAGTGCCCCCCACACAGGACTGGTGAGGAACCGAATAACAGGTCCTTAATAATAGAGTACATATCATATCGGGAAACATAACATGATAACCTTCATGGTTAGATTCCAAAAGACGAAAAGTCAGCGACCACCTCAATTTGGTCGCTCAACTCAACTTAATTTCCAGTCAAAATGGACACTAACCACAAGCTACACAGTTTTTTGAGAAGATATTTCTGAGATTACATATAAAATAATCCACTGGTATAAAAAGGGAGACAGTCAAAGGAAAATAAGTGAAAAAAATTAGGGTTTCCAAAACTGTGGATGACAAAAATAAACAGACACAGAACAAAAGCGGGCCATTAACAACTGTGCAAGACCCAGAAAGACCATCAAAACTGTCACCATCAGATAAACATAATTAAAAGCTTCCATCTTTGAGAGGGTGGAGAAAATCGAGTTCCACTGTTTCACTCGACAGCCACACAGGCAGATGCTGTGAAATGTGTGAACAAAGACACTAGGAAGACGTCAGGAAAATTGGGGTGATGACAGATGTATGGCTAAGGGTTGTTTCAAAAGGCTTTGATCTAAATCCCTGAAACGGTATATAATGCAGCATCAGCCTGACCATGAAACAACTCATAGGAACAGCCAGCAGCGCTGTGGGCAATCTCTGATCACCTGAGATTCCTTCTGCGTGTCATCATATGTGGTCTGAGGGGGCGCATGTGTGTCTGGGGTACAGATTGATCCCCTAAAGCCATGCCTCAATCATTAGGAGCCCTTTGGCTTCAAACTGGATAATCCCTTATCTGATCTTAATCCCAAACCCAAACCTGATTATGTGCTCCGATGTGGCTCAGATAGCACTCTAATTAGGCTTCCCATCACCAGTGCCAATCGTTCTTCGTCTATTCTTCAGTCTCACCATCTGATACTGATCTAGAACGGAGGCAAAGATAGAAGAGGGCAGACATTAGGCAGGGCTGCAGACGCATGCAGCCCTGGTCTGACCACACACTCCTCTACAGAGAGCCTAACACATCTGATCCACTTAATCAAGCTCTGTGTCTTAATTCAGGCACTACGTACCGTATTTAGACACTATGCACTTTACTGTCCAGCAAGTGCGGCACCCCACATAACTGAAACAGTTGTCTTTCACTCTGTTCGGTTTGTGATTTGTATGTTTTTGTCTGTAATTTGAATGTCACCCCAAAGTGACTAACTGAACTATCCACCCATTCCAAAACCAACTTAAAATTTCAATCTGTATCCAGTGTTATTATTCCTGCTCTCCCTGTCGAGATGAAGGCCATACCTCAGCAAGTACAAACAGGAGCAGCTCAGTGTGAGAACCATCTAAAACTGATTAAACTTCAACCACAAGCTTCCTCCTCTGAATAATAGCATACTGTATGCATCCACAGTTTGTGTTTGAGGTTTTGAGGTTTGAACAGATATTTGAGCACCTGATAGCACTGAGAGCTCTAAACCACAGAGAGAAAGCATGGGAGCAGCAGAGATAAAGGAGTCAGAATGAAAGAGCAAGAGAAAAGGGAACTCGCTTTCTCCTCCTTCCGAACTCACCCTCTCCTCTCGCTGAGTATTAAAGCACACTCCTCTAATGGAAAGCAGGAGCTCCCTGCAGCCTCATCAATAACATACGTGCGTGTGCGCGCGTCTGTGTGTGCGTGTCTGTGTGTGCAGTTAAGTCGTAGCAGTGGTGTGTCATTAAGTGCGAGTGTGAGATAAATGCACTCTGCTTGTCCGATTTGAGATTCTCATTAGTCTGTGTGCAAGAGCCAACAAGGGGCCATTATTCTTGTGCCACAGCTGACATGGGAATGAGAGAGAGAGAGAGAGAGAGAGAGAGAGAGAGAGAGAGAGAGAGAGAGAGAAAGAAAGAAAGAGAGAGAGAGAGAGAGATTATAAAGAGTGTATGAAGGTAGGCAGATGGAGACAGGGTGAGAGGAGAGTATATATGAAGGAAATATGGAGAGGGATTAGGAAGAAACACAAGAAGATACAAACAAACTGAACATACACAAAAAGAAAACAGAGAGGAAGAGAGACAGAGACAGAGAGAGAAGACAGGTGGACTTCTACCTGCTCACCACGTGGCCATGGGTACGCGGTCTCACTTCCAATAATAATCAATCAATAAATCAGATGAAGACTATTGATAAACTGAGCTTATCACAACGTTCACTTTAAAGAACGCCCCCTAAATTCTCCTGTATCCAATCACAGCTGCTATGCTGGTTTACATTTCCACGCCATAGTTTCTGTATTTTTTTTCCCACACCAATTACAAATGTCACAAAATGGTGTGTTTTGTGGGTGGTTTATGAAATTTCAGATTTTTTAATTCAGTTTTTCTCACCTTTTTAAAATTTGCAATTAAAAAAAAAAAAACAAATTCAAGTGTTAAATTCCTACATGTTTATTCCTCCTCTCTTGGCGCGTATGCAGTGATCTTATGTTAAAATCTTCAGAAGGCAGCTTGAAGCCATTGGGACCAGTATTTTAAGCAGGTTCTCTCGTCTCCTGCAGTATTTAGACAGCTGGTAAGATGGTGTCACGAAATCGGGTTCCGGGTCACTGAGGAGAGGAGGAGGATTGGTAGGAAGAAGCAGTAACTTTCAGGTTTCTGGATGCAGCCTTTGTGTTTCAGTAGCGATGTGAAAACGTGGGACAGATAAATCTTAAATCTTCACTTCAGAATAACCAAAACACAGAAAGACAGCATAACAGTTGCACTCTGGTCACATTTGATGGAGTGGTGCATATGTTTAAGGTCTATTTCATATGAGAGAGAAGGAGAGATGTTAATTCTTCATGTGTTATTGTGAATGTAACTCAAAGGGCCAAAGCGACGGAGCTACAGAAATCAGAGAGCAGGCCCAAACCAAATCAATACACAGACAGCCTGGGTCCACTTCTGGGATTACACTGGCACCATTCACTCACTCCATCACTCTCTCCGACACAGACACACACACACGCGCGCACACGCGCACACACACACACACACACACACACACACACACACACACACACACACACACACACACACCTAATGCCAGCCTCATTGCTTTTACAAACATCTCCATTTATAATGGTTTATCTATAGCCAGCGTATCATAGAAATATGAACCTTGAACACACACACATTGTCAGCACTTACAGCTCTCCTGAGATACTATTTGTGTCAGATTAGTGTATCGCAATCACCAGCCTAATTCTGAAATCTAACTTTCCCCAAAGGGGATTTCATATTCGTCTATCACTCCATGGTGCACAGACCTTTATTCCTCCCGGAATGCTAGCTGGGACATTTTGGAGCAATTAAGCAATGTGCAATTCCTGTGTTCAGTGAAACACACAACTCCCACACACACACAAACACAAACACACAAATAGAAGCCACAGCCAGTGGGGGTCTCAAAAGGGGGACATGAACAACAGATCGATGGTTCAGAAAAAAGAAAAGAGGAGGTTGGGCTTGTGGTTGGCTGTTGTTTGTGTGTAGAAGCTATTTAAGGTCTTTGTGACGAGTCTGGATGATCGGCCGATGTGACGCAAGTTTTGATGCCCTCTCTGTTGCTGTAATAGTCACCTGGTTCCAGAGTCTGTCTGGAACTCTCTCAGTCCCACGCTTGCTTTGAAAAACACACAGCCAGGAGTGACTGCTATGCAGCACGCCCAGCTGTGCTCCAGCCCACACTCACCTGTCACTCTTTAACCATCCACCAGTTCTGCACAACTGCACCAGCATGCCGGCTGTAAAAATGCATCAATGCATTGTGACATTTCATTCTAAAGGTGGCGACCCAGCTGTGCTGATTTCGGAATATCAGCTTTGATGATAATCAATTGTACACTCTCAAAAAGAATGTGTTAAAACACACGTTTGGTGTTGTACTGTTATCTGGTCTAACATATTTTGCGCCATACTGTTAACATTTTGCGCTAAAAGTAACTTAGAGGTAACCCTGACTGTTGAGACCTACAGGACCCAATATGTTGTACATGCCCAATACCTTTCAAATAGGCTGTATAAACCAAGCAAAAATACTTTATTTATTATTAGAAATAGACAAAATCTTAACGCTAATTTATCATTCAGCTGAGCGGCACAATCACTCAGTAATGTTGTCACTTCATTGCAAGAAGGCCTGGGTTTTATTCCTGACTGGGGCAACCAGGCTGGAGTTTTCGGTGGGGAAGTCTGCATGTTCTCCCCTTATCTGTGTGGGTTCCCTATAGTCCAAATGTTGTCAGGTGAACTGGAGATACTAAATTTCCCCTTGGTGTGAATGTGTGGACTGGCAACCTGTCCAGGGTGTTTCCTGCCTTCCGCCCGGGGACAGGCTCCAGCAACCACCAATAACATTCAGCCTTTCCAGCTTTATCCAGACTGTGGCATTACTCATGAGGAAAACATTTTTTTAGGACTGACTCTACTGCAACCATATGACAATGGCAGCCTACTGGTAGAGGAATTTGTCATTGCCATTTGGTTTATATATGTCATATTTTAATAGTCCTGGGCATGTACACTGTTTTAAGTCTTAACAATCAGGTTCCCTTATGGAGAGGCACAACGTGTTAGTATTAACACATTGTTTTTTTGAGTATGGACAAATCTTCTAATCCATTTCTCATGCTGTTTTCCCTCGTGTAAAACAACTTTCTGTGTTTTTATTGTATTCCTACAACCTCTGTGTAAATCAATTCGTCATTTGTTTTTGTGTAATCTGTGTATTTCTATTGATAATAGAAATACAGCACCAAATACACTGAAAGGAACTGTGGTGAAATTTGAGATCTCATGATGCATTGAACTGTTTCCTACAGAAATCGGTTGTGGTTGCAAGGTCAGAAATTTACGCTCATAATAAGCAGTGTAAAAATCCTAGCTGTTTTGGATCCTGACTCGTTAAGGGAGGGCATGTTGTGTATGAGGCCTGGAGTCAACGCGGGGTGCAGCGTTTCTCACTTTCTTTGGCGCTGATGCAGCACAGCATCCCTAATGATGGAGGTCTGAGCAAATAAAAATGGCACAGAGGTTATAGCAGAGGCGTTCTTTATTTATAGCATGTCTGAATCTAGATGGCTACTTGGGAAGTCCTATGGGAAAGCTGTCTCCTGCCAAGCCTGAAGTAAAAGTGTTTATTCAGTAGGAGTGAGACCAGCTCTGATTTATTAAAGTACAAGTGGAAGTGATTTGCTAGAGTCCACCTGGCTGAGCTACTAAAAATGTATTGTTGATAATCAAGCCATCATAATAATGGCATTCTATCTGCAAACACTAGAATAGTGCTAAAGAGTTGAATTAAAAAATGGCTCTAAACCTGTCAGATCCTTCAGACTGACTGATCAAACAACTTAAACGTAGACAGACAAATCAGCCTCAGGTCAGAAGAAGCACAAAGACAAGAAAGAGCTACTGTTTTGTAATGTGGAGAATATGGCATGTATCACAACATCAATTCATTAGAACTTTCCAAAACAATAAAACAAGACAAATTGTTCTCTTATCAAAGGGTCTGATAATGACAGGACTCCACAGCAGGACACTCCAAGAACATCTGAGACTTCCAAGAAGAAAGAGACACTATCAGAAACAGACAGGACGTGTCATCCCGTACAGCAGGAGCCTCTGCTTCACTTACGGATAAGTTTAGAGTTCCACAGTGTGGTCAAATCTAGTGAGTCAGAGCTGCAGTTACGCTGGAAATAGAATACATTCATGTCCTGCATTCCTGTCCACAAGTTTAAAACTGGAACTAGAAGGAGACTTTCCTGCCATCCCAAGGGTTCAAGGGCGCCAACATTTTCAGCACCTGAATCAATATCTTCCAAGTGGATTAATAGGGAAAAAAAATAGGAACAGGTTGACTCTTTTTTGTTGCATGGTTCAAATAAATCTCCATAAGTATACGCTTTCACCATCAGCGTCAGAGAGCAGGACTGCATTAAGTGCAGAACGGTGGCTGCGGCGGCTTGTGGGAACTTCAGAGAGCAGCAGGGAATTCATCTAAGCTTCATCCTCCACTGCCAACTGCTTTTTTAACAGCCATTCCCATGAATATTCTAATTTGACCTTTGGGGCAGTCAGGTTGTGGAAATGAAAGGAGAACTTGTCTGAAGAGGAAATAACTGACGGAGGTGAAAGACGAGACTTCAGCTTCATCTGAGTGGCTGGAAGGATACAATTTCATGGGTAACGCTTGACATAGATGTATATTTGGGGTTCTGATTCATTTTGCAAAGAAAAAGGTCTGCAGAAGATTGCTTGCACATGAGTGAGTGGGTGTACCTATGCTATATGTCCAAAAGTTTATAGACTCCTGCTGATCCAACATTTCGTCTGAACTCGAGGGTTTAGCTGGGAGGTTTGTCCCTCTCCTCTACTGCATTAACAACATATAGCTCTGGAAAAGTTTTATACTATATGTTGGAACATTAGTGTGAGGGTTTGACTTCATTCAGCACAAGAGTATTAGGTCAGGTTAGGTCCTGCTTATCCCAAAGGTACTGGATGGTGCTCTATCAGACCAAGAAACACAGCTCAGCTGCTCCACAAAAGCTTGGCAGGTTTATGCCAGTCATCGACATTTAGCATTGGGAATGGTGACCTTAGGCTCATGTACGGCTACATGAGATCCCATTCTAATTGCAAATTATTGTCTGTAGAGATGTGCTTGGTGCACAGTTGAACACCTTTGTCAAAAGGTGTCAAAACAGCAACATATTCACTGATTGGCTAAAAATGCTGAAGCTAGCGGTACACCCTTACACTACATGTTTACTTTGGGTTAGAAGAATGAAATTGTAAGGAACACTGCTAACTAGTGGTCCAGGGTTTAAATGCAAAACAAAATTAACCACATCTGTCACAAATCTTTGTTAACTACTAATTAAAAACAGACATGACGATTGTGAGAATTGCAATTATTCAATATTTTCATCTGCAGTGAGTGCACTAATAAGAATGGCTGTCTGGGTTTTGCTTTTAGACATATAGTGTGAGTGTGTGTGATAGCAAAAAGATACTCCAGGATTGCAGGTAAAAAAAGTTTTTTCTGGATGTCGTGCACAAAGTTTTTTTTGTATGCATGCAACAGAAATGAGTCAAGAGTCTGAGAAAAACCAGCATATGGTGAAAGCTATTGACCTTGGTCACCTCATATAATCAAGTGACAGGAAAAAACAGCCTTACACATGATAGATCTGATAATTGTGAGATGCTGCCAGCTGCTCGCAGATTTCATTTGATTAACTCTTTAAAAAAGAAAAACCAAAACAAAACAAAACAACAACAACAACAACAACAACAACAACAACAACAACCACCACCAACGGACTGCATGAGCCGACAAGCGGACAGACAGGATAATATAATCGTCAGTTAAAAAGCATGAATCAATTGAATGCTTCCATGTGGGTAGAAAGTTATACAGTGATGAATAAACATCACAATACCTTGTCTAAAGCCATATAAGAGGGGTCCATGTCCTATTTTTAATCCTGTATTTTTTTCCATTTCAGGGTCAGTTGTAATGTTTGCAGCCTCTGTTTATCCATCAGAATTACACTGGCAGCTCAGGCACATTTTAGATTTTAGGTTTGTTTTTTATTTTTTCCAACATGTTCAACTCAAATAAATAGAATCCGTGTGCCTGCAGATGATGTGTACTTACTCTCCCTTAGAATATCAACCAAACATGTCAACAACACACCTGGGAGGTGTTTAAACGTATACCACTGCAAGAACTGGCAGGTATATGTAAACGTGTCAGTGAAATCAGTCTGTTTGTACAGCTTAGTTTCTATAAAATCTTCATTTCCAAAAAGCGAGGAAATTTACTTTATTCACTGTGATGGGCCCTCCGAAGAGATGGTTCAACCAGAAATCAATATTACCTCGAAAGTAGTTGGTCAGCCAAGACAAGTTTGGTGCCTGATGTTTGCTTCCATAGTTTGGCATTGGAGCAGCAGCTACAAAATAATGGAAGTAATTCAGCTAAACTGGGGTAATGGGAAAAGTGGGTAAATTGGATTTTTGGCGAAACCTTGTAGTTATTTGTTATGATAAACATTTTTCATGTCTCTGAACTAAGTAGTTACTACATAGTTACTAGGTAGTGCAATGAATTGACACTGAAATCCTCAAATGCCTATAGTCTAATATGCTATCTGTACCTGAAACTAGAGCAGAAACTCTGTCCACCTCCGCCTGGACTGGCAGGTACAAGCGTGTCTGGACAAGCTAAGAATGAGGGCAGCTGAGTGTCCAGCATCATACTAGCCCAAGGGGAGCTGTATCAGCCAAACAGCCTTTATCTTCTACTGGGCACCTGCTCATGCCTGAAGCTGAACCTGCCTCAAAGACAGATGTATGTAACCTGAACGTCTGCATGGAACCCACATAAACCAAACACATTTATTGGGGGAAATGACTCTTTCAGTTTGTGCTAGAGCCAAAAACAGGCTAACGGACTGCACAGAGCTTAAATCCTTCTCTCAGAGCCAAATGCTGCCTCTATCTATCCCCACGCCGTCACTAGTGTCTCTTCCTCCTCATCCTGCTAACAGAGGGGCATTCTGGGTAACAGAGGAGGAGGAGGGCAGGCTTTGGGGTTTTGAGGTTTTGGACTGATCCTTGGCTTAGGGGTGAGGACTAGCCTAGATTAGAGGACATTTTAAAAGTTGTGCTAAAAGCTAAATAGTTCACAAAAAATATAAATAAATAAATAAATAAATAAATAAATAAATAAAACACATTCAGATGCTGAGCTTTTGACCAGCATTTGACCAGAATTATAGCACAGAAAGAAGATTCAGGAAAAACACAGCTTTAGATCAGAGGACCAAAATAGGAGTTTAAAATGTCAGAGTTACTTTTCAACATGATTCACGTTGAGCCACAAACACAGACGCACAAAAGCGGCCTCCTCATGTGGTTGTGAATGCCTGGAGGAGGGCTGCGAGAGACATGATGTACTGACAGAGCAGCTCCCACTGCGGCTTTGGGAGAATCCCGGTGGATGCATCACATCTGCGGATCAATACCGCACTTAATGTGCCACTCGCTCCGAATATCAATGGGCCGTGGGAAAACGCTCTCAGCTTCTCACAGCGGATTCCAGCTAAAGCCCACAATTATCACCTACACACACACGGCCTGATTTGCTTTTTTGCTGTCTATTTTTGTTCACAAACTTCTGTAATCCTCCGAGTTTGGGCTTTGTAGGACAGTCTGTCCTTGAGCAGTTCATCTTTAGGCAGCTTTAGGATTTTTAAATGGTTGTTGTTTTGCTCTTTAAATGTAATAGTATGATTAAATGATCAATTACATGATTAGAAATAACATTTACATTTGATATTTGATTTTATGTTTCCACCGCTATCATATAAGTGAGCGTATGCAGGGGTGTTAAACAATGTAAACACGGATTTGGGGGATCTATCCATACAAAATATGTCACGGTAGAATCTGTAAGACAATGCAGGCAGAAGCTGCAATCTGAGTGTTGCAGCAGCAAGCGACGCTATAGGGACAGCCTTGCCTGGCCAAGCTATCTTGCTCAGCTTGTATACTCCCAGTCTGAGCAGCACAGAGCAGCAGTGTGACGAGTCTCTCGCAGAACCGGTTTGCTGGTATAAACATATATATGATGCAGCTCCACCTCTTCCTTCCAACAGAACAAGTACGGCAGAACCTGCTCTTCTGTTGTTGACATGTTAAGCTGTTGTGTCTGTGGCTGAGTATTTTAACTACCACTGTAACGTAAGAACGCTTGCCGAGTTTGTAGAGTATGTTTCCTGCATTAGTTTCATTTGTTGTTCTCTTTGGTATCCTACACTACTGTTCATGTGTTTGAAATCTGAAAACAATTTTGCTGCTAATACATGTACAAAATGATTCAAATCTGACGCTACTACTCTACATGTAGGTATAACTAAGCTATAAGAAAATGTGAAAAGCTGTAAAACATGCAGGATGTCCAGAATGATGTACAGAGCTGTGAATGATTCTTAAAGCTGTATAAGATCAAGGTTAGAATTACCTTCTACAATTTACTTTCAAATGATGCTGATCAGATCAAGAGGCCGAAAACTTATCAACATAAAAATTGATAATTAAAGTATATTATTTCTCATTTAATAACTACTCTGTGTTCTCAAAAACACAAATTCAATTTAAATTAGGATGCTAACCAGCTAGCCCCGGCCCATCCTGTCTCATAGTACCACTTTGTACCTCAAAGCGACAGTGACTCACCGTAGGGTCAAGCTGACCCAGTCCAACATGAGAGGATGAAGAAATGGCACTGCCCCAAGGGTGTATTCTAAGCCCCATGTCAATCATGTTTAAGGTGCTAAAGGTGAAAGGAAGAGTAAACGCAATGACGGCTGAAGCTCGCGGAAAGCATCCATTATAACAACCGCCACCACCTGCTCGCATCAAAAATCAACCTGCAGCAGCAAACAAAAGAAGTGATATAATCAGCAGTACAACAAGGGTTAACGTTGCCACTGCTTTCCCCTGACTAAAGCGCTCTTGGTGAGTAATTGGAATTAAGTTCGATGCTGAACTCACAACGATTCTTCTAGACTCTTAGAAACTAAAGCAATAGGGGGGACTGGGTTATAGCTTGGAGTAAGAATTTGAAAGGCTGCATAATCATACAAATCACTTCTTTAAAGAAGACCCTTTAAAATCCCTCTATAAACTAAAATAACAGTAATTTAATAATTACATTTGATTCCAGAACAATAGTACACCTTGCAATCTTTTGTCTTGTAATGTAACAAATAGTTATCAATATAATCAAAACACTTTAAACACAAAAATATCAAATATTTAATCTCACAGAAGCTGAAAAATGCAAAACAAAACCAACTTAAAATATCACAAAAATCAAATGGCTACTCATTTGCACCCACACATGTAAAGTACTGCTGCAGAGCCAGCACTACAGACCAATCCTACACATTATTTGATGATAAACGCTTAAGAAGTGAGTGGTTTCGGAGCCCATGTGTTGACAGATTAAATATGAGTGGTACAGTGGACCCTCAGTGTTTGTGCCAAAGGCTTTACGCTTATTATCCTCCCAGCAGCAGGCAAAAAAACGCTTACGCCTTACAGCGCAGTCCATGTCCTCCGATGCTCCAGCCTGGCACTGGGGTGCCGGCAATTTGTTCCCAGATCGTGTCACTGCTCCAGGAGCAGCAGGACTGGTGCTGGCTAGTAAGCGGATAAAACCCCTCTACTCTCTCTCTGTGTTACAGAATGACTCAAGCAGAAAGAGCGTGTCGAGCGCCTGCAAGTCTGAATGTGTGTACTGCAGCACGCTGCGCCTGAGCGCCTGCACTAGTTTTAGAATCTGTGATTGCACGGCTGCCCATCAGTCAGTGTAACAGTACAGCGTGTGAGGACAGGCCATGTGCCAGTACACGCGTGTGTCTGTGCATCTGTGTGTGTCGGGATTCCAGAAGCGAAGCATGTGCGTCTGTGGAAGATCAGCTCCTGTCAGAAACGAGGGCGCCATGACATACTCTTCCTCCTGCAGCCATCTGTGCCTCCTCCTGCCGGCTGCTCCCTGGGTGCTGGAGTGAAGCACTGCCCTCCTTCAACATTCAAACGGGGCCCCAGGGAGCACACAGGAGGGCCCCTGTCCCGCCGAGGGGTTGCAGCGCTTACAGCTCACAGCCACGGAACACTAGCCACAAGTGTGACAGCATGAATCCCAAGTGGGACCCAAGCAAGGTGTCCTTGGGTTAGACAGCACACACCTGCACTGAGACTTAAAATAAGTAGGTGCCAAAAAAGGGTTCTTTGGAGCGATACCATAGAACACAGGTCTTCAAATCTGGACCTTGAATCCAGTTTCCAGGCATGTATTCTGTAATCACTGGTAGTTTCCTGACCTGTTGACGTAACTAACAGCGATAACTGCAAATTCCGGATCAGAAATTCAAGGTCCGGATTCAGAGATTTTCGCTAAAGAAGAACCAATTGTGATTCCATTTGACCTTTCACCCAAATAACCCTGGTTCCTAAACCGGTTCTGTTCAGGTTTCTTAGAATCTTCGTGCAATTCAGGGAACCAGGAACCAAATGGAATTAAGGAACATCAAAGGATGTGTCATTAAGGGCGTGTGGTTCTTCTATGGCATCACTCCAAAGAATCCCTTCTGACATGTTTTTAAAGTATGTAGCCACTTTTGAAAGTAGCTGTTTACAGCATGAATTGCTACGGGATGTGCTGCACTGTACAAAACATCCCGAAAATGAAGTGTGGACAGAAGCAGTTTGAAAATGTAAAAATATCCTGAAACTAAAGTACTAAAACAAACCTACAGTCAACACTTTTATTTTACAAAATGTTTTTGTTGAAGAGGTCATTCAGGAGTGACTCAATGACATGAGATACCACACAGTAACCTGTAATGTAACCCGTCAATTTGACAATGTCATGATATTACGAATCCAGACACTGCATGTTGTGAGGTATGCGGAGTGCACTGCATGAACAAGAGTACAAGAACATGGACCAAAGCGTAGACAATAATGTCAGTTTTGACAAATGACCATCAGCAGAATTATTACGATAAACAATATAATCGTCATACAAATTCAGTTATGAAGTACCACACAAGAATAATAAGGATCATGGTCCTACAGCATACATTTTACCAAAATACTGATAGACGCCTGCATTGGCACTCATCTTCCAGACAAACCTGTCCATTTTATTCTCTGGTGGAGAGCGGATCTCATGCAGTTTGATAATAAGAGTTCCTATTTTTCATTTGTTCCCCATAATTATTTGCCAGACTAGAAATATACACTACAAATCTACAGTATCATCTTTCCAAGTGGTGTTTCTATGTATTTCCATAGTTACTTACATTATGTTTTATTTATTTAGTCTATATTTTTTTCTATTGTATACATTTTTGAACTAACCATGAATTACAACTATTGTACAAAGGAAATGGATAAATAAAGGCAGTTGAAATATGACTCATACTTATGATATCATCATCATATTAGATTTACAGGATAATATCAGTTATTAGAACAAAGGTAATTGTGCCTAAATTCAGTTTTTGCTCTGCAGTGTATTCTCTTTTCCACTCCAACAGCACCACTCCTAAATAGTCAGTGTTGGCTGGGCAGTGAACGGATACTGTAACATGAACAGAACAGCAAATGCAAAACACTGCAATTTGTGATGGTAGCTCAGTGGTCATAGCAATAGCTGGAGGCCAGAGGTTTGAACTTACAATTGGTTGCTGCCACAGAGACCATTAACCCCAAGTTGCTCCAGGGGAACAATTCCTGTAGCATGACAGCATTACCAAAAAAAAAAGGAAGGAAGCAGAAAAAATGTCAAACAAAATGTAAAACATTACGCAGCAAGCCTTCTTTCATACAGCCACATCTGTAGACTCAAGTCGCTTGTATACAGCCCTTATGGCATATATGCCTTGGAATGCTCAAGGCTCCAGAAGCAGAGAAATTCTGTGAAATGTACAGATCCTAAATTACCCATCAATAACAGACTTACATTCATAATTCATATTCTGGTTTGAATTTGATGGAAAGCTACTGTTCACTCTTGAAGGCAAATGTTTTGTGCAAAGAAAAAAAATTCTTTAATTTTCTGTGGTTTGTGGTGTGATATGTTACATATGTAACAGTGAAACAAATGGAGCTAAGCTGAACGCATACGGAACGCAAATGTAATTCATTATGTCGCTATGTGTGTAATTGCATATCATTGCTCTCCAAAGAAAAACAAGTACCTCTAAAATGGCAACTTTACAGGAGAGGGCAAAAACCTTATTTAATTTTAATGTAAGTCAATGGAAGACTTTTTTGGATTATTTCTGTTGCTCCATTCATCATGAATTTGTCACACAGTGTAAACGGCAGCTGCTGTGTTCAAATGATACATAAAAGTAAAAATGGACAAAAATGGAGATACATGATTTTCTTTAGACAGCAATGATATATTTATGTAATCCAAACTGTATGCACACAAAAAACATGGTAATAATTCTAAAGGAACTTAGGTAAGATCTGCAACAATGAAGCCCTGTACATCTGCTGTCCAGTGAAAGGGGCCGCACCCCTGTCCCTCTATCTGTCCCTGCAGGCCAAGCCAATGAGCTAGTTTCTCAACCTGGGAAAACTATTCCTGCAGTGCCGGGTCTATGATGGAGAGAATTTTGCACGTATCTGTATCTGTGTCTATATAGACCTACAGATGGAGATGACGTGCGTTGTCTGAAAGTATAAGCTGGGGAAAAAAAAAAAGATTAGCGTGCAGTGTGACAATCACCCATTCAGGCCACAGTCCACTGCTTCTTCACGCCTATATACCCACTCCGAGCCTGCCCCCTTCTATTCTACTGTCCGACAGCTCCCCAATCACAGCCATTACAGCAAACTCTGAACAATCTCAGTCTGTCTGTCGCCTAGTTTTCTGCCTTCACTTCTGTGCACACAGCCTCTGCCATTCCATTCAAAATCATTTTGACGCCAGACCATCTGTATTGCGCAGAACGGACCTTTTGGGGCCACAATGTATGTGATGTAGCTCCGCTTGAGAGCATAACGTTTTGACTGGCTCTCTGTCCTCTCCAGTGGCCTTTAAATCAAAAAAGGAGGCTTAGAGGACAAAAGGGCTGCATGAAGACAGAGGAGTGGAGGGACTGAATATGAGGCCCAGCCGCTGCTTTCGCTGTAATGAGATGAGCAGGCATTTGGCCAGTCACAGTAGCAAAAGCGCAGAGAACAAGACATGGCCGAAAAACAGAAAGAGTGTGGAAGACAGCATTTCTGGTTGGACAAAAAGGACTGGAGTAGTTGACAGCCTGATTGTGAAGCTACAGACTGAGGGTCTTCTTTGCTATTTGTAAAATATTCAGGTTAGCCTTTTCATTTCTAATTGAGCTTCAACACCAACACTTAAATTACACTGCCAGACAAAAATCAGGGGACATCTTGCCTGCTATTATAACTTGAAGTCCCTTATCTTGCTGTTATTTTTCAGTAAGTAAAATAGCTGCAAAGGTTTTCTCAACATAAGAGAGCTATTTCCCAAAAGTAATATATTTTGCAATACTTCATATTCATCAAAGTGCTTCCCCTGGTGCGAAGAGTAAAACAAGGGTTTTGTTTAAATAATGATTTGACCCTATTCTGTTCCAAACTACGGCAAATTAGAGAACACTGGAAACAGAGACAGCATGATATGGATATCTTTTATCTATATTGAAATCTTGAGTGTCAGCTGATATTTATTCTTGTTAAAACCAGTAATTATTAAAATGTACTATTTTAGTTGAAGTACTTCCCTTAAGATGAGCATCTAGAAGTAGGCTATCATGCTGAATCTATTCAAACACTGCTACGCCACAGGAAGAGGCACACAGATAACAACATAACATCACACAGTCCGAGAGTATGCGCTAAATCAGGAAAGATTTGCTACAGGATTGAATTGCATTCATGTTTTTTCCCCCTCCGATATCCAATCCAGCATTTTCTGGTATTGGATCTGTGCCATCGGTAATTGGAAACTAACCAAACCAAGATGTGGTTTAAACAGATGAAAGGTTTAAGTGTTGATGAGTGTTGATATCGCAACAAAGGAAAAAACAAATGCATGGAACATGGCATTAATCCCAGCACACGACTGTCACACTGTCAAACATATTTACCACCGGTTTAGGCTTTAATATGAAACGTTTAGGCCTGTGTCTGGTAAATGTTAACTGAGTTACTAGTGTAACAGTCCTTAATGATGGTAAAAACTCTTTAACCCCCTTTTTTAAAAATGCTCATTAACTGGTTTATTTCAGGCAAACCACAGCAAGAGGCCAGTATTCCCACATGTGAACAGAACCTCTATGGACTTTTTACTGTACAGTGTACAATTTTCAGACCATGGCACCAGGTTTTCTAACAGTCTAACAGAGTTCTGGAAAGCACGCTGTCAGGTCGGACACTCCCAATTCTGTTCTGTACTGCAAGATTATTTACAGTTTTTTTTCCTGAGAACTTTTTCTTCCCTGCTGTTATGTTTTTTTTTAATTTGACAAACATTTTCTAATGTTAATAACTATAGTTTGCTTTAGTGTCTGCTCTGGCATAGGGGACCAACACAACGCTACTTGAACAGAAGGAAAGTGGTACCGGGATGTGCCTAGTTAAGTTATTGCGAGCTGGCAATAAAGGCAATAAATCACATGCACAAAGCTTTTGAAAAGCAAGGTGCCCACATACTGCGTATGGCTTATTTCAAAGAGGATCACAAAAACTTAATATTCGATTTCATTCTCCTGAAGATATTGGATCCACGGATGCAGAACAGCGTGAATGAGTAAAGCTGTCACAGGCAGACCCTCTGAAACCGATCCGAGGTCTGCTTAGCTGATGCTCGCCGGCCCCAGACCTAAGTCAAACTTCATTATGAGAGCTATCCTAGAGCTCAAGCCTGTACAAAACAGCAGCAGATCGGCCAGGTCAGAAACCCACACCTTGGTGGCTGGCTGTCGCTAGGGCTGTGTAAACTGAGGAGGTGTCTGGAATTGATTGTGTCTGCTGGTGGGGAACTCTAAGCTGCCATGTCCACGATCATGGGCCAGTGAATCTGAATCACCATGTGGGCGAAGGAGAGAGAGAGGAGACAGAGATGGTGGGGGGTGGACAAAGAGAATATCCTTTACTCACTGTCAATGCCTGGGTGGCAGCAGAATCGGACAGAGAGAGTATGGTTGGTCTTCCTCTCAGGATTAGGCAGAGGAGGGTCTGCAGCAGTGGAGATGGGAGAGCGGTTTGTGGGTCGAGGGGGAGGGGGAGCAGGGGAGGATGGGCAATAACCCCACAGTAAGAAGAAACTTCAGGAGCTCCCAGCCAAGATCCTGTATAAACAGAGACAGAGAGAGAGGAATACATGTAGTGTTAAATACATGTTGTTGGTTGTGTTATCACTGTTCATTATTATACTATTAATGCAATTACTGCTGATACTTCTAACTTTATCACGCTCTGGCAACTGCAATACAGTCCTGCCAATATAGCTTAGAGATAGAGAAAGAGAGAGAGAAAGGGGGGGGGGGGGGAGATTTAAATACATTAGGAGGGAGCTATGTCGGAAAATCGTAGGTTAATAACCCTGCGATTGTGGCAGAGAAGTGCTGGCAGAAGACATGAACCGGTCAGTGACCCGTGACAGAGGAAGACCCGCGCCGGCCAAATGTCCTCTTGCAGAAACCTCTCCACTTATTCTTTCTGTCAAAACACACCACCAAACACGCATGCACACACTGCAGAGCTCTAAACACTACCAGATGTTTCTGTTAGAGAGCACAACTCCCACCTCCAGAGACAGCGAGGAGCAGAACCAGACTTTCTGAACTCATTAACCCTATTTAATCTCTCTTTTTCCTTCTCACACACTCTCTCTCCCTCTCTTTCCCCTAAAGCTGTTCTTATCCCAAGCCACTGCAACAGGGCACACGATATGAGCTACACAAACAAAGTTTATTAATACCCTCATTATTAAAACATGACCAAATGATAAGCACTTTCTATATATAGCTGCGCTGTCTGCAGCCCAAGAGCAAACTCCAGTTCCGAGGCAGCCTGAATTTTACAATATCCACTAAGAAGCAGATGCCCTAGGATCAGTGTCAAGCTAGTTTTGGTATTCCTCAGCACAGGCTTAGCCCGACTCATTAAGCAATCACAGAGTTTTACACACGGCCGTTTATCCCGAGCAGCCCACCCGCTCCCTGAGGCTTGGGGCCACTCACTGAATTTCCCGGAAACGTGTTTGTGCAAAGCTAGCACATTCTGACCGCTGCTCGCTGTGCTAACCACTAGTGACTAATAGCATCTGGTTCAGGCATCTGTCCCAACCCCTTCCCCTTCCACCACTCGATTCGAGATCCTTTATTAGCAAGGCCATATTTAGTTACATTAAAGTGTAGACTGCCGTTCTAATTGAATATTTGTTTGAATCTGAGGCTGAGTATGAATCGCTCTCTGTCTCCTCTACCCAGGGCCCCCTGCCGTTCGCTCGGAGGGAGTCGAACTGTCGGGCCTCAAAAGCCTTAGCCGAGGCATGAGTTATTCCACTTACTGCAGAATGCAAAGCCTGTAGAGGCAACAGTAAAGACTGTGAATTTTCCTTATTTGGGTAACATCCATAATCTCAACCACATGTGTTTGAACTGCCATTCATCAGCGGCGGTATTTAAATGGACCACAAATAACCACTTGCTGTACAGAAGAAGCTTAATATTTCATAGATAATGGCACATACAAGCGTGAGGCACGTTTAGGATGTGTTTCTGTCTTGCTACAGTTCATGTATGTTTAGAGAACTGAGGAATTTTCTGGGTCTTTGGGCCCAATCGGTGGAACCTCCTATGAAATGTTAACATAGCTATTCGGATATGATGTTAGCAATCATTCAGTCTCTCTTAAGAACATCCACACTCACGCACCATGTTCATTGATGTAATGTGTCTCATTTATGCAAATATTCTGCCACCTTTTGTGTGTGCGAGCTTGTGCGTACCCTTCCTCTGTAGTAATTTCAACTTTAACTTTATTTTAATACTATATGAACACTTTATATGTTAATACCATTAGTTTTGTGATACTTTATCTGTTCTTAAAAACACAGTATTGCAGATAGTGGTTCATTTTGTGTTGTAACCCATGGCTACTAGATAGCGGTGTTGTAATTTGTCTTTAGCCATTAGACTCTTCCACTCCACGTAAACAAGTTGCATAAGAGCATACCACCTAGCAAAAGAAGCTACCCAGTTAGCAATGGTCGTCCGTGGACGTCTAAAATGTGTTTAAATCAGATACATGATTTCAATGCTGTTTCAACATTTCAAACGGTTCAAAAGTTTACTGGGTAATATGTCTGCTTGCAAAAAAATTTTTACTTTTAGGGAATTTCAGTTAAATTATTCAATAAAAGCTGGCATTGGCCGTTTCATTTTCATTTATCCTTTGAAGGAAAATTTCATGATGATGAAGCGATTCTGTGCGTGTCAATTACACAGTATTTTACGCAGTATTTACCGAGTAATTACACAGTATTTTGACAATGCATTCTTAGAAAGGCTAAAAATGGACAGAATATAATGTTACACGCTACTCAGAAAAGCTTAGAAACATTATCACAACAGAAAAAAAAAAAACTTCTCCTGGAAACACATGGTTGGAAAACTGAAAAAATGAAAAAAAAAATAAAAAATAGAAAAATTCAAACTGCAGTTTTTTTAATGTCTCAAGAATGTGACTTCCCAAAAACATAAAAGATTAGAAGCTCCGACTGAAAGCTAAGACACCGACGGCTCAACACTGCGCTGTGGAGTTCAGACATCTCCTAGTTTTTAAATATCCTTACATCAATAGAAGGCTTCTCAAAAATGCTTCTGATGACACGACCAAACATCATTTGTAAATGTA
Organism: Semaprochilodus insignis; assembly: GCA_034552555.1. Lineage (NCBI taxonomy): Eukaryota > Metazoa > Chordata > Actinopteri > Characiformes > Prochilodontidae > Semaprochilodus > Semaprochilodus insignis. The sequence continues at coordinate 34,858,112 of CM067479.1, forward strand.
TATTCAGCTCTTCTGTCGTGTGTGTGTGAAGAAGCTGAGTGCAGCGCTTGGAGAGAGCACAAAGGAAGTGCTGATCATCTGAGTCATGTTTATGGTTTCTCATACGGCTGAAAACAAAGCATAACCGCTGCCTCTGTTGGTCACCAGTTATGTGGAGCAGGACAGAGGCTGAACAGGCTCTTCTGTACTACAGCTTCCCTTCTTTCCAGGAGACTGCATATTTCTCCAAGGTTCATGCTCTGGGGTGGTCAGTCTATTGTTCTGAGTACACTAGAAATGTTCTTTATGTTTCTGTTTTCTTTTCTCAGAAACAGCTTCTTGACAGCGACACATCAATTCAGATTCATAGCACTGAGGTGTCTTCTCACAGTGGAAAGACAGACAGAAACACCTGTGGATTTCTTCATATCTGAAGCAGAAGGGAAGCTTGAATTTCTCCTTCCTCTCAAAGGTGAAAGTAAAGGTTTAAAAAACGGTGACAGTTTTGGTAGTCCACTAGTTTTTGAACAGTTGTTAGGTGTCCCCTTTTCTCTAAGGTCTTTCTTCAGCTAGTTTCTTCCATATGCAAGTGAAATATCTTATATCCAATCTCATCAGAATGTTTTCTGAAAACGAATAGCTTGTATTTAATGGTCACTTTGACTGGAAATGAAATAAATGACAGCACCTTTACACAATGCGGTATTTCTGTCTCTATAACATGTAACAGCATTTTATACATTTATACATTTTATACATTTAAACATTTTATACATTTAGGAACATATGAGCAAGACTTCTGAGACTACTTGGCATGGTTTGAGCAAAACACAGCAATATCCTATTATTTGTTAGCAACACTAGTCTCATGGCTTCAGTTAAAAACTAAAGAAGAAAACTTTAGACACTGAGCGTTTCTTGGCTGAGCGACTACATTAGGGGTGTGTAAATCTTGTTGAACTATTCTTTTAAACTAGAACAACTGGCAGGACAACTTTGTTTAGGCACTGCAGATGAGGCAAGGCTATGATGACGTACGAGCTAAGGCCGAAGGGGTTCTATAGGCGAAGGTTAAGGTTTTATGGGTTACGGGCTGAAGGGGCCCTCCAGGTAAGAGTTCAGACTGTATGGATTTAGGTTAAAGTGGCCATACAGGTGAGAATTTATGCTAAAGCCATGCTGTAGGTGACAGCTAAGGTATAAATCATGAGTGTAAATGACGAGCTCTATCCCAGTTAACAAGAGTCATGTGACCTCTGTTTTCTCATTTGCCTTTAACAGACCCAGAGGAGCTCACTGGTATTTAGATGTGCCTCATTGCCTTAAAGATCGTCTCTACTTCTTTTCTGTCTTTTAGACACACACACACACACACACACACACACATACACACACACACACACACACACACCCACACACCCACACAAACACACAAATACACATACACACAGATTCCTTCCCACTTTCCTATCTCTCTTCACAGGACAGCTGTTTGTATGCATTAGGGCCATCTGTTAATCATTATGTCAGTATTGGTCTGTGAATGTGCAGTATATAGGACCTGTGTGGGCAGTCAAGTACTTAACCAATCACAGTGTCAGTATTCAAATACTGAAATCACTATTTGTTGTGTTTCATCACATGACTGTAAAAGCTTTGGACTCCATTCCACATAGTTTGCACACGCCTGCAAACACAGGATGTGATGTATCATGTTTTCACTGCAGTAAGGCCTGGCTTGTACTTCCCCCCCCCCACACACACACACACACACACAATCAATACATGGACTGCAGTTTACTTTGGACAAAGTGAGAAACCAAGTAAAATGTCAAGAAATGTGCCTTACAATTAACATATCACATACACTCATCATCAAAAAATATAGTTGCACCCAGAAGGAACTGTTGGATTATTGAGCTACACATACAGAAGTAGTGTCTCTCAGTATGGCATCAGGCCGCCAAGTTTGATAATGCAACATGCCAGATGTCACAGCATGGAGCTGTAGAGGCTCCTAATGGTGTCCTGTGATCATTCATCCCATGCAGCTTGAATATTCTCACACAGTTCCTGCATATTTTGCGGTGGAGGTGCAGTGACACCAGGCCTATAACAACAAACCGTTCATGTTGGTGCTGCCCAAGGCGCCTCCACACACAGACTCGTTGGTCGTCTCCACCAAGACAAAAGCGGGACTCATCATTAAAGATGACCCGCTGCCATTCTGAGTCAATCCACGATAGTCTGGCACGACACCATTGCAGTCTTTGGTGACTTTTACATGGTGTTAAGCGCAGTTGTCATAACGCTCTGCGTGAATGCAGTCCTGTAACAGTGAGGGCACTAACAGGATGAGTCATGGAGGATATCACTGCTTGCTGAATGTCCGCAATCGTGGTTGTTGGGTCACTCTATGCATGTCAGACAATTCTATATGAAATATATGATGCTCAATACGTCAATAAGACGGTCCCTGCTTCCTTGAGCCCTATGATGTGAACCCTCTCTACCTCTTCCGACTGCTTTTGAACTTTTCTCTGAGGCATACTTCGCTTGCAAAGGACGCTACAAACACAACACGCGCGAGAGGACAACCTTATATAGTCAGTCAGGTTCAGCAGTAAGGAGGTATAGCATGTTTTTGGACTGAGCGTGGAAATCCATGCTTCACAAAGAAGGGACCCCAGACGCCTCAGCACTACCCACTGTGCTACCCTGCATGGAATCAACTGGATTTGGAAATATCTGAAACAGAACTCTTTTTGGTCAACGTCTTTTTTCCGTCCATTTTCTCCACTTCTGTGGTTAACCAGTTATCCGCCCATGAATATCAAAATTAGTCAGAATGCACATTCCTACACGTCCCACAGACCAGAAATGATTCCCTTCATGAATTTGTCATTAATTGAATTTATTTTACTTTTATTTACACTACAATATGTGAACTTAAAATTAAAAGTTAAAATCAAAAGTGTTAAAATACAAATGATTGTGAGCGTTCTGTCAGCACTGTGATGATATTAGGCTTTCACACACTCTGACATCTATTAAGTCTTGTCAAAGTCATGCACCACTGGGTTTAACTACAACAAGGGCTCAATCATGTGCGTTTTGCATATACGTATTTTTGCATAAACATATTTTGTCTACAATTTTAGGCTTAGCGTGTGTGTATGCATGTGTGCCTGATTCCTCCTCTATCCATTTGTGCTCTCTCTGTGCTGTACGCAGTGTGTTCTGGTCTTTGTGTTTGCTGATCAATGGTCCCGGCCTGCTCCTGCTGCATCCCCCCCGGCCCCTGAAATGGAATTATTAATAATGCAGAGGCCTTGCTGTCATACTGGCCATTACTGTAGCAAGGAGCGGGTCCGGCATGCTGATTAATTACTAATCAGATTAATTGCTGTCTTTCAGAAGGAAATGAAACGGATTGAACAGGCATGTCACGGAGAGAAGCACGCTATGTTTTAAAGGAGCTTCAGCCGCTGAATGCATTTTCAATTAAAGACTGCAGCATGCAAGAGCATGGAAGAATGCAATCTGGGTTCAAACCATTTAAAGACCTTTCTTGAACCAGGAGAGCACCTGCTCAACCTGCTTTTCCTCCTAACGAGTGCTGTGCAAGAAAGTAACTCATGTACCCACAATCTAACGCCAGGTCCAGTGATCAAACTGTGCAAACCTGAAGGCAATACAACTCAACCATTCAAGATGAAGTCAGTAATTCTGGAATAACATACATCATTGATATTTACATGTTACCCTAGAAACCGCTAATGACATGAAGACTGCCAGAGTTTCTGTGTGTGTGAACACACACACGTATGGCTGAACTGGTGCCAGGTACAGACACAGTCATTACAGCTCAACCAAGCTGGGTGGAAATGTTGATTGGACTCCTGAGGGGGAGAGGGTCCCTTGGGACACACAAACACACGCACTCGACCCAGCTGGGCTCATCAATTGGGAATAGTGAGCAACTTAATGCAAGAGCACTTCAATTCAACTTTTTCCCATCACTCCAACTTCGGCTAATGCTGTGCAGAGTTTCCTGCAGGCATTTCACTATCGTCTTTTTCCCCCTCCTAGCCGGGAGAGAGTCGGCTCCCTGCATGACTAACAGTGCCATTCACCAAGGCATTTCATCTATCATTCATCAGACACACGGGCACATCCTGAGACAGGGAGATTTTTCCGCTCTCTCCAAGCAGCACGAATGATAAAACTACAAAACTACACAGAGACTGACACTAAATCACACTGACATTTCTGCACACGTTAAATCACGAGAACAAAGAAGCAGCATGCTCCCGGCAGCAGACACCCAACCTCACCTCAGAAATTTGTGCAAATCACAACCTCAGTTTAAGATACAGCACTAGGGATGGTTTTAATATTAAATCCAATAATATTCATACTTTCTCAATTTGTAATCATTTTAATAATTCGGTGAAGGGTTAGAGTCTTTGTAAAAGGTGTGCACAGGAAGCGAAGGAGTTCACATGTTTTTAACTGTATGTATGCTGCATTATCCACATTTATTTGCCTCATGCGGATATTCAGGGGGTCCTCTGTTGGCTGCCTAGTTCCGCATTAGCTGGCTGCTAACTCACTCGTCATAGAGGTGCTGATCCCTCCAACCCAAATGGCAACAAAAATGTTTGGTTTTACGGTTCTTCCTCTGGAAGTGCTCTTTTCTATTACGGCCATGTGGTCTTCCACACATTCAGTGAGATCTAATTCATCTCCTCTTTTGTCTTCACTCTAATCCACTCTTTCCACCAAACTCTTGGAAAACTGTCCGAGTTTTACAAATAAGCTGCATAATCTTACAGCTTTCCAGAAGTATCCCAGGCATAGTTACAGTTGCTTTGCAATGAAGGAACTAATTTGTTATAGCACCACCCTGAGGCAGACCAGTGTAGCATCTGTATTTAGTTAAGAATACCAAAGACAGAAGCATGAAGATTGTGGATGAAGCAGCTAAATAATGACCTTTCCCTGATTTAGCATGTGAGCATCTATTTTATCCTAATAGGCAGCATAATGTACCCCACCACTGAATTCCAATTTTGAGACATTAAGTGGGTCCACGAGTTTAATCAGGAGAGTACTTGGAGAGTACCTGTATTTTGTGCCTTGGCTACAGTGGTAATGACAACTCATGGCTTAAGAAGAATTTCAACCAGTATAACCAGTATAAAATTTCTGTGTATATATTATAAATGATCATAATATAACGTTTTCTCAGGTCACAATATGAATCTTTATACTGCTCAATCCCTACGTAGGATGCAGTTATGCACAAATAATCCAGGCAAAGTAATTTCAAGTTCAGAATTTCAAGAAGAGGGGTTATCAAGTCAGTGAAACCTGCAAGTTTCACCGTTTTGGAGACATTCTGGAGGACTGTGATGCTGCAAACAAGGAGCCCAATAATCTCCAGTGAAAGACAAATCAGAATGGATGCTCTCATTAGCTGCGTCAGTTTCCCTGCCTTAGCCCACTGCAAGTCTATTACACGCAAACAGCCTCCTGTGCTAACGCAGGGTGAGAATAAATAGATTCATATTGTCATTTGTGTCATTTGTCCTCGTCTCCCTCTCTGTCTGCAGCTCAGTATCTACCACATAAGCCATCAGAACACCATCTATCAGGAGATTCGAAAGCTTCAGACATCTTGAACGTTCCCTATGAAGTTCAGCTCAGTTCACCACAACGCCAGCACACTGGAGATAATGGAGTCTAACCAGCCCAAATGGGCCTCTTGATGTGAAGTATACAGCGTTATCTTCACAGATGGAGCTTCTGAAGGGCATACACCATTTAACAACTTTGAAGAGCACTTGGGTCGACTATAGCTGCTCATTTCTATGAACACAGCTCAAAACATTTCTCAATATGAGCCCAAATACTTTGAATTACACATATAACCAACTGAAATAAGGAAACGAAACAGAAGTTATCAAAGGGGTGCGCTTGGATGAGATTCAAATTAAAGAAAAAGAAAAATCAGACATGAAAAACATGAGCTGATGAGCAACAGAAGTCCCATATGTACATGTTTTGGAGACAGGGTCTCGTATACAGCATCCTTCATTTCCTATGGGTCTCTTTCTGAAGCCAGAGCTCTGGCTGCGCTGGGCCAGGTCAGCTCGTTGTCCTCTAAGGCTATGGGAACGGATGGGAAGGTCAAATCCGTTTCTTATCAGCCCATTCCTCTTTGTGTCAGCATGTCTTAGCTCATCCTGGCTCTCACCCTCTGCTTTAGCTCCTTAACTTCTTTCTTCTCTCTGTCAGCTGTTCTACACAAACGCCCACTTACCCTGAGCTTCAAAAATATACAGCTGATGCATTTTAATAGCTTCAGAAATTACAGACAGACAGGAACACACAGGAGTACACACACTCTGACAGTACTTCCAGATTTCTAAGATAGAAACTTCAGAGGTAATGTCAGATCTCCCTCTCTCTCTCTGCACCTGCTGTCTCTAGCACCATACTAGGAGGGGGAGGTAAAATTTCTGTCATGATTTTTTCCACTATCCAAGCAACATCATCATGATCTTATATGATAAGAATGTGATCTCATACTGAAGCCTGAAGCCTACTGCATCAACTATCATTACTGACTTTATCATTATTGTTGTTGTTAATAATAATTTGTGGTTAAGCTGGCCTGGAGCACACCGGAGGAGAGCTCTGGTGCTTCTGTAACTGTAATTTATGGAAAATGTACATTGTTTTTAACACAATCTACATAAAATGAATGTAACTATTCAATTTGATGAACCGTAGTAACATGTAACTTCTAAGTATTTATACATTTTCACAATCACGTAAGTATGTACTAATTACTTTCTGCTGTTTCATAATGTTTTAATTTGTTAAATAAATGTGTTCATCATGTTTTACCCTCAATTTGCTGTTATTTATCCTATCAAAGGCAAGAGTTTACCTGGACCTGACTGCTGAAGCCAAATCAAACTTACATATAATTATAATACACACAAACACACACAAACATCCACACACATACACAAGTGTGTGTGTGTGCGCGTGTGTGAGAGACAGTAAGAAATCAGAAACATCTGGCCATTTTGTTACATAAGGTCGGTATTGGTGCCTGTTCATTCTACAGCCTTCTGTAACCATGACGTTCTCCTACTGTTTAACCAACTGACACTTAACTGGCTAAAAGTGTTTGTAGTTAAACATTGCCAATTAGCTCCATCAGTTCAACAGGTTTGATATGCCTTGATGAAATGCCTGTCAAACAAAGAATAACAAAACAGCCAAGTCAATTAACTGGCTAAATAAAGCTATGACAGAAACAGACATGCTACCAGTTTTAGCAACATTTTCAACAGAGAATAACTTTTCAGCTATATAAAAGCCAAACACAGTGAGACAGTTTGCATCCAACAATCTTTCTTTACTTTGAAGATTCCAATTGTATCCCCTCTTACAGCTCATCAGGTCCAGAAGAAGGTACAACTACCAGCATGTTTGTTCACAATTCACTGTTTTTTGGGTTCATCACAGTATTTGCGTTCCAAGCTACAGCTGAACATAATCATACACTCTCAAACAGCTCTTTTCTGTCTTTCCGCTGCGGTGGATTTTTGCTGGTCTGACTAAATGCGACCCTGACTCGTCCTTTTTCCAGCCGCTGCATGCCGGCCGGCAGAGCCTCATTGTTTCAGCCCTGTCACTTGACAAGTGGCTTTTCAGATGAGGCTCAGCTTCTCTGGCTCTGGCCTACCATATCTCTCCCAGCATAGGCCGCCTCCCGCGCACAGCCCACTTCAAACGGGAGGTCACCACATGCATTGCGCTTACAATGGGCTTTCTGTTCGAGCGCATATTGTTAAGTCGGCAGAAAACCACAAACACAATCGTTGACTAAACCCAACATTAGTGCTTTCCGTAATTCCCTACATTTATTATCCACTTCCACATGTGTGCTGAGCTCGATAAAGCACAAAGGAACATTAAAACTGCCAGAAAACTGATGCAAGTAACTCAGTGTTTTCACCCGATGCCTGCAAAATGCAACAATTCCTTTCTGAAATGGGAAGCACAGCTCGCTCGGCGCTCCCCTGGGGTGGGTTGCCAGCGGTTGCATGGATACAGCCGAGCAGCAGTACGCAATCTAATAGCCTGCCTGGACATAAATCACCTTGAAAGCGGCATGCGGTACCAAGACTGACAAGTCTGGCAACCCCTAGCGTGTCTTTATTAAAAATCAAATCATACAGGCTGGACATGCCGCCACCCTCCTTCTGACCAAACCTGAACAAGACATCTACAGCTCTACCACTACCCCAAGGGTGGCGATTGAGGGGGGGGGGGGATTGGGGCAGAGGAGGCTGGTAATACAAACTACAGACCTGATTTGGAGCTGGCGGGGGGCGGGGTTTGGGGTGGCGTGTATGGAAATGATGGAATGATGGATGAAGGAGTGATGAGTATGGTGAAGGAGAGCGCGAGAGAAAGGCATTACCAAGGCAGGGGTTGGACGCTGGTGGTGATGTATGCTTCTGTCATGCTGACAACTCGGTGGAATAGCCTTGACGTGCAATCACTCCAACCTGTGAAGGGGATGAAAAAAGGCTAATGCACAGCTTTTTTCTTCTTCCTTCCTAAAAGCGAACTGAAACATCGCACTAAAAAAACAAACTCAAATAGTATCATGAGCGAAAGGTTACCCAAGCAGGAACAAAGCACGGCCAGACCATGTGTGAAAATACCAGCGTTACCATAAAAGAAATAAATAATGAAAATGATCAAAAATAGGCCTCCGCTAAGCTCAGCTGAGACTTGAGAACAAACACATCAGAAAATGGCAAAGCTGCCATGACTAATTGCTTGTACTCGTGTTTATGAAAAAACACCTTTTCTCTGAGAAAGAAAAAGGTGACCCTGGGTCAGATGTCTTACCCAAACTAATACAAACCACAATTTTCGCCTCAGCAACTTTGTTGCGACAAGCTCTATGCTGAAAAATAAAGTCCCAGACCTGCTGGCTTTGGCATTAAGGAAAGAAAGCGCTTTGTGGAACTTTTTCTTGCCACTTCACAAGCTCTGTCCAACATTTTAGCACATTTCTTCTGTCGGTTTGAGGAACAAAAGGCTTGAAGACACTGGGTAAGTGCAGGAGCTGTGAACAAAGCAGTTCTTTGGGCTCTCCTTATCTTTACTGCCAGCACACATGCACAATCTCCACACAGGTAATCCAGGATTAGGGGAGCAACGCTTCATCCAGGCCCCATCCTGGACCCCTTCAGATGGGGAAAGCCTTGTCCACCCTCCTCTTCTCTGATACCTGGCTCTGACTAGCCGTGACCGTGCATACCTAATGTGGATAATGAAATCTGGTCTCCAAGTCAACGGCACTCTCTCCATCACGGTGATAATCTCACTGCCCGTCCACAAACACAGATTTCATCGATGAAATTTCATTTATGCTGAAATCTCCAAATTGGTGACGGGGCAGTGAGCATCAGCAACGAGCCAGCTGTGCCTTTCCAAGACTCTTGTAACTGCTTTGGGTCACTTTCAAGGTCATGATGTTTTCAGTGTATATGTCAACACTGCTGATAAAGAGGTTAATGATCTTTACATTTGGCAGCTGGGCCAAAACACTGTAGAGAACCCCAGATCTTCAGCCAGCATGCAAATTCTGCAAACTCTTTCTATTTCACCCTTGAAGAAGGCAACATTTCTCAAAACTGGTTTCCATTCATTAAATGGTTTTTCAAGTACAGTGGCATTCCAATAGTCATCAAGTCACGAGAAACACGTAGTGGGCTAGGAAATCCACAACAACAACTTGGTATACTCCCTACCTGTATGCTAGAGGTTGTTGCCTTTGGCACAGCCTTGCAAGCCAGACTTTTGCCCACCAGTAAGAGAACTACCTACCTTTCAAAGGAAGACCCCACTTGACTGACATGTAAAACAACCAAGCACAACCAGTGTACAGGGCGCAGGCCAAAGTGATTGTGAAAGTTCCACAGGAGACCTATCTTCCTCTGAAAAGCTTGTTTTTTGCCACGTCATCCAGTGCAGGAAGCTGCTAGCTGTCTCTGATTGGAACTTAGCTGGGAAAACAAAACTTAAATCACTGTGCTAAAGTGCGTACACACGGACAGCCAATCAAACAAATGATAAAACCACTGCACGAAAGTGTGTATTCATGGACATGCAGACGGGGGATCAAAATGCAACTAACAAAATTCTGATAGCTGTGGCCGGCTTTGTGCGCAAGAGATATCCATTTCCATGCGGGCGGAGCAGCTGAGGTTGAGGCTACCTTTTGCAAGAATCTTCAGTTGCATTAGTATTGATTCAGATATGTAACAGATACGTTTTGCATCTGAGCCAACAAAAGCCAGAGCCATGAGACCTCCGCTGCCCTGAGCTGTGCAAGTCGCAAGCAGGTTCGACATTTCTTGGCTGCATAAAGTGAATTATCTAATTGCAAGATTTCAGATTTTCAAAATGCGCATGCAGCCCACTGAACACCTCCATTACACCTCCATTACAACTCTAGAATTTGACTTGCGTTGTGGCTGCTTGAGTGGAGATGCATGTGGTAGAGTGCAAGGTCAGTAGTGGTGGTCTTCAGTATGTGTGACTCGGCTCAGGTCAACAGGGCACTTATTGAACACACAAGATTTACAACTCCGGCACTTGATTCAGCTCAGAATTAGCTCACGTTTTTTCTTCCCTTTCTTTGTTTGTTCTCTCTCTCTCTCTCTCTCTCTCTCTCTCTCTCACTGACTCACTTTACTGTTTCAACAGAAAGAAAAGCCAACAGATTTTCTTTCAACAAAAGCAACTGCTTAAACAAAAGGAGGTGGAGATTGGCAGCACATAAAGAGCATTATAAAACTCATAATCTCTCCCTTGCGCTCTCTCACCCGCTCACCCTCTCCCTCACACACACTCACTCTCTCTCCTGGCAGGTGAGGTGGCCTTTCACCCAGAAAAGCAACACTGCACGCACTCTTAACTGCTCTCCACATTCTTCCTTTAAATTACATTAACTTGTAATTGGCTCTTTAAAATCAAAAGAATATTGTTGGACTACGGGTCTAAAAGCCTGCGGAATTCCACACGGCAGGATAAAACAGACCTGGGGGTCTGCAATGAACACCTTTGGTATTTCTGTAATTGCAAAAAATACATGTGATGTTAGTCATCCAATAAAGTCTCGGATGCAATGAATGGCAAGAACACAATGAGCAAATGCCACCAAAAATCCACTAAAAAGGGATCGATAACGTTATTGCTGTAGCCTGAGAGTGAAGGCTGTAAAGGGGGGTGGCTGTATCTCTGGCTGCTTTAAAAAACCTTGTATTTCTGATAGCAAGATTACCTCTCATCTTTTCAGTTATCAGTAGGGCCGGCCCAAACCGCATTTTACAGGCTTCAAATATTCGTTGATATTTCCAAACAGGTAGTCGAATACTCCCTGTCAAAATCACCCCTGGCGTTTTAGTTGTCCATCAAACAGAGCAGATATGCTTCCATTTTAATGAGAGTTACAGTGCACAGTGACTGTGCTTGCCATGCATCTCAAATCCACCAAAAGTCGAGCCTAGTTTTGTATGTGAGTGAAGTGCAAGTGCAATAGAGATCCAGTCAAATCACAGTCTTACATTCTATAGTGCTGGACTGTTTATTCATTCATTTAACCATTCATCTTAAAAGCTGCTTATCCTTCTGAGTTGTGGGGATTGCTTATCCCAGGGTTTACAGGGGGGAAGGTAGGAAATACCCTGGACATGCCGTCAGTCCATCACAGGGCAGACACAGACTTACACATACACTCACACCTATACGGGCAATTCACTTTCACAAAGCTGGATGATTTTTTTTAAATAATAATAATTCAGTAAAATGTGATGAATTTGTAGGTGGAGCAGCTCCTGTGCTGTACTAATACAGTACACTGTGTAGAGAAGACACTTCTCTCTTCTCTTCTACCAGCACCAGTACAAACTTGTGACTGTAGTTCACAATGAAAAGATTTGCTGTTTGTGCTGCCAAGTTTTAATCCTGCTGTAAAACAGCACACTTACTCATATATCCGAGATGTTTCATCAAACCCGTCAGGACCCCAAGGTACTCTGACTTCTTGTTACCAATTCTGCACTCTGCATCAAACATCGTCTAATGATTAAAGGTGCACCCACACATGATTTCTCAGACATCTTTGCTCCTTTGACTTTAATAGCCATGTGGAAAGAAATGTAGCTTGTTGACCAGAAGGATACATGCTAAACCGCTAACAGCTAAACCTGTTATAACTTCATTTTGAACATAATTCTGGCCATTCCAGATAAAATGCAATTTAAAAAAAAAGATGCAATTTTTGTGACTTAGAATGCTCCTAATAACTAAAAACATAAATGAAAACCAACATAAACAAACATTTGAGATTTGAATTACTATAAGCCAGCTGTAGTTTTCATAGATTGCATTCTTTTCATGAAGATTATTTCATGTTCCAAAAGCAAGGAATTCTTTACTGTATAATGGAGCTCAGAAGACATGGCAGTGAAAAGACACTGGTGAGCAGCAGGCCCAGCATGGGAGGTGGATCTTTATGAAGTGGGTTGTGTAAACATGCACTGAATGAATGGAGGCACTGACTGGGTGCTTTGAGGGGAGCCCGTAGCAGCACCATGTAATGGACTGGCAGAGTCATCCGTTTTGGAGCAAGCTTGTGGAAAGCAGCGGGTCATGTGCTGCCAGGCGTGTGTGTGTGTGCACACATATGGGGGGGGGGGGCATTTGTGTGAGTGTGTACTACGAGCAACCCTGCTTACCTAATGGCACTCCGGGTTTTGAGCTGCCAGCATCAGTGTGAGTGAAGTCTGAGCCAAGAGGCCCTACTTTTCCCCATCCCTACCACTGAAGGAAAAACACTGCTGCTTCCAGCCAGCGGCTGTTTAACACAATACATGCGTGCACACACACACACACACACACACACACACACACACACACACATTAACCTCACACACTATGTATTTGGTCTTTTGCCTCGAAACCTTGAGCACAGCTTTCCGAAACACACCAGCGTGAGGGTGAGGAGATAATGAGTTCTGGGAATGCGCCTGGAGTTTATTTTAATGTGGGAATCTTTCAACTGATCCTTTTCCTCTGCTGGCCCCGCTATTCAGAGAGGAACCACACACCTGGGGCTGAGGGAGAGAGAGAGAGAGACAGAGAGAGACAGAGAGAGACAGAGAGAGACAGAACAATGGGGTGGTTGGAGGGAGGGTGGAGGGCAAAAGATAAAAACCCGAGGGCAAAAGAGAGAGAAAAGACTAGATAGGCTAAGGTGAGAGAAACAAAATAACAAAAATCAAGGGCGAGGGAGAAAGGCAGACAGAAAGAGAGCAAATGAGAAAATGAGGATGAGAGAGAAACAAAGTGTTGACTTCTACTGGCAAAATTGTTGGTTTCTTGAAGAACAGGAGCGGAGACTTGCCAAAGAAAAGAAGTTTAATGTACATCTTCCTACCAAGCAAGTCCAAAGACGATTCCATACCATGGGCTTATATACTTTACCAATTAACCCCCAGCATCTTGTTGTCCCATTGTCTGGCCCCGCTAGTTGATAGGGCGTCTGTCTCTACCTTCTGTAATTATAATAGAGGTGTTTTAGGGGCCAGGATGTCTCCTTCAGCAAATGGCTTTGCTAAATCAGCAAAGTAGGCTACCCGTTGAAGGTTGTTACACGACAAATGACAATTCAATCCAGTCTCCACATATCACCCAAGGGAGACATATGAAACAAATGAAACAGAAGTTCATAGCGAAGTTACGAAGTTAATAAAAGCATATAGAGAAAGAGAGAGATAGAGAGAGAGAGAGAGAGAGAGAGAGGGAGGGGGGGGAGAGAGAGAGAGAGAGAGAGAGAGA
>CM067479.1:34872383-34912261 GCA_034552555.1 Semaprochilodus insignis
GAAAGGGAGGGGGAGAGAGAGAGAGAGAGAGAGAGAGAGAGAGAGAGAGAGAGAGAGAGAGAGAGACTGACACACTCTTGCCTGCATTAAGCTCTGTTATATGGTGCTCCTGCACACTGACTAACATTGACAGGTCAGCTGGGTCCCAGACTGGCTGCAGTACAGCATGAATCTCCAGCAGGGCCAGCACAGCCCAGGCAATGTGCACATGGACACGCACACACACGCGCCCACACACACACACACACACACACACACACACACACACATACACATACACATATACACACATACACACATACACACATAGACTCCCAGTACAGCAAAACAATTTCCTTTTCAATCTGCGGCTCTAAAAATGAGCCGCTGTTTACTGACCTTTGCATGCAGCTCTCATGGTGCTATCACTTCCACCGCTCCAGCTGCAGGCCTTCACAATCCTCCACACAAACCTCACCAGAATACAAGCAGCACACTATAATACTGCAGCAGTGCATCTGTGTGTGTGCGTGTGTGTGTGTGTGTGTGTGTGTGTGTGTGTGCGCGCGCGCGAGTGTGTGTCAGGGGGGAGCACATAACATTCAAAATCCTCTTTCATCTTTCACAACACAGCACACACTGATACTCTGAGACTCAGACTCCAGATTCATGGCAGCCTAAGTTCTCCAAGTTCAAATTAAGCTAGCACTGAGATGAACTGCAGAAATTAACCCTGGGTTCAACACAAAACTACGTGAAATTGGAAAAATGGTTGCCTAGCAGTTCCGCTAGTATACTGCCTATAAAACTGGCAACACAAGGAGAAGTAAGAACATTAAGGAGTTCTGTGGCAAACTGAGCTCTGGCTACTGCACCAAAAGGCCTGCCGCACTCTTTGGCTCTCTGTGCTTACAGGCTGGCCTCTTCAGCAGGTTGAGCAATACGTAAGCTCCGTAAGTCGTCCTGGATAACGTGGTAAGATGGAATCTGAGGAGAGGCGCAATCCTTGTATTCATTACTACAATTATTGTCAGTGTCACCAACCATACATGTGTGTTCGTGTGGGCTTGGGCTGTCAGTGGCTCGCTGGGTAATTACGCAGGAGCGGTGACAGAAGGTGTGGAAGCGTGAGGAGTTATCAGAAAACTGAGTCTTATAGAGCATGTGTTGGCAGAGAGTTGACGGCAGGGTTCGATCCGAGCTGTGGTGTGTTGTGGTCAGCTGGACGTAGCTTAGCTGGAGGGATCCAGAGCTGTGCCAGCGAACACTGCGGTGTGTATATGTGTGTGCAGTGGTGATGTTTACCACCATGCAATCCACACACACACACGCTTGTCGCCCCAAAAATGAGGCCCTTTTGTAGTGGAATTTAGGATAAATGTTTTGGTCCTGCCATAATCAGTTTTATGGAGAAGCCTGTTCAAGCCAAAAAAGTAGTATGCCAAAGACTAGACTGGGTCTCGGTCCACTCACTAGTTCCAGGTCCCTGGAGGTGGGAACACTGGGATGTTGATGACTCAACTGTGTTTGACACGGAAGTGGAGACAGTACACAAGACCACAACACCGAAAACATTTTGTGGGAAATCACCCACTATGTAGTGCTTAGCCATAATGTAATTTTTGGGATGGAATATTTTAGTCATTTCATTCCAGATTCAGCCATGTGCCAGTCACACACAGTAATGTTTCATGCGGGTAAAGGAGCAATATGTCAGAGTCTTAGGTTGAATCATTCCCAAATTAACTAAAATTCTCAAGAGAATGTACAGAAAACACTATTTTTACGGTATGCCAAAAACATCTGTATTGTATCTCAGAGAGATCTACTGAAGTTGGCATGCTAATCAGCTAGTCACAGCCCATCCTGTCACGTAATACTGTTTTTTTTTCACTTAGAGGCAACGTTAAGTCACTGCAGCATCGAGTTGAATCAGTTCAACTCAGTTCAAGGATGAAGATGTTGTGCTACTCTGGTGATGTTTTGTAACCTCTTGTCAATCATGCTGAAGGTGCTGCTCCCAGTTAGATCATTTAGACCCACTTTGACAATGAGACAACCAAGAAAAAGCCTTATTCCCTCGTTTGCATCCTAACTACTTTACTACAGAGCTCACTGAAACACACCCTTAGTATCTCATGATAATGACGTGTGTTTTCGTGTCATTTTGACTTAAAATGCATTCAGACTGCAGGGAGTGAGTTACTGCCCAAATCTGATCTTACTGTTTGGTTGTTTGTAGTATCTTTTTAATATATGATGTCAGATCACATTAAACAGTAGACATTAAACTTGTGTATGTGTGAACTGCTCCCCTAAACTTGAAGAACAAACAGCAGACATTGAAATGACCACTAAAATGACCATTAAAATGGCGCCGGACACAGTTTATAGCAAAGAATACAAATGGTTTATCGAGCAGAGAATGCAGCCTCCGTTTCTCTCATTTAATAGACACAATCTTGCTGTCTAAGGGACGTTAAAGGGCTGAAAACTTTGCCACAAAACTTACTAACTCACTCTCACTCGTCTTCTAAACCGCTTTACACGTATGGGTTGCTGGGGGTGCTGAAGCCTATCCCAGGCCGCCAGTCCTTCACAGGGCAGGCACACAGACATACATGTTCACACAGACATACATGTTCGCACGCACACACACCCGCACCTAGGGGCAATTTAGCATCTCCAATTCACCTGACTGCATGTCTTTGGACTGTGAGAGGAAACCAGAGAACCTGGAGGAAACCCACACGGACACGGAGAGAACATGCAAACTCCACACAAAAGGACCCTGGATGCCCCAGCCGGGAATCACACCCAGGTCCTTCTTGCTGTGAGGAGACAGCGCTCCCCACCATGCTGCCCTTGTCCCAAAATGACCGCATATACTTGAAGTGTGAGGCTCCTTCATTTCTGTCTCTGTTTTGTTTTGTCCTTGAAGCGAAGCGATTTTGAATAGCTGTTAGTTTAGATTTCTTGTTAATAAGAGGCATGTTTACCCTTCCTGCGCTCGTCTTGCTCCCCCAAAACAAAGATGCAAAGCGTAACCATAGTAACAGGTGTGTTGATGACACTGCCAATTCATTCCTACTTACCTAGAAATTATGACAGAGATGGACTGATGAAAAAGTTGCATGAATTCCAATCTGACTGTTCAGAGGTCTGTTTGCATCCATATGGCTGTTCATATAGCAAACACTATGTAATGAACACTGAATGAGGGAAGCCTGCTTTTAAAGCCTAGAACTGAAAACTTCCGTACTATTTCATCGGTTGACAAAACCACACCTGTGGATGAGTTTGCTAATGTTAATGAATCACCTGGAGTCTTTGCGGTTGACGCAATTAGATGGCCCTGTAGTCATCTATTCGTGTCCTATTGTGCCCATAAAAGCAAACTGCTAAGCCAAATGTTTGTGTCGGGTGCCAGAAATGGCAAACCCACCCCTACACGTGTGTGGGGGCTGCTATGCACCGGGAATCATGGGGACAGTGGCAGCTGAGTTCAGCTGAAGCACGGCAGGAAGCAGAGAACGGCACAGCGACAGCTTATCTGCCAAAACAGCTGGAGCGCTCGCCACCCCCCTGGTGCGGGAGGCCAGCAGCTTACGGGGCTCACACAGAGAGAGACTGCATGGGCACACACGCATACACACATTACCTCTCACTACCCCCCTCCTTTGGGGTAGAAATCACCCCTAACCTGTTCTGCAGAACACTTTCCCCCTCCCTCTCTCTGTCTAGCTCCATTGCCCCCAGTGCCACATCCATAATGCATGGGGGCTCAGGAGCACCAGGGCTCTTTATGGAGCGCTTCTCTGTCCTTTTACACCGCCATCCACATTGTGAGCAGAATCACTGTATGCCAGGTGCCACACAACTTCACCGAGGCTGACATGAACACAATGTCATCCGGCTCCACTCATCTGGGCTCAAGCAGAGGAGGTGAGAGAGGACGCGGGTGATCCAGCAGCAGTGCGAGGAGGAATTTGTGAGAGATAAACAAATACATCAGGAGAATATTGCTATGTCCCCTATGGCATCTGCATTCTCCAAGTCAGCTGAATCCAAATGGTACAATAAAATCCTGGCATTGTTTGCGTATAAGTGTCCCTCTGCAGCATCGCAATGTGGGCTCCTCTGTCTGCCATTGTAATGAAATTAGAGCAATCTCTGTCTGATTGATGGCAGTGCCACGTCTGAAAGCACCTCTTTTACATAAAGGAGAGCCTCTCTCATGGACCACGATTCATCATTCGGCCTTTCTGATGGATCCATCTGTCTTCATTCAGGCCTCGTCCCGTCCCTGAGCCGCCACAACCGCCACCCCCCTCCTTCTCCCCACTGAGGGTTGGCTCACCAGTGTTTAACCTCGCTGTTACTTACAGCCCCACACAAAAGCTTTCCAGTCAGGGAGGAGACTCTGAGGGCTCTCGTAAAAGAACAAGGCTTTAACAAAGACTTCTTTATCTTTTGACACATCACACGACAGCTTCGCTGTAATGCATTATCTGAATACAGTGGAAGATGTCAATAAGCCTCAGGCATCCACCGGCCCGTAAACAGAGGATGCAGGACATGCCCGGGAGCTTGTTGAGGGTCAGCAGGCAGCAGGGACGGGTGCAGAGGTGTGAAGTGACGTGGAGAGGGACTCCGTACACAGACGTGTCCAACCGCTGTGCTAAGCTCACGGTCAGGGTTGAGCAGCCACTGGGCTGGAATAAAGAGGGAAATCCTGTCTTGCTTCCACACACCTGAAGGTTTACACACACACAAAACCTTTTAGATGTATGGAATCCTCTTTCAGGAAACCGAATGGGTGAAAGTCTGGAATCTTTGGGAACACTTTTTGTATTTGTATACACCACGTACTACTGTAATTAAAACGGCTCTAATGACTACATAAGTGCTGGCCCAATCATCAGAGAGCTTAATTTGAGTTTAATCTCTGATGATGCTACAGCCAAACATGGCCAAGAGTCCAAAAAGCCTTGCTGGCTGGGTACACTGGCCCTCCCTCTCCAGATCAACTAAACACAACGCTGCCGTGGGTGAATCAGCAGTTCTTCCCCAAGCAAGCTGAACTGCCCAATGATGTTGCATTCGCAAACAACTAGAAAAACAATAATCATAAATAAAAAATGATATTATCTATCACTTAAAACTATCCTTAACAACTGATCACTCTAATACATAATAATACGACAACCGATTCTTTCTGAACTGGTGATGTACACAAAGACCCTGTTCTCTCTTTTTAAACACAACAAAATAAGATCACAGGTCAGTTAAACACTGAAACTGCCTCCATAAAATACTCTCGAAATGTCTCACGTGCACTCACAGTCACCACACCACCAGTCGGCCTCAGAAACGCACAGGTCACAGCAGTCTCCTTGAGATTTTCTGGGGTGATATTTTCATTGAAGTGTAGTTTATCAAAGAAGCTGACTCTCCAGTTTGAGCTTTACTGCGGCTCGGCTACAAGCTGTGTCTCTAGCAGCACTGCGTGCACACAGCTAATCACAATCTGTTTCTGTGGCGGCCAGAAACACGGTGCCCTGGCCAAGCCAGTCCCAGTGTCCTCAGATAAGGCAGAGCGCTAAACTTTGGGGGAAAAGTGAAAATGCAGAGTCGGAGCCTGATTTACTGGTTTACCAATAATAGCCCAATATAATGGTATTTATATTTCATGGCGATAAAACTGCAGACATACAGTTAAACGCTCTTAAACTGAGAGCAAGCTGGCTTTTTGCCTGTATAATCAATGGGAGTATTCAAATAGACCCAAGCAGGCTAGAACTAAAGCGCACTGGACTCAAAGGCATGTGGCCGACCTCTGGTGCCAAGAACATCATATGTGCTGTTACACTTTAAAAGCTTAACAAAAGCATGCATTATGTTTTGCATGGTTAAAATGGCTTACAGCTGTTTTATCAGTATTGGAGCTACGTGTCGAGTATGTCATGTTCTGAGCAATATGTGAGTAATTTAGGAAAAGTAATTAAAAATTGGGACTAAATTCTCTGTTACAGAGATATATAACATTTGTTTCTGTAGGGTTTCAAACGCATAATGATAATTTAGCACAGTAGTCCAGTGTTGCTCTACCGTTCCAAGTACTTGTAGACCATTTCTACTGGTCCAGCAGTCATTATATTTTCAAATAATGTAAAAGGCAGCTGCTGCATACAAATACCTGCACATCCAACCTTTACATATTTCTACTGGTTATGCCAGTAGTTGTAAGAAATGGAATATCAACAGCAATATGTACGTTAAGTACGTATCAGCAATACATACTTTTCCCCACGTAAATTCTTTTGTGCTTGCCATGATATAAATCTGGACAATTTAGATGAATTACACTGTTTTAAAAGTTATTTACTAGTTTCCATCTTTGAATTCATGGCTAATTCCTCAAATTGGTAATGAATGTGTGTTTCACACCCCAGTTAGCCAGAAAATCTTAAAATTGAGTGATTTACTGGTAAAACAAGCTCTTTTAGACACAGTGCTAATTTGTACCAGTTTCTACTTCACGTCTCAAGATTCTGTGAGACTGTTCAGCTGCTGTTTTGGCCCAACATGCTTCACCTACCAGGAAAAAAAAGGGCACTTTGATTTTCACTACTCAACAGTAGGTGACCCCAGCTTCTCAGAAATGTAATGTCACTCTTTCAGCCAATCTTTGTCGTGCACCTCCTCTTGACTTGGCTAGCTAGGACATCCAGTTTTCTCCTCTGCTGAGGTTTTTCATTTTCTGTTACTGTGTATAGTTTTGTTTCATTCTGAAATATTTTTCTCTCTGATGTTCAAACAGTAGAAGCCTTTTTCTTCTTCAATGGCCTAAAGTGATTTCTCGCCACCTCTCTCTCACTCCAGTTGTCAATAAATGTGGACAGAAATTTCGCTTGCAGTCCCGGATTGCATTTCCCGAAAGTGTTGTTGAACAACCGGTGTAGTAACTGTGGAGAGAAAGTGTTCAAAATGACTCTCTCATCATTAACTATGGTAGTTGTTCAATGCCACTTTTGGGAACACACCCCAGTAAAACCAGTGTCCTGTTTTAAGATGCATAATCAAAGATTAAGGACTAGTTTTAAAGTAATTATGGGTTTAGACCTGCATATATCAAGACAAGCCAACTTGTTTTAAGTGACAACGTAATCGTACTCCAAGTAGTGTAAAACAATCCACATTAAACTAGGGATTTATCTTCTTGGCCTTAAAATTTTTCAGTGTGTCGACTTTAAAAATAGAATATAATGAATGAAGAATTATTTGCTCATATTCCGTCTCTTATTACTGTGGTGTGGAGTCTTAAGTCATTTGATCCAAAAAAAGAGCTTGCCTTTATTAAAGCCTACTTATTTTAAGTTGTAACCAAAATGATTTGTAATCAAATGTAATCAAAACGATTTCTTGTCAAGTAAAAGTATCTTCCTGCAGATAATCTCACTAACATGAAATTATTTTTCTTCTTAAATTCAGTGTTTATTTCTGGTATTTTAGATTGTCTTTATGCAGTGCAGCACATAATGTCCATATCAGTACCAAAACCCAAAGCTTTGAGTCAAAGCTCACTTTTGCAGAGAAGAGACTGGGAGCGCTACAGAGGAGACATCTGCCTAATCGAATGTGCTAATTAACCTCAGCGCTGCCCAAAGAGAACAGGTGGAAGAAGATAGAAAAGGATGGAAGGATTTGTCTAATGAAGGTCCCAGCCGGCAGGGTGCTTGCACTCTGTCTGATCAGCACCCCCGCCAAGTGGAGCCCTGCTGGCTGGGCTGATGGCTCCAAACAGTGGGGCTTGGGGGTGACCAGAGCTAGAGCTGTGTTTAAGAAAAGCGTTTCAGAAGCAAATCGATCAATCGTGGAGCTTCTGTGGAGCTTCTCTATACCTGCGGCAGCCTCTTTGAGGAGCCGCACGTCACTGTGCCTTTGTTTAAGGAGAGGAGTGGCAAGAAGAGGGCCAGAGTAGCGATGGCTTTCATCTCTGAAAGTCTGAAAGACAGAGCGAGATAGGGGAGGGTAGTCACCCTCTGATCACTGACCAAACAACAAAACGCATAAATCCATCCGTCTTGAGCCAAGGGCACTTCAGTGAACATCCTTCCTTCATGATGGAGGAACGTGCACGCGTGTGTGCGTACGCGTGTGAAGGATGTGGCTATATCAAAAGCAAGGGGTCTTCATCATCATGCCTGTGTCTGTGCCCCTGCCCTCACGTCTCGCTCATGTCCTTCTGAGAGCTGTCCTAGTTTTCAGCTCACACATGCTGTGATACCCATCTTTCACAGGAGCCAAAGTCTTCTCCCTCACTGTCACATTCATTTTCCACAGCTATTGTTCAGCTGGCACACACACAGACACACACACACAGACACACACACACACACAGACACACAGACACACATACTACCATCATTTCTACTGCCCTGACTATGAGGACACCACAGACGAGCAGAGATCGTATTCATAATTCAATCTCGTCTTCAACTTCAAAAGCCAATAAACATTCTATTATTTAACACTTAATGGACGTGTTGAGTGCTATTGGTACTGTTGTAACCACTAAGCTTCCCTTCCTAAGGAACTATTCAGAATGACTTTAACTAAGCATTCTGATGCACTGCCTGTACCATAGCCACTTAAGGTGAAAAGTGGCTATTTCTGCCTTTTATTCTGATTTTCTTTGCTAATTGCAATTTATAAATGCTGTTGTTGGGACAGAACGTGATCTAACAAAGCCTGAAAATCTAGTTTTATTTATTTACTACATTTCTGACCTGAGGAATCATAACAGTTGACAGTTCTATGCTTAACAGTATGCAACTAATAAATACGATAATTATGTCACAACACTTCAAAATCATGATTCATTTCAGTCTCTGATCAAAAAAATCTAAGAAGGCACCACATAGGCAAAGCACTCTGTGCTGACCCAACCTGCAAATAAACAACTTTGATACCCTTTCTGAAGCCATAGCCCACAACACCCAGCCTTCCTATCCCTGAGCACTTCCCACAGGTAGGCTGGGATGAGGCTGTGGCAGGAGGAAGCGCATGTGGAGAGGATTTAGGCCAGATCACAGCCTGTACTCTACAGCCTCATAACGCTCACCCACAGGGCATTTGGGCTGGTGAGAAGTGGTGCAGTAACAATGCCATAAAGCCATATGTACTTTCATATGCTCTCAAAGTCCTATAAGTATGTCATACAAAAAAAATCAGGGAATCAATAAATAAACAGCTGCAGTGTAACTAAGGGTTTAAAGAAGGAAAGAAGGGAGGAACTACTGTTTTAACTTGCATGGGCCAACGTTTTGAATGTAAACCCAACAAAGTTTGTTTGCACCCTTTGATAGTGTATAGCACTGTGCATTTGTAAACAAAACACTGAACTGAATCTAGGCCTGATATGAAAATAATTAGCATGATGTTTACTTGTTAAAAATTAATAACCCTGATTAGAATACATATTATGCATTCGTGAGCTCCTTGCGGTTTGAGTTTACTGCTGTTTCTTCCCCTTAAACCATGCACAAAAAAGTGACTTGTATGCCAATAGCTCTTTCTTGAGGGGAAACCTCAAACTGCTATACGCGCTCAAGTAAAAGCTCCATATTTCTGGATGTAGACAATGTGAATGTTCAACCACTCTTGCATCAAAGGATTGTGCAGGTGGGCCAGATTTGGTGGATGCCTTCCCGGGCACAGTTCTGAGGTGAATTTCCTGGTATGGTATGTTATGACCATATGCTTTGACCTGCAAATTCAGCTACTTCCCTCACACTATGGCCTTTGGCACGCCTTAATATGCAGTCTCTCCTTTTTGCCCATCATTAACATGTGCTTTGCGACCCATTTTCCACACACTGAACGAGACATTCACTCCACCGCACCACCTCTTCTCAACCTATGAATCCTGTCACTCACACCCCACAGGTATTCATAACCAGAACATCCTCATGCAACACCATCTGCAGAAGCCTGATGTTGCTATAACATGCAGGCTGACCAATTTTTTGTCTGGTGAGCTTATTCATACATATATACAAACCTCCCCAAATAACATTTAACAGGATTCAATTTTCGCATCGAACTATCAAGGCTGAAACATCCCTGGAAATAAATGGAAACATTGAAAGTGTTTACCAAGCCTCAAATCTCAGTGGTTTGTATTGGATGGCTCCTTCCACTTACATAGTTTCGGTCAATAATGCTAACAGATTACATGCCTTTAAGGGCTTTCAGAGGTTCTTAGTTGGATCTTCCAAGGTGCATATTGACCAAAGTGCTATATTAGGCCAGAACACCCACATCTTCCTCTCTCGCTTAATCCCTCACTCCCTCCCTACAACCCTCCTCTCCCTCAATCAGACCTGCAGTGGCTCCCCAGGGGCTCAGCTCTCGTTGGTCATCGCTGTTCGGTCTCCATGGATACGATTAAACCGGCACTTTCTTGTGTGCTGCGGTGGTGGCAGAGGCACGGAGGCACATGTGAGGGCCAAGCCAGACACATGCGGGGCACAAAGACACTAAAGATCTCTCACTCGCAGTGCTATCTCTCTCTCTGCCAAATAACAGCAAGGCAGAAAGCACGAGAGAGATAGAGAGCACGAGAGTGAGAGGGAGGGAGAGAGAGAGAGAGAGAGAGAGAAAGAGAGAGAACTGAATAGGGCTTTAGGAGGGGCATGCCGGTAGGAGCAAACAGCAGAATCAGAATGTTAATGATGCCCAGACAGCAAGAGGAGACATTCTCTCTCTCTCTCGTACTCTCTCTCTCTCTCTCTAAATGTCACTTCCTTTAACAAGGCAGCGTGGATAGGATTGCTAAAGGAGGCCAGGAGGAGCGCACTCCATCGATGGATATGAAGACTTATTTACCATTCCCCTCCGTCTTGTGCTATATCCCTCTCTATTCACCCCTCCCTCTTTCTCTCTCTCTCTCTCTCTCTTCTCAGACTCTACTTCCCTCTCTTTGAGCATTCTCTCTCATCCTACATCAGCCTCTCTAACTCTCTCTCTCTCTGGCTTTCACTTTCTCCCTCTTGCTCAGTCTCGCTCCACTGTCTATGATGTATAGCTTCATTTCCAGCAGGCCTTCTCGCCAGAATAAGATTACAATCTGAGCAATTGAGCAGAAACTGCCCCGATATGTCAAGAGGGATACAAAAGGGCCAAAGAGAAAATGCTGCTCTTTTTAGACCCTGTTTGGAGAATTAGACCTGCTTATCAAAGGTGCGCACATGTGAACACCAACCATTTCAAAGAATACAGACTCTAAAATTCAAAAAGGTACAGAGACAGAAATAGAGACAGCGAGAGTCCAACAATCAGAGATGAGGGGAGAGAGACAGAAAGCATGGGGAAGGCCATACGGACGGCTGGGAGGAGAATGGATACATGCTCTGGCCTTTTAAATGGCAGGGCTTGTTATCGTTCCTCCAAAAGGGCAGAGACACTGATAAATGCAATATCATTAATGCGCAGAGGAACTGGCATAAACCTGTTACCACGGATACTGCTGTTCCGTCTGCGAATGGGCTTGATTAAAAGTCGCCGCTGCGGAAAAAAATATCTAAATAAATAAATAAAAAGATCCAGATGCTTAACTAGACTTCTCTCACTCCGCCTGCGACGACACTGTGCAAAAAACAAAACAAAGCAAAAAAATAATAATCTATAATCCATTAATTCTTATTCAGCCCTGAAACGTCAGTAAAATCTTTCCGCTAGAGAAATGCCTTAATATTTCCCTTTCCTCAGGTCCATGGCAGGCTAGGAGCTAGATGCCCCTCGGTAGCTGTGAGAATCCCCAGCAGGCTGGAGAGAAATGTGTGAAAATGGATACATTTATCAGCTTAAGGCAGTCCGCTCAGATGTAGTGTATTATCCTGGAAAGCTCCTGGGGCGTTTTAGAGTGTGAGGGCTGGGAGGAAAACGAATGGGGTGGAGGCAGAGCAGCAGAGCGGGCCGAGGCCAGGTCCGGGCAGAGAGGAGTTCTATTCAGCCCCCTTCAACATGTCCTACAGCACACAACACAACAAAACAGAGCCGCTACTCTACACAAAGCTGCACAAAATGCCACACATTCACTCTGGGCATGAAAGGCTGCTGAGAAATTAGCAAAGCAATATGCACTGGTACGTGGGAAAGAGAGAAGTCTTGTATGTGTGAGAGAAAAAGAAAGAGACAGAGACAGAGACAGAGACAGAGAGAGAGAGAGAGAGAGAGAGAGAGAGAGAGAGAGAGAGAGAGAAAGAGAGAGAAAGAAAGAGAGAAAGAGAGAGAGAAAAAGAGACCTGTCCAGGCTGAGCGGTTTACAAGCTGGCTGTCATCCTACATTTCGTCTCAGTGTGTGAATTTGTTTTGAGAGCGATGCATGCATGCACTCATCTCCACAAGGCTCCAAAGAGCTTGCTAACCGTCACTCTAGATAGCTCCAGTGCACTTGCTGGACCAGGCTTTCTGAATTATAATTGCAGGGTTGTCACAATTCATTAATTAAACACTACAAAATATATATTGATTACAATTTGCCTTCTGGATCAATTGGCAATGATTGCTTGGCAGTTTGCATGATGATAATTAGAGGTGTCCTAATCCAGTCATAAGAATCTAAGTATAGTTTTCACAGATCAGTATCAGATACACTAAACATGGTTCAATCTTCTGTTTCCATTTTGAGCTCTTTTTAAGCCACTGCCATAGAGGTGCCACAATAGGACATCATCTGTAACTGGTGGCAGTGCTTAACTGGGCACGTTATGCCATTTCTGGTTTAAAACCATGGTTAGCAGGAACAGCCTACAAGAGAAAAGTGCTACTTTTTGCACATTTGAATTAACAGTATTTCCATGACACTACAAAAGGTTATTTCAGAATATTTGAAACTAATACTTATATTTCATTAATTTTACTACATTTGTAATAAATACAAAAAGATTATATCTTTGCCATATTAATCCCAGGTTCTACTTTTTATAAATGTTTATGTATGCACTGTATGTATGTATGTATTGAAATGAGGTTATGTACACAAGAAACATCCATTAGCCCATAATCCCCATATGTGTGAGGGCCTAACTTTTACCTAATTTAAAGCACCCGGTAGCAAAATCGTTAGGGCAGTCAATCAAACCAGATCTTGAGTCAAAGTTAAATGCAATACAAAATGACCACTTTAAAAAATAATAATAATGATAATAATAATAAAAACACATATCAGAATGCCACACAATGCACATATTAATAAATCAAAGTGTTGGCTGAGACTGGGGACCTATTATGCTCATTTTCAATGTTCATAAATTTATTTTTGGGGTCTACTAGAACAAATTTACATCCTTCAGTTTTCCTAAAACACAATAAGTTTCTCATACTGTACATCTGTATTCACCCTCTGAAATACTGTTATAGATCCTATGTCAGCCCAATGTGCTCTGATTGGTCAGCTCGCCCACTCTATTCAGGTCAACTGCTAGAGCGTCAACCTGCTACAAGTTCCGCTCCCACATCACTTTAGTTGTTCTTACAATGGCGTCGGTTCTGCTGTATCAGTTTGATCCAGAGTCCAATCCTGAATGGCAAGTAGAACATGTCAGTAGACCTGATCCACCTTCACAAGCTCGACTGGAGCAGGACGTTTCAGAGTGGTAAGTTTTTGCTCTTTCGTGTGAGGGCATGCCAAGCTTGCACTTAGGTAGACATTACAGACTGTGTTGCGAGATGATGTCACCTTGTAACAGAGAAAAGGGCTGGAGGCTCTTTTTCAGGCAGCTAAGAGAAAAGTGGTTTCTGTGGGAGGGAGTTTCTCTCCCTGGTGTGTACTTCAGGGTTCATAACCTTGCAGACTGTTTACATGCACAAAAATCTATATATCACGCTAAAGGAAAGAGAAAAAAACAAAAACACATAAGAAGATCTTCCTTAATGTAGCATTAGCTGCAGAATAGGCTCTGTACCTGTAATCTGCACAACGACAATAAAGTTAAATCTAATCTATTCTAATCTAAGAACGGATTCTCTGAGACACACTGATTTACAGTCATATGCAAAGGTTTGTACACACTTTAGAAAATAAGTTTAACACATTCTCTACACGGAACAAACTTCTTACATTTTAGTGCACAGTCTTTTTAAATGCTTCCTATTTAATCTTATTCCAGTAAAGTATCCAGTAGGAATATATGAATGGCCATACATGGTTTGTTATTGTTTAGTTAATTCAGTCATTTTTTCAATTAATCATCAAACTAATCAACAGA
Source organism: Semaprochilodus insignis (assembly GCA_034552555.1). Taxonomy (NCBI): domain Eukaryota; kingdom Metazoa; phylum Chordata; class Actinopteri; order Characiformes; family Prochilodontidae; genus Semaprochilodus; species Semaprochilodus insignis. The sequence goes on from CM067479.1 coordinate 34,886,639, forward strand.
TAACTTAGATTATTACCTGACATGACATTATGACGACACATACTGAAGGTACAACTATCATGCAGCTGTAAGGTTATAATCTGAGGACGGAGGATTCCGGTCAAGAGGGAAACAGGGCCACAGGGTGTTTATCATCAGCGAAAGACTAGACAGGAACAAACAGAAACGAGAAACCGCAGTACTTATCAAAGCACTTCAGACGTTCAAACAATCACTGCCACAATGACTGATGGGTGGTGTCACAACAACCACAGATTACAGTCCAACTAATACCAATCACAGTCCATTTCCTCTGAGCCAGCGCCGTGTTCGTGCACACACCATATGCTTTTGTAATCAGGGCCCGAGTCTTTGACTGGATCTTAATGGGGTTTTTGTCTCTCGAACAGAAGTCCAGTAACGAGCGGTGTGCTTTGTTCTGGTCGATGCGTGTTTTAAACTGCCTTAATCTCCCTGCCCACCGAGGAGCGTGGGATCTGTTTTCTCGTGGCCACAGAGAAAGAGAAAACTGACCCTAACCTGCTGAAGTGGAGGCAAGCACAGCGCTCTCCCATCTGCATCTTTTCAGAGAGCGGTCAGACAGCCGTTTGTTTCGCACTCATTCAAATCACTCGCACGGAGGAAAGTTATCTGCCGTTTTCAAACATCTGCATAAATAAAGCTCAGCTATTTTAATTTCAGTGCCTCTGAGTACTTAGGTAGTAGTTCTTGCATTGGACGCATTCATTTCCAAGTGCTTCGCCAAATACGCAAAAATAAAACACCTACCCACCTTCACGACCCTTCGCCACATTCAGCGGAGTTTTCGCAGTTGACGGGAGGTAATTAGTATTTACTGTGAATGAGTGCGGGATGTCATTAGTAGCTCTTTGTCTTTGAGACCTTGCTGGTGAATACCACTTGCGTCTCCAGCTGACTGGGGATAGGGCCTTAACGTGAAAGGCCTAATCAGTGGTGACGCACGGCAGCAGCGGGCGGCGGGGAGAACCAGCCAACGACCAGCTCCTCTCTCAGATGACATGGCTGATTTGAATATCAAAACAGAATGTAAAACGGTGATTAAAACTCAATTACGCCTTGTGCAGTTGAAAAGTCAATTAGAGACTTCAGAGACCTGAAGGAGACAGATGCCAAGGTGAGGAAAGGGGGAAGGAAGGTGCAACGGCCTCCGGGCAAGGCCTGGGGAACTGCTGACAGCTAAGATAATAACAACATGAAGGAAAGAGCCAAAAAAAGATTTAGCCGGCTGCCGTTCGCGTCCGTGCGGAGAGCCGCGTTATATTAAGCTTGCCAAAGGCCACCGTCGTGACAGGGTGAAAGGGGGGGCCTCCTGTCAATTCCATCATGACCCATTCATAAATTATGAGCAATCTGCATTACGAGGCCTTCAATGGGGAGAGCAGAGAGCAGTCAGAGAGGGAGCGAACGTGAAAGAGCGAGAAAGAACAATCACAAAGCTCCATATTCAAATGGGCTCCGTCGCGCATTCCCACTGCTCCCACTGTGCAGAGTCCCTCCTCATTGATCCTGCATTACTTATTTATGCTGCTATAATGAGTGTTGAATATAGAGAGCGGAGCTGGAGAGGCATACGGGAGGCAGCGAAGCAGGGGCTGGGTTTTGATCAGCCTGGTGCAGCCTTGGGGGATCACTTTCACTGCGCTGAAATCCATCAGGCCTTCAGCCCGCAGGCTCAGGACGGCTAGCGCGGTAGAAAAAGAGAGAGAAACTGACTTTATGGAACAGAGTTTCTTAAGAAAACCTCGTCCTCAATCTCTGGAAAAGCCATTTTAAAGGGGAAGGAAAAAAATGTCAGTGTAACAAAAAAAATGTTGCTGCTTTCCAAAATTTCTATTGGCCCACTCATCATGAAATGTTTACACGATGCAAAGGGCAGCTGGGATTTTCAGATGGTGTAAAAAACATTTAATACAGCGACAATAGCGCATCAAGCCTCTCGCATGTGAGGAGCTGCGAAAAGGCTTTAAGTTCGTTCCCCACGGCCCCCAGTGCGTTCCCCACGGCCCCTTTTCACAAAGATGGGAAAACGTTCAAATGATGCTAACACAGTTTAACGCCGCACACCAAACATTCAACTGCTACAATCCAAAACGTGACAAACCTTTTTTTCTAAAGCAGAAGGCTTCAAGAGGTCTCAAAGGTGACTGAGCTGGGTTGACGCAGAACTTTCCGCATAGAGGCAACCCAAAGCAGCAGGGTGCAGTAATGTCTTTTTCATGTCAGCAATGTCTGCTCCAAGAAAAGCGGGAAAATAAAGGCCCAAAAGAAGCAAAACAGGGTGGCAGTGAACGTGTCCCTGTGTTCCTGCATTTTTCCAACGCTCTGGGGACGCAAGAAAAACACATGGTCACATGCTATCTTGTGTCCTCATGAACCCGCAGTGATTACTCTCTGCATGCTTTCCCTGATCTGGAGGATAGTGGGGTTGTGGGAACATGCTCCGCTGTACCATTTAAACAAGACCAAATCACTAACATTTTACTAAGCCTGTCTGGATTAACAGAAACTTGCATGACAGTCTGGAGCTGTGAGGGACAAGGGTAGTGATTCAGCACCAGAGAAATCTTAAGAAAGGAGCGCGCTATTCCTCTGCTAGCCGACGTCTCTCCCCATGAAAAGGAGTTTCTAGCAGTGTATTGATGTCAGGCCTGAAAGCTCCAACACGCTTTGGCAGTATTACCATCTGAAAGAGGGGACAGGAACAGAGCAGAATAAGCTATGGGTGTGCGTGAGAGAGGACCAGAGAAAGAAACAGAGAAAAAGAGTGAAAGTGTGAGGGAAGGGAAGCCAAGGGAGCCTGACTTGTTGAACTTGGCTTGCGGATGAGTTTCAGTGTCAACAGAAGATACTTCCTCAGTATTTCTCAGTGTTTTCTGGGGAAACACAACACACGTCTGGCCTCGCCTGGCATTTCCAGCTCCTTGGGATGTGCGCATGCATGCACCTCTGCGTTTGGTGGGGGGAGTCGGGTGCTGTAAAGAGATAAAACCCCAATAGCTCTTGCCACCATAAAGCCCAGGCCATAGGTTCTGTTACCACACTGCCTTTAGCACATTACAAAACCTGCCGTTAAACTTACCAACAAAATGCTACATATTGCAAAGTTCAGCTTTTACACGGGCTTTCGCGTTTAATGCAGCCCTCTGCTGCATTATGCAAACTAGACATTTGGGGAGATTTCACAGCTGGCCACGTCCAGTCTTTTCAACTCGTCCTGCCCACATGCATCGCTCTGATATTTTTTAACCTCTGCACTGGCTCTGGCTGGCTATGTACACCATGGCACACTGCAGTCCCTAACCTTCACTAAATCTCCTCCACTGGCGGGAGGTCCACTTTCTTTCTTGTTCTGACTCCTTGACGGAGGTGTGAGCTGCGCCCTCCAACCGCTAAATGAACGCTATCGATTCCCCCATTTCCACCCCCTCCTCTCTCACTGTCACGCAGGGCCCTGGTCCTGTGGAAAGGGCTGGGAAAGGGGTTTATAAGCCCTTGTTCCTCTGGCACTTTGGGAGGACAGCCAGTACACAGCCTGTAGCAGCAGCCTGAGGGCAGATGAAGCCAGGTGAATGGGAAACTATACTGTTGGAACAGGCCGATCCCTCAGCCTGTGCCTCAAGGCAAACGTGCCTCCATTACTTAACACCAAAGTCATTTATACGAACACACATGGGAGAGTGGCCAGACACATTACAAGCACTCGTAAAAAGACATCCAAACCTAGCAGCATGTGCAGGTTTGCACGTCATTTTTCACTCAAATGCAATTTCGCTTTGCACCCCATTATGCAGTTAAATGGACTGCATAGCTATTACCAGTATTATTCTACTGCCCCATTTTGCAGTCCAACCTAGAGATACACGCTCCCTGTGACACATGGGCATGCTGTAACAACGCACCTTACTGTGCAAGCACCTCTAAAGCCACTTAAAGCCAGAAATAGTCTGCTAAAAACATTCTGCCTTTTGCATTTTTGCAACGAGATGCAACCTACCTTGAGTGTAAATAAATCTTTCATATCTGCAAGGTTACGTCAGGAAGGCAAGGTTGAAATTAAAAGTCCAGAGGCAAATCTAAGAGTGAGCTGGATTGTTCCCTTCACACAGAAAAAGAAGGGCACTCATGGAGAACAGCAGGCACTGTTTTGGCCCCTAACCAGACCCTTCCTTCTGCCTCCTCTTTCAGTGACCTAGGCTCAGAGGAAACAAAGCTCTCTACAGTGTCTGCAGAAAAGGTGCCACCCGTTACATCCTGAGCACCTCCACAATAGCATATGACAGGGCAATTAGAGAGCAACTGAATTGAAGCTCTCCACTTTGGGGCAATAGAACCTACGGTCTCCATGGTAACACAGATGGTAGACTTGAGTTTTTGAGTTCCTCCAATTGAAAATACTTTTGTCAAAAGCATCTAGCTTCAGAAAGAGAAAAAATATCACTCATGGCTCTGAAAATCCATCTACTAACTCGACTCTTCTTCCCCCATCCGTCCTGATGTGATTATTAAGGGCAGGGTGTGCAGCTACATCTCAGTAGCCGGTAACAAAGGCATTGGGACTACGAGAAATGGAGAGTTCCAGGTGTAATCTCAGAGAGAACATTGCAAATCTAGAGTAATTAACAAAGGGGGAAAAACCTGAAGACTATGAAGAATACGCCCTGGATGTGTAGAGAGGATGTGGAAAAGTCACAGGAGGTCTCCAGCAAGGCACTCTGAAGAGGCCACCAATAAATTGGTAGCATTAGTGAGAGTGAAACAGTGAGAACTGAATGATAGTCAGATTTTCGGACATTGCCAAAGGAAGGAGCCATTTGACAGAACAGCAAACAAACCACTGCTGCATGTGACTGTAACGGAAACTGTAATGGAAACCTTTTTTTTTTTTTTTTTTGAATATGTAATGACGAGATGCGATGCGATATGCAATGCCATTTGCAAGGGTCCAGGGGGTGACGGTGAAGCAGGACAGCAACTTCAGCCCTCATTAAATGGCCTCAGCAACATACAGCTGACAGACAGCTGTCAAACCTGCTCCTTAAAGGTTTGAATCTTTCCACGAATACTGAGCAAGACTTTCTCTCACTGTACATCACAAGCATGTCAACCTCAGCCTCAAGAATTTGCACATAAGTGCAGTTGATTGAAACACTAGTTAATTTGCATGTTCTTTTATGCATTTATGAATGCAAAGTCAGCTATAGTCTGAAAAAAACCCAGTGCACAAAAGTGTGTACGCATGAAGTGTAGACAGCCAATGGAAGAATTACGGATATTGGCCAAGAAGATTTAAACATTCACTTTATCTGGATTAAGACTTGAACACTAAATAAACCAGACTACCGAGCTTTTGTGCTTGATCTCAGAGCAACGTTTTTTTTTTATTGCTTCTGATTAGAGTAACTCATCTACAGACAGTTTAAAGCTCTAATATTAGGTTAATAATCAACATATGAGACAACAGTGTTGCTAATATAGGCTACAATTAAAATTGTAGCTCCTACAATTAAAAAACTGCACTCCCCATAATTGTGATTTTGATATAAGAACGATTTATCTTTTAGCCATAGAGAGTACATGTCAAAATTTCAGTAAGTGTGGACATATCTGTGGCATACAGTACACACCAGACTCTGAGACCGAGTCTAGAAATAGATGACAGGCAAGTATGTAGCCAGATCTGTAGGCTAATTAGTTTTTTGCTCTCTTCTCATGCTTCCATCTCTTCACCCCTTTGGTTGATACCATTAGGCCTCCCTCATGCAATACACTCCAACATACAGGTGCGTTCTTAGAGGCCCTTCACTTCCCAGCACCTCCAGTACATGCAATACCTGCTGGAACTTGGAGGAGAACAGTGACAATGACCATACATGCAGCCAGCAAAGAGGGATGAACAACAGAAGGAGCATTCTCAATGAAGATGAATGGAGAAGAACACCACTCACCTACCCACTCGCACAGGGTTATCAAGTATGCTGGGGTCTCTGTAGCTGGAGATTTAGTGGCAGTACCTGGCCATGCCTGGCTCCACTGTGGGGTCATTCATCACCGCAGAGACGGAGGTCATAAGAGCGAGTGGTACGCGACCTCTGATTGCACAGAGAGGTTCAATTGCGCACGGCTACATCGGCAGACATATTGTGCAGCAATCACACAAAAATCAATCTGCTCAAGTGTGTGAGTATGGAGGCAGCGGAGGCCATAAAGCTCCAGGTGTTCTCTGTGTCCTTGGTGGAGTGCTACACGCACACACGCACACACACACACAGACTCTAGAATATAATTCTGGCCCCAAGTGGCTAATTTTCTGCAAACTTCTTAGCATTAGCTGCTGCGAGGGTAAGGAAACAGAAGAAATACTTTGTTGTTGATTGCAAAAAAAGAGGGAAAAAAAACAATTAATCCAATGCAGTTGCTCACACTGGGCTTGTGGGATTTCAGTATGCAAATTACCTGAAATGAGAGAGCAAATGAAGGCTATAAACAAGCTCCAGGCACACTGTACAATATAAATATCCAGCCTTGCTGATTAAAATCTTGCACCAAGCAGGTTAGTAAAGGCTACTTGAACAATCTCATAGAATGCCCAGAATGTTTATTCAATGGACAATTGACAATTAATGGCTAATATTGTCCTAATGTTAATCACAACAACAATGGCCTTCCTGAGACTGTTCCAAAATAATCCATAATCCAAAATAATGCCACTCAATCTGTAGTATGATTTTGATCTATTGCGTTCACAAGATGTGGCAATACTGTTGTCCTTATCTTCTATCCCTGTTTACTATATGCAAAAACTCCCTTGCATCATCCACTCTACTCAGGGACGTCTAACAAAATGGCCATTGGTACACAGGCTGTCTCAGTGACACACACAGCCCAGGCATGCTGTTTATGTAGCAGGAAACGGTTCTCAGGCACGATAAAATGAGGAGTTAGTGTGCATGAGCAGAAAGCCCTGCCCAGTTCTAGCTGATCAGGCTGGTTTTTCCACATTTACTCTCCACCTTCATGAGTCCAGCCTTAAAGTACGTGGACCAGGATTTATATCCTGATCAATAAGCACTTCAGGCACAACAGCGAGAAGGTGCGTTTTGGGAGCACATTTTCCAGGAGACATGTCCCACACTGACAGGTATTAGAAATGCACACCAGCTGCTTTTTAACTCCTCTGAGAGAAAGCAGAGTCGCGCCAAAGACTAATCAGCTGGCCTCCGAAACAAACACACATCTTCAGTTTGATTAATCACAAATAAGTAAATGATTTTAGGCTTGAAGTGATGACATGAGATGAACTCGAACAAAACAGCGTGCTAGACTGTGTGGGAGGGAGTAAGCAAAGACTCAACCAGCAAACAAATCGTGCTAAATGTGAAAATCGTAACATCTCCGCACTTGGTCAACGACCCATCTATCTGAATATTTGATGCGTAACATGACATGGGAATATGGCATCGAGAAGTGACAATCAGAACCATGTGGTTTAATAGCTTTGCCCATTCTTGATCAGCATGTGCTTTTCTCACGGAGAGGGTAGAGGACTAATCCATCGCCCAGGGGGGCCACTTAAGCTAATTGGCAGGTTGTGTGGGCACTGCGCTGGCATTAAACCCATAAGAGGCAGAGTTCCTTCTCATCTGGTATAATAGCTCCTTCACACCCATCATCCCTTTATTCCAATCATGCCTTTGAATACGCTGGGCCTCTTCAACACCGCCACAAAGTGTTTAGTTAAATTAGCGTAATGAGTCATGAAATGAAAGGGAATGACAGCGACTACAACATTGGGTCTGCTTTTTTTTAAAATTCCGAGTGGCCAGAGTGAAACAATCTGAATTGACCAGCAAAGCATCCATGCACCATATATTAAGAACAACACAACACAGCAGACAAAGAAAATGACAAACAACTTAAGTTAAGCTGAAATCTAGTCAGAAAGCCAAAAGGTCTCATCACTTCATCGTCCACTTAAAATAACTGCTTTTAAAGCATTTAATTGGTGATGAGCCTTCTCAAGCACCCTTCACCCTCTTTAGCGAAGACGTTCTTGGCAGGGAGTGGAGTAAAACAGTCAAGGCCAGAGATCTGCAATCATTTTAGCTGAGGTCATCCAGCCAGTAAAACAGACCAGTAAACAGCATTCAATGAGCTTTGATTCAAACTGAAGCCAAGAAAAGGCAAGAGAAAATGTGTCATGCAGAGAAAGAAAGAGAGACAGAGCGAGAGAAAAGGAGAGAGAGACAGAGAGAGAGAGAGAGAGAGACAGAGAAAGAAAGAGAGTGAAATGCAGCCTGCTTCAAAAGGAGAGAGATGTTTTGGGGCCCAATAGAGAAGGCTTTTATCCTGTTCTCATTTATAATAACACGTAATTTGCAACAAAACAAATGTCATCCTCAAGGATATCCGCATAAATAGCAGGAGCTGGTATTAGCCCATAATCATCTCCTTTCGCTTGCCAGTATGTTATAGAAAAAGACCAACCTGGCTTGTTTTGGGCCCACAGAATGAACGGGTGATTGGAAACATATGGGTGGTCGCTAAATCCAGTGCAATGCACAGCAGTGTTTCGGAGTCACGCCACTGCACCGGCTCAGAGAGAACAAGCTTTCCTCCCACACAGCTACTTAAAGCTGGGTTTGCTAAAGCAAAGAGAACACGTCACGACAGTTAGCGTGTGAAACTTAACCTAGGTGACAGGGCTCTCCAGCACTGGGTCAAGATAAGTTTCTTATCCAATCACTGAATGCGTTTATACAGGCTAAAGAATTCCATGCATGCTAATGGCTTCAGCAAGCATGCAATGGGAGCATTAGACAGGAGCAAAAAGAACTTGGGGGTAAAAAAAACAAACCAAAAAAAAAAAAAACCCTAACAACATTGTAAAACTGCATTTTCCTTAATTTATGACAGTAAAGACATAGTAAAAGGTTTTACTGTGTGTATGAATTCCCATTGCCATTGAGTTACAATTTAGAGACACAACACGCAATAACATTAGGCCTATAAACCTTAATCCCGCACAATAAAAATGGTACCCCATTTGGAAAATGTCTCTTGGACATTCCTATACTAAGGCTGGTAATGATTTCTTAAACTGTAAATACTTTAATAATGCTCTGCCACCTAAAGGAAGGAGGTAAGGGGTCTTTTAAAAATGCAAAGGCGGGGCAGAGGATTTAATCTGGCACCAGACATTAAGCCTCCACTCCCCATCTGTTAATGTCCCCCAGCACTGCCCCCTCCACCAAGACTTCAGGTCACATGGCATTACAATGGTAACCCTCAGGTAAAGATTTGGTCTGACTTGCAGGGCAGCCGGATGCAGTCCACCCCATCTCCTCCTTATTCGAGCCCCTTTCCTTTAACTTTGAAGTCCGCTGATGGAGAGCTTTTGAGAATGCTGCAATCTCACTGGCACCGCTGTGGCCGCACATAGGATTAGAAGGACCCCGAGGAGTTGCTGGGGAGGCTGGAGGCGCTGGTTAGCACAGGAGGCACAAGCATTTCTCCTTCAGCCAGGACCAGGGGATTAACAAACAACTAAGGGCAAATGGAGAACACACACACTCACATAGACCCAAGCAACTAAGCACACCATGGTCTTGGGTCCTCGGAAACCAATTTGTCGAGGAACACAGAGGGAGGAGGGGTGGTTGGTTCTGCCCATGACCCCGTCTACCTCCTCTCATTTTAACTGCTGCCTTTGTTGTTCCATTCACAATATGAACGCCCCACCAAGATAACTCTGGCAGCCCAGGAGACCAGAAACATCCTCTCATTTACCCCTCTGTTCCCAACAGAACTCATTGTCCATCAGTGTCTTGGGACAATATAAATTATTTTAAAACATGAATTTTGGGTATATTTTGCAATATATACTCCATGTTGAAAATTAGCTTTAATGTTCATGAAAGAGGCACGAAAGTAGTTTTTGAGTAAGTAGTGAACGACCGTCTTTGCCCAACTGTTGTCAACAGCACAGAAATTCTTGGAATACCTCTTTTTCTTTTCACATACCTATTGCTCAACCCAAACCTGAAATAGAGTCCAACAAAACATCAGGTTTCGGCCAATCAGGCTAGCTGTATGTAAGATGAGATGGATGCTGTTTACCACCTGGTACAATGTGTAAATTACCTGTTCATCTCAGCATGGCATTGTTTTGTCAACCAACTCAAGTACTTAGTAATAAAGCATCGCACCAAAAACCGTGTCTGCAATATAAATCTCTATTAGCAGGAGCAACCGGGCTGGGTCAGATTCTGGTTTCAATTTCATGCTCGTACAGACGACTATAATCCAATACCTAAACTCCAGGCATTGAGTGATATTGTGTACTGATAGTCTACAGGAAAGCAAGATTTTTTCCTTCTATTTGGTATGTGATATGATAAATCATGCTTAATTTGATCATAGAAAAATTTAGATTAACCATTAATTGTCCATTTGGATTCAAAGTCGACAGTTATGTCATGACAGTTATACAGAAACAGTAAAAAGTAGAAAACAACAACAACAACAACAACAACAACAACAAGAAGCATTTTATGTAGGTAACATAATATATATAATTTTAACATATATTTATATTTTATATACTTCACTGTGAGGGAAAAAAATCCTGAAAACCCCCCACATGAGATGTCGAAATGTCGGTCCATCATTCAGCATTAGTGGGGGGCAAAACAGTGCTCTGCTAGGCTATGTTATGGCTCATGGCTACTCCTTCTAACTGCTCGGCTCACTGAGACTCACTGCTTGAAGCTAGCTAACAACACATCCATCTGTTCCTAGCTGTGCCCGTAGGAATAAGAGTCCATGTAACACAACACAACCAAGATCAACATTTCCTAAAACAAACATGCAATCATTTCCCTTTCAAACTAAACCAAACTAGAGCTGTGAAATTCAACAAGTCAATTAGTCGACTGTGCTCCCGCTACTTTGAGAATACAAGAGAGAAGAAACAAATAAGCATACAAACAAATGAAGTAATAAATAAACAAAGTCAAACAGTAGCATACTAGATGATGGTTTACTATTCCCAATTCCCAACGATCCCTATTCCCTCTTCCCAAGGCAACACAGTAATAAAACAATAACACAAATATTCGCGTGTGTTATCGTTTTTCTCCATGAAAAACCTGGTCAGTCTTACATGTTACATTGCATACCAAACCGGCAAAGAACGCACCACACTGTAGCACACACAGCCCCAGGTTTGAGAACCACTGGCCTAAACCACTGACAGGAAGTGTATTAAATATGTCTAACATCTGACATATTAGTGTGTACTGCAGTGAGCAAATGACACACACACATGCACACACACGCACACACACGCGCACACACACACGAGTAAGGCTCCTACTAACAAGAATTTTTTAACAGTCACTCAGTTGAGTTGCTAATTGCCCTGGCTGGTGACGAGGTGCCAACTGACTAAGCACTACCATGCAGTCTACAGTCCAAGCTCCAGAAAGAGCAGAAAGCTGGAATGAGATGGCAGTGAATGAGAGACTACAGCAATAACTGTGCTGACATTAACAGTGGTGATAAAGTGACAGGCAGGGTTTATAACCCAGTAAAAGGAAGATGGAGCTGGCCTGCTGTCAACTGCCCACTGAATAGGTCGGCGGTCAAATAAACTTTTCTTATAAAAAAAGTGGCTCAAAAACACATCCCTTACGAAGACAAGTCAAGTCAGAATTAATGAGTGAAAAGAGGATGAATGGCAGGTACAGCGAACGAGTGCTCAGAATTGATGATTCCAGCAATGGGTCAGGTGTGCTGGACAGCATATCATCTATATATGATAATAGTGGTATACAGTAATATTGCATTTCAGTTTCAGATATCTTTAGCAACAAATATGATAGACAATGGACACATATATGTTACAATGCCCATAAAATACTGGTATTCCTGCACTTGATTTAGGTGAGGCCAGTCATTTTCATGGTGTATTCATGGTCAACATCAACAGCAAACTGGAAAGTATGTCATCTGCTGGAAGCTACTGATTGTTTTGGAAAAACAAAAAAAAAACAAAAAAAAAACACATTTTAAAATGCAAAAACAGAAGTAAGCAGTAGGTTTTCTTGTGCTTCATATATTGCTTGTTTTTGGAATATTGCATAAGGCCCCTACTTGGTGTAATTATAATAACATGACTTCATCATAAACATGGCCCAAATAATTCAAATTAGTTACAGTGACACGTGTTTCTCTATTTATTACTCAGAAATCTTTTTAAAGCCACAAAAATTGTAGCCTAAAATACATTTCATCAGCCTTTAGACAGAACAGTCATTGGCAATATACGGAAGATGTACAAAAATAAGTAAGTTAGAGCTAGTTTATTGAATGCATCAGAAATCCATGGCAGGCACTGACGTCATCTCGCTTTGGAGCAAAACAAACTGTGCCACTTTTCATGTGGCTACTGGAGCTGAAGGCCTCAGAAATCACAAATGTGGGAGCTTTTTAAATGATCAGACAAGGCACTTTAAATGCTCGGTGTAACTTTTGTGGTAAGTGTTAAACCTTTAACAAGCTAAATCATCACAAATATGATGGTGGTACGCATGATAAGTACAGTGATCCTTATCATGCGTACCACCATGCGGCCAATCCACATTCCCTCTGACTTAGCTGTCACGCAACCGCTTCAGACAGAATACCAGCTCTGTTTTCTTCCTCCTTTTTCCAATTCAATAAACTTGACAGCATAAACAGCAGACTTGTTTATTCTGACAAAATCACAATAAAACTTTTCCCCTACACATTATAAGGACAGTGCAAGAACTGAGCTGCAACTACCACAGCAACAAGATCATCCTATTTAAGTAACTTATTATACTAAATATAGTTTAAAGCTATAAGAGTGGAAGTGTATGACGGATCTCTTCTGGTGTTTAAGTGAAATAAAAGGCTTGTGTTGTGAGATGCTCATCTAGTGCAGCCAGCGTGGGCTGAAACACTGATTAGAATGGAAGCGCATCTGATTCATCAGACGGACATCTGTTCAAGTATTTGTGTTTTTAAGGCTAATTTTTTGAACGAGTATTAAGAGTAAGTACTTGTTCGGAAATATCAATGAGCATTCAAAGCTTGCAAAATGCTGTTTAGGCCAGTCCTGGGTATTAACTTTGTAGTTAAATGTCACCTGATATACGCAATATGGCTATATGGCTACAAAGGCATCTGACCATCACACCTATATGAGCTTAGTTTGCTGAGCATCTCATTCCAAGGGGCATTAATATAAAGTTGCCCCAAAGCCAAACGGTTTACATGGTTGCGACAGCCTCCAGCTTTCTGGAGATTTTAGGTGTATCTATAGGGATTTGTGTCCATTTAAGCAAAAGAGCATTTGTGAGATCTGTAGCTAGATGAGTCCTGGTTCACAATCGATGTTCCAGTTCGTCTCAAATGTGTTCAGTGGAGTTCAAGGTCAGGGTTCTGTGCAGGCTCCTCAACACCAATTAGTCAAACCGTGCCTCTATTTAGCACGGCACAGTCACACCAGAACAGGAAAGGGCCTTCCTCAAACTGGTGGGAGCATATAATGGTTTAAAATGTCTTTGAACCCTGAAATACAGCCCAGATCATTATCCCTGCTCCCACAAACTTGGCATCCACCAAACCCAGATACTGCCAGATAGTGAAGCGTTATTCATCACTCTCGGGAAACGTTTCCACTACTCCAGAGTCCAGTTGCGGTGTGCTGTACACCACTCCAGCAGATGCTCAGCATTGCACATAGTGATCTTAGGGTTGTGTGCAACTGCTTGCAAATCCGTTTCGTCCAGCTCCTAATACACAGTTTTTGTGCAGACATTGTTTCCAGAGGTAGTTTGGAACTGTGTAGTGACTCATACAATAAAAAATATGCCAGTTTTCTTGATTTGCTGCTGAACTGTCATATCTCTTTACAGCTGACTAGGGCAGATCTACCAGCACATAAACATCATGAGCTAATTAGTAGCAAAGGTTTTTAGTCACTGTTTTAAAGTCACTGAGCTCCTCAGTATGACCCACTCTACTGCCAGTATGCTGGCAGTCTAGGGAGACTACATGGCTATGTGCTTGATTTTATGCAGCCGTTAGCAAAAAGGTTTAGCTGAAACACCTAAAATCAATTAAAAGAGATGTCCGCATACTTTTGGCCACCAAGTGTATTGAGGAAATAGTGTCATGTTATGAAATATCACACGCTACATGAGGAATTCAAGATGTCAGTATTTTCATGTGAGAGCATTGAGGAATTGACCCAAAATGGTGTGTTAATAAAATATATGATGGACAGAACCACTTTTACCATCTTCCACCAATCAATGAAGCTAATTAGGAACTTTCTTGGAAGTACAACTTCTCAGCAGTGCCTGAAATATTTGTATTAATTATGAGAAAGCACCTAGTGTCCACACAGCCTGGTGGTAAAAAAATGGAATAATCTAGATTAGTTTGCAGAAGAAAATGGTGTTGCTTTTAAATACACGTTTGACTGACATTATCTCTGGTTGGTAGCTGAAATCTAATTTACGGTCTCCGGAATACTACCCAAAGCCTCTAACTAAAGCTCTTTTGCAATCATCTTCAAGAGCACAAATGAGCAATTTACCCCATCTTAAAAAGGAAAAAGACCCAAGTCAATTTTATAAGCATAACGTGCAGTGAAGTATACACAGCGAGCTCAGTAGCTTAGCTTTGACTCATTCTCACTATTTTATCTCTTACTTTGAGCTCCCATAAGATGAGAGAAGTCTTGGTGTAAATGTTTCAGCTGCTGGTACAAAGTGGCACTGGGCCGGGTGGCACTTTTAAGAGGCGTGAGCAGAGGGTAGTGGGCTGAACTCGCACATCCAAGTTCAGCTGACATAACAAGGCTTCTCCCCATCAACCCAGGGGATCAGTTCACCCCAATTATAATCGTGACACATGCCTTTCCCACTTCCTCCTTTCCTCTTTTCCTCTCTCTACGACCCTGAACAATCACCAGAGGCCTTCATGCTGATCAGGGACTCTGTGTAGGATATTTAGTCGGAGTGATCAAAAAGCAGCTGCGTAGAAGAGCCATGATAGCACCTAAAATGATAGCCCTTATAATAGCTCCATATAGCTCATCTGAATAAAATGGCCATAAGCTGTCAAAACACAAAGAGAATGCACCAGGGAAGGAAGACGAGAGGAGGAAAGAGTGTGCAGTGTGGGAGGATGACTATACTGTTTAGACTTCTGTAGGCACCAAGGTCAAATTCAGGCTTGCATCTGGCCAGCCATCTGCTCCCAGACGTCACCACCATCCCTCCTGCAGTCCATCCTCAGGTGTACCACCCTTTGCACAGTTATGGATGTGTCAGGAAAGGCTGGGCAACGTGGCAAAAAAGCAACACCGCAGTCCTTTTAGGCATTTTCATAATACACGATACGTGTATCACAATATTTAATTTTCTTCTTTGGTTTCAGTTTGGGTTTTAGTATTGTAGCGTCCCACTGTGGGGATACTGATACCTTTCATCAGTGCCACAAAGCAATGTCTGGCACAAACAGCTGCAAAAAATGCTCCTAGCTAAATCTGTAATGCCATTATTCAGTAGAAAGGCAGTAATAGTGGATAATACACCACTGATGTACTATTTGGAATTCTTCCAAAGTTATTAATTTTACTGATATGTCACAAATACACCACGTACTGCAGCATGCAAACAGTGTAAAACACGCTAACCTCGCTAGGAGCCTCTTACCTCAGCGGCTGAGCCAGCTGTGAATGACGGTAATATTTACCGAACTCTGCCAGAGTCTGACACTCAGAGACATAAGCACAAGTAAACAGGACACCCTTACCAGACATGTGACTTAAGAAATTCTGATGTGAAACAGCATTCAGCACTGCTTCTGCAAAGCCTGAGAGGCTGCTGTGAGTTTGCATGTACAGAGCACAGGTTTATCTATATATTGGCCAGTTTTGCACAAAAAATATTAACATGTAATTCATTTGTCTCATTAGTAAACAATAATTTCACCAAATAAAATATGCATACATATTTTAAATATGAAATAATATACAATATTTTAAAAAGTGGAACTATATACATATCAGGTCTTAGAAGCCAGTTAGGTCAGAGTTAGTATCAGTATCGGTAACTGTGGGGGGAAAAGCAAATTTGAGCATGTTATACTGCATTATAACAACATTTGATACAATGCGTGTTAATATCTGGACAAAATTAGATTCTGCCTAAATGACCGTAAATGAACATAAAAACCTTAACATAATGAATCTGTTGTTTTTACAGTCCATGTTCCACTACTGTGTAAATAGACCCTTCAGTCATACCTGCGGACTGGGCATATTTTAATGATTCTTGTAATTTAATTGAATTTGATATTTTAAGAATAGTTTATCCATAAACAACTGCAATCAAATTTAATTGCTGAGGTCAAGACTTAATGAGACTTTTATGTGTTCTGCTGGTCAGTAGCGGCTCTGGTTCCACACAGGCCTCATCAGTGCAGACCTGCAGGCTGATTCTCAGAGGCCCTGGCTTAGTGAGTGTGTTCCAGTCAAATACTGAACACTCACTTCCTCTATCTTTTATTCCCTCTTTAGTTCTCCTTCATAGCTCAGCCCATGATTCACAATTCCGTTTTATTCTTCCCCACCACTTCTCTCCGCCTGAATGTCCATCTACCTTTCCTCGTCTCCCCATTCTCTTTGACCTCTCTCTCTCGCTTTCCCTCTGCAGTGATTTTCTCCGCACACTTTCCTCAGACAACTGCTGAATGTGGGATTTGATTTATTCTCAAAGACTTATTTTTTTGGACAGTACATTTTGTATTTGTATTACGCTGTTCAAATCAACGTTTTTTCCCCCACACAATGCCCCGAGGTTACCAGCCAGTCTAAGATAATGCAGTTGGCTAAGGCTTCAATTTTCTGCCAAATCAAGCCATCTTTCTTCACGGAATGCAATTGTATTCCTCCAAGCAAATATCAACAAGAGTTCAAGGGGTCAAGAGGAAATAAAATGAGTGATTTCAGAGTCTGAGAGTTCAACAAATTGCTTCCCATTGGTTCCTACCTCAATGCTCATCCAACGACACTGCAGGACGGTCGGCACATCATAAAGGTGAGGAGGGACGTGTCTGATAAAGCGATGGATTCCTCAATGAAACCGTGACATTCCTCGGGCTGAGGGAAAAAACAAAAAAGGAGGATTTATTACATTGTTCACAACCGAGCTATTTTTGCAGCTGTTTTTACTAAAGGGATTCTGCAGCTTATTTATTGTCACATTATCTTAATTCATAAAAAAGCAATATTTACTCTATATGGTGTTTTCCGAATACAACAACAAGCGAAGCAACATGTCTTTCTCTTCCCGCTCTGTGCCAGGACTACCAGCGAACAGAAACAGTACTAATGCTTAGAGAAAACAATGCCTTTGTGCACAAGAAAATGGAGGCACTGTTCACTTAACATTCATTACGGACAGATTTCCAACCAAATCTCTACAAATCCCATTCCGAGGCTGTCCAAATCTCAGGACATCTCAGAGCGCAATCTGTTCCTTCAATCTGCTGCGTGCGAATGCTACTCTCTGCCAGTTTCTTTACTTATCTGGACCTGTGTCACAATACTCTTCACTATCTCCCCTGTTTTTCCCTTTCTGCTTCCCTTTCTCCTCTCTTTTACTTTCTTTTCCTTCTCTTTTTAGGTCTCTCTGCCACTATCTCTTCTGCATCTTTGGGTGGAATGTACTCCTTTCGTAATCTTAGTCTCCATCCCTTTATCAGTACATCTCCCTGTCTTTTTCTTGACGGAGAACATGCATCAGACCAGGACACAGTCAAACGGTAGACACAACTTGTCTGGCTTAAGAATAATAGAGACAATAAAAGAGAAAAATTTAATCTAACAGCCATGCTTAATATTGAAAAATAAGCTTCGACGTACAAAGTCCCCTCAGGCCACACTAAATTAGTTATGCTCTTGTAGAGAGGCCTTTTAATTTTTATGAATTATAGACCACTAGAAAATGTTAAAGGCCTTTTTGCGCCACTAAAGAAATATTGAGCAACCTAAGGAAGTGGAAGGGGAGATTACCTGAAAATCCAATATTTGCAAACAGTGACAGATACTGTTCCCAGACCTCATTTGGAGTCCTAAAGCCCTCGGTCAGGGTAAAGGGCTCAGATGCTCATCCGAAACACACTAAGCTCAAGTGTTTTCAGCATCCTGGGGCATTTTCGCAAAGCTGTTCATGGCCCAGGTCAGGATTGAGGTCAATTCCGTTTCAATGTAACAAATCCTGGAGCAAAACGGATGTCCAGTCTCGGGCCTCAAACTCACCCATACTTTTTTGCAGACAACTGCAAAAATCTAATGCATCTCTCAAACCAGTCCTCCTCTGAAACCCGAAATGGAACCAAGCCCAGCTCAAAATGGAAGCAACCCAGTCTTGCTTCAGGCTCAGTCCGGCTTTTGTAAAACCAAAATGAGACCATCAACAAGGTCCAGGAGTGATTTAGACCTTATATCGCCGCTATCTGGTATTGTCCACCAGATGTAGCATGCTTTCTGTAGACAGGTTGTTCTGGTAGGTGGGCGTTCGAGCAGCATTCCTCCGAGGCTTTTAAGGCTGAAAGGAAGATAAGCCCAGGGGGCAGCCGGCTGTCTCCTGCTCCACAGGGTTCGGGTGAACAGAGAGAGATGAGGCCATCACTATTCTATAACCTGCTATTCCATTCTGTATCTTCCCAGTTTATCTTTCATTGTTACAGGCCTCCCTCTGTAAATGTGTCTTACATTACCGCAGCTAAGAATAGCTAAAACCAGAAAAACAGAGAAATCTAGCTTGAGAGAATCAGCGTCTGCCTTTTTGGGGTTTATATGATATCTTCGCGGGCAGCTAGCCAGAGTACCACTATGTTTTATGCTATAGTAAAATGGTTCCAGAAGGTTTCTTCATTCTTCTGAATCTCCGTCTACCTCAGAAAATGATACTATCTGTTTGGAACTCAATACACACACGCGCACACACACACACACACACACACACACACACAGACATACACACGCACTACCAAGCTGTGTAAATGGCATCTTAATTGTCCAGCCTTCAAATGGTTCCCAAATGTCCCATACACAACCTTCAGGGCAGTCCAGAAAACACTACTAATTGTGGAGCAACTAAAACTGTACTACGATCTGATTGGGAAATAAGAGAACACAACATCAGGTATATTTTAGGACATTGGAAAGAAACAAGAAGAAAAAAAAACTTGGGCAGGTTTGCTGGTTCTGCCAACTCTAATGAATTTTAACATGCAGCATGTGCGCAGTGTTCATTTCACAGTGGAGACTTCACAATCAAACCTACAAAATGGTTCTCTCATCACTCTTAAAAAATGTGCACTCTCACTCACAGAGTATTTCGTCTCCATCTGTATCCAAGTACAGAACAACAGCAGCTACAACCAAAAGACTGGAGATAAAAACAGAGTTCTTAATAAGTTTAATAAAAGAGTTCCAACAAAATCTACTGTGACTATATAGAACAAGAAAAAGAGAAGAGAGAGCAAGATAGAGCGACACAGAAAGAGAGAGAGAGCACAAGAGAGAGAATGAAGGAGAGTGAGGTTACAGGCTGCTTAGTTTGGCTTCCCCTCAGCCCTTTAACAATGTGTTTCACCATGCAGCACTCAGGGAACACGGCTGCCTTTACGGATTCCTGGAATAATCCTGCACATGTTGGGGCTCCTTTTGTTAGCTGCGGTGTAGATTCAGGGAATAAACATGTCTCTGAGCAGCACTCTGACATGGCAACTCTAGAAAACTAATGCTCACTGCATACTTCTCCTTGGCTCAGACTCAAAAACACATCAAATATACCAAAACCGCAGAAAGCCGGAGGGAGTGTGGCATGTCCTCGGAGAAGAGGAACTCTCCAAACGGCCAGCTGTTTTCTTGAGGAGCTGCTGTAGTTTGATTAAATCAAACGCTAGAGGCAGCGAGACTTTGCAGCTCATCATCTGGGATAAAGCACTGAGCCTTATGAGGACTACATAATGAACAACTCACGGCTATTAAAAAGCTGCACACACAGACGCCCATATTAGACACACAGACACATACACAGCCTATAGGGGAATCCATAAGCCATAAAATGTATTCAAATTTATTCTAAGGATGTGCATCATAACTAATAATGCACATCCTGTCAATACATGGATATTCTGTTAACCACAGAGAAGGAGGGATGGATTGAAGGCCCCCCTCCTCTCACTTATTCTTTATCTTTTATTAAATTTCATAGAATTGTAATGATCTTAAAATTTAGGCACACCCAATCATGTTAAAACATATGGAAGCTGTTTGATGTCAGGCCTTAGACATCAGATCTCTCGGCTGTACTGCTGGATCAAAATGATCATCTACTAGACCCTGGAGTTTTGTGATTTGTGAAGTGTGATGCTCGAAATGCCAGTGTTGAAGGGCTACAAGACAGCGAGCTGAGAGACGCACTGGTGACCCCTCCTCAGTACAGCTCTATGTGGCATAAAGACACAGAGACAGGAAACCAATTCCACCATATTTTCCATCACTTCTTTTCAGAGACTTTGTAAGATTTAAAGACTCATGCTAATGTCTTTACATGTGCTCCTCCCTTGAACAGAAGCTCAGTGTAGCTTCACTGTTGAGCCTCGGCTCCTCTTAAGGTTTATGCCGCCTAGGGCTGTAACGGTATGGAGATTTTCTTACTGCAGTGAAAAAGAAACATATCTAACTATGTGTTTATAGTTAGCTCTGTTATTAATTTATCTCTGTGAATTGATATGATGGAGCGCTCATATATGCTCTTGGACAGGAGAACCTGCTAAGATAATCTCTCTTCAGATTAATTCATGTTAAATTAAGCGCTGCGTGCATAATGAACAAATTTTGACCTGCACAGCCCTGTGTCTCAGCATCATGTGGAGCCGAGCATGCTGCGAATGCTTGCACCTTTAACAGTGCTTCAAATACTCATCCTTAAGGCCCCTGAACACCGATCCATGAACATCCAGATATTCAAAACCAGTGTGTTTAGTGAAGGTACAGACTCCAACTCCACTTGTGTGCATGCGCTGAATATGGATGGTATTATTTGTTTGGTAGTTTCTATTCGACCGAATAATGGAATTACAGTAAATGTGCTCAACCCAACGGCTAGGCCTCACTTTACCTTGGTATTTTGGTAATGCGGTTATCGTCACAGCCCTACTGACGCCATGGCCTTGCTCAATGGCTCGCACAGTACTTAATAGTTAATAGTTCTTTGGCCTTACATCTTTGTTAGGCTTGTGGTTACGAGATAAGGACTTATTTATCTCCAATCGAGTCTACCAGACATGGCGGCAGCCTATGGTACAGGAGCCGGAACTGGCTATTTCCATCATAGTACATCTGTGTGAAAGGTGACCATTTGGGAACCTTCAAGGCCTTTAGCCTAACTGAGAGCAAGTCCTGCTGAACTTCATTAAAAGGGATGCTATTTTTATTAACTGAAGTGACACTGGGTTCAGTTTAGTTTCTGAGCCAATCCAAGTCTGCATTGCAGCAGTTTTTGATTTGTAATGATGAACCAGCCGTCTACATGTAGACTCTCTGATTTACATAGAATTTGCACAAAGATGTAACTGCTTTGACCAAGCTCTGCGTTAGAAGAGGAAGACATCTGCTGGTGCTCTTGCTCTTGCCCCCAGCTCTCTCGCTAGCTCTATCAGGGCCTGCTGAATTTATTAAAGCTTTTTCCTTAGTTAAGCCTTCACAAGTGAGGTTTTGTGTGTTTGTGCAAATATCTTAATCTCCTAAAAATTATTTTCCTCTAGTTCCATCCATTCTTTTAATAAGGGCTGGGCAACAAAGCATTAACAAGAAGTTCTGCAATTTAACTTTTCCTCTATAGAAGTATAAGGTACGATAATGTCAGACATAATAGTGCATTCTCACACATCCACTTTCTAGAGAGCCCTGGTGGACTAAAACACGGTTTGAGTGGATTGATTCCTGTTTGAGTGGAGCGATCGACAGTATGTTTTCAGTCTGTGTAAGTGAGAAGCGGTGTGTACCTGTATTGGCCTCGAACAAATTTACTCTTATCCTACCAAACATTACTTGCTTTAAATCAATTTTGCGCCACACAACTACAGCTCAAAAGCTGTATGTGGCAGATTTTACTATCACTGCATTCACAAACAACAAAAGTGAAAGCAGGAAGTGGGTTGATGCTGTTACTGCACTGATTTACCCAAAAGTGAACATGATGCTATACTGTGTGGCAAGAGAAGGTAGAAGGCTAGCTATAGCTTCCCAGGCTAGCTGTTTTTAGCAGCAGGCTAACATGAAGCAGTGCTGTCATACACGGAGCACAGCTGAACTGGTGTTATTGTAGAGAACTACAGCGATAAAACAAGATAAAAAGCTCTGATTTCAGTTTAAACAGGCCTAAAAGCAGGATGCTGTATGCCTGGTGCTGGAGAATCATACTACAGTTAACAATCTATTTTTTGATGCTTCTCAGCCAGCAGCAGATAAACTGCGGTTCTTCCACCCCTAAAACTGCTAGAACAGAACAGAGAAATCCAAATGTTTGCTAGCTTATGTTTGAATATTATAATATGTTGTGACGTGGATGTAAAAGAAGTGACAAGACAAATCGGTGTGATCCATCACTGACATACTGAGCCTAATATTAGCTGTCCATACTGAAACTGGCTTTCTACAATGTCAGCTTAGTGAAATGTTCTGCTGGTTGGCAAATGTTTGTCATGTTCTGCCCATAAAGTAGTTTATGGCCACAATTAACCATTTGATTTCTTCAACTTCTTCAACTTCAACAAAAAACACCATCCTAAACCTAAAAAAAATGATGATTTTACATTTGTGATAATCAATGAATCAATGAAAACGGATTAGCTACAGTTTTTATTTTCCTTGTTCCTATAATTCTGATTTGTTTGTTCTTTCTTTCTATCCGTTTTACCTTTTAAGATTAGTTGTCATATATTTCTACAGTATATTTTTGTCCTGGTCATGTTGTGGTAAGTTACCCAACAAAAATCAGTTTGTTGTACTGTCCTGTACAGATCACGTGGATCTTTAATTGCTTCTGATTGGTCTAACTCATTTACAAGCAGTTCATGAGCTCAGTATTACAAGATAAAGAATTAATGCAGTTAACTGTGCTCATTCAAATTTCTATTCTAATATAAAACTATTAATCTTTTGGTCCTAATTTAAATAAACTGCATGCCTAAATAGTGACAACTGTTAAGAAATCTCATATTAACTTGTTTATGTGGTACACACTTTTATCTAGAAAAACAGAAAACAGTATGGACAAACTGCTTCAAGAACAAGCTACCACCAATTTAAGCTGTGCAACATACCTTGGTCCACTATTACATATATTGTAAACCTGAAGAAGCCAACTTCCAACATCATAAGGGATAAATTGTGTAAATTACAAAAGCAACTGTGGTTATGCGAGTGGTGGATGGCCACAGGGCTTTACTTACTGAGTGGATATCCCCCTTTGTACACAGTAGGTACCACCCCTGGTGGTCAGGAGACACCAGACATAACTGATTATTCACAGAATGATTTCTTGAATGTAGGATTTCAAACTTTTCTCCATACACAGAAAAGAGCTTCCATAATCTTTAGTGTGACTATCAGAATAAATCCGTACTGCAAGGCTGAAAAGGAAAACACAAAACAGGCAGAAAACAGAACTGTAACAAATGAGCAAAGCTCTTTATAATCAGCTGAAACAGGGTGTAACTGTATCAAAGAGATTGTCTGCTGGAAGCTTGGCGGAACTGCAGCGAATACATAACAGTCAATTCCAGACTCAGCCATGGAACCAAACAATCAACCAGGAATTCTGGAGGTTCTGCTGCTTAAAGGAGAAGCTGGCCTTGTCAGCTGTACCACTTCACCACATCCCTAAGGGGTGATTACGAGCCACCCTGTGAAACATACACCCAGCTCTAGGAACTGGCTGTTGCTGGCTGCCCTGCTCTTCCGCTGCCTATTAAAAGAAACGTTGCCGCCCCGTGCCCCGTTTTGGGCGATGGTAAAGCTCACTCAAGACATCCGCATGTGAGCAGAAAGAGGGAGGACATGTTGTGAATGGCTTCTTTGCCCCACTTTTCACCAGTGCATTCCTTTGCCCCTCCTCCTCCCCTTTAAAGAGGGCAAATGATTTGACCTGACCCATCTTCCCTCCAAGAGCGCCACCCCCACTGAGGAAAATCAATCTCTTTACTATTCAGGCCACACCACTGCCCCTGCTTAACTTATGACCCTGTGACCCTGGGGGATTGTGCTGGGAGGAAAGCGGGGATTTGAGTCGGCCCCCTTCAGTCTGGTGGGTGTCAGGCTTTACAAAGTGCTATAGAACTGACCTAGCCCAGTCTAGTCATTTAAACATCCCCTCCAAAAGAGGAAAAAAACACAAGAAACCACTACCAGGTGGTCCTGTTGGCACCTGGACACAAAAACACATCTTTAGCCAGCCAGCTATAACCTTTTCCACTTCCTCTCGTTCTGAAGGGCAGAAATGAAATGACAGTGGAAATTACTTCAGTTCTGCAGTTCAAACCAGCACTATGGCCAGAGTGGAAACTGGTCCAGTGCCATCCTTCCCCCCTTATAAGAAGCGTTCTCGGCACAGTCGAGACAGTGACGGATAACGGATCGGGAGAACAGCCGTGATCTTCTCATATGGGACCACCAGGATGTGATTAACATGGAATAAAAGCTTGGGAAACGAGCCTGTTAACCAAACATAATATCGAGTGCACCGCAGAAAAAGAGACGTACAATTTGCCTTTGTGTTCCGTTCCCCGATTTGCTGCCAGTCTACGATACGAGAGATTTATGGAGGAGATCAGAGTGCTAGTTTAGCCGATGAAGCATTCAGTATGATAATAAGCTGCTGTTACACATGCATACACACAGAGCAAGAGAGAGAGAAAGAGAGACAGAGACAGAGACAGAGGGATGTGATTAGCTCTTCTCCTCCCTCTCCAGGGCGTTATCATGCTAATCTGCAGGAATAAAAAAAATAAATAAATAAAATAAAAAATGAAACTGAAAATAGGCCGTATGCCCACAGAGCTGGGTTTAACTGAGCGTTTTTAGCTGACTTTGTTAAGGAGGCAAATGGAAATGCGTGCAGTGGCCGACAGTTAATTGACAGTTAATTTGAGCACAAAGGGAAAGTGAAGGATGCTGCCTATGTTTGTCGACTCCGAGATGTTGTTGATCTCTGTCAGGCTTTCTGTGCAAAAACTCTGTTCTTGACTTGGAGCACGGCTCATTCAGTGAGGAAGAATGGAAATTGCAGCTGAGGCTCAGTAAGACATTTGGCAGTCAACAGCCCTATCGACCCCCGAGCCCCCTCCCTATCTACCTTTTTCATCCGCTAGCACTGCGCATATATTCAAACTGACTCATACATGAGCTGGTGCTGGGGCGCCAAATCTATCTATCCATCCATCCATCCATCCATCCATCTATATATAAATATATATATAAATATA
>CM067479.1:34912633-34982335 GCA_034552555.1 Semaprochilodus insignis
GCCAACACTAAAAATAGACCTTGTTCTAGTGAGAGTGTCCGGAGTTCGCGGAAAACTTGCGGAGAACACGCTGGTGCCTGCTTCTGATCTTAAATCCAACCAGGTCAGAACTACAGCTGGCCAGTAGTAGAATTTATTGCCGATATCAACATTTCATTTATCGTATCATCATTACATAACATTCGATATGGTTGATTTTTTTGCCAACTGCCAACAGCTGACCTCGCATGGGCTTATATGCTCAGCAATATAGTTTTAACTTGCGGTATGTGCCCACGAGAAACCTTATCAAGACACATCCTATTCATTTCAATGCCTTTAATTTCATCTGCACTTAGCCAATTTGAGCAAAAGTAGACCGGTCTCCGTCATGAATCTGTGGCTGATTAACATAACAATGAAAGTATATGGTTTTGTACGTACCTTTGGACAGTGAAGATATGAATAGAGGATGTTTGACTGAATAAAATTTAACAGTGTTCGAGCGGGAAGACAAACAGTAAATCACACAGAGCTCTAAGGTTCTGGAGTAAAGCTGTTAGCTTGTTTTAGCACATTTTGAGTCATATTAGGTTAAATATGCATAAAAAGTCACTAAATCTAAACTCTTTAATGCTTTCGGCTATAATTATTTATGCTTTTTAACGCAACTAAATAATTACAGGGTAAAGCAGAAGAATCACTTTCATTATTGACATCAGTCCTTTCAAAAGGTCAAAATTTACTAAAATAAACTTTCATTTACTACAGTATGTCAAGTATTTGCCTATGAAACCCAGTGTCCAGACAACTGTTGGTCATCCAAGGCAATGCATTCCATTAATTTTAGTTTGCTTTCGGCACATTCAGCCATTTGTGAATGTTTTTGTCATTTTAAAAAAACTGTGGCTACAGATAGCGTCAGCATGCTAGCAGGAACTTGCCTCTCTGCGTCTGTAGTTTGGCTTTGTGCCATGTATCGAGTTAGATGTTTTCAGAAGGGATAATAAACTTCTAGTGGAGAAGTTCTTTAGCATTGTTTTCCTTCTTGAAACTCAGAATAAACACTCAAGATCAACTGATTACAATTTGCTTGTCTAAAGTGAACTCTTAACATTTTTAAACCTGTGTTTCAATGAACCCATCTTTACTTTAAGAACACACCCAGTAATTAATGGTGTTCCCTTTACCTCTCAGGTCTCATCACATTCATCGTTATTGCAATATTTCCTTTGTATCACCCGGCCCCTAGTCCAAAGCGCACCCCAATTATCAGCTGTCACGCAGAAGCCACCCCCAGAGTCTGCTGATAGACTGACCGTTAAGGGGTCAGCCCTGCACCATCCCGCTGCTCCTCTGAGGACACATGTGCAGAGTCTTGCCAAGATTTGCTCCGTGAAGGTCAAATGAGACTTCTATTTCTGGAGGCCTGGGAAATCAGAGGGATTTACATAATGTGCATATGGTCACACTAGAACAACTCCCACCCAGCACGCCTCCACAAAAGACCACTTTCACAAATAAAACCCAAACGAAAGTCTCAATTCTCACATCAAAGCTCTTCTGTGAGCTTGATGAAACCCCGTCGTCCTGACTGAATGGGCTGTGATGATGCATCTCTGCTGGAAGGAGCTGCAGCTTTAAGTGCAAAAAAAAAAAAAAACACAACTTATCTTCAGGCTTTTAATTTCCTGCTCCGTTTCCCTCTTCACAGCTCGTTTTTAAAAAACCTGCAGCGAGGCAGTCAACTATTACTCACATAGCACTGGAATCTGCAGAGATTTTTAAAATACCATCATGGGCATTGTGCGAAGCATCATTAAACTCTGAAATTCCAAACATAAACAACAAACGAATCAGGAATGCTTAAAAGCCATTGGCTGATAAATAATAAAAAAAAATCCAAAGCAAAACCTTGGAGGTGGCTAAAGTGTTTTCTTTACACAACAGACTAGGAGCTCTCCATTTGCTTTCCCTTTTCCTCTGCTGAAGCAGCAGTCATTTCTGCACTCTCAGGAATAGCAGCAACTTTCCAAGAACAACAGCAGGCCTGAGAGCAAATCTGAATCTCCAAAAAGCCTCGGAGCGTTCTTAATTTTTCACAAAGTGCTAAAAGCAAATATCCCCAACGTTTGCTGCATTTTAACGCCTAACCTCTCGGCTGAAGTAATACTGTATAAGGCACAACTTGGTTAAGCTACGGAGGAGGAGCCACATCGAGGGCTTTGTGATTTCATTGCAGGAAAATCTGCTGCACGTTTAACAGTGCTTTCTTTTACAGCACAAAGGCGCGAGGAGATAACACAAAGTAAGCCTGGCTGCAGGCAGGCTCCGAGGTAAACACACTGTAAATGGGGCCCAGAGAGTTCAAACTAGATTAGAAAGTTGAAGCTCTGCAACAATTCCTGCGCAAGCAGCTAATCAATGCGGCAGGAAGAGTGGTTCCATTATAAAGTGATTAAGAGATCATTTAGAGCACAAACCTGAGCACCTCTAAACCTCTACAGAGTGCAAGAATCAATAACCTGTATGTATGGCCAGCAGCAATTAAAAAACGGGGAGCCGCGCTCCTGTGGGTTCCATTTTATATCCGCAGATGAGAGTAATTAAATGGGACTGCAACGAGCGTTAGTCAGGAACAGAGCTCATCCTGGACACGCTCACCCATAGCTAGCGGATTTAGCCCGTAATGCTGGCATACCAATGGGAGAGGCACAAAAGGCTGCTTGTGTGGTGGAAGCAGGGAGCAGGGGATGCAGCTGAATGTCGAAGTGCAATGAAACGGAGTTAGTCATCACTTCGTAATCTGGTGTGAAGAGGAGCTGGGGAAAAAAAAATAAAAATGAACCCATGCCTCTGTGACTTAGCCTGTCTGCTGGTTCCAGCTCGATGTGATTTAGTTCTCACGACTCAGCTATCCGAACATTCTTAAAGATGACAGTTGGGTAAGCAGCTCATTCTTCCTGTCATGCCAATCACGGGATGTGTGTGTATGTGTGCGTCGCTGTGTGCATTCTAGCACAAAACTGCTTTGGGCTTTTCAGAAGGAAGACTGAAATGGTCGAAACAAGAACTACTTCCTAAAGAAAAGTGTCCAACTATAGTTCTGGCTGCTGGCGTCAGCTGAAAGCAGATCAGCTGTTTTCTTTAATCAAAACTGCAGTTTCAAATTGCTTGAGCTGTAATTACGACCTGCATTACCAACAACATTAACATTCAGTGTTAAGTGGGGATACCTGCCTAATAACATGGATCATGTGAACTGCCTGTAGATCAGTTAAACCAATCAGAGGCAAGCAGACATTTTCAACCCTACTGCTGACAAACTGGCACATCAATAACCCTTTGATACAATAAATAAGAACATAAACAAAAGTGCTGGACCATTACGAACAGTTACAAGCACTGTGCTACAACACTGAGTGAGATATGCCTGCCTCATGTCTTTACCTGTTTTAGTCAATAGGTTAAAATTTTTCCTCCATAATGCATTATCCATCTGCGGCCATGATGGGTTGGCCAGGACTGCCGCACACCATGTCTGACAACGGGTTAAAGCTTCTGAGAAATGGCTTTAAAAGCCACTGGAAGCTAGTCATTACATCCAAGAGCACGATGGAAATGAAGGTTGAGGTCTGTAACTTGTCCAAAGTGAAGTCCAGGACACACTCTCCCTCTCTCTAACGTTACCCTTTCTTTGAACTCACTGCGCTCATTATTTTTTTTTTCCCTCTCTCCTTAAAATGTTTATCATCATGTTGTTTTTCTTCGCTCTCCATCCAGACACATACAGTGTTGATGTTAAAACCAATTAGTGTTACGTCAGGCATGTTTCCGTACAGGGTAAAAAATGAATCCGAAATAGCAAACTGGTGTCAGTAATGTGATAAACAATTCAATTTTAACTTCACCAATGGCTCAGGTCCCTGTTAAGAGCTGATTACTAGGAAGTGGGACATCTGTTACCCCAGTATGATTCTAAACCTTAAAAAAAAGATCCCAAATTTAATATTCCACAAAACAACAAACAGCAAAACACTGAGACCTCATTAGCTCTGAGAGATCTGTGGGCGTACACATGCATATGCATGCAAGAATCCCTAAACACATCAGAGACAACCTAGCAGACAAGGCTGTTTTCCTAAGCCACTTGCATTGGCTACAGCAGCAGGTTAATCTGTTTCCCCCACCCAGAGAGAGAGGAGGCCACGCTTGAAGGCCAAGGCCCACTGCATGCACTGCCATGCTGGAGCTGGCTGCCCCTGTGTCAGGCCTGGGTTATGGATGATGTGGAGGCTCCACAACTGACAGGTAATAATTCACTCCCCAGGGGTACGAGGCCCGTCGCCGGACATGGCCAGCCAGGCAAGAACAAGCGGCACTTTTACCTCTACCCCCCTCCACCCCACAAACCCTCCCGCTGCCTCATAATTTCCTACTCCAGGTGTATCTGCCAGCTATTGGCTGTCCTGTCACTATGGGTAACGACAATCAGTGTGAAATATGAGGGACCATTAGGAAGTGCTACAAACCCCCAATATTTTCTAATTGAAAGTGATCTATTGCCTCTCAATGTCAAAACAAAAAAAGCTTGGGAGGCGTGGGCAAAGTCTGTCTTCCAAATCCTTCCTGGGAGTAAATCAGTTTTCTTCCAGAATGGATTTGAAAGTCAATCTGTCACAAAAACTGCTACAGTGGGGCAAACGAGGTTCATATGTAAATGCCTCTATCTGCGGCCTGATGGAAAACCAAAATGACCAAAAAGAGACTGAATGGTAGATGGCTTAGATCCGTACTCGTAGCACCAAGCCTATTTCAGCACTCATTACCCACAGAGCCATTAGGAAGACACAGTCATCCGCAACACACCGCTAGCGTAACATCATTTAGGACAAAACTACAGCAACGGAAATTGGAAATAAAATTACACCCTAGGCTATATGCATCATTACCCACACTAGCAAAAACGCTGGTGCTGTGGGGCTCAATAGAAGGAGAGGCAAGTTTACAGTTAAAGAGAAAAGAAACAGCCTCTCTCTCTCTCTCTCTCTCTCTCTCTCTCGCCCTTTATAAAACCTGGTCATTAAAGTCCCTGCAACACAAAATGAGGCCTTTAACTGTAATTTATTTGTAATGTAGGAATTGGAGGTATACAATATTCAAAACAAAGGGGCTCTAATGTTCGCTAGAGTTTGGTATTCTGTCACTATTGTCTCATTATAGAGCTGAAGACTGTAATTTCTTGTTATGGTGGTTTGCTACCTCTGAGAACCTGCAGATCCCCACTGCTTATGAAAGGCTGCCTATGAGCTGAAGTGCCCCCTAGGGCTCAGATCAAACGTCAGCTGTACTGTGTGCCGGTTATGGCTCCGAGAGCCTGGGAAAAAGCAACTGGGGCCACGCAATAGGGGGCGCTCTCTCTCCTTAGAGCAATTCTGACCAATCGGAAGTCCACAGAGCTCCGTATCACTGTTCTCCCAAGCCCGTTGAGAAACCTGGCGGCGATGATGTGCGGCAGCCGAGTCTTGCAGATGCAGAAACAGACCTCATGCCTTGCAGGAAGCCTATGCATCTTTTACTTTGACATAATAATGACTATGCTGCGCAATGCACGGAACAGCTTCAAGTGACTGTGAAACCTGGTTAACCTGTGTCAACAGTAGGGCTGTACGGTAAATCATCTCAGCATCGGAACCACAATGTGCACAATGTACTCACATTGCAGGATGGGCAATGTTAAGTAAGGCAGATGACATCAAACACATTATGCTATAACCTTGTTTGCTGCTTGATACAAAACTACAACTTACAGGGTTCCTATTTTCCTTGACTCTGATTTAAGGGTTCTCAAATACAGCAGAGCTCACCTGCTTTTGTGTTTAGTGTGCTGCAAAAAAAATGCTTTTTTTTAAATTGTTTTTTTTAATTTACAAAATCATTATTGTACAATGATACTCTTTCATCCAACTAGTGTTGTTCAAGTCATGTTGGGAAAATTCCTGAAGAAAAACAAAATAAAATAAAATAAAAATAAAATTCCAAGTTCATTTTTTAAATATTGTGCAGCACTAGCCCTAAAAGCAAAGCTGGTATAATAATAATAAAATTGTTGTTGTTGTTATTATTATTAATATTATTAAATAAGCACACACAAGGATAGGGGTCTGTTTTCTGCTCTTTTTTCCCCTGTGCTGTCGCTTTATCTCAGAATCTAACATCCCTATATATTATGTTTTACCTCAAGCAAAACAAGCTTAAACATCTTATAAACATCAATATTTCTACAAAAAATAAATGATTATGAAAGACAGGTCTGCATGCAGACAACAGCAGGCAAAATATGTAAACATTCCATAGGAAATTCATTGTTAAGAAAAATATATAAACAAACATAATAACAATAATCATAACACAAAACATCCATCATCCATTTGAATGTATTAAGCAGATAATTCGGGCTCTTCCTCTGTTAGGCCAAGGCATTTAAGAACAGAAAAACGTTATTGAAGAGAAAATGTCACGCTGACTGCTCCACAGTTCTGAAGTCCATTAAGCTTCTTCTCGCAACAGAATTAATGGTTGAATCTTTTTAAGAGCACTTATATGGCAATTATGGTGGAAGCACGATTACTCAAAAACTGTTATCCGTCATAAAAAGCGAGATGGATATCTGCAGAAAGGTCTGAGAGCGCAGTCATCTATTCATCAGTATGTCCAATCAGAGAGCGAGAAGCTGCCAGCTCAAGACAGAGCTTTTAATTCTACTTCTACTGCTGAATAAAGTGACTTGGCCAGCAGGGTACTGATATTGTTGCTGTTGCTTAGTGGGGAACAATACACATGTGGGGTAATGTTCTCCCCATCCTGGAGTCTGAAAAGCCCCCTCCAAAATATCTGAACAGCATTAAATAACAACAACAACAACAACAACAACAACAACAAGCAAGCAAGCAAACAAATAGGACATGAGCAACACAAGGTATTTGCGAACACACTGCTGACTTGCTGAGTGACCATTCCCCACTAAACCCAGTGTTTTCGTGGGAGTCTTGCGGACAGATGTGGACAGGATGTGCAACACCCTCTACAGGCTGCTCAAAGTTAGGGAGAGGGATGCTGGAACACTGAAAAACAGCCAGTACAAAACAGGAATGGAGATGCTATTTTTTCAGGCCAAAGCACCGTCTGCTGGGATACCAGTCCCGAGCTCCTTAGAGGCTGATTAGCTCCAGAGAGTAAACAGTGCTGCCCAGTCCACTGGCCGAGCCTGGAGCTGCCCAACACTGACGGCTGTCAATCCACCATGCCTTTTCCACTCCGGCGCACAGCAAACCAACTTCCCATGCCAGGAAACACACTCTCGCTCACTCTTCCCATCTGTTTCCCAACGAGTACACACCGCTGGGACTGGGGTCCATGCCGTGCCAACACCACTGCAGCACTAATCGCAGCCTTATTATCAGCTGAGGCTGCAGATTCAATATAGCACAGGGACCACGGTTCGGTCTAAGTGCGATGCAGACGAAAGCGCACGAAGAGGAAAACTACACCCCATGCGCCAAAGAACAGAAAACAAACGCATGAAGGAATAAAGCAGAGCAGCCTGTCTACATAACGCGCAGGACTTTAAATGCGGTTGCACTGGCGAATGCAATGCAATACAGGCTTTTCGCTTTGTCTCGACAGCAGCAGCAGCAGCAGTCACAGCAACACGTCTGTCCGTAGAGAATGAAATCTGTTCAGTCCGAATTCAGCACCAAACCCCCGCTCTGCAGAGACCTATATCCAGCACGAGTAGCGCTCAAGTACAAGTACGTACAGCGAGGAAGGCACAAAAAACTTCCAGCACAGTAGAAACAGAGCAGGCCACTTACCTTTGTCTCCTTTTATTTCTCCTTCCTTTGTGCGCGAGCTGAAAGCTGATTCCTTTGGGCCACAAAGCCCGCCCGCGCCACAAAGAGGCAACAGAGAGGCAGCAAGATAAGATTTGTCAATGTTTCCCCGAGAGCTTTGTGATTTTTTCCCCCCCTCCGGTTGGTGCTGAGAGAGCGCAGTGGTGGATCCCTCAGTACGGTGAAGTCCACACGCCTACAAAACACAGCGACACTGCGCTAGAACTACAACTGCGCCGAGAGCGAGCGGGGCTAGGACACGCCCTCCGCCGCGCAACTGACGCCGCGTTGCTCCAATCACAGCGCGAGAAAAGTGCTTCATATGTTTCTCTTTAAAAGTTTCCACTCGACTGTTTTACTGAGTGGAGAGGCAGCCGCTCTGGTAAACATGCTTGAAGAGCACGTCAACGATGTACAACCAGGTTGCATTTGAATGAATGAGGGAGGGAAGAGGCTGTTTGGGCCCAATACAGAACACTGAGCTGAATTTGCGTGCGCAAATAGGTTATCATAACATGACGTAGCCTAAAGCTTTTAGGAATCTGGCAGAAAAAGATCACAGTTAATCTCTCTTTGATTGCATCATTAATTTCTCAAAGACTGCATCACTGTAAACAGTGTGTGCATTTAGTTTCTATTCTGTGGATGTTTAGATTTTGTTAAACTAGTCATTTGGTTTATTTCTCCACTATTTATAGGCTGCTCTGTACTGTCCATGATTTATGTATACAGCAGTTCCATCAAGGCAAATTCCTCATAAGTCTCAAAGTGGATTGCAATCAAGCATCATTCTACGAATTAAAACTTTAAGATATGGTTTAAAGGAGCGGTGTGTAAAATTTAGGGAGGTATATTAGTGGAAATGGAAAATAATGTACAATACAAAACGATGTTTTCATTAATATATAATCACCTGTACCTATAAATAATTTTGTTATCATTAGCTTAGAATGAGCTCTTCATGCCTACATAGGAGCTGGTCGTCTTCCAATGGAGACTGCCATGTAGAGCCGCCATGTTGCTACAGTACCCCAGAACACACAACCCACACACTGGCTGTATAGAGTGCCTTTCACGTTTCATGTTTTTACGTTGAAGCAGCAGCTGGAGTTTGGTGGTGCTACAGTATCAGCTAGAAGATGTAGAAAGAGGAACAACCATTGTCAAATTGTTCTACTGTGCATTTATGTGCATTTATTGGTAATTCTGTGCATAAAACTTTATCCTGGTAGGATTATTACTTCTTATCCTAATTAATTCTTATGAGACTGAAATCTCAGTGAAACTTACGAGACTGAAAGTAAATGGTAAATGAGACTGAAATCTCATTTACCAGCTATTTGTGTATTTTCCAGTTTCAGTTCCAAAAATGGTGCAGTATTTATTTTCTGGCGTTGGCATTCAGATTCTTATTCATCAGCTTCTTGTTTGATTTTTCCCATTCCGCCTTAAATAGTGCGGTATTAACATACTGTCACTGGCATTCCACTTCTTATTCTCCAGCTTCTTCTTCAGTTTTTCCCATTCCACCTTAAATGGTGTAGTATATACATTCTGGCACTGGCATTTAGCTTTCTGTTCTACCGCTTCTTCTTCAATTTATCCCATTCCACCTTAAATGCTGCAGTAGATACATTCTGGCACTAGCATACCGCTTCTTATTTATCAGCTCCTTGTTTGATCTTTCCCATTCTACCTTAAATTCTGGCACTGGCATTCAGCTTCTTATTTGCCAGCTTCCTGATTGATTTTGCAAATTTAGTTTATTCGTTCAGTGGGTGAGGGGTGAGGTTAAGACAACATTCATACTGCATAATTAGCCAGTGATCAAGTTCTTCTCGAGCTGAGTCAGGTGTGTTGGAGCAGCAAAACACAAAACTGGGCACTTCTCCGTTCTGAAGTAAGGCTCACTATTGCTTACTATTAGTCGTTTTTCTTCAGCTGTGACCTTCAAGGGTGACCAGCCCAAAAATTCCGGCTAATCTCAGCTAAATCAGGGCAATTCTGGGAAAGCAGTAAATCAACAAAACCTCTAGATAAAAAGCTGCAATTTCTCCTGGCCTAGCTTTATAAAACCAGCCACTCACGAAAGAAATTTACATATTATCATGTGCAGCAGCCTATCATTAGCTCATTGAGCTGTGATTGAGTAGACACCTGGGACAGCGCGGTGGTAATTTTGTCTGTAGGTCACAAGAAAAGAGAAGGACACAAGGAAGCTCACTCTCTTGGTCATCTAGGGCTTATTTTTCAATGAGCAGCTAATATATATACAAACATACATACACACACACACACACACACACACCCACACACACACACAGCAGCGTTATGTAAGACACAAAAATGTTGTTTTCTCACCAAAAGATTTGCAGGCTGCTTAGAAAAGCTAAGTGATGTATATACACTGAACAGTTACAGATACAGTTATAGTTTCAGGGCTTCCAGAGAATATGGGTTTGTGCTCTCTGCTCATCTTTTTTCACGCTCAACAGAATAAACGTAAGGTTTTTGATTGGTTTGGACTATTTACTGATAGATTTATCTGAGTAATTCTCCTTGGCAGTTCAAATTTTGCTGTGAGCCCAGTTTTTGTGGTGAACCCGCAGGGAAGAGAAACAGCTCCAAGTGAATCCACAGCAGGCTTTGCCTGTGGTTCTCCCCATCAGCTTTGCCAGTAGCGGCTTCAGTGCAGGGTTTGGCAGTGGGCTCACCAACATAACAGCCTTAATCTCAAATGAACACTTTTTCCCTTCTCTCAACAGGGTGCCAATAACTCACAGCACACAATACAAG
Organism: Semaprochilodus insignis; assembly: GCA_034552555.1. Lineage (NCBI taxonomy): Eukaryota > Metazoa > Chordata > Actinopteri > Characiformes > Prochilodontidae > Semaprochilodus > Semaprochilodus insignis. Next base: position 34,923,301 of record CM067479.1, read on the forward strand.
GGAGCCAGTGTGGGGCTTTTTCCCCGGACACTTCTGGACTGTCATGATTTGTACTTCACCAATTTATACTTTACATTTCAGGATCAAGCCATGGTGAAAGTCAGTATAACGTTAGTCAGTAAAATTCCCATAACCACACTGAAGGTGACCTCTAGTTGTTTACAGACACACACACACACAGAGTACACATGCAGCATTAGAGGAAATTGATAGAGACACAGGGCCATGTGATAACAACGACTGGATTCACACAGTCTGCACTTTGTGTGAATGGCTGGGAATGGCCGGAGGACTCTGTCACCTGAGGCCTCATTACTGGAAAAACACATCCAGCGCCTACAACCCATAACCTCGAGGAGATTATTTAGAGAATATGTAAGATTTCAGGAAGTAATGGCCTAGTTCCAGCTATAGCTGGGCACAGCATATATATATATATATTTCTATAACTTTGTGGTCATTATACATATACAGAGGATACAAGGACATGAGACAAGAACATATGTGCATGTGCCCTAGCAGGATGACAGACAGTATGGATACAGTAAAAAATGTAAGCACAAAAACCATCACAGGCAATAGACAATATATACAGAATAAACTAGAGACATAGTCATGATGCAATGCAAGAACTGTAATGATGATGCATTTGACAAATCTAGAGCATGATCTAGTCTAGATCAGGCTCCAAACTTAGCTAATATGTTTAATGAAGTTATGCTTGAAGGTTAGACATATTTCAGAATCATAATGTAATATATGAAGGCCTTTTAATTTACCTTTCTAACATTATTTCCTGCCCCCAAAATAAATAGTAAGAATCAGATTCGGTCCACACTGAAATCAGCCGATAATTGCTCCAAACATGCAGTCAGCCAATGTATTATTTTTATTTTGGCTTATCTGTGTTGCAATTTCATGATGTTAATAATGTGAGCCAGGTCACACCGAATCCTGTTGCTGAACCAGTAGTAGAATTCTTTGTGACTCGTTGTGGTGTGTAGCCAGCTGCCTTTTACTTTCCACGTAGCACTTAATTTGATTCATGTTTTTTTAAATAGGCAACTGATTGTTCATTTACACATTTAAAACACCGTTTAAAAATGCCATTAAAGATCAAATAATGTTCTTTACATTGCAGCTTTGAGTAAAAGAAAGTACTGCAAATGTGCTGAGTTTCATGTGCTCATTTAACCCACAAGGTGTGGGCTTCAGGTTAAACAAAAGGCTCATAAAAATAATCTAAACAGTCAAAAGAATTAGCGAGTTTGGTTGTAAAGGAACTACAATCTGACTCATCCCTAGAAATTCATACCTAATAAACAGCTACTATATTCATTCGTCTTCTGAGCTGCCTGTCCTTCTCCATCGCAGGGGGTACTGAAACCTACCCCAGCGTTCATTGGGCAGAAGGCAGGAAACACTCTGGACAGGCTGCCAGTCCATTGCAGGACAGAAACACACATTCACCCAAACCTAGGGGCGATCTCCAATTCACCTGACAGCAAGTCTTTGGACTGTGGGAGAAAGCTGTAGCACCCAGAGGAAATCCATACAAACACAGGGAGAACAGGCAAACTCCACACAGAAAGCACCCCAGACACCCCACCCAGGAATCAGACCCAGGCTCTTCTTGCTGTGAAACGTCAGCGCTACCCACTGCGCCACTGTGCCACCCGGCTCCTGTAGCATGTCTGAAATGACAAGTCCTTTGCTAAACTAAGCGTTTCTATGTGCTTGAAAATCCTATTGACATTTCTCAAAGCAAACAAAACTAATTAGCATCAGTTAATTAGAGCACTGATGCACTCTTGTACATTACATACTCTCTTTCTAATATACAATATTTAGCACAGACAAAAACAACACGCAACAATCTGCCAAACGGTTCTCCGGTTTATTCCAAGATCAGCTCATTTAGTGTTTGCACACACTACACACTCACAGACACTCAAACGGAGTGATGAGAGTATTCCTGCTGACATTACATTCAGTAAATAATATTGCTGGTAATCACAGAGTCTCTGTTCATAGTTAATGTGAAAGGAATCAAGACAAGAATAATGGATATTATGTGCACTCGTTTATTCCCAATAAGCACCGAGCTTCAGTACAGATAAAGGCTTATCTCACAACTACACACTCTTTAGCAGCAGTGGAGACCAGTATTGTATTAAAGATGACAGTAGCCCAGTCCCATTTGGCACCCTAAGCTTTGGTGGCATCAACAATGGCTGACCTAAAGACCATAAACATAATGACTGGCTGTCCTACTGGGTTGGTTGTTTGTGTCCAGTCAGAAATTTATGGCACAGTAATGGTGAAATCTTGTTGTGGATGAATCTGATGATTGCAAGTGAGTTAAAAGAGTAGTCAAAGAGAAACTTAGTCAAACTTGGTCAAAACTCGGAGAAGGATTCCCACACTAATGGATATTATTATATCATGGTATTGTCTTGCCTGAACAGTCTACTGCAATATTGAATAAAGCTAAACCAACTACTCAACATCAACAGACAGGACTGAGACTTGGTGGGTAGATTTGATGTACTAAGACATGCAAATGATATAAATTTCACACTCAGCCGGGCATATGACGTAAGCAAGGACAGGCCTTATTGCTGTACCTTACAGACCCAGCGGCCATAATTGTGGACATTCAGAGAGCAGTGATGCCCTCCATGAGTCACCCTGTTAGTGCCAGCACCATTGGCAGATGGCTGCACAATGCAGGACTACATTCTACATTCACCTGCCCCTAACACCACATCAGCGTCACCAAAGACTGCAATGGTGTCGTGCCAGACTGTCATGGAGTGACTCTGAATGGCAGTGGGTCATCTTCAGTGACAAGTACCACTTTTGTCTTGGTGGAAACGACCAATGATTCCGCGTGTGGAGGCACCATGGTCAAATGAACAGATGAAGAGTTTGTGCATCTCAATAAAAATTGTGTCCCCAGTGAAAATTTATCACCATTTATTGTTCCTGGTAACCTTTATCTTCTTCCACGTAGCATTGCAATCCGACACTTCCTTCTGGTTTTGCTTTTTTGAGTCTGTGCGTGTGACATTAATGTGTGAAGTCGTATGACATGGTCTGAAAAACTCCCTCGAATCTGGCCTGACTTTCTGGCTTCTGACTTTTAAACGATAATTTCAGGCTTTACAGGCTGATACACAGCAATGCATGTCCATCATACTGTCGCGTGTTTCCTCCAGACTCAGTAAAGCTAGTGACATAGTGCAGCTTTAATTTTACAGCTAGGCCGTTCAAAATAAAGGTGAACAGTGACCCGTTTTTCCCTGTTAGCGAATCTGAATACAGATTTTATTTTAAATATGCAATAAAATATTAAATATTATTCTGTTTGAATGTGGTATTGATATTCAGTAATGATAGATTTTTAAAAAATATGACTGCAGACAAGTGGGGTTTGCATTCGGCTGGTTTCCAGAACTGTATGATTCCCCCATTTCCCTGAAACTGAGACCATTAATTTGAGACCAAGACCAGATGTACAACATCATTAGGAACAACCCTCTCAGGTTGTACTCTCTTACGATTTTTGGGAAATACATATACACAACATCTTACAGGGAAGTCTTAGTAGCCTCTGTGTGTTTCCCAAAGAGAATGATCGATCAGGCTGGGATTTACTATTTAGCAGTTCACAGTTATGATGTTAGATTAAAGAACCGAGGTGCTTTTTGGATCTCCTTGATTATTGAACTTCAATAATCTCATTAAGCAAACATTTTGCCTTGGAAATTAGTTGAAATAAACTCTAGAGGCTCTCAATGAAACAACGAGCCCAGCTTCAAGGCTTTACAGCTATTTTTATTCCGTCCACCACTGGTGTTAAGGAACAGAACGAAGGATGTGGGACACAGTTTTTTGAGGCGGGCTAAGTGAGCTGGCCCAAAATGTTAATACTGCAGGCACTCCAATGATGAGAGTACAGCAGCACTGCTGTCCTCCAGAGTGAACACGACACTAGCCAGGACACCAAAAGATTCAGTTCAGTTGCTCTAGAGCATCAGGTCAGTTCATTTTCCAGTAAAGACACAATTCTAGCCGTCTACACCGCAGAACAGACAAAAGGATAGAAGGAGTAATACCATGGCAGAAAGATGACTGGCACAGAGTTTGAGAGATTACGTGTTTTATATAAGGCTACATATATACACTGTTTATGGGTGTAGGTAAACAAGGCAGGTACGCCATCAGCACAAATATTTCACAACAAGATTTCACATGCCTTTTCAAATGAACACACCTAGAGATTAGCTACCGTTAAAAGTGAATTCCACCCTGTCTTTTAAATGTCATTCAAAACAGTCATTTAGATTGTTTTGATGAAGAACGCCTCATTCTCGAGAAAGATACAGAGCCAGAATTACACAATAGACCTCTGCAATTGTGTGCCAAGGGGCAGCACAGTGGGTAGTGCTGTCACCTCACTTGCTGTCCTCTGGGTTCAGGTTTGATTCCCTGGCTGGGGGCCTGGGTTCAGTTTCCTGGCTGGGCAATACAGGGTCGTTTCTAGGTAGAGTTTGCATGTTCTCCCCATGTCTGTGAGGTTTCCTCCCATAGACAAAAGACATGCGGTCAGGCGAGTTAGAGATGCTAAATTGCCCCCTTGGTGTGAGTGTATGTGAATCTGAGTCTCTGTGTGTCTGCCCTGTAATAGACCGATGGCCTGCTCAGGTTGTTTCTTGTCTTCCATCCAAGCACTGAACTTCAGTAACCTGCATGACCCAGGAGGATCAACAGTTTAGATGAGCAATTAATAAATCATTTTTACGGATGCCATGCATAAGCTGGTTTTCTCTACTGCACCCTGTGATATACAGAAGAGTTCTAAAGCCAATATGTTTTGTCCTATGTATACCTTTTCCTAAGTTTCACTTCTTTATCACAAGGTTGTTTACCAGGTAAAGTACAAATAATGCTACACACATACTATAAGCAAGCACACTAAAATGACAGTCTTTTTATTTTATTAAACATAAATAATATGACATACCAACACCAACTACTCAAACTATGGGCTACTTCTGTAAAAGCAACTTAAAACATTCATTTGGCAAAGAGCAAATAATGTAAATGTATTGGTATTTGTGGGTTATTTTGGGGTGGTTATAATGTCAGTTTAATGCATAAACGTATCAGGTTTGGAAGATTTTTGTTTACCACACGGTGGGATTGCAGAATCAGGAAATAGCCACTTATTTCTCCCAAAGAGAAATCTGCGTAGACCTAGTGTGCTTATTATTAGCAAAAGACTAACTAGTTCTCTAGGTCTAGAGACAGGAAACTGGCATTCAAAGCATCTATATGTCCCAAAGGGGGCATAGCACCAAATCCTTCGAGTGGGTTCAGTGGGCAGAAGGCAGAAAAAAAACCCTGGACAGGCCACTAGTCCATTGCAGGGCACATAAACACCTACAGGGTAATTTAACATCTCCACTTCACCTAGCTGCATGTTTTTGGACAGTGGGAGGAAACTCACGCAGACACAAGAAGAACATGCAAACTCCACACAGAAAGGTCCCTGGACGCCCCCAGCCAGGAATCGAACCCACACCCTTCTTGCTGTAATGCGACAGTGCTACCTGCTGTGCCACTCATTGGAAGTTGCAGCACTTAGCAGCTACCTGCTATGAGGAAGCTCACCTTGCCTCAAGTCTTCAACTGGACAAGAAAAGGAAGAGGTGCTGCTCTCTCTCCCTAAGTGGCTGCCTCTGGAATTACCAGTGAAGATTTAACAGGTTAGCTGCTGGTTTAAGAGTTTCTTAGATTGTAATCACAGATAAAATCATTGACTACTTACCTTCAGATCAAATCCTGTACTTCTTTATCAGCTTATGCTTGTTACAAGTGACTGCAAACACAGACAATAGCTACTTAGCTTTCGTTACTATAACACATTTACCGTTTGGCATTTTTCAACAGAATTTGCTTGTCATCTTCTAGTCCTTTCATTTATGAAATCCCAATTTTGGTTTTATTTTAACTATGCCAGACCTGGTAGACAGCCACTATCTGCCATCTATAGCCAACAACATCATGTATGAGCCTACAGTGACATTTTGGCTCAAAGTGGTTTTTGAACCAACTTGCGTCTTCTTGTTCTTTCTATGAAATTCTATGAAAAAGAAAAATAGTACTTTGAGAAAATGGACTGATTTTTTTTGCAGTTTTCCACCATTATAGTCTCATTAACATGACGTACAAGTAGTGTAGTTACACTAGTTGTATGCATAAGAAGCACATGTGGACAAAGTACACAAACCATGTACCTGAGTTAGTAGAGATACTCAGGGTAAAATATACCTCCAGTAAAAGTAGAAGTTTCTCCCTTAAGACCTCCACTGGAGTAAAAGTACAAAAGTATTCACCTTCACCTTCAAATGCTTAAGTATGGAAAGTAAAGTAGCATGATTTATTATGACTCTAATGTCCTATTATCGATTCTGGAAGAAGACTCTTAATCAACTCATTTTAATAATCTTTTAATAGAAGGTAATTAATTAGTCTGACACTGATGTCTGTTCAAATGATCATAAGCATAGAACACTGAAGGAGAACAATGTCCATTAGCTAGAACCAAGTTCTGTCCAACAGGTCAAAAAAAGCTCAAAACAAAGTGACCGCTGTACCCTGATTGGCAGGCTCACTTCACGCTTTTCTTTCTTTTTATGCATACATAATACAAAAGGAACAACAGAGTCCTTATAAAGTAGTGGAGTTAAAGTGAAAATCATGTCAATTTCTCTTTTACTATCTTACACTATTTAAAAAGCTCTCTGAACTCACCACACACCATTATACTTCTGGGCTCAAGACACTGAGCTAAAAAGTCTTTTTTGATGATAGGCCTACAGCATGTGAAGCAAGGGCTTTTAGGCCCAGGAGTTTGAGAACAAAAAGAACAGAAGCCCAACATAAAACTGCCCGTCTTCACAAGGTCTTTAGATGGCTCCTCCCCATCTGCAAGTCAAATCGTACTCATGCTGTTATTAGTGAGTAACTCCTCCAAGGGCAAATACATAAAACATTGAATCTGCCACTACGCCCATGTGCTATATTGTGTCCTGCTTCACCTAAACAGGATTCATTACTAAGTGAACTGAAGTTGTGGATGGATCTGAGGCTTTAAAAGCGTCTCTTAGGAAGAAAGGGCAGCAGGCTGAATGATAGCTGCTGCATGTTAATGACTGTGCAGAGACTGTAACCGCATGGTCATATGATTGCACATAGTGAGGCCGATCATAATTAGAAAGCGTGTCATGGTTATAGGCTGGAATAGATGTCTTATTGTTTTAGAATGTGGAACTGGCTCTGGGAAGGAGTCTTCAGATGTGCATTGAGTACACGCCTCCAAGATGTGTTTAAAACTGCAAGATTAGTTGCTGAGGAATACAAGTTGACCCAGAGAAGCAGTTAAGTGGACAAAATTTAAATTCCCCTCATTTCTCAGTGTCAGAATTAGGTTTGGCCACATACAGTGAAATATGAGCCTAACTGTGTTTGACCTGACAGCGATTTCATTTCCTGCATGTATAATGTAATGTGCTCTGAATCCAGGCTTTGCAATAAAGGAAACGCGCTCAGAGATGAGAAGAATCTTTGTTTTTTAGCCAGACGTATTTGAGTGTGAACAGTAAAGGCACTTTAAATATATGCATCATCTATTCCCACTCTGCCCGTGTGCATCTGACAGATTAAAATAATGGCAGGGTCGGGCGAGTGTCCTTGGGGCAAATGAATGATAATAGAGGAGAGTTTTTGGAGGGCACAGGAGGCAGGTCAGCGCGGATGCCGACCTGGCTCTGGGTCTCCGTGCCCTCCGGGTTCAGGGTCAGGGCTGAGGAGGAGAGTTTCATGCCTGCCCTGAGATCTCTCTGGCTGGGACGGACTTTGGCTGCCCTTTTGCTTTCCCTGCGTTTGTGGGCAGTTCAAAGTCAGAGCCGCATTTTAGGTTCGAGGTAAGACAGTAGAAAGAAGCTGCTCGTCGTGGCATGCGGGCTGCTTGTTGCAAACGCATTTTCACCTGTGATTGAGCATTCACTGAGCCTCTCTGGGTGCTGTCCAGAACCACACAGAGGCATCTGGAGTTTCAGCACATAATGACATGGATTTTGCACAGGCTGTAGCGAATATCCAGCTGCAAAATGAGATTTAGCCAGTATTGTATGTACGTATTTGCTGCAATCAGTTTAAGTCAAGCATATTTGTGAATTAAGTGTTTGCCATATAGGCTAGTCACTGTAATGGTGCTCTAAGCTCAAATAGCCACATTTCTATGTTCTATTCAGTATTCTTCTGAATTATGTGCTACATCCTATTAAAAGGCTTGTATCCTTAATTTTAACTCAAGTGAAAGGACATGTGCACTCAGAAATTTCCACTGCTCCTGCAGTTACTATTACATTTTATTCAGGCTAGTACTGTATAATGAGGTCATCCAACCAGCAACATAATTACTAAGAGGGACTGAGTTCTCTCTCGTGTTATTAAGGGTGACATGCAATAATATGTAACGACATACATAATGATTTGACATTTCACTAAATGACTGTCAGTTTTTGAAGGTGCCATAAAATGGAGATCTGAATTTACATTGGCGGAGTTGAGTAAGGTGAATTCAGTACGCAGAACTGACATAGCGTGAACCTCAAACCCTGTTATCTCCTTCAAATACATATCCCACATTTACAAGGGCAGTAAAACAGAACTATTACAAAACTGAATCAAATTGAATAAACTTTCTAGTTCACTTCTGTGTGATTGTATCCACTTTTTCATGGTTGAAGTCAGATCATCTTAAACTGAAAGCATCATAGTGATATAATACATTTAATATACACTCATTGTCAAAAGAGTAGCTGCACCCTGAAGGAATTGTTGGATTGCAATGCTATTGAAAAGGAATATAAAGGTTACCATGAACAATAAACGATAATTTTAGACTGATATGGGCAATATTTATTGAACTACACATACAGAAGTGGTGTCTGTCAGTATGGCGGCAGGACGTCTTGGCATGGAGTTGCAGAGGTTCCTAATGGTGTCCTGCGATAATCCGTCCCATGCAGCTTGAATATTCTCACACAGTTCCTCCAGATTTTGCGGTAGGCGTGCCTCTACAAACAAAAACTGACTCATAACTGAAGATGACCGGCTGCCATTCTAAGTCACTCCCTGACAGTCTGGCATGACACCATTGCAGTCTATGGCAACGCTGATGTGGCGATAAGGGCAGTCGTCATAATAGTCTGTGTTTATGTAATCCTGCATCGTGCAGCCATTTGCCAATGGTGCTGGCAATACCAGGATGATTCATGGAGGGCATCACTGCTCCCTGAATGTCTGTAATCGTGGCTGTTGGGTCAGTCAGGTACAACCATAAGGTCTGTTCTTGCTTATATCACATGTGCGGCCCAGTGTGAACCTTGAATCATTCGCATGTCTCACAGTGTCTAACCTACTCACCAAGTTTCATTCCAGTTGGTTGATTCCTTCTGGGTACAACTATTTGTGCAATTACTGTTTTGACTACTATAAATGTACTTTGTGTTGATGTTGAGATTGAAAGCACACTCCAAGCAACTAGCACAGCTAACTAGACATTTTGATGACATGTTCCTGTCTGTGTTTATTTCGTCATGTTGCTTCTGTGTGATTATCATGGTGCCTTACTGTAAATCAGCAAATTGAATCACTCACCAAATTCTTCATGAGCTCAACAAAACCGGATCTGGGCATTTTCCCCACCCCTACCAAAGTCACATACCATCATGTAGACATCAGAGGTGATATAATGATGAATTAATATTCTACATCATCATAATTCAATGGTCAAGAATGTAAACAAAGCCATTCAGAGTGATCCGATGCAAAATAGTTAATTTATCAACAATGTGTGTGTGTGTGTGTGTGTGTGTGTGTGTGTGTCACGCAAAACCTTTATCTCAAAACTAAACAACAAAAAACATCATATAATAGTTTCTATAAGACATCCTGCAGGCTAAGTAGCCAGACCCCCCTTCTAATTAATGAATTTGCAAAGCTATTGCTGACACTAGTGTTCCATCACACACGCATATCAACCCTAAAAAAATGTTGCCAGCATAAATAGATACTGTGGGCTACCTGCACGTGAGCCTGAGATCACTATGCCCAAGGTCAAGTGTTTGTTAGAGGGATATAAAGTAATCCAGTACAACTGGGATGGGTTGGACTGTGTGATACAGAACTAATCATTCAGCATCAGCATGTGACCCTGATGCTCTTGTGACTGAATGCAATCCAATCCTAACAGCAATGTTCCTAGATCCAGTGTAAAACCTTCACAGGACAGCAGAAGCTGTGAGACTGCGGCAAAGGGGAACAAACCCTATTAATACTCTTGACATTGGATCAGCAGGTGTCAAACCTTTGGACATGTAATGTAGCTTTTATAGGCTTTTATATGCTTCAGAGTTCTGGTTTCTATCACTGCCGCTGTGGACACTTCTGACTGGGTAACCTCTAGGATGGAGCATTTCACATCACATCACATCACTGAATGATCTTATTTGCATCTTACCAATTTAATTATGCAGTCATTCTGAAAAATCAATTCCTCTTTTAAATTAATCATCAATTATAAGTAATTATTATAACTGCTGAATCACTCCAAAAATCTCCTGCAATCCCCCACTGACCTTGCGACGTTAGAAGAGGCATTGGGTTAGTCTGGGGGGTTTGGCAGTACTGTTTTTTTTTTTTTTTTTTTACATGTTTCTAATCATAATTCGTCTCCGAACCAAGATGCAAATACATGTGCATATTTGAAAATCGTGTAATGAGCATTTTGCGTAACGGGTGTTTGGAGGCCGGGGCGAGGTGCAAGGGGGGAGAGACGGCAAGAGACAGCAGGCGTGAGTGGGTGTGTGAGTGAGTGTGTGTGTGTGCGTGCAGCAGCAGGCTGGGAGGCCGGCTGGAGGCTTTGGGGGTGACACTGCGATAATGAAATCAAAGAGGTGAGAGCGAGAGGACCATTAATAAGGGCGGGAGCAGCTCTGCTGATTCGTAGCTCACGAGGTGCGTCTCCCACTGCCCTCTCTTCCGAACACATGTAACCGCTGTGGCCCTGCTTCATTACAGCCTCTCTCTGTTTACGGCCCTGCGCTGCTCTAAATAAGACTAATTAGGCTGTCATGGGCGAACAGGGCTTTTTTTCCTCCAGTGTTGAAAATGACAGCAATTAAAGCTTTGAGAAGGCTCCAGAGGTGACAGGTATGATGACACTTCGCCATACATCAGGTGCGCTCTGTCAGTAGAGCAGATGAAAACACGATGCAGGACGAGCGGCATGGAAACATGGAGTGACAATCTTTGACGCTTCGCTGGGTTTGCTTCTTTCGCTGTGCAGAGCAGATACGGCTTCACAGCGTGGCGAACGGTCCACCTTCATGACACAATGCTCAGAGCATGGAAACAGAGAAGACGAGAAGACCAGGTGGCCGGGACAACCTCTGTTCCTGCGCTTACATGCGTATAGTAGCTCGGCTTAGTCAAGGATGGGCAAAGATACACCTATTTAAAAAATATATATATATATCCATATACTATACATATTTTTATGTTCTATATGTATTCTATATTGTATATTCTATTTCAGATATTCTGTCTTTGTATTTTCTGAGCGTTTCATGTGAGTGGGCAGTTTCACTCAGTCAAAGCATTTCACTGCTAGTTGTACTATGTATGGCTGTATATGTATACATATATATGACAAATAAACTTACATCCAAATAATTCATTTCCATCAAAATAAACTTCTGTATTTATGTATTTGAAAAAAAAAAAACCCTAAAAATGCTTTTCAGATGAAACATAAATCATAAAAAACATAAAACCTGTACACTACTAAATAATATTCATCCTCTGTCTGAAATGCTCTGTTAGGGCTCCTGTGTCTTTAAGACCTGCCTTCTGATAAGCCCAGCGTGCTGATAGGACAGTTTGCCCACACTGTCAGACTGCCATATCAGTTCCTCCCCTATACAGCCTGCAGCAGTTGTCATTTGTGGGTGGGCAATAAGTATTGTGTTATGAAATGATGTCACTTTGTAACAGAGAAAAGAGCTGGAATTCTAATGAGGTGTTTCAGGCAGCTAAGGAAAGTGGTTTCTGTAGTTTCTCCCTTTGGCATATACTTTGGACTTTATAACTTTGCAGACCATTTACATGTGTAAAAAGCTACTCCACATAATAAAGGAAAAGAAAAAAGAAAAAAATCATAATATGTCCTCTCTAAAGTAACCAAGAGTGTGTTGTTTTAACTAACAATTTGCATCAGTAACTAGTTTCTAAGTAATTCATTAACAATTTGATTGTTGAACACAAATATAATAATAAATGACGTGTGAGGCACGATTGATCATGCAATGGATCAATCAACAAGCCTGGGCAGATTACTGAGTAGGTACCCATCAGAGGCTGATTGTGATCATCACACAGAAAGTATTTTACAGAAAGTATTTTATTTTAAACTATGCAAATACAAAAGACTAAAGTATATTGATGCAAATTACGAAGCCATTTCATCAACCCAGCCAAATTCAAATAACATCCTGTTTTGAATTTGTAATATTTCAAACACATGCAGGTTTCCACTAAAAAATAAGCTAAGCCCAAAACAGTTTTAAAGATCTTAACAACAAATCATTAACATATCTCTTCACACTCGTTTATAACCTGCCTTAAGCCTAAACTGTACATCTTTCTCATATTGTCAATCTGTATTGTTTTGTATGTCTTTGTTGTCTTATGATGTTGTCTCTGATGCTCTCGTGTACTCTTGTGAACTAACAATTGTAAGCGTCTTTGGGTTCTTGAAAAGCTCTATATAAAAATAACGTTTTTTTTTATTATTAAACAAATAGATTAAGGGACTTAAATGTGGACTCTGACCAGCCAAAACAGTTAGTAAGGAACACTGTACCTTTGGCTTGGCATTTTTTTATTTGGCATTTATTATTATTTTTGCCTGGGAGTGTAAATACTGTACATCCTTTGGCTTTGTTCTTAGTTAAGTCCCAGAAACTAGTCCATCTACGGTCTCATTTACATGCACAGAAAAGCACATTTTTTGGCTTGTTAGTTATTTTTTCTCTAGTCATATAAAGTGTGATTCATACTTCAATACTGTGATTCATGCACTATATGTCCAAAAAGAGCAGACACCAGCTCATTTAATGTTTCCCCTGAAATCGAGGGTATTAATTGGCCCCTGCAGATGTTGGAACTTTGGAGTAAAGCTTTGATTGCAATCTGCCATAATGTTGTAATGTTGGATAATTAGTTCTGGATCACAAACACCCCTCCAAAGCATACCTGAGGGTATTGCATGCAGCTCCATCACTTCAGATAAAAACAGTTGTTCCAGCACTGTTCACCTGATTGGATGTAAATGGCCTTAAATTACAGCTGGAAGTCTTCACTTTGAGCTCATACCCATTACTTGATTCAACTCCAATATGCTGTGTTACACAGCTAAAATAACAACTTTGTTTGTGTCCAAATTTATGGACCTGACTGTGTATTCATTGGATATTGTTGGAGTAAAACAAGCTCTAATTCCAAACTCTAACACTCATTAAGGGTGCGATGTTTGCCCATCATGAGGCAAATGTCCCCTGGTATTTAAAGTAATTTATCCTCATTTCCCACAAGCCAGAAGGGCCTGCCGGCTTTGTCTTTCAAATGATATGATATGATACAAGGGCCCCTATAATCTGTAGTTTTATATAGTTATTAGGCTACTTTATGATTTAAAAAATGCCAGTCGGCTTCAAAGCTTTGTTAGCTGCATTTTTGTAAAGGAAACATTCCATCTTAAGGTACGAAGCCTCATTAGGGTATGAAAGAATCAAAAATCATCATGTGTAATTGTTTGTGTTTGTTATATTTGTGTACTGAGGGCCTGAGATGCCTGAAATTCTCATCCAGGGCCACTATCACCCCAAATAATGCTTCTACCCACCCATGATAGTTTATAATTGTGTCCAGCTGTGGCACTGCTGCTTTACAAGGTAAAGCCTTGCATTTGTTCATTCTCTCATTATCTGTCTCTCACTTTTTGCCTCCCTGTCCTCTTATCTGCTGTCATATTCACAAGGTTAAATTCTCTTGTGTGAAAATAACACTCTTACTAAATTAGAACAAAATTATAACTAATTTATAAACTAGTGCAGATTTAGTGCACCACAGACAGATTTTATAATTGGACTTATTTTACCCCAGAAAATCAACAAAACATCACTTGACTGAGGTGTACGAACCTTTGCCTACGACTGTATGTAATGTGCGGTGTTTCAGACTCCACAAAAAGTGTGTGGCTAGTTGGGGAAGTCTGTGTGGGAGAGGGTTTTTACCCCTACACACAGGGGGACTTTTATCCTAAATGCTGTATTCACTTTTTCCTGAACTGATGGGACTAAAACACATTTGAGAATCTTAATCAGGCCACCAAAAGATACAATCATAAAGATAATCAGTTAAGATGTGTGTAATTAAGAAGGACATAAAGCTGGTCTTTAGAAAGACTGAGCTTGCACATGTATGAGTTTCCACCCTGCCGACAAAACAAACTTTTAGGCTTTCTGAAGCAGACAAGAAACTGTCCTTACTTTACTCTAACTGTAGAAGTAAGGCAGTTACTGAGAAATGCGGCGCTCCAAGCCTTTCTTTTTATGACTCTACATAAAAATAGACTCCAGCTATTGCAGCTTTTCCAGCATTTGTTTTGGTGTCATTAAGCTGTCATCATGTGTGATATTGCAGGAAGTCCTGTAAAATGTGACAAATACTGTAAAATCCGTAAGGGATTTGTATAATAACGCCTGGATAATACCGGCCTGGACCACATATTCAATAGACCTTCAATGAATCATGCTGTTTACATGATCATATCTCACTTAAGGTAGACTAATTTAGACTAATATCAAACAATTGGTGTGCATAGTTTCTGATTCACTCTGACTGAATTGTTTCAGTAGGCCTACGGACAAATCCTATTCACTTGTGGCACATTTCCGGCTTTTCACAACAGGCATGCTCGTTTCCTTGCATCTCCCGTTGGCAGGCATGGCACGTATTGCGGATATCTTCTTGTACTCATCATGTTGCAACAATACTTAAGCGACAGAATTTCAGCTCGGCTTGTGATCAACATGTCCTACATCTGCATGACAATGGGGTCCCATTTGATGGCGGTGTAATTTACATCAAGCCTGTGACCTGAAGCAGCCGCCTTGAGTATCACCTACTCATCATCACTGTCCTTGTGAGTTACCTTGAGTGTTTGTGTGAGGGGGGATGGTGGGACAGCACATATTCAATCACCCTGCTGCAACTGTGCAATCCTATATTCAAGTACAACAGCTGCAACAGTTTCTGTGCGTTTTACCTCTTTATGCAGTCCTGTAACAGCAGTCCTTTCGCCTCACTCTGTCATTATCTACTTTACTGTTATCAGAAGGCAACAACCATGCTCTTCAGCGATTGAATAAAGCACAAAGCATTTGCTACGCCACACAACTGCTCATTGCTTACTTCTGGTGCTGTAAGCATATTTTGGGGCTAGCCAGCCATCAGAAAATCCATATCCTCTGTAAGACCCCATGCAGGGTTTAATGTTTCTCTCTGTCCAATACTATCCCGTGTCCCGCTGTGGCCAGGAAGAGCCGGGTCAGCTAATAACACAGTTAGGGTGTGGGAAAAGGAGGAGCGTAGCACTAGATTCTCTCATTCAATTCTAGGCAAAAAATATGATTCATTCTGCCTGAGGAGAAAGAGGTGATGGTATCTGCTCTGCACACATACAAATACGCAAGTGATGACATCCATTCAAAGCATAATGAACAGACTTTCGAGGTTGGGGTAGGGGACAGGTGGATGGCCTTCAGGCCTGGACCCACGTTTCTTCCATTAGAGAAACAAAGTGGCCAGCTGACGAGCTATAGCTGTTTGCGTTTCTGTCATTATGAGTAAAGTAAAAATGGAGCATGTGGGTTTATGTGTGGATTATTGGCTTCACTCTGACCTTGCTCATATGAATGAGGATTAAAACAACCACACAGAAACTGTAACTAGGCAAAGAGGAATCCAGTGTAAATATGTATATTCATGAATACATTTAACTGCCATCTGTTCTCTTTTGATGGGTATTGGTTGTTCCGGCAGATGTATAGTAGAAAGAAGCTTTTGGTCCTCCAAAAATGCCCATAAGATGCTGAGCATGATGTCCACTGGACCCCCAGTGAAAAAACAACAATCATATCTGGACATTTACATCCATGCGGCAAACGCTTTTGATTAAAAGCACAGTTTTTATCTTGAGTTGACTAATGACTATAATTAACACTTAACATTTACAGGGTTCAGAAGAGCGACTATGACGAATGTGATGGTGGTCCCTGAAATCATTAAGGAATGTACAGAGACATCTCCAACATCTTCATCATGGGCACCATCTAATTTTCTCCACATTGTGATAAAATGTCTGGGTCTCCTTCCATAGCTCTCTGTGCTGGTATTAGCATATTGATTACCTAATTGTGTTTACACGATGATAAAATGCTTGGCCTCTCCTCCTGGCTCCCCAGTGCTCTGTCAGACTTCAACTGTTGTAATCAAATTAAAGTGTTCCAATAATGTAGCAGGTCCGTACACTAAATCAGCTGGTGGAGAAGTTCAAATCACTCTCAGGCCTAAATACAAAGATACCAGCTCTAATCTCACCATTATGGCTATGTGATTAATCTTCATTTATACTGTGGGGTTAGAACAGCGGTGTAAACTATGAATGATCTAAGCTCCGATCTGTTAGTTGGTGTCTTATTGGTTGTATGATTACTATCAGTGGCATTCAGAGAAGGTATTTCGTTATACAAGAGCAGTTAGTTCACTTTTTATTGGCTCACTTTTTTCTCTTGCTAAAGGCTGTTTTGTGTGTGATGCATGAATTGAGCTCATTAATATCAGAAGTCAAGGATGAATCCCATGGAGAGTCAAGAGACGCTTTGACCTGCCAGCCTGCTCCATGGCTCCTCCACAGTTGGTGAGGACTATAGATCCTCAGACAGTGCTTTGTCACCCAGAAAAGCTCTCCCTACTGGGACAATACAATCAGAACATCTTGCACACTGAGGAAGCATAATTAGAGCATGTGGCACTGTGAGAAATATAATCAGATATAAAGGAAAATTTGAGTAACCCCAACTAACCCCCATCAGACACTGTGGGCTTCAAAGGTGGCAAATACATAAGTAGAATAGGATTTTCCAAGTCATAACTAATTTAAAAGCCTCAAATAACATCACCGTGATGGTGTTAACGTGAACAGCAGATATGAAAGCCCCTATGAAAGCCCAGCTTTGGTTTTACAGAACTATTACAATTTAAATATAATGCTGCAGCACTATTGGAAAGGCATTAAAGCAAGGAATGCTGTGCATATTAAAGCTCTCGCTTTAATCCATTCAAGCGCATCTCACTATATCTGTTTACAATCTGTTTTCTCTGTTTCTGTAATTAACCCTGCCTGCCCACTCTTTGTGCATTATCTCAGGACTAATGCATATGCCGTTCTCAGACGGTGACCTGCCTGACCCAGCGCTAGGCGCACTAAAGCTGCACATGTCCTTTAGAGAGTCAAGTGCATCTCTGTTTACAGTCATCAGCATAGTGGGCGAAATAAATCACCGCAGTGTGGCTTTGATGCAGGAAATAAACAACATCTAGTTCATGAGAGGCAGAAACACAGGGAAGTTGCCTTGTGCTTTGTTTTTGCTGCCTGCGCCCACCGTTTTGCTTTGCAAGTACTGAAAATGCTCTGATTTAAATGAACAGTGGTCTCAAAGTACAATATCAATCCGGATTTACCTCTAATTAAAGACGAAATGAAAAAGATCTGCTTTCTAGTGAATGAATAAAGCTGTTGGATAATTGACTTGCATCTCACAGGATGAAAAGACGAGCATTTTGTTGTGAGGAAGATGCTTAATCAGAGAGGTTTCGTTACTTGGAGCATTTTAATTTGTTTACTGGAAGCAAATGAGTTTATATTTTTGGGGTGTGTAGAATGCACTTCCATTGCAAGTGGAAAAACATCCAGACAACAACAGTGATAATGATAAAATAAGAAACTTTAAGTGTGTAATACCTTAGTGTAAAATCTTCTGTCACATTCTATGCTCGTAGTTCCATCTTATGGTAATCTATGATACATGTGAAGAAGTTTACAGTAAACTACTAAATGTCCAAATTTACTATAAGCTTCTTGTAGAAACAATGTAGAAGTTCTGATAGACCTACTATTGTTCTTTGTCCTAGTAGGGTCTTATTGGTAAACTGTAGAAGTTCCTACAGTATTACTCTTACTCTGTGTCAAACAGGGTGGACTGTCATTATGGCAGTAATGTCAATAATGTTACTGATCTCGCCCTGATCACGGCAGCAGCTACACACTGGGCTCCATTCACCCATAGGACCGCATTCACTTGCACTTTAACTAGAACTCCTTACTTGAACACCTGAACTGTGTATTTTATATACTGAACATCTCTACTGCAAGCTGTATGGCTGTTTTAGCTATTTACCTGAACACTGAGCTGTTTTTCTCACTCACCTGTACTGTACACTATTACATACATCTACTGTTTACAACCACATACTTAACTGCACACCACATACTTAACTGCACACTTGGCTACCTCAACATACTATACTTTCCTATCTATACACTTACACTACGCTGTATTTCACTCTACTGCATATGCTGACTGCTGTTTGCACCTCAGTTCAAGTATTTTAACATTCTGACGCACAGTTTCTGCTCTTGCACATTTTGCACGTGTCTTACTGTTTAAACACTTATTGTATCATATATTTGTCTTTTCTCTTTGCACTGTTATTTGCTATTTATCTATTTTATTTACTATTTATCTTTTACTGGAGAAGTAACTTGATAGTGTTTCATTATACTGTAGAACCCTGTGTTGGTATAATGGCAGTAAAGTTGAATTAAATTGAATACAGCTGGCAGGCCAACCTTATAGTAACTAATACCTTACTATCTATTACTATTTGAGATATGAGCTCAAACTGTCTCAGGACAGTGTCAGATTTATACATTCTAATTCTATTATATATATTCTAATTCAGAACGGGTTGAGAATTCTGGAAGTCAAGTGTAGCTGACTCAGAGTCCCCAGTCAGGCTGTGGAGTGCAGGCTTTAGCAGGAATATCAATCAGGTGTGTAGTGGCTGGCAGGGGCATGCACAGACACCATGCCAGCCTCACTGACTCCACCTGCACCTGCGTCTGCTGCAGCTGCCAGATGGGTTGTGGGTGGGTTCCCTGTCCGCAAGCAGGTGGGCTGTAATCTGTAGGGACTAACACAGTTGGATGGTAAACTACAAGCAATGGTGCAATTCACATGCAGTGTAGATTTTGCCTGTGGACACACAATTCTACAGTATTCTACAGAGATCACACACAAGTCACAAAATGCAGGTCAGGATATAAAATGCTACCTTATATTTCATTACAGTAGGAACAAATAAACATCAATACAGTAAAAAGTGTTATTTATAAGTATTATTTATTTATTGATTATATATATATATTTTATCAAAGTGGTTAATAACTTTTAGGCTAATTTGGAGAACAGATATCTCATGGACGTCTCCAGCCATTACATTGATTTGTTAAATTCACACTTGACCAGCACACCTGATTTAAATTTAGACAATGTAACTGAGTCAGCGGAAACAAAAACACTAAATAAAATATGGTGTCCATGTGCTGCCGGGGCTTCATGTTTATTGTAATATTTTTAAACATCTCACACACAGACACAGGTTCAAAAAGAAGGTGTGGCTCGATTAAGGTTTTAAATGCAAAATCAACATTTTAATAAACACATGACGGTAATAGCAGATAATTAACTTACATAACACATGTTTTTAGAAGACTAGTTTTTACTGTGTTCTGTTTTGGTGCTTTTGCACTGTGTGATACAGCTCTATCTTCTCGCTTTTCATACCAGCTGCTTTGTTCTTCAGTGCAGATATAGTACCCCTCAATGTAGCTGGTCATCACAGCAACTCAACATAAGTTAGATGAGGCCAATCATTCTCTGAGTGGAGAGTTTTTTGAGCCATTTTTTGCCATTTGGAATTTTTTGCCAGCGGAATTTGTCTTCTGCATTTAGCCCATCCGTGACGTGAAACACCCACATGCACACACTCTAATGAATGCATATACTAGGGGACAGTGAACACACTTGCCCGGAGTGGTGGGCAGCCCTATCCATGGCTCCCATGAAGGAGTGCCTTGCTCAAGGGTCATTACTGTCAGTTCAGGGAATCGAACTAGCGAACACAAGGCTGGTTCCCTAACCTCCAGTCCACGACTACCCCAAAACCACCATGACGTGAAGGAGACACGTTGTGTCTTCTGTGGCAGCAGGATGAAGTGTGCTAAAAAAAAGAGTCTGCTAAATACTACATCAGAGTTCAGACAACCAGATTCCGGTTGCTCAAAGGTAATGCATGAGGGTATGGTAACCTGGTAGCTAGCATTAGCAATAGTATGTGTTTATGGTGATGACAATTCTCCCTGACCAACCAGTCATCTTTTGGCATTGGCTCAGCTCACTTGGAACCATGATGCAGATGCTACCAGAAACAGTACCAGATACCAGGTTTGCCTACCGGAAACCAAAAAAAGCTAGTAGAGTCAAGTTGAGCTGGTACCATGCAGTGGAAAAGCAGCTGTTAAATGATTTTTTAACACACTGCTAATCATCAGATTCACTTGCTCGATGCAGAGGTCTGAAAAACAACCAGTGTCACAAAGTGTGCTTACGGATGATGCATACAATTACACATCTCCACCAGAGAGGTCTCCAAATCCCCCATTTTTAACTGGGTTGTCACAGTATAATACAGTATAACACAGTATAAACATAATGATGCATTAATTAGCCAAATTAGTCAAGCAAAGACAAATACAATGAATCTGTAGTTAGAAAAGACTTGAATGGATAAAGGAGCGCACTGGCGTACATAAAAACACTATTTATGGGCCATACATTTTTAATAAGATATTTATTCAAAATAAAATAATATGCTACTACTAATGGCATGCTATCAGTTTTACTAGTAAGTCTTGGGTGTGACATCGGCAGAGTGGACATTGTATTAAATAAAATGCCAGCCCTTTTTTGTAATGACTGTAATGTCATGATCACTGACACTCTATATTTAATGCATGCAATCAGAGGCACTCCACTCAATGATATGTACACTGAAGACTGCATGACCATTACTGCGAATCCTCTGAAAGAACCTGAATCAAGTAGTTCCGCTTCAAAATAAGACAATCTTCTTATGCCATTTCATAAAAGCATCTATGATTGATGAGCTCTCTGTCTGATGGTACAGTTATTCATCACATTATGTAGCGCCGCATCAGGCAGCTCCTAAAGCAAGGCTGTGTTTACTGACACTGCCTATGGGAATGTGCCAAATGGCACTAATTCCTGCGGCGTAATAATCGGAGTGGAAACCAGAGCCACAAATCAGGGTGACATTAACTTTAAAAACCAGCCTTGCTTAGCCGACACCCCCCTCACCCCCCGCCCCCCAAGACATCATCAAGACAATTGCCTGGAGATGTTTAAATTGCAGTTCTCGCAATAGCCTGAATTAGAGGAACTTGACAGTGGCTTGAAACTCAAATTACTCTGTTACTCGCACCAGATTGAGACTGAGGCACTGTTAGAAGGGCTGCATTTGGTCATATCTGGTTTTCCAGAGGAGAGGCACTGGGGAAAACCTGTTTTCAAATGCCATCTGTTATAAATTAACAGCAGTTTATGAACCTCGATATTCATGACACCTCAGTCAATTAAATATCAAATGAAAGACTTTGGAAAATGATTAATATGGCACTGCGCAAATGTTATATTTTTGGTCTTTGGCTGTCTTTAATGGAACAGTTTCTAAAGGTCCTTGAGTTCATGTTGAGGAACATGTACATTACACTGCAAGTGTTTGTCTGTCACAATTAGATTATGCTAATTGCTAGTATTTCTTCAATAGTTTAGGCTCTCACCATTTCGAAAGAAGCCTATATTCTATATCTAGCATGTACAAAGACGTGCTCAGGCTGTAACAAGTGATATTAATATGAAAACAGCAAACTATCCGCTTCTTTGGAGTCTGCTTCTGATTGTATCTCCAACTCATTCTGCCCTCCACGCTCCCCCTCCTCTCCCACAGTCACTTCCCATTAGAGAGCTTGTTGGCGTATCGGCGTAGCTCCAGGCCAGCCAGTAAATTACTCTAAATAATAAAGAGCAAATGTTCTTGCACAGAGGGGCCCAGGCGCTTGGTTAGAGGGAGAAGCAGCTGGAGGTGCTAAGATGGAGGGGGGTTGCGGCCCCACTGGAGTTTATGGAGACACCAGAAAGTTGAGAGCTCTATGTAAAGAACAGGATGTAAACACACTAATGCAAAACCTCCAAATACTCTATGAAGTTTTGGATTACATTAGTAAAGATCGTGTGCGTGATGCATGCAAGTTGTTTCAAATATTCAGATGCATCTCACAAGGTTCCACTTCACTTTCCAAAAGGAATTCAGTCTGATTCTGATCAAATAGCAAGCAAAATATCCAACCTTTTTTTTTGAGCCAGCATGTTCTGATGAAGTTACTGGGGCAGTTCTGTTGGAGATGGATGATGTTTGAAATTGATATAGAAGGTGCATAAATCGAAGAAGAGACCATTGCAGGGGGTAAAGCTATTGACCTTATATCCATCAATTGCATCGATGATGATATTATGGCTTACAGTGGAACTGAAAGGCATTACTGACTCTGGACTGCTTTCATCAGGCATGCTGCTCACAGCCAGTTTCACAATTTACAGGTACATGCAGAACAAAATATGTGCTTAAAACTGCTCTTAATTGCTGTTGTGAGATAGTACCCCCATCTATGTACATAAGTGCTAAAGAAGTGCTTGCATCTAATGTGCTTGCATTTAAATTCAGAGTTTATTTGAGTTTGTGGATCAATTCAAACGAATTGGTTTCAGTGGAAGTGATTCCACCAATAATAACACCAAAAAATTCAATAACAACAATTTGAGAAACTGTAATAATTAGTAATCTTAACATAAAAATGTTAACACTGACTTTTTTGATGAATGTTATCTTAAATAAGGTTACAAGTCATCAGTGTTTTACCATTGCCCAGTTCCAAGCCACTGTAGTTTGCAGTGCAGACTCGTTTCCTGAATGTCCTGCACCCTTACTTATTACAATTCAGGATTTGGACACACTAATTCCAAGTCAGGACCAAGATTTGCGGTGCATAATTATAGCCTATTGGAGAAAACATACACCAAACTGCTCTAGATTTCAGTATTCTTGCCGTGAACTTGAAGGTTAAGGAACTGTGTCTAATCAGTCATTTAGCTGTTAGCCTTCATGTCACAAAAAAGGAAAGAAATGGAGATGACAATAGCCTATTACCCAACTTTGTTATTACATCACTTTGATGCTGATTTAAACAGGACTGCTTTTACTGAAAGAGCTTGGAGTTCAGTGAACTATAGAAAGTAATTCACCCTGGAAGACTGGTGAAAACTACACAAGACAGATTTGCACTGGATTAAAACACAAATCTCACTGCTACAAGTTACAAAGTTACAAACTACTAAACCCAGCTCGAATAGGGTTTTACTTTATTATAACTTTTGAGAGTAAATGATGGTAAGGTTGTTCTCTAAAACATATTCAGAAGTGACCACCTAAAGTCAGTTGAATACAAACCAAAAGGCATACATTATTTTAAATAATTAAAGCTGAACTACGTAGGTAGAAAATAACAAACTAAAACATGTTAACGTCACGTGCACAGCCTCAAAAGAAAGGTTTGGCGATCTTAACATGCGAAATCAACATTATACTGATGAGAACAGCAGATCATTCACTAACATCTTTGGAAAACACGTTCTTCCCCAGATTTCTCTTCGAATACTCTTTCACCTCACTTGCTTTCACATCGGGTTCATCCACTCAGGTAAGGAGTCTGAAACACAGCTGGCATTACCATATGTTTTTCCACACACTACGTGCAATTACATATTATTGTCCAAAAAAAACCCCTGCCTATCAGAAAGAGTGGGTACACTGTAAACTATCTGGAAGCATAGCAGGACTGTACACTGGCAGTAAAGCTAGGAAGCCACATGCTACCTACAGGACTAAGCCAAAAGTACTCAAGTCAGAAACTAGCTAATCATCATGACTGGAAAAATTTACATATTGCAATCTAGATGTGTGAATATGCTCCACATCAGAGATGTAAATCCATATCTTCAACTAAAGGAACAAGTGCAAAACAGATGCTCAGACTGCTTAGGATGCACTAAGCTTTGCAGCCACATATTTTACAGGTAGAAAAAAATATAGCTGTAAAATATAGCTGTTAGTCAACATATAGTCTGCAACATGTGCTTTTTTTCAAATCGATGTGGTCGACAATATACGCCAAAAGGCACTGAGTATATGAAAGATTCAATATACTGTATAAGATTTATCCTACACATCTAAAGGGATTTTAGAGCCGGTGTGGAGTCAGCATAAAGGCAACATGCTGGACTGAATTCCCACCTCAAAAAAAAAGTCACTACTGCAGCACAACTACAGTATATACACCCTAGAACAAAACTGCTAATCTCTGAATGAAATGCATGTTGTGCTGAAGTCATAACATCCACAAGAGCAATATACTGCATGTAAGGGTGAAAGACTTGACCTGCGATTTGAGTTCAGAGAAGAGAATGGAGGAGGGAGATACACCATCTGGAGCTGACAAACACAAACAACATTCACAAAGGGCCTGGGAGTTTTTGAGATGCTTGAGAATAAACAGCTCAGTCAGCTGGAACTACCACATACTGCTTTTCAACTTTTTCTCCCTTTGAAAGCAGCAACACAGAGATGGTGATATCAAGAGAAAGGCTGTGGGTTTGTGCTGTTCAGCTAGTCGTCAACTAAACCTGATCCACATTGTTTTAATGAGGAATGCTGAACCCTTGCAGAACCCAGTTCTTAAGTGACAAAAGAGACAGTGTACATTAGTGACTACATGGTGAATAGATATATCACGGTGGATCTCATGGTTCTTTGACTGTTTTTGTCTCTCCATGTTGACATGGGTGTCAGCAGCTATGATGCTGAGATGGCACCAATTTTGTTATCTTTAATTCAGAATTAAGGATTTAGTTAAATGCGAAACATAGAAAGTCACTGACTTTCATCAAGACCTTGTCCCCCTGCCAATCAGAAAGAGTGGGTACACTGTATACTAGCTGTTTTCACATAATATAAAGTCTTTAACTGAAAGTCAGAATTTCTTTTCATGGCCATTAATCACTGTGAACTTATAATACTTTTCTTTCTTGTGTCACAATTTGCATATAATGGCCAATATGTCACGCTGGTCCTTTCGCTCTTCCGGACTCCATTTCCCAGAGGGCTACGCTCGATGACGTCGCATCCACGTGCCCCCAATCGGCAGTTCCTGTTCGCTCCCGGTTACCTGAATTCTAATAGCCAATTAACGTTCTCTTACAAACCCCATGTTTCCATGTGTTCTCTGCGAAGCTTTGTCCTCCCATTGGCAATTCTAAACGTTATTTCTGGTTTTCTGACTTTCTGGCTTTTTGACTTCCTATTGTCCCTCATTTACCCTTTTGGATCTTCCTAACTACTACTTCTCTGGTTCTCGACCTCTGCATACACTCTCCGACTTTCCCTTTCACCTTACCCTTTCATCTTGGTTGCCCTCGCTGACTGTTCTTCCTGGTTTTGACCCCTGCCTGTCCCTTACTACGTTCCTAAGCCCTACCTTTACTGCTGATTTTGTTGATTGGATTGTTCGCTATTGTTATTTAATAAACTACCTTGGCTTTTAGCTCTGCAAGCGTCGCTCCGGAGTCTTTTTGTCCTGACACAATACTACTCTTGCTGTTGTACGATTTGGTGCCTTTTTATCAGTGTGCAAATCCTTTTTGTTTCCTACATAAGGGTAGCAGTCTTTGTGGTATATAGCTTATAACTGCATTTCACAAGAACTACCTCTACACGGTTTCCTGTGTTCATCCAAATGACTGCAGCATTGGCCACATCAAGTTTAGCTTTATGTCTCACTGGTGGATTCTGGCCCAGTAGCTACATGGCCTTCACCCTGCATGTTCTCCAGGTTTCACAGAGCCTGTATAAGCTCTACTCAGACAGTGAGCTCAAGGGGCTACTAGGGGCTCTATCAGCCTTGCACAGTCTGAAATTAAACACGTTCTACACTCTATTAGCAATTTTCCCCAGTACAGTTACGTGGTTACGGTTAGCACAGTGTGGTAACAAATCGGAACCCATAATTATCTGTATGCTGGTCACGTTTTCCACCCCATTTCACAGATCTGTGAAAGCAGGCAGAGGTCTGTCAGCTTGTAAGACCACATGATTTCTTGTGTGAATTGAGCGCTAACAGTAAACACAAAGAACTTTAGCAGCAATGTAAAAGCTTAAAGTTCTGATTCACCTTAGACTTTGTATTTAATGTTACGTGAGAGCTACAGACCATGAGTCCAGCTGGCTAGCGAGGTTTTCTTTCTTATAATGGTGGTCATCTGACTCCAGTGACAATGTATGACGATTGTGTTGTTCACCTCAAATGGCAGTGGGAATAAGGACAAAATGTGCAATTACAAATGAACTATTCATATCAATAGCACATTTTTGTTCTGACTACTTACTGTGGAATTGAAGCAAATGCGGTACTTTTTGGCCAACCTTACTGTCTCTAAATGTTGGACAATAACAGACAATTCTCACTATAACATCATGCAAAATGTGTATTATAATACCTTTTTCTGCATGAAACAAAGTAACTGCTTCAACAAAGTAATATCTACCATCTTTTCAAAGTTGACCCTCTTAAAGGAACCTCTGTGCGCGTGGAATTATGGCTTCTGGGTACTTTTAATCTACTATATAAGGAATACTATGTTTCCTGGAACACTATTTTGCCATAATATTTGAAATACAAGTCTGCAATTTTGGGTGAGCCCCAAAACCTAGCGACTTTGTTGACATTCATCATGTACTTTGCGTTGCACTGCCTGTGGCAGTCAGTAGGAATCAAACAGAACATATTTCCTCTCAACATGTTGCATTCATATTTATTCATGCAAGAGATTTACATTTCCATTAAATGCGTATCACTGTATTTCCAGAAGTACCACATCTTTACACAGTGGTCAGCAGATGAATGCATCTGGACTGCATTTACATAGCATTATAAACAGGGTGCCAGACAGATAGCAGCATATCTTGATAGCAGCATATCTTGATGTGGAGGTAACTGTATATCATGTAGTGGCATGAGTGCTTGTATGTGCATGTGGGAGCATGTGTACGTGCATAGTACATGTGCAGTTGCGTGCAGTTCTGCGGTGCTCAGTCTCTGGGCATCCTGACAGCTTAATCAGATTCTCCTGGCCACGTCCCCCTCGCTGGCCTTCCCGCAGCTCCATCACCTCCTCCGGCTGCTTTCTATGCATACACAATCAGGCACTATTGTGAGAGTTGCACAGATAAAAAGTCATTTCTAGCTGCGGCTGCGAGGGGAAAACAGGGCCGCAGTGAGCTAAGAGCGTCAAAGCATGCTGCAAAGCTAGCAAGCAGGAGCCCCAGTGAAATGACTGCTGCTTAATCAGGACAGACTGATAGAAAGCCTCTGAGAGCTGAGACGCCTGTCTCACTTCACAAACAGACAAGATGTCACCCAACATATTGCGCTCCTTTTGACACAAGGTGGCACAGTGTCATGTCTGCTGAGCTTTATTTTATAGCCTGCTTATTTTATTCATAATACTGAATTTCGCTGGTTCTTAACGTGGGACCTGACAGCTGAATGTTTCGTAAGTACTATGACGCCTCCCCTGTTGAATTAATTGGATAATATGCCAACATGACTTACACCTCAGCCGGTTTGCACATACATTATTATGGGAGTCACAAAAACCTATACGTTGAATAAATGGGGCACTTATTTTATCATAATATAACCACTTCACTAATTTATTCAAAGAATGGCACACCAAATCCAGCTGATATTTAATCATACTCCATTTTCCAAGGTTTTACCAAAGCACCATTCAAAACAGCCAATAGCAATGCTGTCAATTTTTTCACGATTTCTGATCTCCAGCCACCGTCAGTGAATAGATTTTGATTAGTGCCTCATTACTGCATTACCTCTCACTGTTTAATTCCTGGTTCACTTGCTTACAGATGGAAAAATGACTCCGAAAATAAATGGGCTAGATGTCGTTCAGGAAAGAAAGCTGCCTGATTCTTAATTTAGCTTCTGAAAAGTAAGGCATTTTTTCAATCGATGGCAAAGTTTTAAAAGTAAAGGATGGCCAACGAGGATAGAATAGAGAAGAATGTGAGGATATATGAACATACAGTGGGGTATTTCTAAATAATACTGAATAACCATTAGATTAATTACTTGTCACTCTGACTGTAGAGAGAGGTTCAAAGGCAGCACAGTGTGCTGTACGAAGGTGAGCTCCCTCCTTAATCTTTAAAGGTAGCGTGCTGACCGGCTCAGGGACAAACCGCTGACTTCAGAGTCTACAAATGAAGGAAGGAAGAAAGCAAGGAAGGAAGGAAGGGAGGGAGGGAGGGAGGGAGGGAAGGAGGGATGAATGATAAAACCGAGTTAAGCAGAGGGAAAAGATATATCACTATGACAGGGAGATTGAAGACAAAAATAACAAAGGTGATGCAAAAAAGAAATCCGCAAGAGGAAAAGGACAAGAGGGAAAGATGGAGATTAAGAGGAAGATGCTGAAGCGACAAGAGGAGAAAGAGAGAGAGATGGGAAAAAAGTGAGGGTGACAGGACGAGAGGAGGGGATAAGAATGACAAAGCGAGTGAAAAGGAAAGGAAATAAAGGGAGGTTTGTGGAGTAAATGATGATGGAAAGGAGGAGGGGAAAGGGCACTGAGGAGAAAGAGAGAGAGAAAGAGCGATAGAGAGATTATCAGGGAAATGGCTATGAATTTAGCCTAGATACACACACATATGCATGCATGCACACTTATTTCAGAAAGTCTCAGGACACTGAGTCATACATATGTTCTGTATGAATGATAAAAATGTGAGTACCTATATATAAATACCTATGTGCAATAAAAGTATGTCCCATGGGTATTACATCATGCAGCAGGTTAAGCCTACTACCCACTCATAACAAAAAAAGAACCATGGTTCTCAAACCAGTCCTTAAGGCTCCTATATATACTTTATTGAAGTATCTATATCTAGTAATAGGTATATACATTATATACATATACAAACTGAGTGGCCAAAAAATAATCACTGTATGGATTTAAATAAATAAGTACTTAAAAGCCTTTGACTGGATAATTACTGCAGTGATTAAGGTGCTTCTTCTGACAATAATTCAGCTGAATAACCCTAACTAATGCACTGGGTAGCTTCCCCTTACTTAAACCATGTGAGAAGATTTATCCGTTTGTCATGGAAAAGAAGTTACTGTTTTTCTGAAGGGTCAAATTATTGGCTTGCATCAAGCAAAGAAAACAACCTAGAACATATTTAAATGACAGGAATCAGATTAAGAACTGTCCAATGCATTATTGAAACCTGGCAGGATAGTGATGAACTGTCAACTTCCCAGATGAAATGTGATCAGAAAAGAAAATTGAAATAGTAAAAAATGGACAGTAGAGCTCATGGCATTTCCACATGCACAATGCAAAAAGAACTCACAAAGTTGGGACTACATACCTGTGTGGCCATAAGAAAACCACTTGTTAGTGAAGCTAATCTGAGAAAATGTTTCAGTTTGCTAGGGAGTCAAAGACTGGACTCTGGATCATAGGAAAAAGGTCATGTGGGCGCATCAGAGTATGAAGAGAAATGCATAAAGCAATGCACCCATCATTCACTGTGACCACTGTAGCTTTGATTACAGTGAGACTTTGCCATGGCATTGTTTTGACAACCTTATGCAGCATCACAACATTTATTTCCATCCGGGGTTGCATTAATTTTCGATCTGAGATCTTGTATTGACAACAGGAGAGTCAAATCACTCCATACAGTGTTTCCAACAATATTATATACATACATATATATTTGTCACCTGTGCCTAATAGCATGTAATACCTCCATAACCTTGAATAACAGCTGCGATTCAATTTGGAGTGGACAAGTTTCTGGTTGTGGATGTTCAGCCACTCTTGCATTAAAGAATTGTGCAGTTGGCCGGATTTGGCGGATGCCTTCCCTGGTACAATTCTGAGGAGAGTTTCCTGTAGACTGGGATTTTTGCCACTGCTGGTAGACCTGTATAACTGTGCGCTTCCATACACCTGCAAATTCAGCTACTTCCTTCACACTATGGCCTTTTTTCACGCCCAAAGGAATCTCTCTGTATCTCTACAGAGAGATTCCTCTGTAATTATGTAATATGTATATATGTATCTATAAGTGAAAATAATTTTAGAAGCATAACTCTAAACCCAACCTCAGTAACCAGTGACAGATGAATTTGGTAAAATCGGTCAGCAAGAGAAAATGGCTCTTCTAGGGCAGCCCACTCGGCTGTCTGGCAAAAATATAAAAAATGAACATAAAATGAACCATATCTCCACATAAAACAAAGCACTCCATACAAAGTTCATTGTTTCTTAGACATGTTTCTATGAAACACGTTCCTATGAATTCTTTACTGCTAGTTATGAACCAGGTTTTCTATTACAGATAAACACTTAACACTGCAAAACACAGTGAATAAGCCTTATATAAGCCTTATATTATATGCCTTCAAAGTCTGGTTGTCTTGATAAGGGGGGTCAATGTTCTATATATAAACCTGAAGAACCCTTGAAGACCACCTTTATTAAAGGGACACAAGAAATATCAAGAAAACAAAGCTTTCTCAGGCAGAGATGGAGGTAATAAACAGTGTGTAAGTGTGGGAGTTTTGAGGGGTTCCTTTCTGATGAGAACATTCATTTCACTCATGAGAACATTTCGGAGCGTAACCCACCTGATTAACATGGACTAGTTGAAAAGCCCACTCAAACCTTGAGCAGGGGGCTGGGAGGAGGATCTGCTTTAATTGCTTATTAGATGGATTCCTGCTCCATCTCCTCATTATGGCAGAAAATGGATGAACTGAATCAATTTTCTCTCACCCATTCTGCTAGCTCCCCTGCAAGCTCTCGCTCTGTCTCTCTCTTTCTATGCTTGAAACACATCCACCACCAACCAGCCCCAGTGTCAATAAAACCTAATGACTAAACATTCTATGCTGATGGCCTGATCTTTAAAAAATGGACCCATTAAGCAAGGAAGCTCTCTCTTTCTCTCTAAAGTGCTTTTACATATTTGTTATGCAAACGATATATGCACTAACGGAGCCAACTTAAATGTGACACCGTGGCAATTATGGTTATGCCACAAATACAATTGCTGCCCCTGCGATGCATGTGCACCAGCCATTATAACAGGGCCAGGCAGTATCTGTAAAGTGGCACCCTGAGCGCTGTGTGTTAGTAAGTGTTATCCAATCCCACGGAGGCCGGACAAAAAGTAAAAGTATCAGCCCTCTGGAGGGATGTGCGCCATAGACAGCACAACGAAGCAGCGTCCTAATTTAGCATCAGCTCTCCGGGGCTGGGGCTGGGGCTGCGGCTGTGGCGTAGCGCAGCAGCAGGGGAGCCTGTCATGGGCAGCCTGGTGTGACAAGTGGATATTGGGGCTGAGCTACGTGCTGTCTGTCTCCATTTTGTGCGACCTCCGGAGACAAAAGCCATCACGGCATGAACGTGCTAAAGGAGCCACCCAGCTGGAGCTGTGGAGGAGAGGAGAACAGAGGGAAAAAAGGACATGAGCTGAGAAAAGAGAAGGAGCGAAAAGGACAGAAGAGCTACCTCGGAGGTAGAACCCTTTCACTGCCTCCATCCCTGCCATCTAACCCCCCTTAACAAGCGTGTGGCATCCCCAATCAATTAGCCATGAATCACCAGTGCACAGAAGCCGGGACAGAGGACAGACAAGCCACTGCTTTAGGGGCGAGAGGGGGATTGTTAGTGAGATATAATGGGGGGAGAGAGGAATGAATGAGGCCTTTGTGTGGGAAGCCAGCGCTGAACACAGTCGTTTCTCTGAGGAATAGCCTTCGCTGTCCGCACTGGGATGCGTGTGTTTGTGTGGGAGTGTGTGTGAGTGTGGGCTCCGCAGCGGGAAGGTGAAATTTGCAACATTAACTGCAGCTGCTATAAACTATCCGTACCAAAAAAAGATATATGGTAAAATACTGGTTCCCTAAATCTGCTCTATATTGGACCCTATTACCCTATTGTTCATTGGTCAGGACCCCCACAAGACCCGCCTATAGCAGGCTTTATGTGGGTGGTAGATCTTTCTCAGCACTGCAGTGACACTGACGTGATGGTGGTGTGTTACTGTGTGTTGTGCTGGTCTGAGTGGATCAGACACAGCAGTACTGCTGAAGCTTTTAAACACTGTGTCCACTCACTGTCCACTCTATTGGACACTCCTAGAACCTTCACCTTGCAGAACACAGTTTGTGTTGATCATACTCTGTTCCCTCATCAGTGGACTGTAGGGTGCTGTCCACAGGACGCTGTTGGCTAAATATCCTTGGTTGGTAAACAATTCTCAGATTTTGTCCACCCCAGGCCTCAGCATCACTGTGTTTGGGAGAGGTGTGTCACTATAGGTTTATGGATATGGGGGCTAAGTCTGTACTAGGGGGGTCTGAACAAGACATGTTTAATAGCCCCAAAATTTCTTTTGATCATAAAATTGTTGAGTAACGACAGTCAGAAATGTACCAAAAATGGCTATTTGGTCAAATTGGCACATTTGCCTCAAGTTAAAATATGCTGGAGGTGTTTTGAACTAGTAATGTACATTAAAGTCTCCCTAAAACTAGCTTAGCCCATAGTACTACTTGGACGAAAGCAGAAAATGCAAATAGCTTCTAAGACTGGACATTGGAGGTTCAGAAAAGCACGAGTACAGACTTTTTTAAAAGACTGAAAAAAAGGGACACATATCATATTTTTATTAGATTGCAAATAAAGTACAACAATATTCTGACATACACTTGACATACACTTCTAGTGGGAACCTCATATCCAGACAAACTGTGTATGACTACAGTACCTTTATCAAGAAATAACATCAGCTCCCAGACATTAAGAGGGAAGCATATGATAGAAAGAACATTTTCCCTGTATTAGGCACAATGTAGCTTAATACATATCACGTGTACTGTTAACTGCTTGGTCTAGTCTGCAGTATTAATTGTAGGTGACACTTAAAGGAAGTTTTTAAAGTTGAAGTTAAATTCTATATTTAATTATAGAATATAAATGTAATACAAAGGAGCGATGAGTTGTGAGTGAGACTTCATATTTTCACCACTAGGAGAGTGTATTTTACAGTCATGCACCAGCCAGTAAACTCACACATGCCTGCCCATGTCCCTGATCAATATCAGGATACAAACAGCCTTCAATCCATGAGGCATTTTTATGTAAAATCAAAAGATCAAAATTAAAAGATAAAAAAAATCAATCTAAGAGAAAAATAACAAAAAAGAGTTTAGCATTCAGAACTATCTTTAAACTCAAGGGATTCACTGAGAGAGTAATAAGCCAAATATATACAAATCATGATTTATAGGGTACATTTTATTGAAATGCAACTGTCCCAAACCCAAACCCCTAAATTTTAACTTGAGAAAACGTTGTTTTTAAAGATCAGTGTATATCATTAGGATCTGTCACTACCGAAACACATATTTTCTGCAATTAAGTAAGCATTATTGTGTTTTAATATGAATATTATGATTTCATGTGTTTGCTGACTGAACGTACAAAATAGCAGTTTTGAGTTAGATGTGCTATAAATATGGTAAAAATTAGAAATACGGAAACAGTCTGTACTACGACATTTGATAAAGTTACCCTAGATTTTTAATTGTTTTGGTAGGGACAAATGGAATGCTCAATTGTTTTAATAAAATATTCATAATTAAAGTAAGATTCAAAGTAAAGAATTATTAGGAGTCCAGTTAAAAGTCCAATGTGTCTTTAACTCCAACTTTTAAACAGTTTGTCAGAATGAAAAAATCTAGAATATTCTTCATTTGTATTGGAGTGCATTACCATTTGAAAATGACACATGCTGAAATCTAAAATTCTGTATTTAAACACATATAGCCACAACATTGAATCACCTGTGTGCTATATAGAGTTTAATATATAACACCTATATCATAACAATAAGTCAACATGAAACTGCATAAAATACTGACCTGTTCTCATGTCCCCATTCAAAACATGCCTGTTTTTTCTTAACAAGCCAGGATTCAGTTTCCTGCAAATGTCCTACTACATCTCTAATCCAACTGTTTGTCCTGGGTAATATGATTGTTCTGCTCTTTCATTTTTATCAGCTGAAACCAATTCATAATTCTTTACTCATCCTGCACCATTACGTTTTATTATTTGTCTTATCTTTCCATTTGGAAAATGCTGGGGAAAGTCATGCAGATACATCTCACAGGTAAAAACAATTTATGCTTTATTACTGAATGTAGTTCTTGTTCTATTTGAGATGTCCTAAGCCTAGTACTAAGCCTATTCAAGTCAAATGTATTTTACTGTCCAAGTGTAGTAATGAACAGTGGTGTAACTAGAATTGCATGGGCCCTGGTGTAAAAACTTTAAGGCCCCAACTCCTAAAACAGAACCAAAATTCAATTAGTAAAAATGCCCAGATGAATAGCTTTACATAGTGTTTCCTCACGTTCCTTAGTTATTTGCACAGCAGTGTATGTATTATAAAATTGTTGTTTATCAATTAATATCGGCTCCAGACCCCAGTATCAACCAGAATTGCTTCCTGGCTATTTTTGAGATAACAAAATGATCAAATCATTGTCTAAAAGAGTCAATGTAGGATCACACTGTGATTAAACTTGTGGTTTACAACCCTAATACCTGTATCATGTACCATCAAACAGCCCACCTAACTAGACAGAGTACCAGTTCATCACAGTTCAACACTCTGACATACACATTCACACTCACATCTCCAATCAGCCATACCGGAGCACCTGGAGGAAACCCACGCAGACAGGGAGAACATGCAATCATGCAAGCATGACATAGAAAGCACTCTGGTTGCCTGGCTGGCGGAATGTCACTTAAACACTGCAGTATAAATAATGCTGCAATCTATACTACATTTAACATACTTGGACACTTGGATCACTAATGCTTTTAATGAACCTGAACAGAAACTACAAATGAAAGTCTGTATGCACAAAAGGGTTCCACGTTATTAAAGATGGTTTCCGTTGGGTTCTGTTTGTTTACAATCAGCTGTAAGATTGCAACACTAGGAAGTAAACCAGAACTATTTTGTAAGCATATCCAAACATGCCAAATTTACCCACCAAGACAGCCTCAGACAGTGGTGGATTAATTCAACACTTCCTGATGGAGTGCTTTAAGAAGACCAATCATGTGAGAGATGGGGGGCAGATGGGCCAGGGGGTTTGGGGGATGTAGACATCTTACCGGATGTAGCTGTGCTCTAGTTTAGTTCAGCTAGCCTCAGTGGTGCAACTGACAATTCAGGCTACCAGCGGGACAGTCTTACGCTTCTGCCCACTGGCAGTAGCCTGAACTGTCAGTCGGACCGTCAAGATGCCCCGGCTCTGCGTATATACCATTTGTTATGGGAGTTTCTGTTTCGATGTACATTATTAGTGTTTGTTCCATATTTGTGGCTATATGTTCTTACCACTTCACATTTTCAGTGCTGTATCTGCACAGATCTGCACCAGCCTTGTAACCGGGGGATTGCCGGTTTGATTCCCTGAACCAACAGTGCCTTTTAGCAAGGCACCTAACCCTTAAATGCTCCCCGGGTGCCGTGCTCTGGGTAAGTGTGCTCACTGCCCCCTAGTGTGTTGTTCACTAGTGTGTCTGTGGGTGTTTCACTTTACGTATGGGTCAAATACAGAAGACAAATTCCTCTTTGTGCAAATCACAAATGGCGAAAAACGGCCCTAAACTCACTACTCAGGGAATGATTAGCCTCATCTAATTCTAATTCACTGCTAATTTACTCTCTTATTCACAACTCTTGTTGAGTTCAAGCCAGAGGTCAAGGCTGATGTGGTAATACTTAGCATGAAACACATTACATTGTTGAATATGATTATTGATTTATGTAGATTTTGTATATTATTGGTTTTGTATTAAAACAAATGAAGACATTAACTGACTTATTTATAGCACATGCAAGAATAATATCAGCATGCAAATCACCATTTAGGTTTTAGTACTCTACATGATAATCAGGAGCTCTGTGGATTTAGAGTGTTTACTGCAACTAGACAACTCATTACAGTCTTCCCAGTCCAGTGTCTCAGGCACAATGAATTCTCACACAATGAAACTATACAAAAAATTATTTCACCACATCTGCCCCAGGAGTGAGCCTTTATATCCACTGGCGATAAATGACTCTGGCTAATTACAGTGAAAACAGTCATATTGTTTCTCTGCAATTGTGTACTCCAAAGAGGCTCCTGAACATTATGATAATAAGACTTCTCATTAATTACAGCACATCCAGTAATTATTTTTCAATTCAAAGAAGACAAGCAAAGCCAAAGGCCAAACTTATCAAAACAGTGTAAAACACCAGGCAGCTGACATTAACATATACTGAAAACTGCAGCACATTTATCTATGTTGGCTATGTTTATCAGCAATAACATAAAAACATATTGCCTACTTTGCCTTGCCAACCATATGAGAGTTTTATGAAATGATGATGTTCCTATATGCACTGAAGAAAATGGTAACACTGCACTAATATACACCTACATAAGCCTTTCATGACACAAACATAAATCAACTTAAAGGCTTATTCTAATAAGCATAATAATTCTAGAGTACTAATTTTCACGCATTTTTCCTATATACACATATATGAGCCATTCTACTGAATTTGTCTGTGGTCTCCACAGTCAGAAAATAAAAACAAAAAAAAATATTTTGTTTAATAAATAAATAACAAACAATCAAACCTTAAATTTTTACATGGATTATGTTACATTCTAGTTAAGTCCAAGTTATCTGATATAGTAATAAGCTAAATGTTTGTAAAATTACCATTTACAGGGTTACCCCTACATTTCAAGTAGTTCAAACTGTTGTTTTTAAAAGATCTTCTTGATTTCTTCAAAGGGTAGATCTAACACACAGGAAGTGCTTGTTGCAGACCCTTGTCAATCAAACTGTTTTGCGGTGGTAGAGTGAGTGTAGTGTGGGATGGTGACAACGCTAAAGTATTTTAGCCAGCTGGCACGCTTTTGTTTTTCCTGTGGAAGGTCTATAAAGTTTTTAAAAGAGCAGACGGAAGAAAGAGGTGAACAGGCGATGTCTAAACCACGTGGGCTGTAAAACGTGGGCTGTTTTGTAAAAGCTCTCAGCCATTTAAGCTAGCTGGCTGGTTATCCATTATAGCAAGTGTTACAGCCCGCTTACTTTCATTAACATTTCCAAGTCCAACTGGTTTAGATGTCGCCTGTTTGTCTCTTTCTTTCACTGCAGGGTTAGGGTTAGGTTGTGTGGGATATTTCATGCAGTTGTGGTGTTAACCATGAGGTGAAGTTCTATGGCTATTGGTGACCATGCCCTGCGAGTCAGCAGCCCCTGCCCTGTGATCATTAAAAGAGCCCTTGACTGTACACAGCTTTGCCTGCCATTATTGGCTCTCTAGGCAAGTTCTGCCCCTGAAGTCTACCTTTATGTTCACTTGAGAATCCCAGCCCAGGTTCTCTGAGATGAAGAACCAATTGAGGACATGATTTGCACTTGCACACAGAGCTTTGTAGCTAATTAAGTGGCAACGCTACCTGTTTGTTTGTTATGGACATGAATATCACCTTAAATGCCCTACGCTCTGTAGAGTCAGTGTCACACTGTGAATTCCACAAAGAAATATATCCAGCTTGGATGCAGTCAGCTATGCATCCCACTCAGTGTCATTGTAGCTGCTGCGTGACTACCACACTGGCGTATTTTGAATGTAGAAAATTACCAGCATTCTACAGCAATTTACTCTGAACAACAAAGCAGCACCCGTAACACTGAATTCTGAAGGAACGAGCTGTGAATGGTATAAGTAAAAGTTTGATTGACAAGGGTCCGCAACAAGCACTTCCTACATGTTCCTATGTGACCTTCCCTTTCTGGCCGAATTCGGAGTTAAAAGTGTTTCGGTACTGGTAAAAGTGTTTCATGTCTTGTAAAATTGTTTTTGCTTTTGTAATTTTGTTTTCTTGAACATAATTTTTTTTTTTTTGTAAATTTATTTTTGTAATTTTGATTTCTGAAATGTTAATTAGTTTTGTACTTCTCGGCCACTGTAATACACACATATGTGATAGAAAGTTGTAGTGTCCACCCCTGTTATAAGGAACAAGGAAAAGTGCATTTGCTCATTCTTAGTGTTAATAATTTTAGCAAACAGCTGCTTACCAGTTTAGAAGAAGCATCAAATTCCATCTCTATATTTGTGAAGAGTGTCTCCAGCGATGGAAAACAGTGTCAATGTTAACTCTTTTTAAGGCTTTTTTGTTTATGGTTTTTGTTTGAGTTGGCAGTGGTGGAGATACTGGTCGGATGCCAAGAGCTTGAGCCATAACAGCATTTAATCTTCCTTTCATTGGCTACCTGTACTTAAAAATAAACGGGAGCAGTACCTTCAACATGCTACTTCCTCATCCTGACTGATTCGACTCGACACTACAGAGACTCACTATCACCTCTTAAGGTACAACGTGGTATTACAGACGGATGGGCCAGGCCTAGCTGTTTAGCATACTAACTTCAGTAGATATCTCTGCAACATGATACATAAAACTGTTATTTTTTCATATTCTCTTGATAATTTTGATGACCTCATGTGTTTACAACTCTTTAAACCTGTGCTTACTGGTCAGGTTCTAGCTAGTGGTTTTGAGTTATGCTAGTCACAAATGCAACATTTGGTAAAGCTTCAGTAGCTTTGACATTGTTTTGATAGTAACAAAAATATATACAAGGTCACTCAAAGCAAAATGAAGTCTGAAAAGTGTCCATATACATGCTCCTCAAAGCCTGTTCTTGACAAAAATCTGTCACTTGACATATACATTAGCTAGCTTCACATCAACTTGACATTTTTGTCTAATGTTTATATAGGTTTATGTCAGTTGTTGTGAAAGGCTTACGTAGTAGTAAACAAGCATAACTTCAGTTCCCTGTGTACTAATCTTACAGTTCTATCACCTCCTGTTTATCATGATGAGGATCTTCCTCACTGTATGAAGTTAGTTCTCATGTCAAACTCAAAATCAAACTTGTAATAGAATCTGAGAAGACATAATTAGGGGATGATCTGGGAGGCTGCCCAGCAGTCTATAGCTATTCAGCTCTATCAGTAACTGGCATTGTGAAACTGAGTTGACAGCGTAGGTTTCCTTCCAATATTCTGCAGTTCAGCACTCCACATGCTACATATGCAAACCGACAGGTGCTACGAAGCTATTCTATGAGAAATATTGAACAAAATACTTTTGACAGCTGGAAAAGCATAATAAATATTCCCCAAGTGTGCATAACACAGGGGAGAAGGTATTCTGAAGCAAAGAGGTGTACAAAAACGATAAGCTAGGATGATCTGAGAAGCGAGAGATTGAAGTGATTTCTTAAAAAGTCTAGCATGAGCCCTCGAGTAACACACATGCTAGAAGTGTTGCTTATCAGATTAGTTGAGCAGAGGTGTGTTGTGCGTCATCTGTGGGTAGAAATCCTTGAGAACAGAATTCTATATAAGTAGAAAGAAAGCAGCGTGAAGGAAGTATGTGTGATCACCTGGTCAAGCTAATTAGCCATTAGTGTTCTGGCCTGGGGAAAGATGACTCCGATGTGTTTAAGTGTGTGCTGTTCCAGTGTGTATGAAGCATATGACTGCACTTTATCTTTCTTCCTATTTTCCTACATTATTGAGGACCTCAACATCTTTGGAGGAGAGCACTACTCACTAATTAGCTCTACTATGCAATCATGCATGCACACTGCTATGACGCATTGAAAACATACAAGAAAAGAATGACATAATGAACATGATGCATCTGGCAAACATGTTATCCCACAATAAACAAAAACTGTGTGGGTTGTAGGGCTACGTCACAAAATTAAATAAACTGAGCATTACAAGTTAATTTGCACTAAGATGTGTGATTTTGCTGTACCTTCTGTTACTGTACAACCAAATAGAGTTGAACTTTACAACCAATTAGCGGTTAGTAGTTAAAAGCCTCCCTTTTAGAGTTAGGCAGCTGCTCCAGTGAGATATTTGGGTCTATTTATGTGTTCACAAATAGGGTTGTCATTTTGTTTGACAAAGGTGGGTGGCTTTACGCTTGCGATGGCCAAATACCTTCATACTCAGTACCAGCGGTAATGACAAAATTTCATTCACCCCCTACTGGATACCAATATTGTATCTTATAACATTATTGGAAAATGATGGGGTCACATAGACTCATCATAAAAGGAATAGTTGCACAAATAGTTAGCAAATAAATAGCAGCACCCAGAAGGAATCAACCGACAGGAATGAAACTTGGTGGGTAGGTTTGACATTATGAGACATGCAATTGACTTGAGTTTGATGCTCAGCCGTGCATGTGACGTAAGCAAGGACAGGCTTGACTGCTGTACCTGGCTGACCCAACAGCCATGACTGTGGGCATTCAGCAAGCAGTGATGCCCTCCATGAGTCATCCTGTTAGAGTTAGAGCCAGCACCATTGGCAGACGGCTGCAAGATGCAAGACTCAACACACCCAGACAGTTACGACGACTGCCCTTAACACCACGTCAGTGTCACCGAAGACTGCAGTGGTGTCGTGCCTGACTGTCATGGAGTGACTCAGAATGGCAGCAGGTCATCTTCAGTGACAAGTCCTGCTTTTGTCTTGGTGGAGACGACTAACGAATCCTTGTGTGGAGGCACCATGGTCAGCACTAAGATTAGCGGTTTGTTGTCACATGTCACACATCCAGAAGGCCTGTTGTCATTTCACCTCCGCCCCTACTGCGGAATTTGCAGGAACTGTGTTATTATATTATAGCTGCATGGGATGGATTATCGCAGGACACCATTAAGAAGCTCTACTAGTCCATGCTGAGACGTCTACGTTTCTGTACTTATACATAAGTTAAGTAACCAATAAGTGACCAAATAATTACTGAGTAAAGAAATAAGTAAATGTATTCTTGTACACACATCTGATAAACACATTCAAACAGTTTGAAACAAAATACAGAACCCTTATTTGGCTACATCCATACCTGGATACATAAGGGAGAAGTAAAGGATACATAAGGGACAAATAAACGGATTAATTTCCATCACTACCACACTGACACTTTCTTTTAGCACTATACAAACAAGTGAGTGGTGTTAACAACATGTTTGATGAGTATGTTTCATGAATGCCAATAATCAACAAACCTGTTGAAGGCAACATGTAAACAGAACTGAGTTTCAAAGTTAACACTGGCAAGCTGACTGATTCCAATACCCAGCTGACTCCATCCTGATGAGCGAGACACGGAAAGCAACATCCAGAGAGGTTTTCGGATACATTGTGCCAGTTTTGGAAAATCATTCCCAAAGTACTTGTTGTTGCTGAAAGTTTTTGAGTCTGCAAAAGGGATCATGGTGACAAAGACACTGACAGCCGGGACGTGTCACAAACATGGTAACAGAAATTCTTAGAATGATGGGAATTTGAGGCAAATCTGGGTAAACCTCTAAGGTACGGATTTGTTTGTAGGCTGAAGTATGAGTACAATCACAGGGACATACTTGACATTTACAAAGTTGTGGACATAGCACTGGC
Source organism: Semaprochilodus insignis (assembly GCA_034552555.1). Lineage (NCBI taxonomy): Eukaryota > Metazoa > Chordata > Actinopteri > Characiformes > Prochilodontidae > Semaprochilodus > Semaprochilodus insignis. The sequence continues at coordinate 34,965,502 of CM067479.1, forward strand.
AATGGAAATAGCAAGCTTCTTGAGGCTACGAGAAAAAAAGCTTGTGGAGAGAGCTGTAGAAATCTTCTGAAACATGGACCCAAAGGAGATACATTAAGTCATGTGTTTGTTCATTCATTTTAAATAAAATTTTACATTTTTTATTGCAAATTCACAGCAAATTCTAGTCTAGGTGTAAAGACTGAACATGGATGTATATTATTGCACCTAAACATATTGGCTGGAATCCTGTGCATTATATGGAACGGCTTCACCATTATTCAGGAAAGTACTGATGTGACAATGTTGCTGACATTGCAAGTATAAGAGACAGATGATGTGCACTTTACTGATGACTTAAAGAGGAATTCCACCACTTTAGGTCATTTACAGAGGTTCGATGTGAGGTTCGAGGTTCGAGTCTCTGTTTTAGAGGTCAGAGCTGTTCACAGCAGTAGTGATAGGAACCCCATGTCTCAGTATTTTAATGCCTCTAAAAGCTAAATCACAGAAGGTTATCACATGAACTGATTATGAATACACTACCTGATGTCTAAGACATTTGCAGACATTTTTAAACACCGGTTTTCCTTTAAGAAAAGGGCTGGTGCTTTTGGAATTGACCACCAATTGATAGAGCGCCAAAAGACTTTTGGGTCAGATGAAACATGGTGCAGTCTGAAAGTTTAGGAACGCATGAGGTAATCTAAAAGAGTTTCCAGTTGCTCAGCAGTGATGCTCATGCTTTGGAGATCATGTACTCTTTGGGGGATTACAAGTCACTACATGTTCTAGCTAGATGAATCATGTTTTTAATGTTGTTCATGAACCATGAACAATGGAATATTCAGTGTCTTTTAAATAACCTTTAAGTGTCTTCAGTTAGGTCTAGCTAGAGCTATCTAATATTAGATATGCTTTGCTTTATGAACCATGTAGTTTATCAGGAATAGGGTACAGAACAATGCACATTGATTTTGGAAATGACAGAACTAGAATGACGAAAATGGAACAAGAGAGAACAAGATCAGAACCGCACCACCACCACCCCCTGAGCTTCTCTTCCTAGAAGAGAATCCACTGATGTCAGTTATTTAACTGTGTGATAGAAAAGTGGCTTTGTATTTCTGACGATGAATGATTAAACAATCTAGCAAACTTGTAGAATTATTTAAGTCTGTAAAAAATGAATTGCAAATTTTGCTTGATTGCCTATCATAAGAGATTCAGTTAACACTGCATTTAACATTAGACCTTTTGGGATGCAGGAATGATTTGACTTCACAAAAGCATGATGAGCTACAGTACAATGTGCTAGATGTTGGCATTTCACAGCTGTCAAAGTAATTGCTTTCTTCATTTGCTTCCTTTTTGCCTGTAATGATTGCAACTGATTATGTACAGCAGTCCATCTTTATGTCAGGATGTTAAAACACTGACTTATTACTATCTCCTTTTTTTGTGCTCGACTTACTCTGAGACATCTAGACATCTGAACAACCCTGAGCATGCATGACGGCTGCTTAACGTGATGGTGGAGACCCAAAAGAGATATTCACAGTGTAAGACCAGCACATTGTTGGTAAACTGGTCAATTGTAAAAGGAATAGTTTGGAGAAAACTCAAATGGACGCAAATGCTTTCCATTCAAATGTAGTCAACCAGCATTGCATGTTTCGTGTCCAAAGTTTGCTTCTTTAGTTTTAAACTGGAGCTATGTGGCTAACAAACATTCAGGTCAACAGACATCCCCTGTAAATACATCCCAAAACGTCTCTCAACATGCTCAGAAAACATCCCGGTCTTTGTTAATGTTGCATGCAATCAACAGGCACATGGATGCTGCAGATTATGCTTGTGATTTCGGTTTCCTTTTAAGGCTGCAGCTGTCAATTATTTTAGTAATCAAGCATGCTACTGATTATTTAATCAATTAATTGAGTATTCAGATAAGAAACCCTTTTGCTTTATTAAAGAGTCAAGTCAGACAGATATTGTCACAAAGCAGTTTTACAAAGAATCTGTGTTCAAGACCCCAAGGAGCAAGCCAAGGGTGACAGAAGCAAGGAAAGAGCAATAGTTAATATACAAAAGAGAAAATACGACAGATCTCTTAGTATGAAAATATACTTTCCTTTTTAGGATAAGCAGATTTTACTCTTCAATTTAATAATATTGTTTGTCATTACTGCATTTAAGTGCCTTACTACATATGGGTTGATGTATATATATTAGGGCTGTACCCGACTCAGAATTTTGTCAGTCGAATGGGATTCGCCCGTCCTGGCCGACGATTCGACTATTCGTTCATGTTTTTTCTCCATATACATTATCTAGTAATCAGTAAATCAATTTGCATACGTTTCAGATGTGATGTACTCATTTAGAAAGTCAGCAGAGTCACAGGAACATATTTTTGAACTAAAAGAGACGTGGCATATGATGAACGATCTGAATTGGAGCCTGATTTAATTACAGAATATAGCGTCGGGCAGCAAGCAACGTATTTATGCTAAAATTAGCACTTATAGCCTGTCTTTTTAATTTCACTTTTAACAGCTTCTTCAGTAGGATGACCCTTCGTCTTTCATCTCTCATAAATAATGAACTCCTAAATAAAACCAAATTAGTCAATATTTAAATTATTTTTAGATGAAAAGAAGAACGGTAGACCTGAAACCGTTTAATTATTATATCACCTGCGCTGAAATAATTATTCCTCGTTTATCGGCAGGCATATTAAGTGACTGTACTTATCTTTAAATAAAAATAATCTTAGCTGTAAACGAATAAATAAAAATATCTGTAATTTAGGTTCTAAAATAATGGAATTATAATAAAACAAACGTCTTCGGTCCGCTTTTCCTTCACCGCAAACAGCCATTATGTCTAAAGCGAAAGTCAGCTCACTGGTTTGAAGCAGTGTTCGATGTCTGACTAAATGACGAGCAGAATTAGCTTTAATTTGTTCGGATTCTCTTCTTCAAAAGCTCCTCCTGACTTTTTCTGAGACATCGTTCCACTCGTGTTTCTCAGCTTCACAGCTTTAGCTTCCTTCAACTGTGAACCGCCAGCGCACGTTGCCACGTGGATTTAATTTTTTAGCAAGCATGCGTCATAGCCCAGTTAGAACTTAAATATATATTTATTATTCCCCTTTTAATAATTATTAAAATGCCTTTTTAAGTTCTTAAAGTTCTTGTGCATTTTGTAAGCTTTTGTCTGTTTTACGACAAAAATAAATAAATAAATTAAAAAAAACTCGTCACTGTTGTCAGTCGACTTGAAGGTTCTCAGTCGACTCAAAGGGCCTCCGACTGACGATTCGACTCGTCGACTTCTAGAGGGCAGCCATATTTAATGCTGAAGCGCTGAAGCGCTGAAACGCTGTCTTACACCTGCACTCTAAAAAATGAAATGTTGGATTTACTTAAAAATGTTATGTCAACCGGTCCCACACAACTGTGTTAAGTAGCTTTTAAGATATTTGATTCAGTAAAGCATACATATCGGATTCAACTAAGTCACACTAAAGTGATTTGACTAAGTGCTTTTTAACTGGATTTAATAAAAAATCTCATGCCAAGTGGTTCCATGCAGTTGTGTTAAGTAGCTTTTAAGATGCTCTTTTGAGTAACATGTACTCATACGCCGTTTTGACTGGACAGATAATTTTTATGTATTAAACATATTCAACTTTATGTGGTTATGTTCCACTAAAGTAGGAAAAGTTCATTTTAAGTTAGATCTATGTTATTTTGGTAGGTTTCTTCTGTGCTACTGAGCAGCCATAGAATTACACTCAGCAGTAGGGTGCATGATAACAGCCAACATCAATGTGGCAAGGCAGTTAACTATGCTACGTAGAAAGTAGCATACACAGTGGAAGGCAGGCCAGGGGAAGAGACAACACAAAGACGGTGAGTAAAAGAAGTAAAACAATATGCAAATAGATGATGACAAGAGCCAATGGGAAAGACAGTTCTACTTAGCAATATTATACTTGCGTTTAAAGCGAGCTAGTTATGTTGGCTTTAAGCTGTGGTATTTTGTAGCCTTGAAATCTCATATTATTATTTTAATGCAATGAAACGTGCTTATTTTTTACTGTGAAAATTAAATAGTAAAAGTAATTTCACCATAAAACAATTATGTAATGCAAACAATACCAGTGTTTCATTTCTTAGAGTGTGCTGAACCTCTTCACTGCTATCAGACTCAATATACCTGCTGCACTTTATTGGTGTATTTTAGGATCCAATTGCTACTTATGCCACCTGATATTTGCTTTCTGTGGTATTTTATGTATTGCTGTGATAGGAGGAGTAAGTGTGTGTGTGTGAGTGTGTGAGGCTCAACACAAATGGAAAGCTTTCTAAAATCATAACGAGCTACCAAACTGATTCATGTTTATGTTTTTAACTAGCCATTGGACATAGCCATACGTAACATGCATTCTTTATAGCCTTGACCTCAAATAGCAATCATACTGGTTTGTGTTATGTTAAATGCTGCTCTGTGGACTGAATGCTTTCTGCTGAGATGCTGAGGCATTGACGTCATGCTCTTGTGCAAGGCTAGTTTTTTACAATAGACACACAGTACAGAGGTTTTTGGTATTTTTCAGCATAAAATGAACTTTGAACACTTTCTCTCATTCTATTCAGGGAATCATTTCAGCCCCATTTCTTTTTACAAATGACTGTTTAATCTAGGATATTCTCACTGAAGACACATGTTTATAAACAGAACTAACAGAAGTCACAAATGTAATCTACAGCTTGCGTGATGTGGATGCACAGGAGTCAGATTCTGCACAGAAAATAAAGGTTCATGATCAGAATGTAGTAAACTGTTGTACACAGATAAAACTACATTACACAATTGCATGTTACTACATTAAATTGCCATGTTTTGTTAAGACTTTGTGTTGATGTAGCACATTTTCTTTGTGTGCATCATGTACATTTAAACAGACAATGTTTTTAGTGCATGAGGGAAATGGAATTCCAGTTTTCCAGAGCTTACAAGTACACAGTGAAGTTAACAGTAAGTGATACTGTGCTATAAACCACATTGACAAATCCTCCTGATTTAAAGGAAGGTCTGGATAGAAATTTGGGCATGTCCTGGCTGAATGAGTAGAAAAAATTTTTAATTTGTTTTCATCAGTAATTTTTCATCAAACCATTCCTTTAAATGACATCACATACATTGACTTGGTTGAAATCATTTTTGTAAGATGTCTTTTAGACCACCATGATTCATTGCACATCTTGCTACAGCTGAATTACTGCTAACAATAATAGCTCTGTCCAGTTCTGCTTCTGTTATTACACTGTTTCTGTCAATGAAAAACAATATAAATCTATCATTTATTTCATGCATGTGTCAAATACATTGTTGAAGAGAAGCAGTAACAACACAGCGAGACTCTCTGTTTTAGACGTTATGTAAAAGGGTTAGTCTTTAACAACTGTTGTTCCCCATTGGTTTGCTCCCATTACTATTCACAGAAAACAGAGCAAGCTAAGTTACTTGCATGTCATTCATTATTTTTGCCCTGTCAGGAACTGAAGCTTGGCATGCATGTGGCTGCTGAGAAATGGCACCATGCTGATGATAAAACGTTTGAGAATAATGTGTACCAGACTAAGAATGACAGTTCAGAGTTGTTAACTTCTAATAGTGCCATTTTCTCTCCAGAAATGCTTTGGGCTATAGAGCCATTTGTCAGTGCATATCAAGCTGTGACACTGGTCACTTCAACGTTCTGATTCATTAGTCTGTTCAACTAATTGATGAAGGTGATTATGGCATGTCACTCATGGTTCAGATTCAGAAGACGCATCAACAAGCAAAATCGACTCAAGGGATGCACACACTCCCCGCAAAAAGGAAGATAATCATTGTTTGTTAGTTAAAGGTGTGTATGTATTTATTATACATATCTAAACGCTTAAATAGAAACTGTCTGACAAAGTGAACCAACTAGAAGGTCTCAAATCACAGCACATTATATTTAAATACAGATGCAAAACAGTAATTAAAATCTACTGCCTGGAAAGAGTTACAAAGCCATTGCTAAGGCTCTGGGACTCCAGCATACCACAGTGAGAGCCATTATCCTCATATGGAGAAAACTTGAAATATTGGTGAACCTTCTCAGGAGTGGGCGACATAGCAATATTTTACCAAGAGTGCATTGATGACTCATCCAGGAAGTCACAAAAGAACCCAGACTAACGTCCTAAAGAACTACAAGCCACATTTAAGGTCAATGCACAAGATTCCATACACTAGGCCAAAATGGCATCCATGCTAGAGCTGCAAGGTGCAAACCACAGCTGACCAAAAGAACACATTTGCCAGAAACAGACCCCAGTATGCTTTTGGAATATCTATTATATGGACTGATGAGTCCAACTCTATGAAGTCCATTTGAATCCCACTGCGATGCTGTGGCAAGACCTTAAACGGGCAGTTTATACTAAAAACCCTCCAATAAAAAAATCTGCAAAGAGGAGCCAAAATTTTAACAGCAACATAAAAGTCTCATCAGAAGTGTTTAAATATAGGCACAGGCAGTTATTTGGTTTAGGAGGTCAATTGCTTTTTTACATGGGTGATTCAGGTTTTGAATAAATATTTATCTTAATAACTCTGGAATGAACATTTAAAAGCTACATGTTGTGTTTACTCATGTTGTTTGTATCTTGTATTATATTAAAATTAGTTACATTTATTCATGACAAATTAACAGAAATCTGAGAAATCGGGTGTGGGATATGTGCAGCGTGCCGATAGACTTGACTTACAAACAGGAACAACATTTGGAAGCATGCAAACAGTCAGCTGTATGGAGTTTTTCGTTTTACACACAGGAAAGTAAGGTCTCTTTTAGGAAAGTAAAGTCTCCCCCACATGGTGAAGTATATGGTTAATTCAACAATTGACCAATACGCAAGTTTATGTGTCTGTATCGGAACTGAAAAACTTGGATGCCTAAATATTAGTAATGTATGTCATTACCACAGCTTGCATGCCATTGGGCTAAATTGGTTCATGATATTGCGTTAAAATTTTTCACAGCATTGTGTAAAATTCCAATACATAATAATAAATGAATAAATTATACAGGTTATAATAAATTATGCAGGTTTAAACGCAATGCGTAAACTGTAGTCACAAATAAGTTAAACGGTAATGTTAAAAAAGATAAAATTACAAAGCTGCACCATTGTAGCAAGGATAGCAAATAAAAACTAAGAGCAAGGCTGTTCCCTGAAACAAACCAGGGAAAATATACATGTTTGCTTGTGTTGTGAGAAGCATGATATCACATAATTCTTCTGAATTACACAAATTGCGTCTGCAGATGACAGACTGAACCACATAAAAACGTCATCTTTCCAGTGTTTCCAAGCAGTGGTTCAAAGCTAGCTGTTGCACTCAAGTCACTCAACTCAAGTCTGACTCACCGCCTGGCTCAGGATTTGATGCATAAACATACCCACTACTGCGAATCTGTTCAGAAACCAGTTAACTCTACAGCTGCATCTCTGTAGAAGTTAAATTAACTGCTGATTATTTACTGTGTAATAAAGATATTTTGTAAAGGTGGTGCGTTCTCACATCTTTGCTAATAGAAGAAAGTCTTCAGCAGCTGTCTTGATGACAAGTAGAGAGATTGCAATATGAGTGCTATAAATGACACTCCAAAATGATGGCACATAAATGGCTAAAATCACAACAGGATCAATGCTGTTAATTCGCTCCATTGGTGCACGTTGTCAGCACAACAGCTGTTGGGTGCCAAGTGTCAATCAATTAGTGAGCCCTGTTCTTTTTCATGCCGAGTGAATTTACAGAGGTGTGCATTCTCTTTAGTTTCCCTCACTCACAGTTCCCTGTTAGCAGAGCAACACTTCCTGTTGCTGTGTAATGTGTGAAATGTATTTATTTTGTCTTCCAGATCTGCGAGCTTCCAGGCTCAAGAGCATTTGGCATGGTGATATGCAGCACTGCTGTTGCTCTGCAGGCTGCCGCTGTACGTCCACAGTGATCAGGCATTCCAGCTGCTCCAGGGAGATGATAGAGACAGGCTTTAATGCCAACTTTTATCATATGTATGACTGTGGCAGCTCAATATTTTACACAGTATCAAAGCAGTCTAGCTGAATGCTAACCAGGGGTTTAAAGCAAAGACGGCGTAATCGATCCGTACGTGTTTTACTGAAATCACACAAGAGTCGGAAAGTGAATAATGCAAGAAATATGAGGACTGAGTGTCATGTTTAGTAACCATCTTAGCATTGAGAAGATTATACAACAGATTTAAGAATATTCTCCCCTATTCCGTTTGTCTCTTTAACCAGGAAAAGAATCAATATACATGTCAGTTATCTATTATATGATGAAATCACAAGCTGCATTTCAGAAAGATGGCTGTACGCTTCACCATGGTACTGCATCCACCGTGAAAAACGAAGTGAAATGTAATTTTAGTAGCTGCGTGCTGATGCAAATCCACTCAACATATTGTTGCTTATCACACTTTCTGTGTATCTCTTGGTTTCAGGCTGTTCACTTGCCTTGGCAGCACTATTTATCAGCAGTGCTTCCTGCATCTGACACTAAATACTTCTCCACTCAGCGCTTTAAATAGCACCTCTGAGTAAATACTAAGTTTTGCAGTCTACAAAGCTCCAAGCAGTGCTAACTGACTGGTAATTGACTGTGTCAATAGCAGGGTAGAAAATAGCCTTAGTAATTGTCTATGGATGTGCAGTTTTGGGGAAAAGATGGTGCACCAGCTGCAGCAAGGCCGGCAGCTGCCTCTCAAGCTAACAAAGAGACTGGGACAAGGCCAGCAATGCAAAGATGCTTAACGTCCCAAGCGCAGAGAGATTTCCATGCAAATGACAGGTTCCTATCCCAAAAATCCATCATCATCTTGGCTGTCCTTTTCCAACAGTGGTAAAAAAAAAATGTGTGCTGGAGTTAGACTGTTGATAGATGTATGCAAACTGTTCATATAAAAGTGATCTGTCAATGTTTAACTAATGCCTGGCCCACACTACAGGATTACATTTTTGACCTTTTTTTTGGTCCTTGTTTGTTGTTGGTCATCAAAGTCCCCAAGCCACATGATCTGCTCCAAATGAAACATCACACACCTTCAGATTACGTGTGAAGGAGTCCGAACTGTTGTGTACATTTTGCTTCATTACTATGATACAATTAGTAAGCAGAAACGTATTTAACAACTGAAGTAAATGCTAAATATTGATTTTATGCAAAATAGTTCAAAAACGGAACTGAACTTGAAAGCATGCAGCAGCTTGCAAATACAGTCAATAACAATAACAACCTGGAATAACATTAATATTATAAAAAAAACATGTACTGGAGTTAGACTATTGATGCAAACTATTCATATAAAAGTGATCTGTCAATGTTTAACTAACGCCTGACTACAGGATTCAAAAAATCCTAACCAGCGTCGGAAACACACATAATCACAGTTTTGACCCCTTCTTTGGTCCTTGATTATTGTTGGTCATCAAAGTCCCACCTGTTCTGGTCTGAATGAAACACCACACACCTTCAGGTTACATATGAATGAGTCCCAGCTGTTCTGATTCTCAAAACATGCTACATTGTGGGATTTCTCACAAACTAATGTAACTTTCTATTAATAAAAAAAATAAAAATAAAAATAAAAGCCAAGCAGTTGCTTCTGTTGTGGTATATTATACAGCACACATTATACAGGCATTCATGCTGTTGGCATAGCTTAACATTTTATTCTCTTTCTCCATATTCCACTTAAGTCCTTTAGCCGCCATGCCCATGACTTCCTCCGTACACAAGGACAAGTCCTGTTCAGATCGGCTCTTATTGGTTGACAGTCTTTTGGGCATGAGCTCAACATTGCATTTCACATCTGGGAATTGACATTTACCCCACACTGCTGGATACACAGTCGTAAATACTGAACATGTTTAACATTTACGATTCATAATTGAGGCAGCCAGGACTGGAGTGTGAGGAGACCGGAAGAGTAAAGACTGGATTATAGACACACCACATCACGGGATAATCTGGGAAGATCATCTTTTAAGGTCACTCTGATAAGGGAAGGCATTTGCAATTGTCAGAAGGAGCAAATCAACCTGAGAATTGGCCTGATTATCTTGCACGGTGAGCCAGGCATAAAGTGAAAGTATGAATCAACTCGTGTTCAAAGCGTGTGTCATGGATTCTCCAGCTGTTGCTCTGCTGCCACCTCCTCGCATCATCACCTGCACTTGAGTCTCATTGACCACAGCATCGTAGCCTGTGTGCAAACAGTTTTTGTGTTGTATTAACTGCATTCTTGGTTACTTCTCTGTTCCTAGTTCTTGTGCTTTCTGGTTTTTGACTGGATTTGTCCAGGAATTCAGTATGTTAGACCCAGGACTGTCATCAAAAACAAAAGAGTGAAAACACAACTTATTCTCAGCTGTTATAAATGTGTTCATTTTAAAATCTCTGGTTCCCGTTAATAACACATTTGTTTTTGTTCTGTGTAGCATACTAGCTTGTTATTTATGTCTTATGTCTTAAGAGATTTTTGAAGTAACACTTCCCCTTTCATGATTTTATGCAGCATATCATGATATTGTAGGAACGTTAAGATGTATATTGTATATTGTATGTATATTACAATTGCTTCATTCAGTTATCACAACCTAAATGTAGACAATAGCTCTGAATGTCCTCTGTGCTTTTTTGTATTCTCTCACTAGGGATCTACCAATACCACTTTTTCCCTTCCAATACAGATACTTGATACTGGGTACCGATACCGATACTAACTCTATCTAATCTAACTCATTTATACGTCCTGATATTCAAACAATTGCATTGTTTACAGATTTTATTTTGGTAAAATAAATGCTCTGTGTCACAAATAACGCATTGCAAGCTTTGCTTTATATAGGATCACCAGACAGAAATTAGTCACCTGTGACTGAAATCTATCTAATAGCGTGTAATACATACACAATACAATACACAAGCATGAATTACAACTACGATTAGATTTGAAATGGACTGGACAAGTTAATGGACGTAGACAACATCAAAGTTTAGCCACACTTGCATCAAAGAATTGTGCAGTTGGGCCAGATTTGGTGGCTGCTTCCCTGGCACAATTCTGAGGAGAGTTTCCTGTAGACTGGGATTTTAGCCACTGCTGGTAGACCTGTATGACTGTACGCTTCCATACACCTGCAAATTCAGCTACGTCCTTCACACTATGGTCTTTGGCACGCTCAAATGCAGTCACTCCTTTTAGCCAATCATTAACATCTGCTTTACAACCCATTTTCCACACAATGAACAAGACATTCACTGCACTGTACCACCTCTTCTCATCACCTTAAACACATGAGGTGACTAATTTTTGGTCTGGTGATCTTATTTATATACATGCTTAAGACTAAAGTATTTTGTTTAGCTTCTATTATGTAATTAGTAATAAGAACCGTATTTAACAACAGAAGTAAATGCTAAACATTGCTATTTTGAAGCATGAACTTGGAAGATTGCAGCAGCTTGCAAAAACAATAACAACCTGGACTAACATGAACTCAGACTGTGACTGACTACACAGCAGCAGATGAGTGATTACTCAAAGAAGTCTCACACACCGAGGTAATGGACTCCTATTAACATGTCTTAAACCATTTGTATGTTGTGTCATTTAGTGTTTGTGGCATTTCGGTGGGATACATACCCTAGGAAGAATTCCAGGCACTATATCATATACTACTATTGCCTTGCCACAAAAACCTGGCAATACAATTTTTGCAATGAGCATTTTTACTGCTGCCACACTGTCGACCCACATCACTAACGTGTTATTAAGTTCCATCTACTTGTGCACATCCCTGTGTCACTCAGCAGCAAGCATTCACGTCAGAAACTGTTTCAGATACTGCATTTATGTACCAGTATCAGTGCTGATGCCCATACGCCCCGTATTCTATTTGTATCATGTCATGATACAAGAAGCCATAAAGACATGTAGCATGCTGATACATCTGTAGACGGAAAACAATTTCAAACTCTGCTGACAGCCTACAACATTGCATTTCTGCTTATTTTGATCATGACAACCTTCAGTAAATTTTCATGGGCTCTTTCATGGCTGTATGTTGTATCAGCTTACTGAGTCAGAGTAATATTATATAGCACTATGTGCAGACATTGCTTTATCGACCCAATAACTGACAGGTCCAATAGCTTTCCAAACCTTACATAATGTTAGACCTTTATAAAAAGAAACAGGTTTTTATTTTGTTTAAACTAGTTTAGAGAAACGTGGAAACACTGGCTCAGCTTGGAGCAAAACAGTTTTTATTCCATTTTTTGAACTCTTAGTTAATTAGTCGGTTGGTTAATTTTGTTCCTCTGTGTTTTGGGCTATTCTGAATAGTCTGACTGCAACTCTTGAAAATGTTCCAATAAAGAACTTGCATGCTGCCTCCTCCATCTCTTGTGTGTTTCTGAAAGGGGTCAAATACATTAGTGCCCAATGATTTGTTACTTTTTAAGGTCTAAGCATAAACCCATCACCAGTTTCCTGCTTCAAATATTAAAAATGCAATATTCTTAGTGTAAAGTTAATTCATCAATATTATTAGCTAAATAGCAGTAAAACCATGTTTAAAACACTCTCATTCATCCTCCAACCCCCTTAATCCTACTTGAGCCTATCCTAGCTCTCAAAGGGCAGAAGGCAGGAAACACCCTGGACAGGCCGCTAGTCCATTGCAGGGCAGACACAGATAGACATACACATTCACTCACACATAGTGGCAGTTTAGCACCTCCAATTTATCTGACAGCATTGGACTCTGGGAGGAAACCAGAGCACATAGAGGAAACCCACACAAACACAGGGAGAACATGCAAACTCCACACAAAGGGACCCCAGACACAGAAATCGACCCAGGCCCTTTTTGCTGTAAGGTGACAGCGCTACCCACTGCGCCACCATGCCGTCCACATTGAAAACTGAAACCACAATCAAAACTAAAATATCTGCGTGCACATTCTCCATTATTTTTTGTGCAGTTTAACCTCATTGTTATTTCTAAAATTATTAGGTTTAAATAAACTGTATAACTGTATAACAATGACTATTAAGGTTTACTTTTTGTATGCCTCAGGAAGAGTTCATACATTTGAATCAACACACACTTGAACAAATGATAGTTTTATATTATATTGCTTCCACATTACAGTCTACAAAACATTTACATTTCTTTTGTTTGCACTTATAAATCCTAAAGTAGCAGTGCAGTTGCTGAGGCTCCTTCAGTGTTCTTCAGTATTCAACTGTGTGTGTGTGGTGTGGGTGTGTGTGGGTGTGTGTTACTAATGGTGTTGATAATGAACTCATGAAAGTGAATGTAACCCTTCAGCCAGCGTGTAGTAATACATAGTGCCATTTCAAGCCCCAGTCATGGATGAGCGGGCAGGCAAAGCAAATTTCACCTGAATCAGTCTGAACCTGTGCTGATGGAGCATGGTGATGGAAGAGCTTCCATCTCATTCAGAAAAGTCATTTAGGCCCATAACGGGAAGGAATTGGCCTATAAATTCAACATGAGCTTCTCGTCAGTGATGATACTTCAACAGGAGCAGGAAGACAGCAAGCAGCAGGCTTTCTCCTTGCACAGATTCTAGGTCACTGCTTGCACTAGATAACAGAACATGGTGACAAAGAACATTTTGTTAAATCTGCTTGATGTTCAAGGCATTCAAATCTTGTCAAATAGGTTCTTCTGTAGTTTCTATTATATGTAATTAATGCTGCTGTCAATTTGACCTTTTCCTTTTGAGGTCCCTCGCTGTGAGCTGTAATCAAAACAAAACAACATTGACTCTGTAATATAATACTGTGTCAGGGACCACCATTCATTTATTTGATTTATTGCAGTCAAAAGAACCATTAAGTGTAAGTTATTCATATTTCAGCATCGGGGAAAAAAGCTGAAAAAAAAAAACAGTTTTAAACAGAAATTACACAGAAACCTTAGCAACTAAATATAATATCTAATGTGTTCAGAGAAAGAGTGTTCCCACCCTTTTCCTTTATTACATCTTCCATACTCAGTCTCAAATGGATCCCTACTCCTTGCTAAGGCTGTGATACTATAACTTCTACACCCAAATGGTACGCTAAATTGTTTCTAATGTGATTAAGAGAATCGTGCACGTTATGGCTGTGTATAAAGGGCTTCATATTTGGCTCTGCAGAACTCTTGTTTTCATACTTATCAGTGTATTGTTCTCTGAACACTTTTTTTGTCTTTTTTGTCTATTACTTTCTCTTTTCTAAGGGCTGCTTGTCTGATACACATATTTTCAGACTAATAGTGTTGTATTGTCTTTTCACAGAGGAGGAATAGACATAAACACCTGTGGATTTTGTCAGATATGAAACAAAAGTGGAGCTTGATTTTCTCCTGTTTTTCAACGATAAAACTACTTTAAGTACTGTTTATCTGATGGGGCAGTTTGGGTGGTTTTAGTGTAAATCATTACTTGTATTTAATGGCCATTTGACTGCAAACTAAATAAGCAAAAGTGGTCTCTGACATTTGCACAGTACTGTATTTCAAGTATACATCCATAAGCCATATCTGCATTTCCAAATTGTTTATATGGTATTTATCATAGTTTTCCTTTTCTCTCCTTCTCTCTGATCTGACAGGCCAGAAGATCTAAGTTTGCTTGGAAGATTTGCTAAAAGAAGCAGGGAGAGAGAAGGAGGCTTGTGTTACACTGTAACCAGCGCCATCAAAACCATCACAGTTTTCACTGCCATAATTACAAGGCTTGGTTCTATAAGGCTGACAGCATGGCACTAATTGCCTTCTCTGTAATTGTGTTAGGTATTTTTTTAAAGACAGTAGAGATAATGAAAGGGACGTTATCAACCATCTGTGCCAAATGTAGCAGAGCCCCTGTATCCTTGGGAGAAAACCATATTACTCACAAAATTACAGGTACAAATAAGTTGCTACTTTACCATGGCAAGGGTGAGAAATTAGCACTTTATTAAACTGACAACAGCATGGATGAATGATGAGGGCTCAATGAAGCACACCCGGGCTTTTGCACATTATGCATCATATTTTATAGCTGCAATTAAATTACATGACAGTAATCAATATGGGACCTTTGATAAATGATGGAATACAAAATTAAGCTCAAGCATACTTACTCAAACCTGTATGCAAGTGCACACACACACACACATACACACACATCCTCATTGTTCCCGTCATTGTAGACACATTTAGCTGCTGTTATATCACCCAAAATGGAAACTAGCGCAGTAGACACTGAATCTGGTTACCTAACATGAGCTATATAAAATCAGTTTAGGCTGACGCTTGTGATGGTAAAAGCAAAAATAGAGCACTGCATGGAAGAGGAACCATTCGAACAAAAACTCGATGCAGTGTGATCGCTGTACAATTAGTGGTAATGGCTGTAATTGAGCTATACCTAACTTAGCTATTATTGTAATTTAGACAGATAGTTAATTCTGCCTGCATGGATTCATTCATGACGTAGACAGCATATCAGGATTAAGAAATGAATCGATTCACCAAATGAATCCTCTGAGATTTAAAGGTTTTGGCAGCACTTCACTTGCAGTAACTAACACAAGGATTCCGAAAAGATCACAAAAAGGGTCCCATAGAATTCCTAAAACGTTATGTAGTTCAAGGTGTACTAGTGGAATTATTTATTTAATTGTTGGGTTGCAGTACTGCTTGGAAAAACACAGGAATCACTGTTCAAAGATGGAAATATTACATGCAAAGGGGATAAAGCTGGACAAAGCATTGGTGACATTCCCCCTGGACAGGTATGGAATCATGATCCATATTAAGTTTGTTTGTTGTCAATTTTACAAAAAGAATTAATAAAGGTAATGCTTTGGATCAACCACTTTCATGGAAATCTACACTCATCATCAAAAGAGCAGTTGCACCCAGAATGAATCAACCACCTGGAATGAAACTTGGTGGGTAGGTTTGACCTTGTGAGACATGCGAATAATTCAAGTTTCACGCTCGGCTGTGCATGTGACGTAAGCAAGGACAGAGCCTATCGCTGTACCAGACTGACTATATAAGGTCCATTCTGACTTGTAATGTTGTGTTGGGAGCATCTTTTGCAAGTGAAGTATGGTTACATGTCCAGAAGGCCTGGTGTCACTCCACTTCCAATCCTACTGCAAAATCTGCAGGAACTTTGTGAGAATATTTAAACTTCATAGGATGGATTATTGAAGGACACCTTTAGGAACCTCTACACCTCCATGCAGAGACGTCTGGCGTGTTGTCTTAGCAAACATGGTGGTCTGACGCCATACTGAGAGACACTACTTCTGTATGTGTAACTCAATAAATATTGATCATATCAGTCTAAATCTTTATTGTTCTTAGTAACCTTTATCTTCCTTCCCAATAGCATTGCAGTCCTACACTTCCTTCTGGGTGCAACTAACTTTTTGATGATGAGTGTATAAAATACTTGTTGGTAACGTCAAACTTACATGCAGGTAATAAAGCTAACTACACTGGGATTACAATGGGGTTCTTTTTCAAACTTTGCCCTCTCGTGAAAATATCATCACGAGCATCTTGAGATATTTTATCTGGTCTCTAAAAGCAAATACAACCACACTGAGAAAAATGAACCAATAGGAATGGTATTCACTGTGAATCTTGGGAAACAAGATGAAAGTAAAAAAAAAAAAAAAAAAAAAAAAAAAAAA
>CM067479.1:34982677-35017498 GCA_034552555.1 Semaprochilodus insignis
GTTTTGGTTTTTGGCGTTCTCTCCTGCCCCCGCATTGTCTATTTACTGTGTTATTTCTGCCCAGTCCTCTAATGTACAGGGTTTTCTGGAAAAGCAAGCATGGCAAACATTAAAGTTATTTTAGCAGACAAGAAATGACTCCCTTATGCGTGTAGAGGAAGCCTTACATATAGCTCCTATGCTGCTCCCATATAACGAAGAAGCTGACAGATCAGAAAAAAAAGAGGAAGGGGATTTTAGGTTCTCTGCCTTTCCAGTAGGGAACAGAGTGACTGTAATAACTGAAACCATAATGAAGTCTTTGAATCCCCCACAGCTATCCTTTTCTTTGCTTTTTTCGCTTATAATTTCTCATTTGGAATTAACAGCTAACTTATGTGACTTGGTGCAGCACTTCAGGGACACAGAGATTGCTGTCTTAACAGAAAAGCCTATCCCACTGCTGAAAAGCTGCATACCAGCACCCCTCATGATGGAGCTCTAAGATCCAGTATGGCTCATACAGACTCATTAGGAGAAACGATCCTATAGCTTTACAACTGATTATCTGCCAGGAATCACATTTTTCTTGCTGAAAAATACAAATGTTCAGTGGTAGCAGAAGCATTGTGTGTGTAGAAATGTCAGGATCGTAAAGCAGACAGTCCTATCATCGGGGTCAATGACTCGAGATGACTATCAGCACAGTGGGGAGTCATTTTAAAAGCCACAGCTGTACAGTAGGATTCCCCACAAACTCTGGCTCTCTCTGTAGTTATACTTGTAGTTCAGTCCCTGATGTTCTGGACCAAAGCAGAAAATGACGTATTTAACATTGAACCAAAAGTTGTAAAGAAAAGTCATATGAGTAAAAGGTCACTGCTGATTGGACAGATTTTACAGTAATCGTACAATAACTGTGTTTTTGTCTGTCGAACTTTATGAATCTTGCTGTTCTTGTTTCTATCTTGGCTCATTGGTTTTATTTAGCCTTGCTTTGCCTGTCTTATGATATTAAAGCAATATGCAACGAGACTCCCTGTGTTACCATGATTTAGCGCAGTCCATTACAGGGTATAAAAAAATAACCAGATAGGCAGCGGTATTGGATGATATAACTGTTGGAATTCTTCCTAAGATTATGGTTCCACAGATAGGTCACAAATACACCAAACAATGCCAAATAAAACGAGTGTAAACCACATGAATGGGAGCTCCTTTACTTAAATGTCTAAGACAGACTTCTTTAGGAAATCTGCATTCTGCTGCTATGCAGTCACAGTCAATAGTGGACAGTAACACAGTAAATGTACCTGGTTGCTTTAGTAGTTTTTTTCATGTATCTTTACTGAAGTAGTTCCATTCTGTGTGACTTTTTACTTTAACTCCACTACATTTCAAAGAAGAAGCACGAAGTGAGCCCACCAATCAGGGTTCAACGGTCACTTTGTTTTAAGCTTGTTTTGACCTGCTGGACAGAGCTTGGTTCTAGCTAATGGAAACTGTTGTCCTTCAATGTTTTGTTCTTATGATTACGTGAATAGACAGTGTAAGTGTCAGAGTTGATTAAGAGTCTTCTTCCAGAAATGATAATAGGACATTAGAGCCATAATAAATCATGCAACTTTTACTTTCCATACTTAAATTCTTGATCCTTGAAGGCAAATACTTCTGTACATTTATTCAAGTAGAGGCCTAAAGGGAGGAACTTTTACTTTTACTGGAGGGATATTTTACTTTGGGTATCTCTACTTTAACTCAAGTGCATGGTTTGTGTACTTTGTCCACTACTGATTACAGTTAATGTCAGTCCAGGTTGTTATTATGGAGAAAGCAAATGAAAGGGAAACATATGGAAGGCACATAGTCTGTTGAGATAATGATAGCCTTTAGACTTTAGCTTATTAGCCCGGTAGTTGGGCCTGTGCGTGTGCTCCATCTGTGGTTCACCTCTGATGTTCAGCTGCATCATGCAGCAGCAGGGTATTGCAGCCTTTTGCTTCAACAAAGCCAAGAAATCCACAGGTCAACCACTGCTACTGACAGCTCAAATTACGGTAATATTTACTGAACCAGAGTCTGATGTTCAGGGATGTAAGCGTAAGGTACCGGAACGCACATATGAGACAAACAAATTAAGAAATTTGGGGGTGAAACAACACTTGGCTGAGCCAAAGAAGCTGTAAATGCCTTTAATTGAAGCTTAAAATGTTTTTAGTGATGCAGAACATTTTTACCAAGTTTTTACTGTTAAGTTGGGGCTCAAGCAGGTTGCATGTACTGAGTGGCTTTATTAGGGGCAGTTAAATCCTCAGAATCCATATAACAGGCAGGGGTCAAAACACAGGCAGGCAACATCAAAGGCAGATCCATATCAGCAAAAGCAGGAGACAAAAACAAGGGTCAATCCCAGAACAGGGAACAGAACAGGAACACAGCTCAGAAAAAAAACAGAGACTTTGTAACCAGACAGGGAAAACAAAGCGGTGTAAACAGCAGTCCTAATGAGCCGTGGATCAGCTACAGGTATGTGAAAGAGGAGGAGAGTGGGTGGAGTTAGGGTGAAGCTGGAAAAGAAGCGCATATACCATGCAGGCCCAGGAGGGGGTAGTATGCGACATTACCAAGTATTATTGTTGTCTATTATACACTCCTTGTCAAAAGAATAGTCACACAAACAGCTGCACCTAATCTGCAGGAACTGGGTGAGAATATTCGAGCTGCATGGAATGGATTATCGCAGGACATTATTAGGAACCTCTACATGCAAAACATGGCAACTCAACCGCATACTTAGAGACACTACTTCTGTATGTGTAGCTTAATAAATATTGCCCATATCAGTCTAAATTTATAAACATTTATTGTTCCTGGTAACCTTTATCATCCTTCCCAATAGCATTGCAGTTCTTCTGGGTGCAACTATTTTCTTGACAATCAGTGTATGTATATATATATATATATAAGCTAGTTAGTGTTAATACTCAGCAATCAAATATTGGTCTCAGTCAAGTATCAGTCTAAATCCATACTCAAGTAAAAGTGCTGTTACTTCAGTACAATATTGACTGAAGCAAAATTTCCAAATTCTTATTCAGTAGGAGTACAAACATAGCAGGTCAAAAATTACTTAAGTACTGAGAAACTATTAGAACTCCAAAGGAGCTTCCAGCATCTCTCAACATACAGTAAGAACTGAAGTTTGTTAGAGGTTGTTCTTTTCTTTTAATATCCGTTTGGTAAAATAAACTGCTAAAGCTCCAAAGTGAGAGAATCGCACAGCTGTACAGATGCTGTTGTCAATGTAACAGAATGAAATGAAATTCAATGTCACTGAGCTAAAAGCACTCATGACTTGGTTCACAAACACAGCTGAGTAGAAGTAAAAGTATTATGATTTGAAAACACTCGAGCTCTTGAGCAAATGTAACAAGTAGGTCCTTGTACCAGTTCTGCAGTTGATGCATACATAAAAAGACTATGGTTACTCACCACACTTTTATTTCCTTATATCCTTAAATGCTCTTACATGAGCAGCAGAATAGAAAAACTGTAAACAGGACACAGTAACAGCAGAGTGTGGCATTTAGAGGTGAGGCGAGATGAAGCAGCTTCAGGCCTAAAACAACAACACCTAGTGGCTACTCTAATGAGATGTGAGCCGACATGAACAATCCCCCATCAGGGAAACATGTCTGAGATCTATATTAGGCCAACGGAGCCAGAGAGCTCATATAAATGGGAAGGCAAGACAGCAATTGTGAGACATGAACAGCACTAGTTGCCATTTTCACAGGAGAATTAATACAAGCAGCAGTGAGATTACTCGTAATTAAAAATATATACCTTCTTACTCTTGAGAAATCTTGGATAAATGAGATTATTAGTCTGTGGAATGCTTTTCATAAAATGTACAATCATGCCGCATGTAAACAGGTTTTCGATCACAATGCATGTCAGCAGCCGTTCTTAGCACCCAGGCAGCACTAAATATAGCGAACTGAAAAGTCATGTCTTAGACACAGGCTGCAGGCTGCCATCATTACCCAGGCTCATCAGGGATTACCTTTTTTAATTACTTCCTCTTGCTTATATCGACATCTTCCTCGCTCCGCTTCAGCTTTCTGAAGCAGCGTCCAATTAGAATCAATGGCAGTGATCTGTACAATGTTTGCACGATAAGCTATGGTGCAGCATTTACAGGCTTTTGTAATCTACTTTGCGCGGAATAGATAAGGCTTATTGCTTTGGGAATAATCTTTGATGGCTCACTGGCTGGTTGTCAGGTTATCTGGAATAAAATTGCTGCACAGGAAAAAAAGGATAGATGCAATGAAGGGATAAACAAAAAATAAAATAGCTAAGCTGATTTACAAAATGCAGAGCCACCCCCCACCCCAACACCCTCCACTCCCAACACTCACCCGCACTCAGAGAGAAATTTAATGAAATGGTTTTAAAATGAATTTCTGGTAGAGTTAAAGCCCATGATTGTTTATAGTCATGAAAGATATAGTGAAGTGAACGGAGAGATGGAAGCAGTATGGGGACACACATACAGAACAATATGCGGACCTACTGCCATTATTTCAGAACTTTGGATGATATTAGCCTACAGGTTTTACAGATCCCCCTACTGTAAAATCACTCATACTGGGCCTTTAGAAATGGCTGACTGGCTGTCAATGGAAAAGTCATTAGTAAGCAATGACAGCATATAATCATTGCTTATCACAGCCTGTAATGAAGGACTGGTATATCCCAGTATATTTATTACTGAAGTTGAGTCATATTATTGCTTTTCTCCACTCTCATGTTTACAGAGTGGTTTCTGATATCGATCACTCAAAAGAGTGTCAGACGAAAGCAATCAATTTAATGTTTCCCTGACATATAGTAATTACCAAATTCATGCTGGGCGCAAAACAGGGGGAGCAAACACAGCTAGTGAAGAGCGCTCGGCAATGATGCATTATGAATTTAATCAATGGTAGTAGTCAATAACTCCACACCGCAGTATTTCCTAACAAATGAGCGAGCCAGAAGTATCGATGAACAAGGATCCATTTAGACCTGAAGATGCCTCTGCTCAATAGCAGTGGGCCTGAAGCTAGGAATAGCTATTTTATTATAATTATTATTTCAAGAATCATGAGCCTTCAGTTGCACCTCACCTCGGATCCATTCACTAAGAAATTTAGAGGACTGAAACCGATGACGAGTTCTGATCCACATACATAAATTCATTATCCACTGACTCTCTTAAGCATGTGTGTGCATATGCGCCTTCCCTTCCATTGAGAAAAATACCCATATGTGTCTCGGGGAACGGCTGAGTCTTGGCACAGACATCAAATTAAGGCACAGCTAGGATACAGTTCTAAATCCTTGCTGTGCAGAAACCTATTCTTGGCAATGGAATGCTTTTGAAGGGCGTGCCTTGAGGGCGTACTGTGATTTAGTAAATCACTAACACTTTATCCATTAAAATGTAATAAGATGTAACAGTAATAAGATGATGAGAAAGCGGTTTAAATAGACTGAACAAACAGCTTGATGCACTATTTAAATCGGCTCAGTGGCTTCAGCTTTAATGGTTCTATTTTGTCGATTTCGCTAATGGAAAAGTGCACCTGCTCAGTCAGTTGCTATAGGGTAGTAATATACTGCTTTAGAAATGACCGTAACTGATATCCCACAGAGTTCCAAAACAAGTATGATAGCTTCGAGGTTACAGATGATGAAGTCCACGTTATGAGAAAGGGTCACTTAGAATTAAAACATCTACACACTACACAATGATATGAATCATGATACACTGCCTGGCCAAAAAAACTTTTTAATAATGCGTTGGACAGTTCTTAACCCGATTTTAGTAGTTTCAGCAATCTCCTTAGATGTTTTCTCTACTTGATGCTTGCCAGTAATTTGACCCTTCTGAAACAGATTAACAACTGACTAAACAAACAAATAAATAAATCAGTGAAGCTGTTGACCTTTTTCAAAAGCTTTACTAGTAATTATGCAATGATCTTTGCATGTCATTACCAGAAACTGCAGAACACTTAGACACAGAACATATGCCAACAAGAAACCCAAACCATAATTTAAGCGCTGGCACATAAAACCACATTTATGATACAGTTGTGCTGCTTTTGCTGTCAACTCTCATTTGCAGTAAACGTATTATATCATTATGATAAAAATAATTAGTTCCAGCTCTGCAAGGTTGCACCATGGTCAAAGCCATTGCCAAGTACTAGATACTCACACATACAAGGTCAGTGCTAGTTAAAGATGGAACAGGCAATTGCCTAGAGCAGGGGTAGCAATCTTGTCTGCAAAGGCCGGTGTGGCTGCAGGTTGTCATTCTAACCAAGCAAGCGCACACCTGACACCTGACTAATTGTGCAAGAAGGTGGTTTAAGTCTACAAACTGTTTCTGTTGAAACAAAACACAGTCACATTAGGCCTCTGTGGAAAAGCTTGGGCACCCCTGCCCAGGACCATTTTTCTGAAGAATTGTCCCACCTTGTTGAAATGAGCTCCACTCATTTAACCTTAAACAGAATATTGTGATATCGTGGTTCACAGCTCTGGTCCCTGAGTTGCCCTGAACCTTTTCTGCCAATACACCTCCACATTGTTAATTAATGAACCAGTTGGATCAGGTGTGTTGAGAGCAGGTCAAAATCTAAAATGTGCAGGGTAGGGGGTCCTTGGGAACCACTGGCTTAAATCACCTAATGCAACCAGCATTAAAAAAATGCTGAGTCAGTAGAATACACTTGAATAAGGCTGAGTAGAAGTGTTAAGTGTTACACTTCAGCAATAAAATGCGCATGCACAGCTTCATGTGTAGGTGTTGCAACAATCCTAATAGCATATGGGGATACTGATACCTATGACCGACACCCCAAAGCAGTTTCTGAAGCTCACCCATGCTACACAGAACTTAGCACATTGCACTTTTAACTTGAAACGTGATCTGAATCTCACTGTATCACACTAACTCCTCTGTAACATAATGCATATTGTATTGCTGTGCAGATGTTCATATCATTCTCCAGTATTCTGAAAATAATAGTTTTATAATATATGTCTACACAGACTTGTATATGTACTTGTATAAGATATTCACATATACTTTTAGTTCCTTTCCTGCGTCTTTATTATTCTCAGATTTTATTCTATTTGTTTTATTTATTGTATTTTATTTTTCCCTTAGTTATTTCATGTTAACCATCTGTGTGCTTGTCTGGTCTGTTTAGTATGTTACACATCATACATGTGTGCACTCACCATAACAAATTCTTTAACAAATGTGTAACATACTAGAAATAAAGAGATTTCAGATTCTGACAATGCATCTGCAGTCTGCATATTGTTCTGATCGGTTTTTAACAATTTTTCAAAATACAGAAATTTAACATTTGCTTAAGTTGTTCAACATGGTTCTTATTACCAATTATATAAAGTAACTGCAATTTATATATAGTAAACAAACAAAAAATATACTGTCTTATGCATCTAATATATACATATATATATGTTTACAATATGTTATATTGTTTACTATATAAATACTATATATAAATATATAATAAATCCAACAAGTAAATGCCATTCAGTCAGGTTCAGTATTTTTATTTGTGACAGAAATTAGATTCGACTACAAAAGTAATTGTATAAATATTAGGATTGATAGATTAGTTAGGATAGGTTAGTTAGCTGATAGTATTGATAATTATATATATTAATCAGGTATTGGTATCTGTGCATCCCTACAGGAAATACTGAATATCAGTGCATGCCATTTTGTTGTCCTGGGCAGATTTTCAGCATCACTGCCAATAGGCCACAACACAAATACCCTGTCCACACAGACAAATAAACATGGTAGCTCTAGTGTTTTTCTTTTTGGCACACAACACTTGTTAAACAGCTATACTTCACAGTTTCCTACTTCAGTCCTGCACAATTTATGATGCATGGTTCAGAGCATAAATAACCAGGTCTCTGCATAATCACTCCAATAACCTGGTTCCAATTCTAATTATTTCATGTCAAAAACCAACAGGAAACACTCACAGTTTATCTGAACAAACCCTTTGGATATGGAGCAACACATGTGTATGTGCTGACATACCAAAAGTCATGGGATAGCAGTATGTAAATTGATTATGAAGATGGCTTGGGAACATCCACATCTGTATAAGTTGCGTTATCTTGTGAGTGAGGTTGAGCACTGGCAAGTGCCTGCTCATGGCAAGGTGATGTGAATTATCGGAGTCACTTCACCTAAAAATATGAATATACATCAACATATTTCTATATGTTATAAAGAGAACAAGGTTTTAGCTCAGTCACATATTATTCTGATTTCTTTTAGATTTCTAGTGCCAGAAATGAGCAAGCAGCATTTAACACAGTAAATGCAGGATGGCAACGAAGCACTTTTGGAGCCACGCTGAAACCAACTACATGCTTGAAGAAATTAAGGATTTAAATATTCTTTATCTTCTAGATGATATTAGTATTTTCAGGTAAAGTGACTCAATGGTTAAAAAAAGTAAGTCCTATGTAAGTTTATTGCCTGGTTACAAAGCAGAAATCCAATTACTGCCTGACTCATGTAGGCCCAGAGGTTTCCCATTATCTTATTACTCAATTGCATGCAAACATTGTAAACCACTGAACACTGATTTTCTGAAGTTATCAGATTATTAGGTGCATATAAACACACAGTGTGTCAGCTGACAAATGTCATGAGAGTGCTAAAATGATTCATAGGGGAAAACAACTATTACCAAAAAGCTAGATTAGCTATGATAGCATATGTTAAAACAGCTTGCTAACAATAAACGTGTTAGTTTAAAGGTAAATTGCCACCGCTGTCCACAACCACCAGCTCCATTACAACTACTTGCTACAACTACAGATGCATAAATACTGTTGCACTGAAAACAGCCAAAACAGCAGCTTTAAAGCACAAACTGCCTTCAGTCAGTGAAACAAAGACACTTGCCCTCCATATGACAAAGTTTATTTCTTTGTCTGTCCTAGTTGCACAGACCTATTTTCCTCTGCTCATTGTCAGCTGTGATGCCATCGAAACTGAGGTAAGGTTGTTTTTGCTTCCAGCTCAAACACTTTACACTGTGCAAGCTCTTCTCGACCATTGTAGTCAATGTTTTAGCGGAAGCAGCTCGACATTGCCTACTTCCAGCAGAAATTAAACAGAAATGTGAACAGGGTCTATACAGTGGGGTTAGTATTTTGCACACTGTTTAAGTGAACATGTATTTTCAATAGCACTGAGAGTGCTTTGGGGGTGTGTTGCTAAAAAAACATGCGGGAAGAGGTGCAAATAGACTAAGTCTAATTACAGGATAGCTGTGATTCCCAAAGCAGCATAATATTGTTTTTAAGAGAAAAGTCATCTAAAGGAACCGATATACTGCAATGGACTGGTGGCCTGCCTTATGCCCACTGAGCAATTAGATGATATGCTTCAGCACCCATGCAAACCAAAAGCATAAGTGGCTTAGAAGACAAATGAAGAAATTAATTAATGAATAACTGTTATATCGCCTGCAGCGTGCATGTCCAATGTTACACATGACTGTGAGCGTAATATCAATATATCAGTAATCTAATTGGTCACCACAGAGTATGTAAAGTTTGTCCAGAATGAGAAAGCAGCCAGATGATGTGCATCAGTGGTTTGGTTTGTCTTAAGTATTGAAGAAAAAAGGTACATCTTTTTGCAGGATCACATCACATATACACTACTTAAACTGTTCCTTAATTTACAGAGAAGTTCCTTAGAATGACAGAATATGCTGTATTTTGGGACATTTTGCCACCCTTCACAGGGTGTGTCGGCCCTGACCCTATCAAGGGTCCACACATCATTGTTCTGTATAGACCTAAAAATTAAATATGTATTTATGTTTTTTAGTTGACACTGGTCAAGAATGCTAGTTTAAGTATTTAGTAGCTGGTGAATGATATATCCTTAAATGTCTGCTGATGCTCACTAGACTGTTTTAACTGTGGACATTTAGTGGAAATATCAATGTAAAATCCAAAATAAGCTAAATGTCAGTTAATCTATTTCTCATGTATAACATGTAGCAAGTATAAAAGGCTTTCCTAAGCATGATATAATTAAGGCTAAACGAGGGTAGACCTCCTGGTGAAATAATGAGAAAAATGCCTCACTTTCCTCACTGTCTCAAAATATTAAAATATTGTGTACCGGAAAAATTCATCACTTCAGCAAAAGCCTATCAGTGCTGTGCATTAACAGGATAACAGTGGACTAGGGACGTATTAGTGTCTTTTTATAGCGCATAAGCTGTTTACCGACCAATCAACACCCTCTATTAGTCATTTTTGAAAAGGCTGCCAGGCAACACTGCACTCAAAATGAGAGTGAACTCCCCGAGGCCTGCGCACACAGATCTGTGCAGTTTTTTGTTTTGGTTTTATAAGCAAGTGTGTATGTGATACTCTTCTATTTCCAGCACGTGGGTGTGTTAATGTACGCTTGTGTGTGTTTGTGTGTGTGTGTGTGTGCACCTCTTGGTTTATGCTCTTCCACTTGAAGCTTTTCTGTAGTGATGGGACAGATAGATAGAAAAAGAGAAAGAGAGAAAGAGAAAGAGAGAGAGAGAATGAAGAGACATAGAGAGAGAGTGAGAGTATGGGAGATAAGGAGCAAGATTAAAAGAGAGAGAAGACAGAGTGAGGGAGGGTAGTGAGAGTATGGGAGATATAGAGAAAGGAGCAAGAATTTAAGGGTGGGGGGGTGGGGGGGAGCAGAAAGAGCGAGAGATGTCTCACTGTAGAAAAGTACAGGATGTGTTTCAGGTGTTGACTACTGCAGATTTCTAAGACACTGTGACATCACACACATGCCCTGTCCTGTCCATAATCCTCAGCACAGGGAGGATATATTCCACGCTCTTAGAGAGCAGAGTCTGTATGCTGATTCTGCACTTCTCAAACTGCCTGACCACTCTTTCTGAATGTAATCCCACCAGTCACTCCATCCTCCCACCAGCTGGCTCATCAGGTGCTGTTCATGTCAAAAAGTAAAACTACTGTACAAAGCAAATCCATCAGTTAGTTTATTTAATACTGTTATTATATAGGATATAAATGTGCCAGATTTAGTCAAATAGCTAATATATAATAGCTATATATACAAGTAGGTCCAAAGGCGATGTCACTGAAATTCCAGTCCTTTTTATGTCAAATTACAGCCTGATGGGGAACATGCTTTTGAAGGCTGCCTATATTGGGACTTTATGACATGTGCATGTGCGTTGAATAATACACTCACCAAGTACTTGAAATACTAAAGACTTAAACTGAGTATAGCCACAATTCTTCATGACATGGATTCCACAACATGTTGAAAACATTCCTTTGAGATTCTGGTTTATTTTGACGTGATTGCATCACGCAATTCCAGCAGATTTTCCAGGCGTGTTTTCATGCTATGAATATCCCGTTTTACCACATCTCATAGATTTTCTCCTGGATTCAGGTCTGGTGACTGCGGAGGGCGGTGAAGAACTGAAGAACACTGAATGTTTGTGAAACCAGTTTGAGACAAATTTTGCTTTGTGACATGGTGCATTATCATGCTGGAAGTAGCCATTAGAAGATAAACACATGGTCAGCAACAATACTCAGATAGACTGTGACATTCAAACGAAGATTGGTTTGTATTAACAGGCCCAAAGTGTGCCACAAAAACATTACCCACACTATTACACCACCTCCACCAGGTGCTCCACCTGGACTGTTGGCTCAAAGCAGGTTAAGTCCATGGATTGATGCTGTTGGTGCCAAATTCAGACCCTATCATCTGTGTGTTTGAGCACAAATCATGGTTTATTAACCCGGCACATTATTCCTGTCTTCAACTGTCCAGTTTCAGTTTTGAGGGTGTCCACTGCAGCCTCAACTTTCTGTTTTTTTCAGTTCTTTGTGTCCTTGACAGAGGTAGAATCGCACATGGTCTTCTGCTGACATAGCTCATCCACCTCAAGGTTCTATGTGTGGTATGTTCTGAGATGCTTTTTCTGCTCACCACACTTGGATATCTGAGCTATTGTGGCCTTTCTGTCAGCTTAGACCGGTCTGGCCATTCTCAATTAACCTCCTGCATCAACAGGGCATTTCCGCCCACTGCCACTCATTAGATGTTGTTTCCTATTGTACCATTCTGAGTGAACTCTAGAGACTGTGTGTGAAAATCCCAGGAAATCATCAGCTATAGAAATATTCAAATCAGCCCACCAACAATCATTCCACAGTCATTTTTCCCCCCAGTTCTAAAGGCTGATTTAAACATTATTTGAGGCTACTGGCCTGCATCTACCTGATATTATGCATGATATTATTTCACTGGTGCCACATGATTACATGAGTAGGTTTACAGATGTAATAAGTTTTAAAAAGTTCAAAGTACTATTCATAAAAAAATTAATATATTAAAGAGTGTTATATTAAAGAGTAAGATATTTTAAAGATTAAAGAGTATATTAAAGAGTAAGAAATGCTATATTAAAGAGTAAGATATTTTGTTCTGACATACAGCAAAGCGATGGACAACACCAAAAAGTTTTTTTTTCTATGAAATATATTGATCATTTTCATGCATAATTTCCTTGTATGTAAATACCATCAGTGGACACATACACATAAACACAATAAGTAGGACAAATAGGACATGTTGGTATAAAAACCCTTATGTCAGTTCAATATCATTTACTTCATAAAAGATTGTGTGTCATTTTACAAATACTGGCATAAGCTGATGCACAGCAAGTACAAAATATGCTATGAAGTTATGAAGTCCTTATGTAGGCAGGCATCAAATAAAGTAATACAGGCCAGGAGAACATGCAGAGATCCACAGTCAACATGTTAGAGGACATTAAAGAGGAACAAACCGCAGTAAAGAGAACAAACAGCAACAGTTCTAATGATGATGATTAAAATGCAAACTAATAATCAAACAACAAAGAGTCTTTCAGTGAAAGAAGCTTAAGGGACAAGCCTAAGCATCTACATCTATAGCACTCTCTCTCCCTCTCTCTCTCTCTCTCTCTCTCTGAAAGGTTATTTGCTTTGATCAAGACTTCATAGCACTAGGATATGGGATGCAGTAGTCATAGACCCATACATAAATACACACATGCTGAATGCATGGTACAAACAGACAAACAAATCAATTAATAACTGAACCACATTGTGGAGTATTTACTCATGATGCATTTTTTCACTTTATCTTCAATTATATTATGTTATTAGGTATGGTGTTTAAGCAATGTTGATGTTTTCCCCCCTTACACAAAGTTAGTTTGGGTGTGGGAGAGTGTAGGTTGGGAATGTTATTACAGCACTAGAGGACCTATGTGGAGGTAAATCAAACTAAAGATCAACTAAATCTTTAAGGTGCCACAGAATTAAAAACTGCATTTACATTGGCATAGTTAAATAAGTTTGGCACATAGAATTGACATAGTGGGTGAATAGGAAGGCAACTTCAGCACCCACTTCTAGAGACCCACATTTCCCCCACATCTCACCACAACAAGGGACTATTTAATTCTGAGCTGTTTCTCAGACTTTGGACAATATCGAGCAGCTTCGCTCAGCATTTAACAGTCTGGAGAGACTGAAGAGAAGAGCAGTTCCAGCTTTATTAGCTTCACAATTCCAACAGCAACCTCTGAACAGGAGCCATGCTGTGTGATTTTAAACACTTTTTGATGGTTGAAGGAGATCATCTTAAACTAAAAGTTTCATAGCGAGTAACAACTTTCATTTACTTTGTGTTGTTGTTGAGATTGAAAGCAAGTATAGCTGGTATAGTAACGTCAGCTACTTGCAATGTTAGCATGGCTAGCCAAATAGTCTGACAGCCCACCTTATATACACAGAGGTACATTTTATTTTCCTGCCTGTGTCTGTTTTAACATGTTGCTTTTGTGTGCATCATTGCAGTGCCAGCAAATGCATGTGCTCACCAAAAAAGGCAAAACATTTTGTTTCATTCTGAAGCCAAATTATAGGTTTGTGAATGGGCATGTAAAAATGCATCTGGCCGTTTTTCACCCCTTCCGAGGTCACATACATTATATATTTTATATTAAAGAACAATTTAAATAAAAGCATTCTACTGTATGACACCTTCAATACTGTCATTTTTAAGTGGAAAAGTACAAAGAACTTATATCCATATATAACTCCAACTATATAACTATAACATGTATACAACTCTATGAAAAGTGGAAATATGGAGTGTAATCTTTCTACTCTATGACAATTACTCAAGTATTTCTATCCCTGCAAAATGAAGAATTTCAGTTCATATGCCAGTCTCAGATGTATAAATATAATATATTCAGTCAAAATAATTTGACACAGTATGAACATTACAGCATTATTTCTGTAATGCAAAATGCAGTTTATATAGTTAACATCTTTGAACAACGATCAAGTTGTTTATCAAGTGACACAAGTAATAATACATGAAGCCTGTCATGTCTGAACCCATTAGCTTTGACTGAATAAGACTTCGGTAAAGATACTGACTGAGTTTGATTTATTTAGATCATGTTAGTAAAGCTGAGTTTTTACTTGTTGACATTCTGAAGATCCTAAAGCTCCTCCTAGCTGTAAACACTGCTGTGTGAAGAGGGTGCAATGATAGTTCTGTACGTAAACATTTGGCTTATGTCAGTCATGAACTCCTCTGCAAAGAAACCGTGTTCCGCTCTGACATCTCACATATGCAGTGTGAATTTAAAGCAAAGTCTGAAAATACTTCCCACTGTGAAAAACTGTGAAACATTGTCAGCTGTCAGGTTCCAGTGCAGGACTGTGGACGATGCGCTGGACATGCTGTCATTCATCAATGTTCAAGACCTTATTGCAAAACTTGCAAAAGCAGTGCTGAATTTAGAGGTGTGCAGCATGGACATCAGTGCTGTGTGATATATATGCATTCTGTCCTACATTTATTTTACTATGATCTTCAGAAAGCTTTCTCTGAAATCAGTAACATTAAATTGACCATTTTCCTGTTTGGAAAATGCTTTTTCATAATTCATCATTTTTTGTTATTAAAATGCTAAAATATTATTATTATATAGCTTATATTAACAGTACATCTTCAAATAATACTGACAGTGTTTGTTTATTTATTTATTTATTTAGAAGGCATATGCACATTGAAATATCACATCACATTGTTTTGGCATGTGCTTGTCTGCAAAGATGGGTAGTAACTGCTTTCATAGTTTTACTGGCTTTTCAGTTGAAAAGAGGAGATCACACTGGATTCAGAATCCAGTGCACATCTGATACAACAGCTCAGAGTAGAACCTTTATACCTCCCATGACCCATTTAAGCAAATCCCAATACGGCATATAATACCAATAAATAGCTTTCAAAATTTGCCATATTATTTCACAACCCTGTCTCTGAAAATGTTGGGACACTGTGCAAAACGTAAATCAGAATTCAGTGATGTGCAAATCATTTAAACCTTCCATTTAAATGGACGTACTACAAAGACAATGTATCAAATATTGTCATCTTGCTTGTCTTGCCTGATATAGGATCATCAACCTTTTCTTTCAAAATGCACCAAATGTTTTCAGTGAGTGAAGGTCACTTCACTCACTACTGTAACTACCTTCTAGCTGGCATCAACTCTTCTTCTGTTTACAAATTCCAGGTAGTCCAAAATGCTGCTGCCTGGCTTCCTGTAAAATACAGCATACAATTCAAAGTTCTCCTGCTCACTACTTCTTACCTGTCTTATCTTCTTCTTCCTTACAAACCCTCTTGCTCTCTCAGGTCTTCTACAGCTGGGCTACTCACAATGCCTTCATCTAACCTGCATGGCTTGAGCATTTTCCAGATTTGCTCCTCGACTCTGGAACTCTCTCCCAGCACTGGTCAAGCAGTCCAATTCACTCTCTGCATTTAAATCTAAGCTTAAAACACATCTCTTCACACTTGCTTATAATCTGCCTCAAGACTAAACAGCTCTTCAAAATGACCATGCTCATATTGTCTGCTTGTATGTCTTTGTTGTTATTGATGCTGTGTTTTCTTTGTTGTATGATACCTGTGCATTTTTATGTGGACTAACAATTGTAAGCGACTTTGGGTTCTTGAAAAGTGCTATATAAGAATAAAGTATTATTATTATTATTATTATTATTATTAAGGTCTGGACTGCAGGCAGGCCAATTTAGCAACTTTGGAGCCATGCTGTTGTAATACATGTAGAATACGGTTTGGCATTGTCTTGCTGAAATAAACAAGGCTTCCAAAATGCTTGGATGGCAGCATATGTTGCTTCAAAATGGTTCAACAATAACACAGATGTGCAAGTCACTCATGCACCCCCATACCATCCAGGATGCTGCCCTCTGTCCTCTTTAGCCCGAGGACATGGTTTCCATGATTTTAAAAAAAGATTTCAAAATTTGACTCATCAGAACACAGGATACTTTTTAGATTGTTTACTTTTATTATGTTCCATAGATGATAACCAAGTTCTTTGCTATTTTACATTAAGAAACTGTTTGCTTGTGCAGTCCTTCTTTTACTTCTGAAAGACTCTCTGGGAATCTTTTTTACACCCGGCCATGTTTCTGACCTGTTGTCAGGTAACCTAAATAAGTACCTGATTAATTTTAGCTTTACACAACATTACCAGTCTTTTGTTGACATGCCCCATTTTTTAAAATGTGTTACTAGCATCAAAATCAAAATGTACATATATATATAGGGTTTCATTGCATCATTCTATTTTTAGTTACATTTTACACAGCCGCCCAATCATTTTGGAAACAGGGTTGTGCCTGTTTGGAAACAGTTATGCCATTACAATCTATGCACTGCAAGGTCTTTTCGTGTTATATAGTTATATATTCAACATTTTTGGTGTTTTCTTTGCAAGAATTCCCAAAAATGCTATTTATTTATATATTAGTTTTGCCCTGATCTGCCATGATATCTGTTTTGAAATACAGTGAATTTTGGAAATGAATTTTCATTCCCGCCATTTGTGATGTAGTACAGCTTTCTGAATCAGTTACTATTCAGTTGCACAGGGCCAGCATATTAAAAAACATTTTCTCAGGTGGTTTTCTAGCATTGAAAACATTGTTTCCAAGGAATGATTTTGAACAGTGACTTTAGAATGGAATTTAATCAGTTTTATGAACATAAGTAAAATTTTGATGTGTTTACCCTTTTCTGAGGATTTCCACACAATGATACTTTCACTTCTGCTGCAGAATATTTGTGAGAAAAAGAACACTTTAGTTAAAAAGCACGTTTGATTACATTTAGTACTTTACATTTTGTTCTTGCTTCCTTTACTATTGATCACTGTGGAGCTTTTATCATTTTGCTTTACACCAAAAGCAAAAGAAAAGTAGTGCCCAATTACCTTCAGATTCCAGACAGATGCTGGATCCACTGCAGTCTCATATGGATCCCAGTAGAACACACCCGCTGGTTTGTTATGTGCACTACTATACTCTTCCCTGCACAGCAGATGACTAACGTTAAATAAATATTTCTTTCTATGTTCCTTTCTATAGCAGCTCTCAGCTGTGTTCTTCACATTAGGCAGGAGGAGGCCAGTGGAAGTAGAAGATCGAAGCAGAAGGGAAAAGAAGGAGGAAGTATTTAATCAAGAGAGAAAGAAGTAAGGGCAGTAGCATGTAACAAATACCCCAGTGCTGTGTCGTGTGGTCGGAGCGGTAAGTCACTCTGTAATGGGCTAAGACAGGGACATGCATGGACTGGGTGGTCCGCTTGACTGCTCTGTCACAGCCCGCCCGTCTTTATCAAGGGCCAGGCTTTCCACATAATCCCCACCAATCAATTACCCTTCACGGGGAAAGTCAATCAGGCAGTCACCGCAGGCTATTCTTGGCCAGACAGAACTTAAGGAGAATGAGGGGGAAGCGTTTAAGTGTGACTCGCCCCTCAATGCTGTGTGGGCTTTTAATGGGCCTTCAAAAGCCTCATGAGGCTGTTGCAAAAGCCAGGGTGAAAATCTAAGGGTCTGTGAGTGGTTGAGACATTTTCTTCAATCTGTAGTACCTCGAAAAAACATGCCTCAGAAATCACTTTTCGTCTCAAACACAATGCGAACTTATCTTTATCGTCATATTATGAAAGTCATCCAAAACGAAAAGAAAAGCTCATTATGCTCGTCTCAGCAGTCCAAGGGTGATGATGATTGTGTCTGAGGGCTCTGTTTTTGCCCCCCTCCGCTCCCCACCAGCTCTTTACCAGCCAAACAAACTGAGGAGAAGAGCATTAGACCCCCGTTGCTGCTGGCACTCGTTGGGAAAGGCGCCAATCCGTTCTTCCGACACTACAAGCGCTAATCTAATGATGACAGGGAGGGAAATTGCAGCTTGGCGGTTGTCACAGTGGCTTGAACCCAGAGGAGTTCCGCTTTTGTGAAGGAAGTGTGAGAGCCTGAAACAAATCCTTATTACATGTCATTAAGCAGATAGAAAATGAGAATCAAAGGGGGGGGGGTGCGGCAGGAAGATGAAGGCATGAAGGTGAGGGGGTCCGGGCACATTAAAATGCAGCATGCCTTGCGTTTGTTATTGAACATTTGTTCTTTTCTTCCAGACAAGATGTTGCCTGAGACCAAATAAACATCTCCGCTGTCCTCTTCAAATTGAAATCCCGATATATTCTTGTGGCATGAGACTGTACATTTATTTTAGCATATGGTATGTTCCATTAGACTTTAGAGATTCATTATACAGAAAGAAATAAAGAAAACACATTAGGCAAACAATAACAAATGAAAAATTTTAATGAATAAAGAAGACAAACTAAATCAATAGGGGGAAAGAGTATGGGTGTGTCCCAACTGCGCACTTACTACTAATACTAACTAGTTTTTGAGTATGTAGCATGTAGTACAGTTATGAATGTTGGGTATAGTCAAAAATCCACAGTTCACATTTAGAACCAGTTGATTTCTGAGTATGATGGACACAATTGTCCTACAGTGCAACAGGAACTGGAAAGGGAGGAGCTTCTTACATCCTTAGTAAAACTTGGGAAAAAATGGCGATGCAATTGCGGCTGCGGTGGTGGCTTTCAACCCAAATATGTCAGAATAGCCTGTAAAAATAAATGTATTGTGGCAAATAATGCATTTATTTGTTTGGTCTTCAGAGTTCAGCTTGGTATGACGTAAGCTTCGTCACTTCCTGTTAGTAAGAAAGAATGTAGTATGCTACTAATTTGTGTACTTGAATGTCAATTACTACAATTAAGATTAGTATATAGAATATACTGTGTAGTATTAGTGTGTAGTACAAAACTGAGACACAGCCTATGTTTTCTAGCTGAAGTAGGACTGTGAAGAGCAGGCTTATAAAGAGTTCAGAGGAGAAAAGGTTGAAAATAATGACCCACCAAGATAGTGATCTTAAAATATTACCCAGGTAAGACCTTTTCATAATAGAATTTTTGATACATTTCTTTTTTATGCTAAACATTGTAGTAGGTCAGTTCTTAGAAACGGCACTGAGTCCTAGTTCTTTATTTAGCAGTGCAGAGGTGATGTCAAGTTATCAAGCGCTACATGGAGGTTTTCTTGAGATACTTCAGAACATTTCACAAACTCATCTCAAGTGAGCCTGTCTCGGAGGAGTCGTCTTTCTTACAGCATGCGATCCATTTGAGCACTCGCAGGTTTCCCTCAGAACAGCACAATCCCCCTAATAGCACCAGCGTGCCTCAGACACACACTCAGACATCCATTGTGTGCTGCAGACGGGTGTCTCCTGATGACATGTCTCTATCTCTCTTCCTTCCTCTGTTTTTCTCTCCCACTCCTCATCTTTCTTTTCTGTTTGTATGTCCTCTGAGTGTCTCTCATATTCGCTCATGTGTTCATTTTCTCTCTGCGACTCTCTCTCTCTCTCTCTGTCTGTTGCATCACCCTCTCCATCGTTTCTTCTGTTTGCATGTCCTTTGATTGTCTATCATATTCGCTCATGTGTTCATTCTTTCTCTGTTGTATCTTTATCTCCCTCACCACCATTCCTGCTGTTTGTGTCTCTTAGTGTCTCTCATACTCACTTGTGTGGTCATTCTCTCTGTCTCTCTCTCTCTCTTTCCCACTCTTCCTAAGTGTCCCTCATACTCAGTCATGTTTATTCTATTTCCCGCTCCCTCCACCCCTCTTTCCCCCCTCCCTTGTTCCTGTATCTCATATCCCTTGTTCCTGCATCTTTCTCTCTCTCTTTCTTCCTCCCTCTCCTGCGATCTCTTTCTCTCTCTCTCTCTCTCTCTCTCTCTCTCTCTCTCTCTCTCTGTCATGGTCAGAGGTTGACAGGCAGACAGAGGGGGTTGGGCTGAAATTCCTCTCAAAGGGACAGAGGTACATGATAGACAGTGCGTGACTAAAAACCCCCAGATCAGACCCAAGAGACAGAGAAGGAGAAAAAGAGACAAAGAGAGAGAGAGAGAGAGAAAGAGAGAGAGAGAGAGAGAGAGAGAGAGAGAGAGAGAGAAGAGCAATAGTCTCACTCCCAAGAAAAAGGGAAAGAAAGAGAGAACATGTGCATGATTGTATTGAACAGAGGTGGTGATGGGTGTGTGGTTTCAGTCTGGCTCTGACAGTGAGCTGCTCTTCACTCTCCTTATCCAGGCCAATCAGTTCATTACCTAATGAACTGTGTGGAAGCTGAAGGTTCATAACACCAGTACAGTGTAGATTACGATTAAGAAATCACCACAGAAAACCAAACACTAGCTGGCGCTATGATTAATGAACATCAGATATCTGTTCTGGAAGTGTTTCTTGATGGCGTAGATGTTTCTTCTCCCAACCATAACGGGATTGATCCATTATTTTAGTCTTGCTCAACAATGAGGAGGTATCTAAAACACCACCATCTGTAACTGGATCTGGATCTGGCTTTGTGGGTGAAATGGGTGTGTTCTATCTTGAGGTAAACATGTCAGATCCTATTTTTGTACATGTGTGCAGGCTCACTTCAACAGAGAGTGCGCTGTTATAGTGCAGAGATACAGACCTGCTAAGAAATGACAGCAGGACAATTAAATTGGGGAAGTACTAAGTTGTACTTGAATTCTAGTCTGTGAATAATAGCACACTTCTTTTGATAGTCTACCATGCTTGAGTTAGCTACTTGGCAATGTTTTGTGCATGTAGCCTATAAATTCACAGAAATATCAAAGGAAGGAGAACTAACTCTGATATGTTCATGATTAGTGAAATCTGTTTGTATGTTTCTGATTAAATTGGCTGAAATCTCTGCTGAAAAGCACAGCACAGACCAGCATGCAGCTCATGCTTTTCTAAGGCAGCCTATGCTGGTTTAGCTGGTCACACCAGCATGGTCATGTTGGTAGACCAGCATACCAGTGCCAAATACAACATATCAGTGCTGTCCAAAGAAAAACAGGTATCTCCAAAATAGCAGCTTTACAGGACAGGCCAAAAACCTAATTTAATTTTAATGCAAGTCAATGGAACCAGACTTTTTTCCAAGCATTTCTGGGCCATATCTGTTGGTCCATTCATCATGAAATTACACAGTGTAAACAGCAGCTGCTGTGTTTGAATGATGCATGAAAGTAAAAATGGAGATAAATGTTTTTCACTGGACAGCAACAATATGTTGTATTAAACTTCCACTGGTGATGACCACCATACCAGCAAAATACAGCATATTCTGGTTTTGTTGATGACTGGCAATGCTGGTCTAAGCCGGTCTTTCTAGCAGGGATACTGACAGCTTCATGTTTTGCAAAAATGATGTTGAACTATGCATTAAAATTCATATCCCGCTGCACTGGTTGAATGACCCAATTAATGAATTAAATAATTAATTTATTAGTTCAAGCCAGATAATGATGAATTCATGAAAGCTGCTGTTGTTACCTCAAAACTTTCAAAGCAGTCTTTCAAAGCACTAAGAAAAAATAATAATGTACTGTACGTAATGTAATGTAAGTTAAATATCATGTAATGTAATTTTGTTTACCTCCCCATAGTGCCCATACTGTAAAATAAAATCAGTTAAGTTTATTCCAGCTGTCTGTGCAAAATGACAGGCTTGGCTTACTGCAGTTGCCCTGACGTTAATTACTGAGTTTCACTAAAAAGTGCAATGTTTGCAAGCGCAAAATGATGCAAAATGGGGTCATAGGTTTAGCAAGTTACAAGGTTCTTTTTACTGCATTAACATTGCATTGCATATACATGAGTTGAGTAGTAAGAATAACAGATGAAAACTATCATGCTAAACAAACTGAAGCAAACCCATTAAAGCACGGTTTTACAGGGCTAGTTTTTGTTAGTTCAGGACTAAGATGTCTAGACAGGCCAAATAAGGAGATGCTGTCGTTGATCTCCCGCTGCTGAAAGCTGCTTTCATGTGTGCCAAGATGGCAGAGTCAAAAGGCAAACAAGTTTGATGGATGCTCCTTCTGCCTAGAAATATCTGCCAGTGCTTTCTCTTCACCCAGCAGTGCGGCTGGCATAAAAGAGCAGGGTAGAGAAGATAATGCCTGTTTGAGATGCCAAAGTTCTCCGTAACAGTCAGTTGAAAGTTTCCAGAAGCCTCCAAGGGCCTAACAACCTTCTCATCTTGACTAATGTCATTCACTAAACCCTCTGATCTCATATCGGTTTAAGGGAATCGTCTAATTTGAGCCTAAAATGACCTGAAACAAAGTCAAGAGGCTGAGGAGTGATCTGTGGAACGGCGGTTAGTGAATGTTAGATTTGATTAAGCACATGATTGTGTCTTTGTTCGAGATTAACGTTAATCAGAGCTGAAGCATTGGTAAAAAATCAGCCGCTTTTGGAAACGTCTGATTGGGCTCTCTCTCAGACTGATTATGAGAAGCTCTGATTAACTCTGCGCTCAGACTCAGCTGACTCACTCCTTCCTTGTTGCCCTCCGTTCATGGGCTCTGGCACTTCATGGGTTCTCCCTCTCTTTACTTCCATGCCTAAATGGGCCACCATAAAACAAAAATGGGGACTTGAGTCAGTGACTGAAGTCACATGCAAGCCTGACTTGTGATTTGACTTGAGTTAGAGACCAAAGACAAAAGTGATAACATTTTATCAGCCAACCTTATTGCAGTAAGCAAATAAAACCTTTGGTTTCCTACCTAATGTGTATGAATTTGCTGTGCTGAGGCCATGTGCAGTCATTACGGCATTGTCATCATCCAGTAGCTCATCAGATTCAATACAGCTTCCAACAATAAGCCAGCATCAAACCATAAGCCTTCCATTACAGAAAAACCACCACACTGAGGACAGAACTGAAATTCTAAGGTCAGTAAATGCAGTGTTTTAAGTCTCCAGGAACACAAAGTAAAATATTAAAAATGTTTGTATGATACTGTAGCATCCTGCTACTGGCTCTTTACTACATGGGAGGCAAGGCCTTGCAGAACAGCATGGGTAATGCCGGACACATAGTAAGAGTGACTACAATCATGTAAATAGCTGGGACTAATTTAAGCTGTATATATGTGCTTTTCGAGTGCAGGGCTGTGGGGCTTTTCAATGGGGTGTTGGTGCAGTGTTAGTGCCTATCAGCACTGTGGAATCTGTGACTATTGATGACCTGCCTACTATCCCAGATGTGTAATAGTGCTACATTGGTGCTGTGCCCAGTAAAAGAGCCTTCAAGTAGAGCATTACATTTTCTGCATCCTCTTACTGCTGCCACAATACTGCACTTGAGTATTATAGTCCCTAATTATCCAGCAAAGTTTAAATGTAACAAAAACAAAGACCTAAATAGGAAAAAACGCAGCTTGAAAACCATATAGACAGACAAAAAAAACAAACCAACAGATGAAGCAACTCACAAAGGGATGGATGAACAGATGTGCAGACGGATGAAACAATCTGTGAATGAAGGAACAGACAAAATAGAAATGTTCATGTATGGATAAACGAATGAACAAGCATCAGGCAGCTACAGACAGGTGGTGGACCACACATTTTACGTCAAGAGGAGAAAAATATGGTGAAATATATATCAGTCAGCTATTGGAATATTATTCAAAGGGTATTCTTAGTACATGCTTACT
Organism: Semaprochilodus insignis; assembly: GCA_034552555.1. Taxonomy (NCBI): domain Eukaryota; kingdom Metazoa; phylum Chordata; class Actinopteri; order Characiformes; family Prochilodontidae; genus Semaprochilodus; species Semaprochilodus insignis. The sequence continues at coordinate 35,006,844 of CM067479.1, forward strand.
GTTTGCCGGCAAGACCAAGATTAACCTCATTAGAAGGAAACCACAGATTTAGGTTCCCTTGGTCAATGGGGTCAATGCAAAGTCTGCAGCTAATAAAGAAGCTAAACTAAAATTCTCTACTAAAGGCTCAATACTCGACTCATATAAACCCATATACGCAAAACTCCACTCAGACTTACACTCCAGAATATTGACTCGGACTTCTTACCATCTCTGCCATGAAGTCAAAACAGTGCATTGCTCCAGACAAGCTGTCCATTCCCCTCCTTTTCTCTTATCTCATCTGCACGGCTTTACGAAGGTTATAATATTCACTTTTGTCATATCCTGTATCATTTCTTTTGTTTTCAAGAGATTAGTGCATATAATCATTTCGTTCCTGGCAGTCTCATTTAAATCAATATGTCTGCGTGTCTGGCGAATACAGTGGGAAGCTAATGTGACATGTCATCAGCAGAGTATCCTAGTCTGCTCCCCACAGAGCTCTCATCATCTCTCTGCCTTCTTAGAGTTTTACACTTCTCCTCAAACTACACAATCTATTATTACATTAAATCAATATTCTCCTGCATCAATCTAAAGTTTGCTTGAACTACACCGACTATTTTTGCTACGCAGATTCAATTTGCTTCGCTGAAGATCGGTAAGTGTCCTTTTTTTAATTACAAACAAAACAATGAGCAAAATCTTCTTGATTAATTTCACCGGTTGTGAAAAAAATCCCAGTAAAAGTGATTACCTCTCTCCTCGGAGGAAGGAGATGACTGACTGTACGAGTCAGAAAGCTTTTATCGCACATTGTCATTTAAATGCGTTCTGCCCCCACCGCATCCTGGTTAATGGAGAATGGAGAGGGGCCTCAGATTAGCTTCATGCTCCACTAGCAACATATTCTGTTTTATCAAGAGCCAGCTATTTTTCATCTGCACTTTTGGTTTATTCATCATCTCAAACAATAACAAATCATGCAAATGAGAAAGCAAAGGCTCTATTCAGCAGTTTTTGAAAAATTGTGTCCTCTGCTGTTCTGATTTGGCTCTAAGATGTTTGAAATGTGAGTGTGTTCTGTGTTAGATTACTTTGGTGATATTAGTGGCTGTAGTTTTCAGCGTCAATACCATGTTCTCAATTGGACCTGAGCGCTTGCTGATTTTATTCAAAGTGAAGGAAGCATGCTAAATTGAAACTAAACTAACAATGAGGGTTAATAAATGTTTACTGTTGTACTTCATACAGACAGATGCCCACAAGTTCTCATTTCAGACTTAGTCACATTGTTTTGTCAGCTTGTCTGCATTGTGAACAGTAAATGTGTGGTTTGTTTACTGTATAGAATTTCAGTATTTTTCCCCAGTGCTAACAACACACATTAAAAACAGACAATGAACCCTTTTTATCGCAAGCTCTGATATCTGTCTATGAATATAAGGTAGGATGTGTGTAAAAGCCAAAATTAGGCCAAAAATTATAGGGATTCCATCATTCCCTTAAGTATAACTACATATTTAATAAATGGATGGAATTTTAACTCTTTTGTACCGTTTGACCGATTTATGTTTGTTTGGTTATTCAGTAAGTTGCCACATTATTATTTCCACAAGCTTTCGGAATACTTTAACAGCCTGGAAAACTTTGAGGAACAGCTTAAATGTAAGGGAGTAGTGTTAAAGTCTTTGGAAAGATTGGGGTTTTCTGTAGAACGTTCATTCAACCTAAAGCCCAATTCAGACCGAAGACTTGCAACAAGTCATGAACCAAAACCATTTACAGAAGTTTCAGCAGTGTGAATTACCCCATTACATGGTGTCTGAAATCAGTCGACTGAGCTGCGTAAGACTCACCACAAGTCTCTCAGAAACTGAAGCCTGCTGCTTTGCTGTCTAGTGCCGTCTAATGAGTCTCTGGGTGAGGCGGGAACTTCTAATGTAGTTTGGTTTGAGGCAACGTTTGCGTTCTTTTATCCATTTGAAACAAGAAAATAATACTATTATAATAACAGTAATATGTATATTCCCTAATTATTCATAAATTGACCTCACTGTTCTGCTTTGCTGCCATTTTTCCACTTGGCTGCAACAAAGAGTATGGATGTCACTGTGTAATACCTTGGCCAGTAAAGGCCTAGTAGATCTATACTTCAAAAACATCCAGAGGGAAGCAACACAGGCACAACACTGGATGGCTTACCCTACCTTCCAAATTTACTACCCTCCATATTGGCCCCCAGGGGAATCTCTGCCACTATCTTGGATAGCATTGTGATTCTCAGAAGTGTTGAGGGAAACATCTAACAGCAGCCCCTGATCAGCTCTGGATTTTACTTAAAGAAGTTAGTATACAACAATGTAGATGTCAGGCAGTGGCATATTCCAAGATGCATTTTCATTGTTTTGTTACAACAGTTCAGTGACATAGACAGTTATGCATGACATGGCCGCCGGAGCGATGCAGGCAATCAAGCATTTAACCCACAACTTTTTAAAGTACTGAGGCACAGTCCCACTTTTTGATTGAGTTCAGAACATGTACGTCTAAAGAAACAGCTAATCTCCACTCTCGCTAAACTGCACAAACAGCTGGTATGAACAGACAGAGAGTCAAACACAGAGGCAGAATCAGTCGAACTCAACATTTCAGCTGGTGTGTGGAACATTTCCCAAACAAAGTACACTTTGTGATTTCGTGTTTAGTGAGAGGAGCTGGTGTGGTAAAAATGTTATTACTCTGATAAACAAACTAATGCACTAACTTGCTAAAGGCCAGTTTCCATATGTCTTACTGCTGCCTTGTTAAAGAATACATGTTCTTCAGAGATGTTGTTAGAAAGCTAGCTATCTGAGCCCAGTGATTTCAGTAAACTGCCAAAGTGACACTAATAGGTTAATTATAGGTTTATTGGGCCTACACTATATGGCCAAAAGTATGTGGAAACATGTATACATCCTATTCCAAAACCATGGGGATTAATAATGAATTTCTCATTCTTTGTAGGCTATAACAGCCTCTGCTCTTCTGGCACTGCCTTCTGCAATATTTTGAAGTGTGTATGTAGGATCATTCAGTCAAACAAACACTTGTAAGTTCAGACACTGATGCTCAATGAGAATGCTTGGCTTGCGATCAGCTTTCCAATTTATCCCAATGGCCTTACCTTGTGCACAGGAACACAGTCATGCTGGAACATGAAAGGGAATTCCTCAAACTGTTGCTACAAAGTTGGAAGGATCATATTCTCTAAAATGTCTTTGTATGCTGTAGGACATTACCCTTCACTTGAACTAAGGGGCTGAGCCCCAACCTAGAAATCCTAGCCCCAGACCATTATTCCTCCTCAGCCAAACTTTACTTTGCTGTCACTTTTGCGTGCAGATAGGTAGTGTTTTCCTGGCAGCCACCAAACTCAGATTCATCTGTAAGATTATCAGACAGTGTGTGATTCATCACTCTAGTAAACATGTTTTTGCATTTTCAATTCTGTAGTGAATATGTGCTATGCACTACAGCACTTTGTGGCCCCACTCTATGAGTTTGCATGATCTGCCGCTTTGTGGTAGAGTTGTTGTTGCTCCCAGACACTTTCATTTAACAAAAATAGCACTTATAGTTTCCTGGGGTAGATCTAGCAGAGACAGAAATTTCACAAAATGACTTGATGTCACAGGTGCATGTATTCATGCAGCACTGAAGCAAAGAAATGGGAAAAGGGGAATTTGCACATTTTTACTGTCTGTAGTTACAGAATTGTTTGGTGCTGGTTTCTTGCCACACTTGGGGACTTGCAATAAGATATTATGGTCTGAACATGGAGAAGGAATAATCAACCCTGTTTCTGACCATCCAGAAGTCAAAGAATTTAATTATTTCTCATACATAGCTGACAGACAAACTCACACTCATAACAAGACCCCTCTGTAAAATATTTAGTTAACCTACCAATGTGGTAAACATCTCTATATGCAAATGCAATGTTTACACTGGTGATGCTAAATTTACCATGACTTGCAAGCTGCATAAAATAATGCATTTAAAATGAGCAGTTCTTGTAATGTAATCATGGCATATACATTGTTATCAATAATTGTTTCTATTACTAGAAAATGCCCTCAGTAGACATGTATCGAGTCCTGTCAAACTGTTTAATAAGTAACATCGAAGTCAGACTAGCAAATATCAAATTTCAGAGAAAGAGTAATTATAGGGACATCAGGTTACTGCAACCATGTAAAAGTTTTAATAACACTACTTTGATCAAATTATAAATAATAATCCAAATGAAAACACACATATGTATATATGATAAAAATAAATAAGACAATAGCACATACATAAAATTTTTTGAGCATGAAAATAACAACCATAAATGTAATTAATGGTAAGCATGGTGCTTCTGGCCTTGCTTTAACATTGTGAATTTTTGCTTGTTTTATTTTCAATTAATATTATTTTTTAATATATTATTAATTAACAATATCACATATGATTCCCTTACTTTTCCTGGTGTTTTAGGATTTTGCCATGGTATTGATTTATTATTATATCAAGATATTTAGGTTGGTATCATATCATAATTAATGTATCATAAGTCATAATTTTGGTATCGTGACAACACTAAACTCAATAATTAGGAGGAGTGTCCAAAATACATTTGGCTATGTAATGTGTATGCAGTGCTGAAAGTTTTAGTTAGTCAGTTAGTTTATGTATCTAGTTATTCAGACAATGACCTTATTGCCTTTTTCCAGTTAGTCAGCTGCCATTCCAACAATACATTTTGTCCCACCACTTTTACAGGTGCTGTGCCTCCCATGATGATGTTTTTGCTGTCTGTACAGTAAATTACTGTACATTTCAGTAATTATTTAAATTTTTTAAAATCTTTTAAAGAAAATTAACCAACTAACAACCATCTAACATTAGTTATCTTACCCAAGTAGCAGATAGGCCACCTAGTTAATCTAGTCTAGTGTGGCTTGACTGTTACAGAGAAACGAGTTAACTGCCACAGTGTCACGCCTGCTGGTTCTCCTCTCGCCTCTGATCTCCCGGACTTCACTTCCCATAACCCACCACCCAATGACATTGATGATTTGTCCATCAGCACACACAGCAACAAATCTGCAAGTGTTTGAGAGGGTTCATTAGTTCAGCTTTTAAGCTGATTACATTTCTTCAGCAAGTGAGCTATATGTATGTTTGTTGTCTCTTTTTAGCCAGTCAGGACGCACCTCAGGCTCAGCAGGAGCCATTTACTGGTCTGTGAGTTCTCCATAACATGTCATCTTCACCGTCTGTTCAACAGAACAACAGACAGCACTCTGAGCAAGTAGGCTGTTGATGTTGTTATCCATTTTGCTGAACTGTATGCTAATTATGCTGCCATGGCAGACTTGGCTTTTCCTTCTTTCTTTTGAAACAATGCTACAAATTATGAATACAAAATCAACAAGGTCCTCACAATGTGCATGCTGCCAGCTATAAAATCACCAGGCATAACACTTACTGGCTACAAGAGAAACCAGTTCAATTCTAGATGTAGGTGAAAATTCTTTTAAGTGTAACTGAGTGATTGATAATTAGTACCTAATCATATCAGGAAGATCAATGTGTGGTAACATCGTAAGCCTTTACAATGGAAAGTAAAATTAATTAATTCTATATTTAATAGCACAACAATGATATTTGCCATTATTAAACTATTTGTTTACTTCAGGCTAAAGGACATTCATGATAACCCAGCTTCATTAATGCTTGTCATATCTGCAGTAAATGTATAAAATGGTGTATCGAGTATCAAACACGATTGCCATTGAGTTATATCAGGTTACAGTGTTTTGTAATACGACTCCTGTCATAACTATTATTTTATTTACACTATTCACAACCACTGCAGAAAATTACACTGAGGAATCCAGTGGGTAGACCGATCAAAGATAATTATTTCTACACATGCACAGGGAATAGTGCATTCAATATAGCATAAAAGCAGCACAAAATAGAGCAAGCTTCTTTTCAGGTGATATCAGAGAAGTGGGGAACCCTCAGGGCTCCTACACCTTCAGTGAAAGGCCTAATGACTCCTGGTAAATAAAAAAAAAAAACATTGCTTTAATTTTTAGTTCATTCGTTTAATATGATCATCATACTTGTTATATTTAAACTTATTTATTTATACTAGCAAAACTAGCAAACGTAGAACTATGCTTACTTTGTTGTTAAATTTTGGTTTAAGGGTTACGTTTTAAATGCCCAGCAGAAAAAAAACTGTTCAAACCACATATTTCTCCAATGATATCTAGGTATATACAGCCAAGTTACTGCTCCCTTTGGTTATGACTATGTTTGACGTAAGAAGTTATGACCCAGCCGATTCTCAAAACATCTTGGTCATAATTGGTTGTTCCAGTGATTCCCAAAACATTTCTCTCCACATTGTCACATCATCAGTCTAATCTGTGGGTGTAATTGCTGTAAAACTTAAGACCACCTCAAAGCAGTATCTGCAGGATGAGACCAGGAAATCTTTATGATTTCTCAACAGAAGGACATGAAGAAAACAATCCCACTCCCCGCATGTCAAACTAAAATAAACTGAAAAGGCAAACCCTGGGAATGATGAATTTGACTAACAACATTAAGAAAGATAGAGAAGGGAGTTTCTAGAAGTATATATCACTTTCATAAATATCACAGGCCCTTATAGGCATTGGGGAACCCCAGGGTCTTCGAGGCCATGAGAGTAAGCCTAATAATGTGTGTGAAATAAATAAATATAAATAAACCTACAGCCCCCACTTTCAGAAAAGCTGAAATGCAATAAAATCAGTAATCTGTGACTTCTCTTTAATTCTCCTAAATGATTTCCTATTACTCCAAAATAGGACTGTGTATTGGCAAGATCAGTGGTCATGATACAGAGGTTATGATTCAACACATTGTGATATATTCTGATATTGTAAGCAAAGCGATATATTTTTATACTTCATATTTATATTTTTGTAAAACATAAACACACCACTATATGCATAGGTTTGCTAATGCTAACATTAGTAGTGCACCCATATACTACTTGAGTGAAGTCTCATGGCTGAAGAGAGATCACAATGCTCTGTCTAGTGGTTGGGGGTTTGAGCACAACATGAAATGAACCACTGTCTGCCATGAATCTTTACATGTAAACTGTTAATTAGAAATCCATACTGTGATTTTGATAATTGATGCAGTATCACAAAGCATAATATTGCTATATTGTATATAAAATGGTTAAATACTTGAAAAAGTCAATGTGATGCTTTTTTTCTTCTGTGACATCTAAGAAGATACAGCTAAGAGAGCTCTCGCATTGGTTAGGATTTCAGGAGCTGGACTTAAGTTCTAACATGCCAGATTTGCCACTGTTAAGGGTGTAAGGGTGCAGTGGGTATAATTACTTGTAACTACAAATCGTTGTGGTTTTCATTACCTACATACAATAGGAACGGGTCCTCTTTTGTTGTGTCGCTATGTTTCCACAGCAGCCCAGAAAGGACATATCAAACACATTAAACTCTCTATAGTGTGCTTTAGCATGTTTATGTTAAAGCAGCTACCTAAATTCACACTAACTATGAATACGAGAGGTGGTAAAGCAGGTTTCAGTCAGTTGGAAATGGAGCACCATAGAAGCAGCTCTATGCCAGATCTTTCTGAAAGAGTCACTGTAAAACTGCTAAATGATAAAATGCATGCATTTTACAAGTTTCAGATGTCTACATTAAATCTAGAGTGACCAAGAATATTTTCAAGTGAACTACCATCACACTAGCATAGTACTAGGATTCCTTAGAGGTGCCAACAGACATAGCAGTCGAACATGCTTCCAGACAATGTGTCACATTCCCGCTAAGTTTTAGTCTGTGACTACCTTACGATGACCCATCCTTCGTCTGAGAATGACACACAGGGAAGGTCACTAGGGCGGATCACAAATCAGTCCTATTGTAAGAGGGTCAAAGAAACATTAAAATGAGCTTTGAATCGTGTCATACCCAAACTCGTACACATCCCTTGACAACCACTAGTGCATTTATCTCCACCAATCTCTAATCAACAGGCGATAATAGATTTCATAAATAAATAAATAAACAAGCAAGTAAATAAATGAATAGAACAATGCACATTACTCAAGGCATTTCTTTAAATGAAAGTAGGCAGCCCTGCATGGCTGTGCATATACATTGGGCAAATCCCCCTGTAGGTACACCTAAGCTGTGAATCCCACAGTCCCTCTGCCTCGATAATGCTTAGCTGGAACAGAGCCTTGTGAATACTGATCGAAAAAATCTGGTTGTTTATCCTCAAGGATAAGACCATAGATTTGCTTGTCTTAGTAATAGATGGAATTCGTTTAGAGATAAAGACTTTAGTGAGTGATGAGTAAAGGAATTGTAATGTATTCTACCTGCAGAACATTTTTTTTCTCATTGCAATTGTTTTATAATTTATAATGTTTTATATCATTCAGTGAAGTTTACTGAAAACTGTAGTATTGTGGAAGGGGACGCAGGAGAGGCCATCATTTCTGCCACCAAAAGTGCTCTTTAATTTACACCAGCAGAAAAGACACATGAACAGCAATTTTCCTCCCTTTTCCTGCATCTCCAGCCTGCTAGTCATTCCAGCACACCTTCAGGAGAACCACGGCACGCTGTCTCCACCTCTAGCTCCTCTTCCAGGTAGCAAAGTGTTACTCGCCCTGATGTCTCTTCACTGAGGATAAGCTCCACCATCCCAGTGACAGCCGTTTGAAGTTCCTTCAGCCACAGCACATTTAGGAAATACCCCGGTGCCAGCTCTTCTGGCACAGCCCTTCGAATGATGGGTAAGCCTGCTGAACCATCATGCTCAGCTCTGCCACCAGCAGAACTGCTTATCCAGTCCCCTCTTACCTCTGTCTGTCAAGGAGCACCATTCTGACTGGCAGCACTGTTGGCACCTCTCTGAGCCTCTCAGAGCTTTTCTTTTACCAGCTTCTCTACTTCTTCGCTGTCCTCCTGTGAAGTTTGTTGAACTGCTATTCCACTTCCGACACCACTGTGGCACCTGCATAGAAAAAGATGCAGGAAAAGCCAAAAAAGTGCTCTTTTATTGACACCAGCAGAAAGAGCACTCATGAGAAGCATCTAGACTCAGGTCCTTCCTAGCCATGCCCTTTCTCTTCATGGGTACTAACATAAACTCACTCTAACTAATTCTGAGCCAAACACAGCAGAACACAGTAAGCACATACACACAGTTCAAACTAACCGAACAACGATTACAAAAAATTACTACCCTTGTCAGTGAGGGGTTGAAGTGTGCCAAGCAAGCCCCTACTGAAATACGGAGCATGTAATGGACACCATAGTTCAAAGCAGTGTCCAAGAAAACAGAACTCTTTCTATATGTAACAGAATGCTGTTTGAAGCTATTTTCCAGTTGGGAAGACTTAAAAAAATCCATTTCATTTACATACAAAAAACAAAACATCATTTTCCAATAATGTCCATGGTTAATAAAAAAAAAAAAAAGTTTACAAAACTTCAGGTGTAATATCCTGGAAGAGCGCTATAATCCCTTAGAATAGAGCATTCTTTACCTCTGGGCAAACAGTCTAACTTGTAATGCAAAAGAAAGTATGGCAGAGAGGAATACATGATGAAACCTACAGAAAGGAGCACCCATGTAGTCACACTATTGTGAAGTGCATACTAATGCTAATTAACTTATAAAAGCTTGCAGACACGTTTTCATCTTCTGCCTGTACGTATGCCCACCATCAGATGCTTTAAGGGTCAGACAATAGCAGATACTGCATGTCTCTGCCCTGCTCTTGAGTAGAGACTTTCAAGTGTTAATTTAATATGAGCTTTATTAAGTCCTTTAATACAGCAAAATGCAATTACCATTCTAATAATTTGCCACTTATTTGCCTTACATTGATGTGAAGAATTGGGTGTAATGAATTGTGAATATGTGGATGTTAATTAAAAGATAAGTGTTGTGACACTGAGCTGAAACCCCTCTGCATGTGACTTTAATGTTAGACTGTCTGTTCTCACCACATGTGCTGACACGAAACGTGAGAGAAGAGGAGGATACATGCGTAGAGAGGACGCGGAGGATACAGGAAGAGAACGCTACTTAAATGGATAGCCAGAAGGGTATAAAAAAATGATTATAGATATAATGAGAAAAAGGGAACAGGATAAATCAACGTATGCATGTACGTCATGTGCATGGAAACGTGGGAGACGTCTGCAGTGTTTTGTAAGAATAAAGCAGACATTCACTTTTCGCTTTTGTGCTCACTGAGATAAAACAAAAGGATCACCTGGATGCTACAATCTGTTCAACTGTCAGAGCTGAGCTCAACAAACGCACAAGCACATCAGGTCATGGCTGTGCACATAGAAGGTTAGCTCCAAGTAAATTGACACAGTTTTTGTGGTTTCGATATAATTCAGATTCAAATTTCCAAATTTGAGTCAAAACAACAAAACCAATTTGGATAGGGAATAAAACACTAACTATAAATTAGAGGGCAACATGTCAGCTTCCTGTGCTGGATGAAACCATACAGGAGTCACAGGACTTTTATACATAGCGCCCCCGCTCCCCCCTCCCCCCCCCCCCCCCCA
>CM067479.1:35017597-35135228 GCA_034552555.1 Semaprochilodus insignis
CGCACCCCCCCAATTCAGGGAAAGAAAAGTAATGGCCCAAATGAAGATAATAGTGAATAAAATTGCCCTGTTTTTGTGACTGGTTGCAGATGTTTTGATGATAACTGATTGCTGCCTGTATTCAGTACCTTCCCTGGAAATGCTTGGCAAGCACACATTCTAATAAACACTCAAATAAACACAATAATAACACAATAATCATTTAATTGTAATATGATGTGCCGAACAAATAATAGGTGTAAATTGTATGTATTGTTCTGTACAATGGTTATACAGTATTTTGAGGGCAACATGCATAACTGCATACTGCATGACCTGACCCTCAAATTAATGTAACCAAGCTGTGATGACAGCAGTGGTGAGTAATTCAGCTCAATCCCCTAATTTTACTTGAACTTGAACATTATTTACTGAAAATTAGCACTAATACATACATCTATCATCAAAAGAATAGTTGAACTAATTGTTGCACCCAGAAGGAATTAGCTGATGGGACTGAAATTTGGTGGAACTGTGTGAGAATATTCCAGATGCATGGGATGGTTTATCACATTAGGAACACCATTAGGAACCCCTATAACTCCATGCTGAGACGTCTGGCATGTTGGGTTAGCAAACATGGTGCCCCAACGCCATACAGAGAGGCACTACTTCTGTATGAGCAGCTAAATAAATATTGGCCATATCAGTCTAAATGTATCATCATTTATTGTTCCTGGTAACCTTTATCTTCCTTCCCAATATCATTGCAATCCGACACTTCCTTTTGGGTGAAACTATTTTTTTGATGATGAATGTATTTTAACAGATAGATAACCATACACATGATGATATTTAAGACTTAAGTCTTTCAAATGATCAGTTTTAGCATTCAGCATTCAAGAGTACAGAAAATCAATTAAAAAAAGACACCAGACAAGATCTGTATTAGCAAAACTCAGTACATTTTTGATCACAAAATTAGACAAATGTATAAAATTCATTTACAAGTCAAATAATGACATATGTGAGTAGCACAGGGTCTCCTGAAAATAACAACATATGGAAATGTAGACTGTCTCCTGTGAATACTTCGTCTTATGGGAATACTTTGTAAATGTAATTGACCAAAATACCCACATGTTTTTGTTGCAAAAACAACAACATAAGATTGGAAAAGATGCAAATAAACATAAACATAATTTAAAATAATATTCATAAAAATGTAGTTGATATGAGCTAAATAAAAGGTTATTGCCTCTCTTTATAGCATCAATATTTTAGATCTACTATGCTGTTGTACACATACACTCATCATCAACAAAAATAATTGCACCCAGAAGGAAGTGTCAGATTGCAAGGCTATTGGGAAGGAAGGTAAAGGTTACCAGGAACAATGAATGATGATACATTTAGACTGATATGATCAATATTTATTGAGCTACACATACAGAAGTAGTGTCTCTCAGTATGGCGTCAGGCCACCATGTTTGCTAACCCAACATGTCTCAGCATGAAGTTGTACAGGTTCCTAATGGTGTCCTGTGATAATCCATCCCATGCAGCTTGAATATGTCACACTGTTCCAGTAGATTTTGTGGTGGGGTGGAGGCGGAGTGACAACAAATCATTCATCTTCGTCTCCACCAAGACAAAAGCGGGACTTATCACTGAAGATGACCCATTGCATGACACCATTGCAGTCTTTGGTGACGTTGGCATGGTGTTAAGGGCAGGTGTCGTAACAGTCTGCGTGCATGTAGCCCTGTGTCATGCAGCCATCTGCCAATGGTGCTGGCACTAACAGGATGACTCAATGTCCGCAATCGCAGCTGTTGGGTCAGTCAGGCACAGCGATAAGGTCCATCCTTGCTTATGTCACATGCGCAGTGTGAAAACAAGAATCATGGGCATGTCTCATGATGTCAAACCTGCCCACCAAGTTTCATTCGTGTTGTTTGATTCCCTCCGAGCTCAACTATTTCTCCAACTATTTTTTTGACAATTAATGTATATGATATAGCCCGTCTCTAAGGTTATAGTGGGGTATTCTTCACTTTGCCATGTTTATGTCTACATTCTGGATAGTGTGCTTGATCTATTCAACAGTTCTTCTTTATGACTAATAGCATTCCTCTGTCATACACTAGTATGGTCGTCTGAGGTCTATGAGACTGTCTGCAATTGATAAACTCACCAATTTGCTCTTAGGTCTTAAAAAAATCCAATGTTCCAGATGCAAATGCCATACGGAATGAACTCTAGACCGTTTCTTAGATCTCTTGAGAATTAACCAATAGTAAAACCTTACTGGTCAAGGCATTTCTGTACTGCCAACTGTCCAATTACTCTTGGCCTTCTACATTGTTTTACATTACTGTCTGCACTGTAACATCATAGTGATCGTTTAATTTCAAATTTAATATACTAAGCTCATTGTCTTATCCTTAGGATCTCTCTCTCTCTCTCTCTCTCTCTCTCTCTTTTCTCTCTCGCACGCTCATACATACAGACACACACTTGAACACATGTGCAGAGAGCACTACATGATCCATGATACAAATGTCCCATATGCAGAGAGCACCACATGATGCATAATACAGATGTCCCATCATGTATATATGCAGATTTTCATTTTTTGAATGTATGCGTGTCAGCAAATTGATATTTATCTCATTTGTCTCCTGCAGTGGAGAACGACTGGTGTTCCATCTCATAAATGAAATTACAGTGCTGCTGGTTAATGAGAAAACTGACTGTGCGGTGTGATCAAGTACCAGCGGAAGCTCATCAGCACCATTCCCCCATTTCTCTAATGCTCCACTGGGATTGGACAGCATGAAACTGAGGATGCTTGGAGACAGTTACCCACAGCTGATATGCCATTATGAGTTGAAAAAAGTGTCTTCTTCGTTTTCAAGCTTTGATGTTGGCTCTACAATAGAAACACAACAGACGAAGAAATGCTGAAATGGGAAGAAAACCAATAAGAATAAATGAAACTAACAAATCTTGTTGGGCAGGCTGAAGGGAGGGAGGGACTAGTCATTATAAAGAAGACGAAGAAAAGTGTTTGGTTGCTTGTGAGCTAATCACAGCAAAACAGTGTGGTAACATGGGTCCGTTCCCCTGAGATGCAGCCTTTGCTCCTGTAATCCGTATTAAAATCCGCAGCAAGCACACACTCCTGCAGATTAATAGAAAAGACCTTTCCTGTGCCAAAATCACTTTCTCCGAAAGGTCATGAGTCAAGGGCTTACCAACCAACAGCCACATTGTCAAAGACAGAGCACCTTTTTGGTGTGGAAGAAAGAGTGAAACAGAGAAAATCACTGCTCTGCTCCACCACCACCACTCCATCCAAATAATACCTGCGCAGTGGTGGTCATGTGGAGGTCCAGGTGTGAACGTTAATGAATAGGGTAAGTCACAGTCTGTTTTTGTAGAACCTCAAAATGCACTTACATGGTAGGTGGGGCTGATAAAATAGGCAACGAATATATTTACAAGGTACCTAATAAAGCGGCCAATGTGTCCAGATGCCCCTTCTAATGAGTACATTTCAGGTACTTTAAGAGGCACCATTTGCTGACACAGGTGCACAGTTGTGTACACAGCTTATATAACCACCACAGAAAACTACCAATAGAATGGGACACATTGGAGAAGGTAATGAAAGAGTATAAATGCCCACTGGAGTGGAGTGTTGGTGCACCATCTAACAACTTTGGGATGAGCAGCGTTTGTGATTCTGAACTAATCATCCAATGTCATTACCTGACCTCACTATTACTCTTGTGGCTGAATGCAATCAAATCCACACAACAATGTTTGAAGATCCAAGTGTAAAGCTTCTCAAAAAGGTTGAGACTGTTGCAGCAAATTCCCAAACAATACAATTGATTTCAGCTACAGCACTGAATAAGCAGGTGTCTACAAACTTTTGGCCATATAGTGTCAACAGAAAGAGGGAAAGATGGGGAGAGAAAGACAGAGACAATGAGATGGGTAAATAGCGAGAAAAGGACAGAGAAAGGGTGAGAAAAAGAGAAAGTGTGAGAGAGAGAGGGAGAGAGACGTGGCAAAGATGGGAAAATGGAATCAGCAGTTTGGGCTGTAATCTGCTCTGCTTAGTGACATGCTGGGTTTTGGCTCGTGTCACTGAGGGAGGGAAATAGTGAGTAATGTGAACAGTATGATCATGTTTCAGCGCATGTCTCTCTGCTGGCATGGCGAGTCGGGCTCCGGCTGTTGGCAGCCGCGGTGACAGTGAGAGAGAGTGTAGATATCTACCACTCTAATCTCATAACACCTCTTGCCAGAGACATCACAGTCTCATTTAACACACATGCACAAGAACACAAAATCTCACGCAAATCACCCACACACTGGAATTCTGCTTTTTACCGACCAGTATATCAGAAAGCTCAAAAACCTGTAGTATCTGATAAATCTGTTCGCATTGGCTTGTTTCACTGTAAGCTCATTTTCATCAGTACTAATCCAACAAGGTTAGTCATTCAAGGTTAGTTTTCATTCTATAAACCAAGCGGAAAACAAAAGAGATTACATTTTTACATTTTGTTGAATATGTCATTCAGTGCTACCATATATTTCTAAAGAATATGTCTTTGGATATTCATTCTACTCAGTGGTGGACAGTAACTGTAAATGTAATCTGTTGCTGTACTTAAGTAGTTATTTGTGTATCTGTAATTTGCTTAAGTATTTCCTTTCTGGGTGACTTTCAACTTTCTAACTCAACTACATTTCAAAGTCTAATATCTTACTTTCTACTCCACTACATTATGCAAAATCTGTCCTTCCTTTTGGCTTATGTGTGCATAAAAATGCAACATGTCAAAATGAAAGAAAATCAGGGTACAGCGGTTACTTTGTTTGGAACTGTTGGACAGACCTTGGTTCTACCTAATGGAAACTGTTCTCCTTCAGTGTTTTGTTCTTATGATCATTTGAATATACAACAGTGTCAGACTAATTATTAACATTCTATTAAAAGATTGGAGTGACACTAGAGTCTTTATACCTACAATGAGTTGATTAAGGAAGTCCTGTTCCAGAAATGATAACAGGACATTAGAGTCATAATAAATCATGCTGCTTTTACTTTCCATACTTAAATACATTTGAATGCAAATACATCTGTACTTTTACTCCAGTGGAGGTCTAAAGGGAGGAACTTCTACTTTTTACTGGAGGACTATTTTTCCCTGGGTATCTCTACTTTAACTCAAGTACAAGGTTTGTGTACTTCATTCACCTCCGATTCTACCCAATTCATCCACTACAATCTAGTCCAATAACTTGGACAATGAGTGTAGATACAAGGTAGGTAGAAAACAAAATTACATCTTATTGGATTTTTTCATTTTCATGTTAACCAATTTTATAACTTTGACATCAGACGAAAGTCTCAAAAGAAACATTTTATGAGGTCATAGTTCATTTCATTTTCAAAATTGACCATGTTAAAAAATGTGTGTTATAACCTGAATGCAACATTAAGTATAAGTATCTTTAAAATCTCTTTTAAAATCTCACCTGCTTTAAATACCTCCAACATCATAACTGCTGTACTTTGAAGAGCAATATCTAACCTTTACTAGTTAAGTTACAACAAGGCAGCTATGTCTTTAGTTTGCTTACTCTTAGCTGCTAAACATTAAATGAATTACATTTATATTGTGACAAAATGGCAAAGATCAGGTTTTAAAGGGGAGACTGCCAACATTGAGAGATATTCTGCAATGCAGGTGAGAGAGATTGTGGTTGCGGTAGTGGTTATGACTGAATAATTTATTAAGTATTGCATTAGGACAGATGCTGTTAGCAAATTGGAGTTAAATGTGGGGAAGACTGTCATGTCGGTTCCGGTACAACAAGCATATGAACATGGAACATAAAAACTGGAAATTATCCATTCCTCCTTAAATAGTGTAGCTGTAAAATCCACGTTTTACAGGTGCCAGGACTACAGGTAACTCAAGGTGAAAAGTAACATTACTATAGAAAGCTGGAGTAGAAACTAACCTCAGTCTTGTTCTGCAAAGCAAGAGGTAGAAGTACAGCCAGTAAGCTGGTGTCTCCTGGTGCAATTTTCCTACCTAAGTGTTTGAACTATATCCCACGGGAATGAAATTCAAGGTCCTGCCCACCTGAAAATTTGTTGGACTCATTCAAAGCAAGAGCCCATATGCTGGAGGACATGGAGAAAACATTACTACTAAGTTGACTATTGCTTCTCTCTGCTGGTGGTCATAAGTGGGCAGAGGTATTTTAATCAGACATTTATGTGAAGGAAAATTGGGGTACCCATGAGGGCCTACCAGATTTGTTTATAAAACCCCCATTACTAGACTACAGAGCATTGGAACTGCATCCTCTGAAGTGATGGAGCTCCATCCAACTCCTTCTGACCTGATCTGATCTGAATGCAATCAAATCCTCACAGGAATGTTCCAACATCTAGTACTAATCATATAGTTTGTAATATCTGCATGGAAATCTTTTGCTTTATTTCATTCCTTAAGCCATCCAAAGAATTAACAAAAACAGATTATTTTGGTATTGAATTATGGATATTTTATTCAGAGTAAACCACACAGTAGAGCTACAGTACATTTCTAAGGAAGCTGCCTTCAGACATTCATTCTCTGCAAATTCTCCACCACAGTCCATTAATAACTTTTATCACTCACTGATTCCCACAGCTACGGCACAAGCCTTCTGTTTGCTACCAAATTCACTTTCCACATTTCATTACCTCTATTTAAGATGCTCCATATGAATGTAATTCTTTTTCTCCCCTTCCTTCCATTTCATGATGTCTTTAGCCTGGAGCTCAGGGCGCTCATTATGAATTGTTCTGAGAATCACCCAGCGAATGCTGGCTCTGCATGGGGGGTGGGACGTGATTGTCAGTCACAGCACAGATTTGGCTGACACCGTAAATGAAACAAGCTTTGCAGCCTGATAGGCAAATTTCATTCAAATACTCACCTCGCAGACAGACACAAGACTGAACCCAACAATGATCCACATGGCATGTATTAACACTGAAGACACACCACCCACATTTGAAGGACAGGCTTGTGCTAGAAGATGTCAGACCAGATGTCTCAATCTAGCCAGCAAAGCGGTTTCCAGGAGGTGATTCTTTCGGTCTATCTCTAAGCAAAAGAACATAAAAGCGGCCCAGATGGCTGTGGATTTCCACGCTGCTCTCATTAGTCTTTTAATCATCTTTGGATTCAGTGCTGTGAGCCTGGAGAGTTCAGGGCTGTCCGGAGGGCATCCAACACCACCGCCTGACCCACTGCCGAGCAGATGGAGAGACAACAGAGCTAAACGAAGTCAACTAGAAAAAAATCTGTTGCTTTTACTGTATCTATAGTGGTGTCTCACCAAGCCTTCAGGAAATGAGAACATTCTTATTTTTGAAATGGTATCACTTTTTAAATGTGTGTATCTGAAGACATTTAAAATCATGATTTGCTATTTGTTTCCCCTTTTATTTGAATAATAGTAACAGGTAGAGCCATGAGTAGCACCGTAGTGAGACCTGTGATGATTATGCCTGTTGGAAAACATTATAGGGCTGAGGTGAGAAGTCTGCTTGAGATCACATTATTCCAAGCTGGTAACTAGATGCACCTAAAAATAAAGATGGCACAAATGATGCAACTAAAAGCCCATTTCAGTTCCATTCAGAAACTAGAGGTGAGCAGAAAGAAGTTTTTCCTGCAGCACAATACTTCCAAGACAACTTTATTTTCAACAATGTACAATTTCTGTTCAAGAAGCATTCTGGATTGCTAAACTAGGTGTGATCACCTCATCCAGCAGAAATGTTCAGAGATTGCAAAAGCCCAACAAACAGCTTTGGAAGCAATCTCTTTGGCAGCATAGATGTCAGGGTGGAGAAATTCCACTGTCGGTTGATATGCTTGTTGCACTAATGTTGCCCATAGATTCTTAATTTTTTTTGTGCAATGTCCATCAAAGAGATGCAGAAATCTGTGATTTCTCACATTCAGTTAATTTGCCAAAATGCCAATATTCCACTTGCCTTTCATTCTCCCCAATACTGGTAATTTCCAATAAACACACAGAGAGGGAGAGAGAGAGAGAGAGTGAGAGAAAGAGAGCAAAAACAGACCTTCCACTCAATTTCTCTAAATTGCTGATGAATGCAGTAAGCAGATTGTTGGAGGCTCTGCTGATTTATTAAGAATTTCATTCTGATAGCACCTGTGTTTCATCTGGATGGGCATGCTGTTACTGGGGAGACAAACCAAATATCCAGTATTTTCAGCCTGGTTGCTGACTAGTTCCAAGAAAAAAGAGGAAAAATGATATTTTGACATGAAAAAAATAGTTTCATATAAACAGTTGAAACCTCACAAGACTTTAAATGTCGCCTCAGAACATAAGTTCACATACTTTGAAATTCTTTGAACAAATGCAGGACACCTTCTAACATGTAATAAACAACTGACCAGCCTCCAAAATATAATTCAGACTTTATTGGAATGGAGATTCATTTTTCCAGTGTGTAGTAATAACGGTTAAACAGTGTGTTAAACAGTTAAACAATAAACATAATGTTTAAATGCACAAAATAATCTGATCATAATCAGATTTCTTTAGTTATCTGACTATCCAAGTGGTCAGGTAAACTGCATACTCTGATTTCTTAAACCGGATTAAGGCCTAGAAATTCAATTAAGATATCCAATTAGGAGAGTGGGATTTTAGCTCAGTATCTGGATTTTTCAGTATATGTATACCCTTACTCTGATTTCTTTCAAATTTCTCAACCTGTGCAAGTGTGAAAACACAGTGCACTTCCTAAAATAAGCAAGCAACATTTTACACAGCAACCATGAGATGGCAATAAAACACTTGTGGAGTGATACTTCACTACCTACATGCTTGACAAATTGAAGAATTTAAATAATGTTAATCCTCTAGATGATGTATGTTCACATTTTTAGGTAACACGGCTTATTTTTTAAAAAAGAAACCTCCAGAATGAAGTTTGAGTGAAATGTTACGCTTCACGTCTTATTCTGAAAATTTGTTGGCTGGGTGCAAAACAGAAATCCTATTATTGCCTGACTCATGTAGATTCAGAGTTTTCCTGTTATCTTATTACCCAAGTGCATGTGCATCTCAAGTGCATCCGAAGTGCATCTGATTACACATTGAATGGTTTACTGACAAAATCTGATTCTCTGCAGTTATCAGATTATTAAAAGCATTTAAACATGAAATGACTGACAAACCACCTGCTGTGGCCATCACTTAAATAACTTTCTTAAAAGAGGCATTACACCACATTCAAGGAACTTTATATTCACCCCTATGTTGCCCTCACATTAGCTCAGCATTACATTACTAGCCTCATGAGAGAAGTGGCAGGCAATTTATTGATTCTGCTTATTCTGTGAAACTCAGCATTCAAGGTTGTATTTTTTTATTTAGAGACTAAATAAGACTATCGGTTTAATCTATTTTTTTTCCTTTACATTTCCATTATGGTTGTATAATGCACGAAAAGTAGAGCAGCTCAATGTCTCCAGATCTTTTTATTCATTCAGGGGAGGACAAACGTCTACAGTTTGCTCTGGCTGAGTCAGCAAACTCAGGTAAATAACTGACTTTCAATTCGGAGCGCTACTGTAATAACTAGACAGAGTTCCCTACAGGTGTTTCATCTCCTCTGGCTCCACCACTCAGAACTTGGCAGAAATTACAAAGTAGAGGACACACTGAGGGCAGGTGTGAATGATGTGTTCTCCTGTATCACTTAAAATCCTTTCTCATTTTCACACTATATTAGAGTGGAACCCCCAGAGCTGTGAAGATTTGGTGCAGCATTCACACAAGTTACAGGCTGGGTGTCTTTTTCATGTTCTTTTAAAGTGAAGCGGAAACTCAAAACTGACCATTTTTTATCTTGTTAGTTCATGTCAGTGATGTCATTAATCATCACGTCACTTAAAGGAAAAGAGATGATGGTCTTCCAATAATATTCCATAAAAGTATCAATTTCATTTTTATTATTTTGATTATATAACCTTGCACAGGTGGGGAAAAATAATACGAACCAATAATCTCCACCTGCCCCAAACAGGTTCTGTGCCAGAATGAAAACATGATGGAAACATGACTTTTCGGAGCAGCTAAGGTAGCTAGCTAATAAGATAGAATAACCCTAATTTCAGCATTCAAATACTAGCACCTTGAGCAGTTAAGTACTCAAGTGCATATCCCTAACAAGGATGCTCTTAAAAGTAAAGCTACCTAAATGGTACCTAAATTGGTTCTTGACTCTCTCATTGGTACAAACTCTCTTTGGTATACTTCTACAATAATGTTTACAAATTACAGTGCCAATCAAAGGTTTAGACATGGCTGTTCATAGAAGGTTTCCTTATTTTTCGCTTAATGCTTTTCTTTAGAATAAATGTAAAAACAAACAAACAAACAACAAAAAAAAAACATCAACCTGTATAACAGCACTCATGGAATGTATGCTGTCACCTTAAAAAACTCCAACATGGCAACTTTACCAGAGAATAAATCAGCTTTCCTAAAGTCTAAGAAATTTTGGACGAATTCTATTGGTCTGTCAACCATGAATATTCACAAAATTGAAAGGGTAAATAGAGCTTAAAGGGACAAAAAGTCTTTTGTGCCACAAAATATATATTAGAGGGCAGCAATATGGCAAAAATGTAATATTGTGATACATCAAGAGTGCATGTGGCATATCACAATATTTCTTTTAATATGACATCTCATGAGTTGGAACTGCTAAGTGTAAGACTGTAGATATTTGTAAGATAGTAAAACAATATTCATTTAGTTGTGTCTAAACCTTTGACTGGTATTGTATATCAACTTGCATTTTCGGGGAACAGATGAAATTTCAAATGACTGGATGAAAAACCAAGTGCAAAAACACCCAGAACACATTTGTGATTGGATCTGATTACACTCGGATCACTCAAACTACGTTTCAAGGTTATCATATCTTGACCACATTCAATACAAGTGCAAATGGAATGCACTTTCTACATCTGGGCACAATTATATAAGCAGAAACACATCTGTGAGTGGTGACTAGCAGTTGAGATGCAAGGAAATGCAAGATAGAGGACACGTGAGGCTGGAGTTTTCCAGAGACCAACTTCCATCTTGCACTCTGGGTTGATGAAGAGCTAATGAAAGTAAATAAGGGAAATAACCTATGTGCTTCTTTATTCAGGACGTTGAAGCCTGATCTCTTCTGGCCTCACTGGTGATGCATTTTAGTGAAAAATGTGAATGGATTCCAAAGTATATCCAGACTCAGTGCAGACATTAAACACATGTTCATTCATTTTTCATAGTAGCCATAAAATGCAATTTCTACCTGTTTTGGAGCAGGTTGCTCAGCTGAGCTATGCTATTTATTATAATGTTCATGGGATATATTTCAATGTAAGATTATTATTTTAATTTTGTCTTCGTAGATAAGAAAAAAGTGGCTTAACATTTAAGGGTTTTTGTTGTGTTGAAACACTTTGTTATTGTGGCAGCTGTGCAATTGTTATCATAAAACCTTAGTGTCTTTTTTTTCTTGGCACAGCTGTCTTTGAGGACATTGTTTTCTTGGTAGCAGGTTCTCACCCCTCCCCTTTCCCTTTCCCCTTTATTGCTCACTAGCAGCTCAACACAGAATCAGATACAGTAAGTTAGCAGTGTTCTAGTTAATGTGAGCAAAGAACAAGGAAGGCGTTGCAAGGAAAAATATTTAGCTTGATTATATAAATTAAAAATATCTTAGATTACCATTTCATTGATGAAATGGCCAATAGAGGGTATGCAGAAAGAGGTTAATGCAAGGTGTAAACAGCATCATGTTTGCAACAACAAAAAACATGCTGCCTATTGAAAAGATTCTTTAAGGAACCAATAGTGGTTCTTCTGTGGCATGGCTTCAAAAAGTGTAAGACTTTCTGCATCTGCCACTAATCCCTCAAATGCCAGATCAATACACAAACATGACTTTGGATCCTGTGATGACAGAGACATATAACAGGATTAAGCCGGATGGTCTGCTGCCTCAGCACTATACAATGCCTGAACCCACCCTGCTCAAACTGCACCTATATGTACACTGCAGGACTCTTCTTCCCTACAGTGATTAAAACAGGGGCTATTTTTTTTTTCTTTCTTCTGACCTCCTTCAGCTTCCCCAACCCTCTCTATCCAGAATCTACAGCATTTAAATTGAGTGCAGTAATTAATTGGCTAATTTGCTTTAGAGCTGCAAATGAATGGTGCAATTACTGGGTGATTGTAAGTAACTCTCGCATAAGCTTGTTGAGAAGTTTTGCAGGAAGATCTGTAGTTGCTTTGGTGCTGTAAATGAATGGCTCAATTACCAATGGACTGTGAGCATCTCTTGAGCTTGTTGTTAAGCTTGGCTGGGATTCCTATGGCCGGTGCCGGGGTAACTTACAGCACGATATAATCACTAAATATGATGTCTCCCTTAAAAGCTTCACAAGTTTATTATCATCTTCTCTACTATGTCACTTGCCTTCATGCATCATCTGCTCTAGAATAAAGTCCCTGTTCTAGAGCGTGCCCCTTGTTATTGATTGGATGCTGTCCTCAAAGGAAGTTGTAGGGGAGTATGCTTTTCTAGACAGCCATAAAATTTACGTGCTCACCCTTTAGGGTGATCATCTCATCTGTCCAGGATAATGTCGGCAGTGTCTTTTTGCAACCTGGTTAGGGCCCAAATGGCTCATAACTCTCAGAAAGACAGCTACCTCATAGCATAGCCTTTAACAAGAGAATCAATGCGCATGAGAGGGGCTTTTAGGGCAAAGGTGTCCTTAATTGATTAGCGAAAGCCACAGACAGGCCGTAGGGAGCAGGATGAGTTGCACAGTGAAAAAGTTGCCTCGACTTTCTTGTCTCAGCCAGAATTCATCTGCGACAGGAGAATAATGTGGTGATCATTCGATATCAGCCCTGACAGCATTCCTGCCACCACCGCCACATTTCTTTTATTTCCTCTTCTTTGTTTGAATGAAATATGACTGGTAAACATGTTTGTTCAAAAACATTACCCTTAATGGAAAACAATATATTTGGCTCCATTTTGGACAGCAGTTGTAAAGTGTCATGAGTTTGATATAAATGCTTGTTCCATTTTCCAGGCCATAAGTGCTCACCAGCCTTTTCCCCTCAGAGTTTGAGTGCCATTTTGCACATTAATTGAATAGCCTACCTCTCACTAATGCAATGGCCATCTATCACGGTTTGCGATGCCGCTGCAGTGTCCTTTCCCTTGACTTTGAGAAGGCACTCCATCTTATGTGTTTGTGCCTTGACACAGGTGTGATGCACTCATGGAGCAGAGGTAGGAAGTAGCGCAGGGCCATTACAAAGGCTTTGAATAATGCAGATACAATGGCGCGCACTGTGCCACCATACGCGCTAGTGTTCGATAATTACTGCTCTCGATCATTGTTCATGGCTAATAACACCCCACTAATGATGTGCAGAGGGAGAAATGTTTTTTTTTTTTGTTGCCGTGTTGGCATGTCAGCATCATCCAAGATCTATAACACCCAGTCTTAATTATCATTTCCTTTCAGTATCCATCGTGTTGTGGACTGCCACAATGCATTTTCAGCCAGCTGTCAGCAGGGCCTCCCCACCCACCCCACACCAAACACCTATATTCATTACTCGTGCCTGAGGCGCTACTCATGAAGGTAGCCAGTTTTCGCAAAATTGAACCAGTCAATCACAAACCTGGGGATTCGATGTGTATAGTACACGCTTCTAACACAGAATACATTAAACTCTGTTGTCACATTTATGACTAACACATTTATGAGGAGAACATGTAACAATTACAGCAAGGCAATCAACGTAATGACTAGCACTAAAGGCAGTTAGCATCACACAGTCTCCAGCACTATGAACCCAGAAGCTAGCATGACTGGACTTTACACACACAAGTGAGGCACCTAGAATATAGAGGCTTCGACCTTCTATGCACTTCAAAGTATTGACTAACTGAGCTGCCTGCTCCCCACCAGCTATACTGTTCTTGTCTTCTTCATCCTTTTTCATTCCAGTGTAATGATTGCTCTCTCTTTCTATCATTCTCCCACAGCACCAGATAATGCCATGTAGAAGTCATAAATATTTGGGCAGGACAGGGAGCAATGGGGGCAAGTGTGGCAGGAAGCACAGGGGAAAAGTGAGCCCTGGCTAAAGGATGGGACCTCTCTGGATATTACATGGCATTTATTGGAATGCACTTGGTGTCATGGGAACCTTCAATTAGATGCGAGTCACTCTACCTCCCTACCTAATATGTTTACCTTCAGCTTGGCACACAAATCGATCGCATTCTACACACACACACACACACAAACACACACACACACACACACACACACACACACATACACACACAGACAAAACCACACACGACATTATACGATGCATCTCTTTTAGGATAAAAGACTCACAAAACTCATAGGGCCGATTAGCACTTTCTCAAACCCAGTTTAAATATAGTCCTATCAATGCAATGACTCAACTAGGCCAGCTAGGATTAATCTGGGTCCAGCAAGCCACATTAGCCCACATTAGCCTTTCAGGCTCCACTATTCAAACCTGACTGCTGCTCATACAGAAGATTGTTCTCTCTTAGAAAACCGGGCCAATGTTGAGATATGTTAAAGGCAAAGGCAGGAAATAAAATGGTGCTCATACGTCTTGTTGCTCAACAAATTAGTTACAGCTGTGGCGCCTGTAGGTATATACACTGCCTGGCCAAAAAAAAAAGGTCACCAACTCTAATATTTCGTTGGACCGCCTTTAGCTTTGATCACAGCACGGTTGCATTAATTTTTCCCCAAGATCTTGTACTGATGATGGGAGATTTGGACCACTGTGTCTTCTCCAGCACACCCAAAGATTCTCAGTGGGGTTCAGGTCTGGACTCTGTGGTGGCCAATCCATGTGTGAAAATGTCTCATGCTCCCTGAGCCACTCTTGCACAATTTGAGCCCAATGAATCCTGGCATTGTCATCTTGGAATATGCCCGTGCCGTCAGGGAAGGAAAAATCCATTGATGGAACAACCAGGTCATTCAGTATATTCAGGCAGTCAGCTGACCTCATTCTTTGGGCACATAACGTTGCTGAACCTAGACCTGACCAACTGCAGCAACCCCAGATCGCAGCACTGCCCCCACAGGCTTGTACAGGAGGCACTAGGCATGATGGGTGCATCACTTCAGCAGCCTCTCTTCTTACCCTGATGCGCCCATCACTCTGGAACAGGGTAAATCTGGACTCATCAGACCACGTCACCTTCTTCCATTGCTCCAGAGTCCAATCTTTATGCTCCTTAGGAAATTGTTTGCCGGTTAGCCTCACTGACAAGTGGGTTCCTTATGGCTACACAGCTGTTTAGTCCCAACCCCTTGAGTTCCCTTCGCATTGTGCGTGTGGAAATGCTCTTACTTTCACTATTAAACATATCGCTGAGTTCTACTGGTGTTTTCTACCATTTGATTTCAACAAACGTTTAAGTGATCGCCAATCACAATCATTCAAGATTTTTTTCCGACCACATTCCTTCCTCGAAGATAATGTTTACCCACTGTCCTTCCACTTTTTAAATAATGCGCTGGACAGTTCTTAACCCGATATTAGTAGTTTCAGCATCTCCTTAGATGTTTTCTCTGCTTGATGCATGCTAATAATTTGACCCTTCTGAAACAGATCAACATCTTTTCCACGACCGCAGGATGTGTCTTTCGACATGGTTGTAACAAATAAGAAGCTACTCACTGCATCGGGTTAAATAACTTGTAGCCAGCTGAAACATAATCACCCATGCAATAATTATCTAATGGGAGGCTCTTACCTATTTGCTTAGTTAAATCCAGGTGGTGACCTTTTTTTTGGCCAGGTAGTGTACATAACAGTACTGAAAATGACAAGAGGCAGGTGTGCTTGTATGTATATTTTATAGGGATAGATATTGGTATAGATTACATATATAAAACCTGCCGCAGTGAAACAAATATCCATTAAATACACAGCATTTAGAAAGTTAATTATCACAGGAGAGTATTCATGTTTACATTGTGTGAAAAGTTTATGATGTTTGGACCAATAGAAATGCTCAAAATTGTTCCAGATAAAAAAAACTCTTTACATCAACTTACATAAAAAGTTATGAATTATTTTTGCCCCAAAAAGTTACTATTTTGTAGATACTTGTTTTTCTTTAAACAGTGACGATATGCTACCTGGTCCAGGCAGTACACTTTAATTCAGATCACCTATCAGGCTTTGCGCTTTTAGGACAACATGTACCATGTTGCAAACTACAGAAAGATGACTGAAATTACCACCACTGTATGTTGGTATAGCATGGGTTTCTGGCATTCATGCTAAGTCAGTTAATGTTAGATGGATAACTAACAATTAGCCTTAGTATTGATGCTTGACTGTCAGATTAGCCTAAGTCATATTTGAAGCTATACCTCGTGTTAGGTATTGAGGTACCTATTGAGGGTTTGAGAGACAGCTATACAGTTAATGTCTTGTACTTTAGTTGTTTTAATTATCTTCAAATTCAAACCTATTTTCAGAGAAAGCATTATATTTCTAATGCTTCTAAAAGTATTTTTTGCTGTTGTGCAAAACCCCTGCATCTACCCTTTTGTAATTTTATGCATGATTTAAAACTCAGGTTACCTGCATTGCGATAAACAGACCAACAGAAATGGTCTAGAATTACTTTAGAAATAGTAGGATTACTATGTACTTTTACTTTAAATATTTCTACTACTTGAGAAAGTATGCACTTCTTTTTACTACTGCTCAGGTATTGTTTATTTATATCACTGTTGGAATCTTTTACCTTCGAAAAAAAGTAACTTTACAGAAATAGAATAAAACATTATTAACTTTTAAATGTATGTTTAGGTAACAAGATTACTGAATTAAAGGCAGGAACACTTTTATTCTATGTAGCGTGAAATTAAATCTTAATTATTATTGTCAGTATATTCACATGTGAGCATGTCAGGCTGTTTGGGTGACCAGGTTTGTGGGCAGCCATGATATGCGTTATCTATCTCCAGACACAAAATTGGAACATGTTTTCTCTGCTCTAACAAACTCACTTATTTAATCAGTACGGAAAACACGAAAGCACTCATTGCATGGGTGCCTCAGAGACCAGAATTAGGAAATGCTGACCTAAAATAAGCTAGCTAAACTGTACTGTTGAAGAATGTTCCCTGGAGAAACAGCCATTAAAACTAAAATCAAACAGAGCAACATAAACATAAATAACCCAAGACTTGCTCAGCCTCATAACCTCTACACACTGAGACCATATCATTACAATGCATTGAACCCCAAAAGGAAATTACCTGTCATATTTTAATATATTCCTGACTTCATCATAATAAATACCACAGTGAGGGCAGTGCTTGCAGAGTCTTCTATTTTTATTAGTGTCAATGCACAAAGCAGTCTTGGCTGAACTTGCCTTGCAATAGAACACTGTATGTTATACATTTCACCATGAATTAAAGCATGTATAATCACTGTGCTATGTCCTCAGTTTATGGCAGGTAAACTGAAGGATGTAGAGGTTGCACTGTGTTTCTAGGCCCTTATCAGCAAGATACTGTTTTGCTTTGGGTGGGATATCAGAGACAATTTTTCCAAATTTCTTTGAGCACTCAATGCACATCTTTGTAATGGTCTTCTCATTTTTAGCAATCTAAGCCAAATTTGGATTGGATAATATAAAAGAGCCAGACGGTATCATGGGAAATCTTGTAAAATAAACATAAAATGGTGTTTCATTCTTTTTCCACTGAAGAAGAGAAAATACAACTAATCAAATGTTAAAGCCTGTTTCATGTTTGGAAGGTAAGTTTAGGATTTTATGGATGTTATCGTGTAAAATAGTCTTTCATTGCCAGGTTTTTCATTCTTCTTGCTAAGCGAGCCCACAGCACCCAAGGGTACATCCTGGTTAATAGTAAGTAAAAATAAAACCTTAGTTGTAAGAAACCCAGAATAACTTTCAAAGTGTCTTTTGATTTCGTCATGCTGAATACGTTTAATACGGTGTAGGAGCGCAAAACCAGGCAAAATCTGTGCTTGTTTATCTTGTTTCAATGTCGACTGGAGGTTGCACACAAGGGATCTCTCACTTTCTCGCTCTTTTTCTCTCCCTCTTTCACCGAATGAATCTTCACTGTAGCTGTAGGCCTGCAATGGTGTTTTTCAAGTCACTCTGATGTGTTTCTGGACACAAAGTGTGTGTGTTCTTTCCCAGAGGCAGTGCCGGGGAGGCAGGGATCACGCTAATGGAATCCACAGCACCGCTACACTTCTGAGGAAGAATAACTTGTGCATGGAGACGATGACTTAGACCATCTCCACCATGCCTGCTTTTGCCTAGGGTGCAGAAAGAGCCCTCTGCTATTAAGAAATGCGCTGCACAAAGTGCTCTAGTTCATATGCTCGTTCACCCCACGCACAGCTTCAAGGGATATAAATACTCAGCTTTGTACTGGAAGAAGAGACTTAAACCAAATATTGCACACATCAAAGTTAGATGCCTCAACTACAGTACCTTGGTATAAGACATTTATGTAGCTGGTGCTCCTTTTAGCTACTGTATATGTCTGTTCGGTCTATAATTGTGAAATCATAGAGGCTCCTGGCACACTGTTAGCTAGAAGAAGCCCCAAGAGACTTTCACTTCAATTTCTTATCCAAAATATATTCACCCAGAGCTGAAAGCGAGCCTGAAAACTCTAAGCGCCTTAATCCGCCACCGGCATTAGCTCCACATGCATGCACAATAGTCGCCTTCCTTGCACTATATTACTGCGACTCATTTCACGTCTTTGCTCAATATGGTGTGCCAAGAGTCATAATGAAGTTCATAATGTTTAGTTGAGACACCAGCAGCACTTATGAAGCCCACATACAGCACACAGTAGAAACATATTATGAAATGAATTCAAAGGGATTAATTAATTACTAAGGAGGCAGGTGGATATGTGCAATGACTTCCAGTACATAGTCTTCCAGTATCTATCTATCTATCTATCTATCTATCTATCACACACCTTTGTCAGTTAGGCTATATTTTTAAACATAATGCTATGCGTAAAAACTTCATACCCAAAAAACATTAACAGCCATAAAACTCATAGTAAAAACTCAAATGTAAAATCCAGTGAAAAAATGGTCATCTGAGGTAATTTTCTGCAACTAGACAGCAGAAATATGGACTTAGAGGTTAGACCTTAACAAATTCAAGTAAGTTATAGCGTCAGAAGGTTGCGACAGAGCCTCCAACTTGGTATGTCAAAGAACCAAATTAGTTCTGCTGCTCCTTCTGATTATCTTTGCCTGTGCTCTCGTTTGAGGCCAGCTTTAACATTTGATCCAGGCACTTTAAAGAAAACTCTTGTAGCATGGCCGTGCTATTTTAAAAAGCTCTGCGTGTGAGAATGGAGAATCTGTCCTGAGCAGAGGCCCCAGTGATGTTAATGTCACACTCTAATGCTTGTGTAATAAGAAATGCCACATTGTACTATAATGTCAGGACTGCTGACATACAGTACCATGCTGCATTAGCAACAAGGATCTATACGCAGCACGCATCAGCTTATGGGGACTTCTGTCTTTCTCTGACATTTCTATTGTTTGTTTATATTTCCAATACAAACCATTATCACACAATTAAAAAGGTCAGTGGTGCAAACACAAAAGCTACAAACACTGAAAGTATTAGCTAATCATCAAAACCATAGCAATAGAGGAAAGAAGAAACAACAGTTTCCCAGGCTTAGACTAAAAGCACCTTAAAAGAGCAAAGAAAAAACTCTAAATTGATGGTTTGTGTTTTACTGTCTTTAAGCACTGGAGTCAAAAATTGTCCATTTTGAATTACAAAAGTTGAATCGCTGTACTCATACACAGTGTTGCATACATGGTGTCATCTTTAAGAATAATATTTTAATAGAAGCAAAACCGGCTTACTAATCCCAATACTGGCTTTAAAGGGTACTTGAGCAGCAATCCTGGTGCTGGACCAGCTGGACACAACACAAATGCATAAAAGCTATTTTGGGGACTCAGAAATTGAATGAGAGCACTACAGCAAACAGGCTTGTTAAATGAAGGTATTATTGAAATATGATAGAGTGCATGAAAGACACATTATTGGGACTAAAATGTGTACACCATCAGATAATTAGACCCTCCATTCTCTAGATTAAAGTGAAAATAAGCTACAACATCTTCTACAGAGAACATATTTCTGTCTATCTAAAGGCACACTTACTAAATAAAACACCAAATGTGGCTTTTGCAAAAGTTATGGCTTTATCTGCAATGAAATTTGCAGATAAATGCTTCAAGTGTGTTCCTTCTAAAGGATGTGCTTATCACACTTTGAAAATCAACAAAGCATATAACATGACTAAGGGTGTTTAAACTTTTGCGTAATTGGTAACAGATAAAGAGAAAACTTTAAAGATATCGTAAAATAACTGTAATCATTTCATTTGAATGAATGTGCACAATCAGCATCATATGAACAGTAACAATATGGTTAGATCAGCTTTGCTTTTTGTAAAAACAAGAAGCAAGATTTGTACCTAATCCATAATACATAAACTATTGCATTAAACTATTTCGCCACCATTGAACAAGTGTGTAGCTATTTGGCTTCTCCTTTTTCTGATAGTACTACATCTTGCGTCTAGTAAAAATACGACGCGTGACAACAAACCGTTCAGCGTTGATCACGGTGTCTCCACACACAGATTTGTTTGTCGTCTCCACCAAACAAAAGCGGGACTCGACACTGAAGAGGACCTGCTGCCATTCTGAGTCTCTCCATGACAGTCCAGCACGACATCATTGCAGTCTTTGGTAATATTGACGTGATGTTAAGGGCAGTCGTCATAATGGTTTGTGTGCAGGTAGTCCTGTGTTGTGCAGCCATGTTGCTGGCACTAACAGGATGACTGATGGAAGGCATGACTACTTGCCAAATGTTTGTAAACGTGGCTGTGATGCAGCCCAACCTTGCTTACGTCACATGCATGGCCAAGCATGAAAATTGAGTCATTGGCATGCCTTACGACATCAAACCTATCCACCAAGTTTCATTCCTGTTGGTTGATTCCTTCTGGATGCAGCTATTTGTGCAACTGTTTTTTTGACGATGAGTATATTCATCTCATATAGCTGATCTACTTGACTTACACTGTCAGTTACAAGAAATTTTATAGTGAATTACTCTATACTAGTTGCATTATGGCTGTATACTGGCCCACAAAAGCACTGTGATGTAGCTGCGTGCTGTTTTAGAGAGTTGTGAAGTTAGTAAACTAATGTCAGTTAAAAATGTAAACCTATTTGTTGAACAACGACAGAATATTGAACATATATGTCAGAACATTAGTTCTGATTAGTGCTGGATCACATACGCTACTCCAACTGCCACATATCCACTTCATCCCAAAAGGAATTCGATGGGGCTCCATCACTCCAGAGAATACAGCTTCACTGCTCCATAGCCCAAAAATGAGAGGCACAATAGCCCTTTAGCTGACACTTGGACATGGTGGCCTTAGGTTCATCTGTGCTGCACAATGTGCCATTCTATTAGCCATTCTATTTTCTACACAGATTATATAAAATGTGTATGTGCAATTGAAAGCCTGTATCAGCAAAGGGGCCACCTTAAAGTAGACTAATTCATTTGAAGCTGAATCTGGATACTTCTGGACATACATTGTATAGACATGTAAGTACTCTCATACATTGCTTAACATATGTGGCATACTTCTGTACCATTTTAATACCATTTTATTTATTAGAATTGCTATCATATTTCACAATCATGTTTTATTGCAAAATCCTTTGGTGTTTTCAGGAATTTATTGTGAAAATATTATTATT
The DNA here is from genome assembly GCA_034552555.1 of Semaprochilodus insignis. Classification (NCBI taxonomy): domain Eukaryota; kingdom Metazoa; phylum Chordata; class Actinopteri; order Characiformes; family Prochilodontidae; genus Semaprochilodus; species Semaprochilodus insignis. The sequence goes on from CM067479.1 coordinate 35,039,654, forward strand.
AAATGATGTGAAACCGTGGTGATATTTCACAATGTATATTTCACTGTTTAAATCAGCTCATATGTATTCTTTGTCAGACCAGGTTAAGGGGTCTATTGTACTGCACAGAAACATGGAAATATAGTCTATGCTGTCTTACTGAGGATAATGATATACTGAAATGCTACAAAACGATTCAGCTCAGCATATAAGAAACATTTTTAGATGTGCTAATTATGTTATTTGTATTATTTGAATCAATGCCTGCAGCAGAAACCGGACTAACACTGTTCAGAAGACTTGCTCTCTCAGACACATGGGATCATGCATGCTTTGTTCACTGGAAAGAGTGACCTGAAAATGAGCAGGCATAAAAACCATATGGCTCTCAGTTCCACCACTATATAAAACGTTTCTGGCCAAGGTTACATAGTATTAATGATCAGGCTTGCGACAAATAGCTCATATTCTAGTCTGCAGGTTGTGTTTTGACATTATGCTTCATACAGACATTGATTCAATATGGCTGATGTGGATGAAAAAAAAAGTGCTTTGTTAATATTGAATGTGCTGGAAACAGGCCTGGACCATCTCCACAGTGGCCTACTTGCACAGCCTTCTTCCAGAACCCAGCTGGCAGAAGGGCATGCTCAACACTTCAGAGAAATGCTTTCATTTGGAGACGGTTTGTAGCTGGCAGTTGGGCGGTCAGTAGGGGACGAGTGACCTTGCTGAAAGGAGGGAGGGTTGAATGGTGCAGGGATTTGTTGCCAGGCTTCTGCTGTGGCCTGTCAGACTGTTATCAATGCAATTGAGCATTGGACTGCAGGGGAGATGGGTCCTGAATAAGCCACAGGAGACAGTGGAGGGACAGTGAAGAGGTGGGCCTGCAGGTGACGGGACCAGGCTGTGCACTGTTTGTTGGCTTTCTGGCTGTCATCCACAGTAATGAAGTTAAATGAGCAGAGCAAGCCCACAGAGAGAAAGAGAGAGGGGACAGAGAAAGGGAGAGCGAAAGAAAGGATGATCATTGCTTCTGAATGAAAAAGGAAGCGGTGGACAACTCGGAGACAGGGAGAAGGTGGGGAAGAGGCAGCTCAGTCAATCAATAGATTCTTTTCTTCTCTCTTGCCGTCTCTCTTCTGGTGCCCTTCCTGCATACTTGTCTATGTCACCACATTGAAAGGAAAAGTCACCTTTATACACTTAATGGGATTTTTTTTAACAATGGAGATTTTGAACACAGGAAAATGGCCTCTTTTGTTGCAGAGCAAAGTGACTTCAACCTGAAAGTCAAGGAAGCTATTAGTGAGAGGTTGTAGAAGCCATTAAAATGACTACAACACAGAGTTTATACTGATATTGTTCTGTGAAATACTGACAAAACAAAACAAAACAAAACAAAACAAAAAACAACTAAAAAAGTAGTAGAGACAATGAGAGGATAATGAAAACTATAGCACAGTTGGAAATTGTGCTTCGAAATTCTGTAACAATGGAAGTACTTTTATTTCCAAGTAAAAGATTCCTTGTGAAGGATTTATTTGACTTCATTCATCTCAATATTCCGAATTTATTGTATTAGAATCTACATTTCCTCTATTGCTGTAAACCTAACACTGAGCTTAGTGAATTTAAATTCTACATAATTTCTCTTAATAAATTCATATCAAGAACTCTTTACCTTTGAGAATTACTGTACAATAAGCAGCACGAGACACAACAAGTTATTTTGTAAAATCTTAATACAGTTTGTACTAAGAACTCCTATGGCTGATAAACCTGCCCATAGAATAGTACTAATTTTACTTTACTATGTAAATGTTTTCCTTCTGCAAATTCCCTGGAATGTGATTCTGTGAGGTTGCAAATGACGTATAAGCTGAGTAGAAGTCTCTAAGGAGAGACATTTAATGTTGTGATGTTGCTTAGTGTGCATGTATGCTATATGTGCTGTTCTGTGTTAGGCTGTGGGGTGGTCGGTGCCAATCGGTAACTGCCATAAAATAGAATTTCAGGCTAGAGCTGACCTGCCCACTGCCCCAGCTGCTTTGCCAGTGCTGAGCCGCGGTTCTCCCCCTGCTGCTAGGTCCAATAACAGACCATTCGCCTAAAGTGCAAAGTTTCTCATGTCTTTTTCAGCACAGACGGCACAATATTGTACTATATACAGGAATTAAATTGGGATTTCCAAGGTGGGGACCATGGGTGTCAACAATGGGGATGCAATTATATGTACTTTAATGTGTTCTCAAAACTTATGCTGTAAACAGGTAGGGAAAAACACTTTATGATTGAATTTATTCCCTTGGCTGTATTTAGTATTTGTATTGTAGTATTTAGTAGTTCTGATATCAAAATTGTATCAAAATATCATGTGTAGACCAGCAAAATGTTCCAAACAATGATGCCAGTCATGTGACATTAAGAACTTTTCCAGTCCTTAGTATCAGTGTGTTTGGACCAGCTGCCGCCTGTTTTTAAGATACTGCTGGTAGAGTTCATGCAGTTTATTAACAAAGCTTGATGGTTAAGTTCTGCTCAACACTTTGATGCCAAGCATTCAATAACTCAAATGTGGTGCAAATGTGGGTTTTTGAGCATTTAGCAACAGTCTAAAACAGTATGCTAAGCACCATGGTAATATGAGGCTTACAAATTTAGGAAATACCTATTTACATGGAGTAGATCTACAGTACAGTAGACCTACAAAGTGTTTGGTTTTAGCTACCACACAAGTGACAGTTGTAGGAAACTACATTCATGCAACACATCTACACAAACTCTGCTAGATGCCTCTGAGACAGAATGCTTTATAATTGCTTGGTGAATTCTAAGCTACTAAAAGGTTGATGCCTAATGAACACATTTATCTAGCAAGTTAAAACACTTTAAGAACAGCAGGAGGGATTCAACATGTACTTGGATGAAAATCATGATGTGTCACTTAAATGTGCCGTGTCAAAAAAGGGGCGATGGGGGGCTGTGATGATGAGGGGGTAGATATCTGTCAGGGCGATTCATGATTCACATTTCCATCAAATTACAGTACCAGAGTCCGGCCCTATTTAACACACAAACCAAGGATGGAGGAGTGCTCCAGCGCATCTCAACTCTTGATTATATAGTTCATAAACTATACGTTACAGAAAAACAAGTTTACATCTATAGGATGCTAATCAAAAAAGTACATCAATGGCTGAATCCATACACCCTTTCCACAAATCCTGTGGAACACACATCCTGTGCAAAGGTAGTGCATTACAAGGACAAACCTGCAATTTCTACTTCTACTTGAGGAAAAATACAAAAGTAGTTGCTTTCATATGTACTTCAGTATAAAAAGTACAGTGAGTTGCTCTGGCTATTTTGGCTATTATGCTACATTATTTCTATGAACAATTTCTATGTGCATGTGGCTGCCAAGTGGCATCAAAGTTTGTCTTGCATGCTGGTAAATACTGAGGATCTCGCTCAGCACAGTGCTTTCCCTCCAATGCAACACAATGGCAAAGAGCAGACACTTAAACTAATGCTAAACAGACACAAACCGCTCAGGCAATACAAGCTTTCACTAAGCTCTGCCACCCCCCTTAATTACTGAGGGAAACCACTGAATCTGGTATGACAACTATGATGTTAATGGCAAATGCAATTGATGTAAACTTTTTTATAATAATCTTTTTTTTTTGTTATTGTAGTGTCAGCATGAAGACGAAGACACAAGAAGCATAGTCTTTTAGCGAAATCTGTTTTATTGAACACAGCAGCAGTGAGAATCGCCGCCAGCGCTGGCTGAAACGGCCTGGAAGCAGGCAGGTCACCAACAGCCATACATCTCCCCTACATAGTAGACACTTACACTGCCCCAATTACCCCACAGCTCAGCACAGAATGACACAGCCAACCCTGCTGCACACATAATGTCCTAGCAGTTACAACTATTTACAACTATCTACAAGTCCCTCTCACTGTGAGTCCAGTGCTTCCCATGTCAAAACCAAGACAATAGCACTACAATATACATCCTAATTTTAGGAAAGAAATAGACAAAAAGATTGGTATGCATTTGGAGGCCACATACTGTACACAGCATTGTGATGTCTCTGCAGCCTTAAAGGATAAAGGTAACAGCGAAAAAGAGAGAAGTCTCATCAGGTAATGATCCATGAGCAGACAACATGAAAATCAAAGGCTAAAACTGTACTGCTGGGAAGTTCAATGTGTGATTATACACATCTGGGATTTCGATATTCAGAAGTAGGGCACATAATTATGCCCACAATGCTATAGTTAGCCAAGTACCTCAGAGCAGATGGGCTCCATATAATGTTTGATGGGTTCCAAAGGTAATGTGGTCTTCTACGCTGTTTAACCCAGATCCTCTTGTGCCTTTGGTTTAGGAAACAGATAACAGTTCACCACTCTTCTTGGGATTTGGGGTATTTTTTTACTACCTCAATAACTAACATCTGTCATATAATTATTATTGATCTGTTTCCTAAACCAAAGACACAAAAGGATCTGGATTTAACATTACTTTGCAGCATTTTGTTATATCCCAAATAAACTCTGAAGCTTGTCAGAAAGGCCTGATCATAATTTGCTACAGCTACTAAGCTATGATTGGATAATTGGCTTTTGGGAATGGGGTTAGTGAAAATCATGCTATGATTGGTTTGATTATACTACATGAAGTACATTCAGATAGAAGTCGTTCGGATATGTTCTTCGACTTCAGTCTAAACAAGTAAAATGTGTTCATGCAGGAAACTGTGCAATAAAAAGCAGGATATTTTAGTGGAATGAACAGTAAACAATTGGAAATATTTTACTAAAGTACAGAATTAAAAGTACTTGTACAATCATCCACCACTGTTTAAAAACAGCAGTCTGTTTTAATTGGTATATGTCAGAATTCCCCAAATTACTTTGCTAATGCATCCAAACTGCGGTGAGTCTTTGAAGTGGATTCATTTTACTTGAAACATGGGTATCTCACAACACTGCAGCAGAAATAAGGCAGTAAGTAAGGTTTTTGTAACTAATCCTACACATAGCAGAGTGCAGACGTTTGTCATTTACAGTGTTTGTTGATTGTTGCTTTTGTGATATATAGATAATATCTCTTATTTCCTTGCTAATTTCACCATATAGCTTGTTGTATTGACCACATTTTCATGTCCCAGCAAAATTGCTCCATGCTTAAAAATAGGATGATGGGCTTCGTAATCGCAGAGATTAAAACTGAAGGAGATGCTTGACTGGTCTATTGACGGTAAACAACAAACAAACACATATAGCCTACATACAGACCAGGCTTCTTTATCAGAAGGTCAAGTCTTAAATGCTAATGTTGAGGTCTGCTGAGGACTGACTTAGAAGGTTAAGTTTAATCACCATAATTCTTTTTTTTCCTCATCAATGCACCACCATCCAAGGCCAGAAGTCTTTGCTTATTGTAAAGCCTCAAGCTACTCACTTGAAACTTGCCTGAAACTCAGTCGGAGCCAAAGGATGTAGAAAGGGGGTGCTGAGCATGCTGCAGCAACCCCTACTTTTCCTTAACTCCAAAAGACAATTGTAATCTAAATAAAGACCTTATACATAATTAAATAGTTATAATTTTAGTAAAGACAAACATGTGCTTGTTGTTATATGGTGGAGTCAGAAACTTCAAAATATGTATTAGCCACGTCTATTGTTTGTGGTTGACATGTTGAACGGTGTAATGTGCAGCGAGGGAAATTGCTTTCAGTGTCAACTGCTGGCTGCTTTGGGGGTTTGTCACTAATGATACAAATACAGCTGTCCAAGCTGCTTGACTACAGGTATGACACATGACAAAATGTTTAATGCTCTACATCCAAACACAACAGGGGAGTTGAGTGAAAAACGTGCTCAGTTTAATTTAATTTCATTTATTTATTTATTGCCATGACATAAAGTACCAAGATTAAAGTTAATATTTGGCAAATACTAAACTTGTCAACTTTAACTCTTAACCTTTACAGAACTTCCTGACTGTTTGTTAGCCACAGTTACAGAGGTCGCAAACATGTAGGTGCAGAGTTACTGTCCAATTACCCTGTAGGATGTGTATGTCCCCCCCTGCTGCTCTCCATGGTAAGTGAAATTGACAGGTGTAAGACTGAAACAGGAGGGTGTCTGTGTCTGTTCATTGTGTGGAGGATATGATTGGCAACATGGCAGAGTTCTTCTACAGGCTCACATGCCTCACAACACCCACCCAGCTCAGAGGCAGTTTTCTTAGCTGGAAACTGTTAAAGGGTTTGGATGACACAAATGAATATCGGCGTAATGAATGTAACTAATTGAATTGACTACTGATAAGATCTGTAATTTTATCCAGCACAGATTTGCATATGTGGTAAATTTGCACAAATTGGAGTGGAGTAAGTCGCTTTTACAAGTTTTGTAGGCTAAGTAATAATTCTGGAGCAAATTACTTTCTTTAATTCACCAAACCAAGAGCACCCTTGATAATACTGTAGTCCTGTTTGAATCAATCTCACAGTGATGTGATAACAAAGCCTGCATTTATGCTGTGTTATTATTGTGTTATATTCCTGCCACCGTCGCACGTGGCATCGCACACTTGAGGCTTGGAACAGGATTTCTGTGTGCAAAATAATCTGAATCTTAATTGAACTGAACTCAATGATAGACAACAGCAACAGGAAGACAGGGCTAGCTGCTCCGCTTTGTTGTAAATCTTTTTTCTGTGTGAATGAAGAGAGTTTAGGAGAGCAGTGTTTGCAGAAATAATAATCTTTATTCATTGACCTTAATGTCCATCACCTTCAAACCCAATCACAGAGCTCTGGTCTCAGAACCAGAAGAGTGTTTTTCTCAGATAATCAAATCCTGTTGAAAACACCTTAATGTCATAAAAATCCTGTCCATAGGAAGAGTGCAGGACATTTTGGACCGCCATGAAGTAAGCCTTAGTACTGGTTAGCCAAATGTAAAGGTGCCAAAGAATGGAAAACTGTATTTACACTGGCATAGATGAATAAAGAGAGTTTGATACATGGAACTGGCTAACAATGAAACTCACACAAAAATACTGTTGTCTCCTCCGTCAAATATTGTTGCGTAACAGTCTTGACTCATTAATATTTATGTCCTCATAATTTACCTCACTCAACTCACAGTCTAGCCCATTTAAACATTTAATGTTTAACTGAACATTAAGCTGCAATTTTCACTACCACTTTATATATTCCTCTACTTTTTACAACCACATACTTAATTACACACCCGGCTACCTCAACATTCTGTACATTCCAGTATGTACACTAAGTTGTATTCCACTGGTGTACACACTTCAGTAACATTCTGACACACAGCTACTGTTGCACATCTTGCACATCTGTATTTTTGTGTTTCCACTATTACTACTAATTTATTTAGTAAGTAATTACAGTGTAAGTGATACGGACTGAAAGTTTGAAATATTATTAAAAGCTTTCTCTGACATATAGCCAGTGGAAAGCACTGACCACTAAAGATGCCATAGAATACATTTATTCAGCATTTTAAATTGTTTTCTGATGCCTACATATTAGGTATGTGGGTTTGGTCAGGGTGAAAAATGCCCAGTTGCGGTTTTACATTTACAACCATGTGATTCAGTTCTAGCATGAAATAAGATGGGGATTTTTTGGTAAGTTCATGAATAATTTGATGAGCTTTGCTCTGATTTGTTGGTTTACAGTGAGAAGTTAGGATGATCACACAGAACCAACAGTGCCAGAATGTAGAAACAGACAGGGAAATAAAATGAACCTCTGTTTAAATAAGGTGGTGAGGTAAATAAATAGTTAAATATGCTAACATGTTATCATATCATATTTTGTTATTTGGAGCTTGCTAGTAGCTGATGTTACCTATATTAGCTACTTGCTTTTAATCTCAACAACAACACAAAGTAGTTGTGCTTACTATGAAACTTTTGATTTAATTTTAATTACTGCACTGGAGAAGTAGGCTGCTAGTGCTTTGTTATCATGTACCACCTGTGTTGCTTTAATAACTATACATTTAAATAGAATAGAATAGAATAGAATAGAATAGAATAGAATAGAATAGAAAGCGATGTTGGTACTTTCATGACCTTTCCAGTGAAACTCAGGCATTATTGGTGTTCATCTTTTAATTTTAATTACTGCACTGCAGAAGTAGCCTGCTAGTGCTTTGTTATCCTGTACCCTCTGTGTTGCTATAATGACAATGCATTTTAATAGAACAGAATAAAATAGAATAGAATAGAAACAGGCATTATTGATGTTCATCTACAAACGAGGCTAAAGTTAGCTTCCTATTCTCCAGTTTCTTAGCTGAATGTTAAATGCTACAGCTTTTAGAGGCCTCTGAATGTAACTGCTGCACCATTTAACGTAGAACGGAAAATGCTCACCATAGTTTGCTCTGTGCATTTCACTCTGGGACAGTTTCTCAAACCTTGGGGAATACTGAGCAGCTTCGCTCAGTGTTTAACAATGAAGACACTGAAGTGAGGAGCAGTTCCACCTTTATTAGCATTACAACCCCAACAGCAACCTGTAAGTAGCAGCCATGCTGTGTGACTTCAGTCACTTTTTGATGATTGAAGCAGATCATCTTAACTGAAAGTTTCATTGTGGGCCAAAGTCTTTAATTTGAACTTTGAAAGTGTGTAGCTAGTATGAGAAACATTAGCTACTAGTGTGCTCTAGGTAACTAGCAGAGCTAACTAAACTTACGATCTAGTTCATTACACAAAGGTTCATTTGAGTTTCCTGCCTGTGTCTATTTGGTCTTGTCAGTCCTGCTTGAGCGTTGTGGTGTCTCACAGTAAACTGGCAAATCAGAGAAGAGCTCATCAAAGCTCATTTATGAGCTCACCAAAAAAAGGAAAACAGCTCATTTTATTCCAGGGCCAAAGCATAGGGCTGTGAATGGGCATGTAAAAGTGTAGCCAGTCAAATCCCTTACATGTGACATTACTGGAACTCATCTGGCAAACCTAATCCAGCTCAAATAGGCTTTGAATAAACTTTGATAGCAGAAATAAGAACCGCACCAAAAATATTAATTTATTAGCAAATATGTTGGGGATGATAGCAATGACTGCTCTGTTAAATCCCACCCATTAGAATATCCTGTATGTTTATTTTCTAAAGTTCATCATCCATCTCATTTTGATTAGGACTCTTGCTTGACTGACCCCATTAATTTCACTGCTATTAATATTTTATTTAATTACGGCTATTATTAACCACGATTGCAAACTGTTTATGATAGCTCGTGTCTAAATTGGTTAATTAACAGAATGGATGGTGTAGCCATTATAAAGAGAGAGGCAAAATTAGCATACAGTAATTGAATGTCACTCCTCCTCAGTGTTCTGTACAGATGGGCCAATAAATACTGAAGGACAGTGCCAGAAATTCCAGGCATGACAAGAAACAGAGCGCTTATGAATAAACAACGCAGCATACCATGGACAAATATGTCGGAATGCACTTTTAGGAGTAAAAAATGCTGCGTGATAAACTGAAGGTAAGTTTGGCGCTGCACCATCAATGAAGTTATCTCATGATCACGTTTCAAAGAGTTGCATGGCTCTTTTTCTTTTGCTGGCCAGGGCGGACATTCTTCTCATATTTCTCTTTGAAGCTGGAGCCCTTTGGCAGAGGGATCCACAGCATCTCATTCCTGCCTCTTCCTGAGGAGAAGGATTTAAGAGCCAGAGCAGGAGAAAGGTGGGAAAAGGCTGCTGGAGGTTCACCCTCACTTTTAATGAGGCTCAGGTAAAAAAAAAAAAAAAAAAAAAAAAAAGCCCTTCTCAAAATCTGATTTCCTCTATCCGTGAGTGGAAGAGGACGCCTGCCCTAGACGATAACTATAGGAAAAAAAGCAGCCTCCTGACTGTGGAAGAGGAGCTCGGAGCTCAGGTGGAAGTGAAGAGTACCAAAATAGAACAGGCTTGATCATACACTCGTGAACAAATGAAGTTCTTTCTCTGTGACTTTTGCCTTCTCTCTCTCTCTCTCTCTCTCTCTCTCTCTCTCACTCTCTCAAAATTTCTCTCACATCCCTCCATCCAGCATCTTTCGCCTTCATTTTCACACAGCTTCGCCTTTAGTCTTTAATCTCTCTCCTTGCTGTTTCTGAACATTTTTTCCTTCTCTCCGTATAATATGAAAACCCCCGTTCTCCCAGCTCTCTAACTACAGAACATGGTGAACTACATGTCACATAGTCTCAGCTCTTGACTACTGATGTGGGTGCCAGAAAGGGAATCCATTATTTATAGATGAGAACAAACTGGAATTACAGTCTGAATGATCCGGACTGAAAGTCGCAAATATCATTAAGAGTTTCCTCTTACATAGGGCCAGTGGACAGCCCTGAGCATTAAAGATGCCATAGAATACATTTATTTATCATTTTACGTTGTTTTCTGATGTCTACATAGAAGGTACATCAGGGTGTAAAAATGGCCAGAGCCATTTACAACCCTGTAATTGAAACAGACAGGAAAATAAAATCTACCCTGTGTAAATAAGATGGGTCGTCATACTATTTAGTTATCTATGCTAACATTAGACACTTGCAGTCTGCTAATAGCCAATGTTACCTATACTAGCTACTTGCTTTTGATCTTGACATCAACACAAAGTAGTTTTTGTTATTCACTACGAAAGTTTCAGTTAAAAATGTTCTGGCTTCAGAATTGAAATTCAGAAAAGTGGACAGAATCACACAGCATGGCTGCTGCTTCCAGGTTACTCTTGGGATTGTAATGCTAATAAAATTGGAACTGCTCCTCTCCTCAGTCTCTGCTGTGAAAAATGCTGAGTGAAGCCGCTCAATACTATCCAAGGTGTGAAAAACTGTCTGGAGTAAATGTGCAGAGCAAACTAACAACTGTGAATTGAAGTAGTCCTGGATCTTGTGGGCACTAAAGTTGACTTTTCCAGCCTGTTTTGTCTATTTTATGTTTCCACCTCAAACGATGCCACAGTTACATACTGGAGCCAATACAAAATGTAGCATTTAAGGTGAAACGCAAAATATGATTAGAAGCTGATGCCATTGCTGTTAACAGGTCATTGGAAAGGGTATGAAAAGTGCCAACATCACCTTCACAGTCTGGAAAGGTCTGCAGTTTTCATTTCTTTCACTTCACTTTCACTGGGCTAGATGTGAGCTGGTAATTGTAAATTTTGGGGGCATAAATGTTAATGAGTCAGGACTGCTACATAACAGTCCAGGATTTTGGCATTCGCCAGTTTTACTGCCTTCTTTTGCAAAAGCAGGATTTGTAATTGAAGGACGAGACAACAGTGTCTGAGGCTCACAGTATGTCAGTTCTATTCAACTATGCCAACATAAATACAGTTTCCATTCTATGGCCTCTTTAAATGATACATTTATACTTACAAACAAACCTTATGAAATACAGCAAATACAGAGCAGAAACACACTTTGTGCATCCATTCTCTACTTATCTTCTAAAAGGCAAATGGTGTATTTTTCCTCGGCTAATTATCTACTTACATAAGACGCTTTGCCATCTACTGCATGACAGATCCTCAATTTCAGTCAATTATATATTACAGAGTACAGAGAGGCACTTTCATTACAGAACCGAGAAGCATGGCTGTAGATTAAAGCACATTTCGATTCTGCACTATCCTCATCATTACTGTAACAGCCTGTCCTGCTTCTGGTCAGCTGGTCCCTGAAATGAGTGTTTCAAAAGCAATTCTCATGGCAGGAACGGAACTAAAGTAAGATGTGATTCATCATAACATTGTTTTCTTTTAAGAGCATTACAAACATCCTGCAGAAGATTTCAGTGTTGCTTGACGCTGCAATGTTATTCCGCTTTCTTTCCTTTTGGAAACCTAACAAGCTTAAATGACTAAATCTGCTTAAGCTTGCAGTATGCCTGCTGTAATTAAACATGTAAACATGGGACTAAAGCAAGAGGGCCTGCCTCATTAGCTGTGGGTCAAACTCATTTAAGAGACACACACAAAGGCATCATGTAAGTCTTGAGGCACAGGTGCAACTCTTACACCATACGTGACTTGCCATCTCCAAGCATAGGATTATTCATACAGTATATATGGAACAGCGTTTGTTCTTCAGCCCAACACTACACAGTATCACCCATTTCAGTGGAACATTGCATCACACGACCCTGCCGAACTCAGCACTGTACAGTTGAGCAACTCAACTCTGTTCAAAGGAAACATTTTTACACTTTTTGAGCAACTAAACTGCCTGAGTATTTAAGATGTGCGGCAAACTTTTTTTTTCATTCTTATACATCCCCCGGCCACTTTATTAGGTACATTAAGTCCTTATATATACCAGCTTCATTTACTGATATAGGATATATTTTGCAGTCACAGACTGCAGTTCATCTGTTTCTCCACATGCTTTGTTAATACCCTTTCACCCTGTTTGTCAATGGTCAGGACCCTCACATACCACAGGACCACCACAGAGAATTGACACTCATGACACTGCTCTATGAATTTAGGAACACTGAATTCAAAACAGACACATCACGGTTTCCACTTATGGATTACATGGACTGGGAAGTGAATGGTCAATAATGAAGCTTTAACAAAGCTCACATATTACTTCAGACTCCTTTAGTTCATAAAGCAATAGCAATTACATTTTCCATTATTTGGGCCCTTTAATAAGGAGGAGGTTTGAGCATCTAAAGCTATCGCTTCACATAAACTAACACCAGAGCTAACACTAAAGCTAACACTAAAGCTACTTCCAGGCCATCAAGACTCTGAATGGCTCGCACCCAATGGGCCTTTTCCTCCAACCACCATTTCAACACATGCAGATGACATAAGCATCTGACCAGTAATGTGGTCCCATGCTCATTCCTCTCTACAGACAGCACTGCTCAACTGTAGATCGTATCAGAATGCATCATTTCTATATAAGTAACTGTATTATTATTTTAAATATATATATTTGTATATGAGGATACCTTAGTCTCAGTTTAGCTTCTATTACACAGAACTGCACAGTATTGTCATTTGCACTTTTAAAATTAAAAATTAAGAGACCACCTCAAAATGATCAGTTTCTCTAGTTTTACAGTTTATGGGTTTGTGTTTGACCAAAATGAGCTGTTTTGTTTTATTCTATATGCTACTGGAAACATGCCTCCCAAATTCCAGATCAAATATTGCATTTTAGATCTGTTTATTTAGAAAATCACTAATGACCCTCCAGAAGCCTGCTTTTTGAACCATGCTCGCTCTGCATTTCATCCCAGCCACCGCTCGCCAGTCTTTCTGTAGGTCACTTGAGGTCATCTTACGGTGGTTAAGTGACATTCGAATGAGGTGGCGCTCATCACGGTCAGTAGGGAGTGGTTTTGGCCCTCTGCCAGTCTGTAGCTGTGTTGTCCTGTGTGTTTGCTGCTTGACCTTGTTCTTATGACCAGACACTCACTGTATCTGCCAGTAAAGCTAGAACCGAACCTTCTGTTCCTCACTAACAACCTGCTGTACATGTGGAGATCCTGATTTAAGAAGACACTGGAGTGGTCTCTTATTTATTTCCACAGCTGTATACACTTAGTATATAACATGATATATATATATATATATATATTATCATCCCCCAGAAGGAATCAACCAACAGGAATGAAACTTGGTGGGGAGGTTTGAGATCATGAGACATGCAAATGATTCAAGTTTCCCACTTGGCCGCACATGTGACGTAAGCAAGGGAGGGCCTCATCACGTACCTGAACGACTATATAAGGTCATCCTGCTGCATGTGCTTTCTGACTCATGGTCTTGTGTTGATAGCATCGTTTACAAGCGAAATATGCCTCAGAGAAGAGTTCAAAAGCAATTTCATCATTTGGAGTTTGAGTTTGAGAGAGGTTGCATCGTAGAGCTCTGGGAAGCGGAATGGTCTTATCGACGTATTATCATGCGGGTACTACCATTTAAGTGTCTACAGTGTCCAGGAGTGCAGATGTACAGTAATACTATATACAGTAAAGTGTCATATAGTGCAGATAAATGTACCTATGATTAAACAGAAGAGATTCAGTCCTCATCTGTCCTCTTCCCTCTTCCAGCCCCACCGGGAAGAGTTGTAGAGTCTGATGGCTCTTGGGACAAAGGATCTCCTGAGTCTGTCTGTAGAGCAGCTCTGTGACAGCAGCCTGCCACTGAACTTGCTCCTTTTGTCCATAATGATGGTGTGTAGTGGGTGCCCATCATCATCCATAATGGACAGCAGTTTTTGCAGTGTCCTTCTCTCTGCCACCTTCACCACAGAGTCCAGCTCCACACCTACAGATCCCGCTCACCTGAACCGCTTGTCCAGTTGCATCTCACCTCTCTTTTTAATGCTTCCTTCCCAACACACTACAGCATAAAAGAGACAGCTGGACACCACAGTCTGAAAGAACATCTGTAGGAGCTTCCTACAGATGTTAAAGGACCCCAGCCTCCTCAGAAACCAGAGCCGACTCTGCCCCTTTCTGTACAGGATGTCTGTGTTGGCTGACCAATTCAACCTATTATCCAGGTGCAGTCCCAGATACCTGTATGTCTAAACCATCTCTACGTCAACCCCCTCAATAAAGACTGGTTGTGCGAGTGGCCTGGCCCTGTGGCAGTGGATAAAAGAAGGCACACACCAGCACATGGTTCTGGGAGACCTACACAAAGAGAAAAAATGAATTGTCCAACATGCATGGAGTAAACAAGCAGTGGTAGAAAGCTGCACAACGCAGGACTACATGCACACAGACCGTTACGACGACTGCCTTTAACACCACGTCAGTGTCACCAAAGACTGTAATGGTGTGGTTCCAGACTGTCATGGAGTGACACAGAATAGCAGCTGGTCATCTTCAGTCCCACTTTTATCTTGGTGGAGACGACCAACGAATCCATGTGTGGAGGCACCGTAGTCAGCGCCAAGATGAACGGTTTGTTGTCATGCTTGTAGTTGTTAATGCCACTTGATTCACTTTCTAGCTCCCTTGACCATCACTGCTATCTCTCAACAACCAACAAATCCTACTCATGCTACCTTTAAGGAACGTCTTTCTCTTGTGATTGGCTGGTTCTCACTAATCATGTGGGGAGTGGAGTGGATTTAGGGCAGGTAATGAAATTTGGGCACCACAATAAAAAGAACAGCTTTCAAGTACAACTTGCCTTCATTCTTGCCAAAGAGCCATTGAAAGGAACCGGACCGCTTGTAGATATAAAATCACTATCATACATTTCTGCCACTGAATAGGCCGAAAGCTTTGGTCGTCTCAGCACAGGCAGAGTTGCCGCTAGTGGGCTGTTGTTTTACAGAGCCCCTGCTGCTGCTCTCCCTTGGAGTGGCTGGCTTTGCTGTGAAATAAAAACAACCCCAGATGATCATAATAGCATATCAGGTATTATACGTTCTTCAACAATAATTTTCCACCCCCTCTTATCCTAATCATTCTAAGTAATGTACTGCCAGTGTCGTTCTCAGGGCAGTTTTTCCTCAGAGAGTACTCAGAGATGGCCATGATTGGCTGAGATGCGTGTCAATCATAATTTTGCAAATAGTCAATTATATTAAAAGGTTGTAAGCTGAAAAAAAGAAAATGAGTGCATTCTCAGGATGTTCCTAGTTAAGTCCTTCAAACAGTCAGAAGAAAGAAAAGCTACATTCAATTCTTGTAGCAGAACGAATAAAAATGAGGAAGCAAAGCTACAAGTTCCTAATTTCTCTGTGATTAGGCCATCCTAAGTTTAAACCACTCCTCAGCTGTAATTGGCACTATAAATGCATTTGGACATTTGATTCACACTGAATGGAAAGAGTCTGTTAAGAGAGGCATCCATTAATCTACCACAAAACTTAGCTGAATAGCAATTGGCCTGTTGAACTGTAAGATGAATAAAGACAATGAATGCCTCCTCAGGATTGAGGCCTAGTCAGCTGAACGAAGTGACAGGATGATGGTCTTCAAAAACACAATGCCTCATGACGGTAAATGTTCTTTTTTTCTGAACAGGTATATTCCGTGTTTGAACATGTAAAATATACAGATGAAATAGTGAAAAACTGGATCAACCGTAAGTTGGCACCATTATTCAGGAAGGGTCATGTCTATGCATAGGTCAGTTCTGTTTATCCACAAATACTTTGTTGCTTTACACCCTAAATACATCAGGAAAAAACATGTATTTGCATAATAAAACAACAGAAGAATAAACTGTCTCTCATTATGAAGAATGCTTGTTTGATCCTTTGTTCTTTTCAGAGTACACAGCAGCCCCACACAGTTGAAGGTGAAAAGACAACAGACTGAGATATATGCTTGCTACAGTAAGATAACACTAAAGGCTTTGCAAGGCCTTTAAACATTGTTTGGTCCTTGAATCTGCCTACTTATGCACTTAAATCTACAAAGCCTCAACAACCATGAAATGTAAAACACAAATTCTTGTTTACATAAAGCCCTGGTGCACACTCTCATTTGTCCCTGAAAAAAATGGCCATTCACTTTGTTGTACGTAGGCTTGGTAGAGTAATGTGCATAAGCCTTTTATTGCATGGGATGTTCAAATAGGCATGAAATTAACAGGATTTTTTCTAAAGGCCAAGCTGCCACATTACTCACATGCGTTCGGTGAGCTGAGGTCTCTGGCTCTCTGAAGTCAGGACAAGTGGATTCTAACTTTGAGCGTGATATATTAGGTACGCACACCTAAGTGGGGTTCTGACAGGCTATGACGATTTGTTTTTGTTTTTTTCATTCTGCTTTGGGCAAAATGTCAGTTTAATAACATGATAACAAGGATCTCTGAGGACAATGCTGCATCTTCTATAATGCTGCACAAGCTGTTGACTTGAATAGAGGAAAAGTCAGTGTGCTGCTTGCCTGCTGCTTGCTGCCTCTCCAATGAGAACATTTTTAATTGTTGCTACAATGTTTACATAAATAGATAAAGTGTGCATCATTATGATTTTATATCTGTATACAAACATGACTGCCTGACTGCCTTGTCATGTCCATCGAAATATACCTATGTTATAGCTATACTCACTGATCATTTTAATTAGATCTACTTGCCATATAGAATCATTCTGTAGTTAACAATTAAAGACTGTTGTCCATCTGTTTCTCTGCATACTTTGTTAGGCCTCTTTCACCATGTTCGTTGATGGACAGGATCCCTACAGACCACAGGACCACCACAGAGCAGTGATCAACCGAAACTATCCAGCCAGCAGTGTCCTAGGCGGCAGTATACTGTGACAACTGATGAAGAACCAGAGGATGGACTACAGTCTGTAATTGTAAAACAGCACAGTTCACCTATACGGTGGGTAGAGCTGATAAAATAATAAATGGAGATATAAGATAAGTGTACATAGTAGAATGCCCAGTGAGTGCCAGTCAGTGCATCCTCTACAGGGAACAAACTTCAGTATGGTATTTTTCTGCTAACTTACATGTAGAATATAATTTAATTTAATTTGCTGCTAAAACTATTAACTGTGCCATCAGTTTGGCATAGGCAACATATATTTTTCCATATATTCATTGACATTAATATATACAGCATATATTTTGTTACCCCAGTTTGTTAAATTTAGCAAATAAACAGTAATTGTGTATTACAATGTGCAGGTTTCTGCAGGTTATTGTGTTCACTTACAACAAAATGTCATTTGACTTGAGGCATACAATCATTTTATATGACTTTATCTTCATGAGAGATTTTTTCTTGACCAAACCTGTCACCTGCGTAAAACCACTTTCCTTCAGTACACAGTATCAGTTGTTAGGTTGTTTCAGTTTATTAAATCAAAATAATTCAAAGCATTATTTAAAAAACAGGAAAATGATTGGGCTCTGAGAACTTAGTTTTCTATATTGGATGTGCATTGGAGGCATCATTTAAACCCTGGCAAAACCCCAAATGCACTAAGCTCTGGCACACACTGCCTTGCCTGGATTTTGTCAGTGTAAAAGCAGCTCTTCTACTGTCTCTAGAGGGTTAGTTATAACTCCGTGCTGTATCTTAATGCAGAAAAAGCAGAGGGTAGTAGGTAATACTCTGATTTGGGAAAAACGCTGATACGCAGATTTAAGGGTGTATTATTATGCTTCAATTCTACTCGGTGGCTCGTTGTCCTGTTGAACTACTTTTGTGTCACGTGCAGTCACGTGAGGTACGAGAGATGAGTTCCTCCAGACCAGTCTGCATGACTACTTCTTTCACTGAGTGCAAATCTGCTTTATTTTCAGAGGCTGTGTGAGCAGTTGGGGACTTCAGCTCCTCATACAAGAAGTAAACAGATGGATCATTTCCATCATCAAAACACAGAAACAGCCGAGCTAGCTCCTGGCGTTTAGAGCAGGTGTTGGTGTCACACTGACGTGATGAAGTGGGAGTTGTAAATGTATAATATGCAGCATATGGACCAAAACTTTTTGTGCAATATTATCCTATTATCAACCCCTTTTCTGAAATGGGATCAAAACAAGAAACTGTCATTTCATAATTCGGACAAAAGCACAAAGCATGGTTTTAATGTGTTGGCTATCCAACGTTACTGTATTTTGTAAACATAAACAAATTTGGAATTTGATGCCTGTCGCACACTCAAATACTGTAAGTTGTGAGCAAAAACCTTTAAAACATTCCACAATAAACAAGTGAACTGGTAACAGGTGAGGGATGATTGGGTATAAAAGGAGTTCCATCAAAGGCTCAGTCTTTCCAAGCAAAGACGGGTTGTGGCTCACTGGTTTGTGCCAAACGTTGTGACAAAGATTTTGAGATTGCAAAGAAATCTCAGTCAGTGTAGGGCAAGGCTGGAAATCACGGTTAAGCACTCAGACGGCAATTCATAAGAAACCATAATGCCACAGTGTTAAATATAGCCACAAGGACTTGGGAGTAGTTCAGAAAACTGTTGGTAAAATTAACTTGCATAATGAAGAGGAGAATCAGACAGCAACAATGATGACCATGGACTGTTGAGCAGCTGAAGTCTTGTATCAAGCAAGAATAGGCAAAACTGCAATAATTAGTACCCTCAGTTCCCATGCAATTAAAATGTGATTAAAGGGCCATAAAATGAAAGACTGTATTTACATTGTCATACATTGTCATAATGAGAGTTCAGTACATAGAAATGATATACTGTGAACCTCAAACACTGTTCCCTCCTTCAAGTACAAATCCCACAATTTTAATAAAGAATAGTAAAAGATTTGTAAAATCATACACTGTTATGTAACAGGCCAGATTCTTCCCAAACGTACATATACTAGCCAAGTTCCTGCTGAGCAGAAACAATGACAATGGATCAAAAGCAATGGCAGATTATATGCACAGAAATCTACCTTTCTAGACTGTAAAGGGGATGCCGGCACTTTTCACACCCTTTCCAAACATCTTTCAGAGGACATGGGTTATGTTTATCTTCAGAGAGGCTGAAGTTGGCTTCTTATGCGACAGTTTCTAAGTCTAATGCTCCATTCTACCTTAAATGATACAGCTTGTGTGAATGCTGGCCTTAAAAGTCATGGCACCATTTAAGGTGGAACAGAAAAATTTGTAAAACAAGCTGACGAACAGGAAACCAATTTATCTTTAAAAATATTCCTGGACCACTTTAATTCTGAGACATTTTTCAAACCTTGGACAACACTGAGGCTTCTCACAGAGCAGAGAGGGGAAAAGGTCTGCAGCCCAACTTTAAGTACCAACACAACCCCAACAGCAACCTGTAAGTAGCAGCCATACTGGGTGTTTGTATTCACTTTTTTCCATCATCTTAAACAGAACGTTTTATAGTGAATAACAACTTTAATTTGCTTAGTGCTGATGTTGAGGTTCATTTTCCTGCCTGCGTCTGTTTAGACATGCTGCTTCTAAACCAGCCAATCACAGCAGAGCTCATAAAAATATTCATGAGTGCACAATAAAAGGCAAAACAGGTCAGGTCTTAAACATAGAGTGTAAATGGGCTACAACTGCATCTGGGCATGTCAAAGTCACACACCTTCTATGTAGACATCAGAAAATATTTAAAATAGTTTAAAAAGTTAAAATAGAAAGATGATGTAACACAGTGGTCCCGACTCTTTTGATTATTGCATATTGTGTATAGAATCCGAATCCGAATTTGTCTATATTTACAACTACAACTAAGTTGGTCTTTGTACCTTCTTGTACTTTTTTCTTTGTACTTTGAACTTAAATAAAGATTCAAGAGAATTAACATTTAGTTATTCAGAGTAGTTTGATGTGAAATGGGTAGAGAAACATAGACATAGCACAGACTCTGATTCTATACAGTGGTGCTAAGTGAAACCTGCATGTGTCTTTATATATTAAGGTAATAACTGTAAAAGGGTAAGAATATAAAACAAACAAACGAAAATTGAGTACTATTTACCTTTCCCAACACCCTGCATATACCCCTCCATTATGAATATGTTTAAAGAAAATACATTTAAAGCCAAAACCTTCTCGAGATTGTCAAAATAGGAATGACACTTGATGGGTAGATTTGACACCATGAGACATGTGAATGATTCAAGTTTTGCACTCAGCTGGTCATGTGACATATTTCATGTAATAATTTTTCCTTCTGAGCTTTCTGGATCTTATCACCACCACTGTGAACAATCTCAGAATAACTGATTTACAGCCGAATAAAAGATTTCATTATGTAGACACCCATAAACTCTTTAAAGGTATAAATACAATTATAAGATAAAGTACGCAATTCACAACATGCCTTAACAATTCAGTGTTGTCCTTCATATAAGCAGAAGTGAGCAAAATATTGAGCAAAGGCTGGTTTGATTTTATTTACATTTTTATTCATAATAAATTATTTATTTGTCTGGTCTCAGCACCCTTCATCCATAAAGTGCTGCAACCATCCAGGTATCTCTATATGCCTCTTGGAGGCAAACAAAACATCACAGATGTTCTCTCATTCTTCCGACAAGCAGGCAACCCAGCGGAAGAAGTTCAGGAAAACTAGTCTTTGTAACCTGCAACTCGGAATCCTCTCCTCTCTGGTATCCGTGGCTGTGGCCTCTCACTGCAGGGCAGTGACACAGAGAAATGAAGCAGATTGGTGTTAGGAATGCTCAGCAGGCACATATCTCTGGTCATTTCAGAGATACTGCAGTACAGATGGAAGGGCTGAGCTGCAGAACGCCGCTGTTGTTTACTGACAGAGGCCCAGCAACCCCCTACCTCTATCCTAACCTTATCCATTATAACAGAAACCCCCTATTTGATCCCAGAACAGTGGAAAAGGCATTGTCCTTGTGATGTGTGCTAAAGCGCAGGGGGCAGAGCAGCAGGGAGAGGCTGAAACAGATAAATTCTGCCCGGGTTCGAGGTTAACAGCCTGTCACTGCCACATTCTTATCAGATCACCCACGATCGATGGCAGAGTCAGCCGTAAACACAAACACATTCATCTCCTTCTGTACCATCGCTCACATCTTTACACCACAGGTTATCTACACGTGACATCTGTGGGTGAAATATCAGTGACGTGTCATTCAAGTCATATTTCATTGGGTAACAATAGCCGGTTAGATGATAAGGCATCACACAACGGACGTCATTTTGTTCAGATCAAAAGAGCAACACAAACCCATCTGTATTGTATATACACAGATGCTTGACTACACATTACAATATATTAATTATTAATCCAGATTATACATACAAAAAATGTTTCCACTGCATAATCAGGAAAAGAAGCGACTGCTGATTTTGAATCAAAGAGTTGCACTCTCACTTTATTCTTCATTTATTATTCATATATCTGATTCTTTTTCAAGCTACATTCTGTTGATTAAGCAACAAGCTGCCACATTGATATTCCACAGAGAAATAATCCTTTTATTTCTAACTACAGCCTGTGTTATTTGTCCCTTCAGCATTCCAGTCACTTTTTAAAGTTTTAGGGCATGGTCAGGATAAAAGCACCATCATCTCTCTTAACAAGCTTCATAAAATGTGAATAAAGTTCAGATTCTTGAAAAAGTGCTTATTTAAAAGTGATATCTAAAAAAGTTAGCCTGAAAGACTTTTTTGCTAGTTCACATTCCTCCTCATATGAAGCACAATGTATCATATCATATATCAGCTCAGATAGCTCAGAGGCCCTCCCTCACTAGGAAATGCATCACAGTATGGAAGAAACATCTGTTATGATTCCTAATTCATATTCACTTAAAAACGGAGAACTACACTTGAGTTAAGTTCAGATCTTCTGAATCATTTCAGAGTCAAGATCAATCAGAGATCTTGCTGCATTTTCCTTTCATACAGTGATGTATATTTCTGAGTGAAACGTACTATCAGATTGGGTTTCTGACTGATGTTGACATTTTGAAATGTTTCAGAAGAGCTGTACTTAATTCAAGCGTAGTTCTCTATTTTAACTTTTAACTTCTAACTTTCATACTTAAATATGAATTAGAATTCATGACAGTTTTCTTCCATATCATGATGCATTTCCAAGTGAGAAGGGCCTCTGAGCTGATATGGTATGATGAGTCGTCCTTCATATGACTTCATAGGAATGTGACCTAACAACCTACACGAAAAAGGGTGAATTGTCTTTCAGGCTAACTATAATAAACATTTAATTTGATATGCGACGTATTGGTGTATTTCTGAGTGAAACACAATTTTATCTGTCTCAATATTGTAGCTTAATGAAAGATGAGGGGTGCTGGGAGTGGAAGGTCCTTCACCCACTGGTACATGGTGATACTAAACGTTAAATGAAGTTGTAAAGCATCGTTACTCCGAACACCATTTTACAGGCCACAAATACTTGTTGCTAATACTGGAGAGGTAATAGAATAATGGTTCTCAAAATCACTGCTGAAAACTATAATATTTGAAGCATGTTTAACTCATCTGCTTGACTGCTTGGCTGTGAACTCACACAAACCCACTTTCTATAGCCTTTACTGAGTGCAAGACAATGACTAAAGACTAAAGGGGGCTGAGTCCATTTTAACACCAAGTCCAATTGAAGCAAAACTGAGTCAAGACCGAGTCCAGCTGAAAGTGAGACCCAAAAAATTAGGTCCTCTTCAAGACTAGGCCTTAATTAGTCTCTTTCCTTCCACAAAACAAACCTGTATGTACAAAAATAACTACATAAAAAATTATAATAAAATCTTCTATTTATATACACAAACATGATATGGATTGAATGTTTATGCATTTAGTGACCACTCTGAAGGAAACCTTTTATTTAAACCAACCAATGCCCACTCTTAATTAATCCAACTAATGCCACTCTCAATTCAACCAATGCCCGCTCTCAATTAATCCAACCAATGCCCACTCTTAATTAATTCAACCAGTGCCCACTCTTAATTACTTCAACCAACGACCACTCATAATTAATCCAACCATTGCCCACTCTTAATTAATTTGACCAATGCCCGCTCTCAATTAATCCGACCAATGCCCACTCTTAATTAACCCAACTAATGCCACTCTTAATAAATCCAACCAATGCACATATTGAAATCTCTGATTTCATGCAAATAATCATTACTCTACATAGAGTGAACCTATGCTTGTATTATAAAATATTATGAAATGTGATAAAAACAACACCTTTCTGTTTTTGTCTTAGTGACTCTTAATGATCTTTCTTTGTCAGTTTTGACATCAAAATTATATAAATATATATTCTGATTCCTTTCTGACAGAAATGACAAGTCAAACTAAAGACTAAACATTCCAATCAACAATGCCATCCATCTGACCTCAACATCTTAAATCTGCACATCATCTGCTTGAATAATCTGCCCTTGTTATAAAAAAGAACAGTACAATACAGTATACAGAAAACCTGTGAGATTTTACTGCCAGGTTCAACGTCTATCAGATTTTAGAAACATGCTTTTCAGACTGTAAATCAGCCGTCTTATCCGACATCACTACATCACAACAATTTAATATCAGTGCACAAGCCAATTATGTATGTATGACAGTGATAAAAAAAAATATCAGCATAATACAATAGTTTCTGCCTTTCATGTATTTTTCAGATGGCTACTGGTGGTTTGTCAAAACTGCTGTTTCTAGGTTGCTGGAGTTTATCGATCCCCGGTTCAGCTTTAAGATGCAGAGCAATGGATGTGCTCCCTGCAGGAGAGAAATCAGCTACTGTATGATTTTGAAGCTGAAGCTCTGTAACCTGAGGGACAGTGTAAAGGTTAGTTCCATCACACTCCATCAAAAATTAACTCACTGCATTCCCCTGCGGCTTCTCGTCTCCAACCCCCCCGCAGGCACCAAATTACACAAGAGTTGAAAGAACGAGACGATCAGGCTGCTTGGCTTTGATACACAACTATCATGAATTCAGCGGATTTGAGTAGAATGAAGAATGTGGAAAGAAGTGCGTACAGCCCTGTTTCCTTCTACAGATAAACATCCTTTTGTTCGGTACAGCAGCACACATTTGCTTCCAGCATCCATGCTGTCTGGAAAAGGTCACCACATGAAGGTCTCAGCCTGGCTCAGCCTTTACCATTCCATAGGTGTGTGATCATCTATCACCTCAGTGACACACTGCGGATGAATGGAAAGGTTATGGGGAAATGCATTGGAGGAAATTGAAGCATTTCTAGAAGCTCCTGGAAAGCAAAGAACTGCCATTTCTACCGTTTCGGATCATCTACTTGCTGCTATTGACCATCACTGATACTGTTTGGAAGTGCTTTACAGATGTACAGCCTCATATTTCGCATTCAGCGGGTGCTGGATGCAGAGAGTGTCTCTGTTGCACACGATATTAAAAATGGAAAACAAAACAAACACAACCTTTTATTGCTGCCTGCGGCGTTTTAATATAGCGATTTGAAAAGCTCTCAGCCAAAATGAACCCCAAGGAACTGTAGCTCATTTTTTTTCCACACTGATGTAGGAGTTTTTATGTAAGTCTGTGCTTATAATGGCCCCTCTACTGTTCTCACGTATCCCTCTTTTTCATATATTAGGTGGAATTAAAACCATATTTAATGTGCCCCTCCCCCTCACACTCTTTCAGAACCTTATATAAGTAAACAAATTAAAGGCTTAGCATCTTGTGTCAGGCATGAAGGAGTTGCATTAAAGAGTGTGATTCACACTAAAGCAGCACCTAGTTTAAAAAAAAGAGGCCTGTCTCTGTTTTCCCGGACTCTTTGGCAACATGCAAACAGCTGAATGATGCGCAAGCACTGTAACCTTGGAGCAAATGCAATTATGATTTGGCCCTTTCTCGAAAAAACAGGGCAAGCGGAGCACCTCAAGATTCCCCCAAAGCCGTTATTACTGAATAATGAATTGTGGTCAGAAATGATGGCAAATCCTTAATCTTTATAGAGATCAGACGCAATATCACAGCACCTAAACAGCCCAGAGGTATTCACGTAGATTCAAATTTAAGAGATCTGTCAGCCTCCTAATAATCCCCCACTTCTGTTTACACCTTTATATAGAAGCTGATATCAAATATCAAAGACGCAGCACACCACCATACAGGACTCCTGCCAAACTAGCTGTGAGATTAATCTGAACATAATCACACTGATGCAGTTTCCAGTGATTTATGATTGTTTATGTTTATATGGTTGGGTTTCCAGGCACTGAGGGATACAGGTCCACCATATGTCCAAAAGTTTGTAGACACCTGCTCATCAAACCTTTCTTCCAAGATCAAAGGTAATAACCCCCTGGTGCTGCAGTAACAACCTCTACTCTTCTGGACAGCTTTTACAGCAGATGTTGGAACATCACTGTTTGTTTGCAGCATGAAGAGCTGGAAACAACCAGAGGGCAAAGTCACTTTAGTAACTTAGCTGGTCACAAAATTATAACATTAGTCAACATATGCAACACAGATCAACACAGATTTCACATTATTCTTCTTGTTGACTCAATAATAAAGTGCCATTTCAGAATTGGATCTGCTGGTTTATCTTTCTTTTCAATATTAATACAACATTAAGAGAGAAAGAGAAACAAGAGAAAGGGAAAGAGCACTGATGGTCAAGCGAGCTAGAGAATGACTGAAGGGAGGGAACATATTCCAAAGGGTGAACAAAACAAGAAATCACAGAAATACAACTTAATTTTATTTTAATCACATGGGATAATAAACATTCTCCAACCATCAGTTTACTGCCAATCAAATCTTTGTCATTGTTGCTTTATTCTGTGAAGATTAATACCTTCTGTTTCCTTTGTTACCCCATTCTTAAATGTTCAGGACCAACACAGAGCAGGTATTTTTTGGGTGGTGGGCCATTCTCAGCACTGCAGTCACACTGAGATGGGGGTGGTGTGTTAGTGTGTGTTGATCTGGTACAAGTGGATTAGACACAGCAGTGCTGCTTTTTAGGGCTGCACAATATATCGTTTCATACCATCATCGCAATGTACGCATGTGCAATACTTACATTGCAGGACGTGCAATGTTAAGTAAGACAAATGAAATGAAATGTCATGCTACAACTTTTGTGCTGCTTGATACAAAAGAAAAACCTGCACGATTTCTTGACTCTGATTTAGGGCTTCTCAGATACATAGAGAAGAGTAGTCACAATGCTCACATACTTTGGTGTTTGGTACACTGAAACCAATTATAGAGCACTAAAGTTCAAGAAAACATGGTTCACAGAAAAAGTAATTTCTCAGCTACACTGTTATCATTTTTAACCGAATTATTTTACAATAAATAATGACTGTAAAATTGATGTTCAACCCATCTGGTGAAAATCCCTGAATATTTTTCATAATTCAATATATATCCTGGGAAAAAAATGATTGCTGTGATGTCAGTTTTTTTCCAATATTGTGTAGACCTTCTGCTATTTAATTAAAACCCTTCACACACTTTGTTTTAGGAGCTGAACTTAAAAGGTAGGAGATTTGACTTGTTCACCCACAGGATATGGTAAAAGGCTGCCAGCAAAGCAAGTGTGTGCTGAGATACAAAAGATAATTGATAGATATATGGTATCTTACAAATCATTAGCACC
The DNA here is from genome assembly GCA_034552555.1 of Semaprochilodus insignis. NCBI lineage: Eukaryota > Metazoa > Chordata > Actinopteri > Characiformes > Prochilodontidae > Semaprochilodus > Semaprochilodus insignis. The sequence goes on from CM067479.1 coordinate 35,066,757, forward strand.
AACAGGGTCTACAACATTTCATATGCTTACATTACAGAGTGGAGTGCTGATGGCAGAGATTACATTTCAAGGCCATCCAGATCACGGATGCTGAAAGTAAGGCCTTTACTATATATACTATATCTGCAAACACAAACACTCCAACAGCACACATACACAGATACAACTGCCTTCGTAATAGAAACTCCATCATAAAGCAGCCTTCATGTGTTTAGCAAAGGTGCAGGGTTTTGCTGGACCCGTACGTGATGATAACACGGGAGGATCTGTCTTTTTGCACGATGCCAGTTGATTTGTCCACAGGCAGCCCTGGGAGAGCACATCCAAGTATTGATACATGAGTTAAACACAGCTTGCAGCGTAGGGAGAAGGCTCCTTCTGTTTACTGCAAGATCAATGCACTCACAACTTGCACGGAGGAGGAGGTCACTTTGACAGGCAGAGAGAGAGAAAGAGAAAGAGAGAGAGAGAAAAGAAGAGGCATCTCTCATCTTTAAAGGCAAATCACATCACCAGCAGCCTCTATGTTGAGCTGAAATCTCCAGTTAACACTGCCTAATGGATTGACATTGATTAGTTCTTAAAGAGATGTCATTCTTTAACAGGTGTGTCCTGAGAGTGCTGTTGGTTCTTCCTGTTTCTGCCTTTATGGCCCGCAGACCCGATCAATATGACAATCTGCATGGCTAGGTAGGTGAATTAAAATAGCATGTTCTGCCTCTCCAGCAGGATTTGCCTTTACTCTTCATGCCTGTGGAAAGGTGAATGTGAAAGATCTGCTGCCAAATGATTTGACTTAATGACTGTGTCAGCTTTTCTGAGAGCTAATACAATGCTCATGTCAACCGGCTTTATTATAGAACTAATATTGCTGTCATTAAAATGCCATCAAGGCAATATATTTTTTGTGTGTGTATTTTGTTTGTAGCTAGGATCGACCCCAAGCATTAGAAATGTCAGAACCATCTCATCTAATGACACTGGGAGCTCTGGATGAAATATTTAATATTTTTCTCCTGGGGCAGCTCATTTTTAATAAAAGCCTAGGCACTTTTTTCCTATCTGTATTTATATGGAGACAAATAGAGAATATCTAATATCGAACAGAATTACAATAAAACAGATCTTAATTATTCATAGCTTGTAGGGCTGGTGTGAGAATTCTCACTTGCAATAGTAAACAATTCCATTGGAATGCACTGTAGTATTGCAATAATCCTGCAATCTTAAGCAATAACTTTGAAAATGAAATATTTATAGCATTTGCTAGAAATATGTCTTTTTGCTATATCGGTGCCTATGACAATGAACCTGGGATGCCATATTTTTCTTAGGCACATCCAATATCTCACAGCACCATTTTACCAGCACATTATTGGCTTTATATTCTAGACATCTTAACCCTGATGTCATATTTTCAATCACATCCTTTACAAATGCCCTGCACATCTGAACAATGTGAATTAGCTCATTTTAGCTTTATCTTTGCCTTACTCTCTATGGTTAAGAGTAGAGAGAGAAGAAAACATATTCCTCCTTTTCCTATGTCTTGCAAATCCTAACCCTTAGAAATCTGGGTTTAGGCATCCTAAGTGGCCCTATCATCAGGGGATTGTGAGTTTAGACCCTTTCAATGCCACAGCCATCTGTGGTCAGGGGTTCAAGACAGCATGCTCAGCTTTTAATCTCTCAGTGGGTAGCATGGTCCTCCTACTCCCCCCATCACTCAGCACCATGTGGGCAGGGAGCTATGAGTGAGAAACAGCGAACATAAATTTTCACCATTCTTTCGTTACTACTGTTGAAAACTGCCAACTCTAAGAGCTAAACACCTCGACAGCATCTTAGAGGTGGATGAACAGGCTTTTTACGCCAAAGGACTGGAAAAACAGACATGACATCCCCACAGATGGTGGGAGAGCATTGGCATGGGCAGGGTGAGGTGGTACGTGCCCATGCTGAGGCTGGCACAATCAGTCACAGTGGCAGGAGTGTAGGGGGAGACGTCTTTCAGGTGCCAGATAGGAATTAGCACACCACCCAGAGTTTCACAGAGCTATAGGCTGACTAAAAAAGCTTCCTATTGTCTACTGTGTGTTTACGTCTGTAAGTATTTATGTGTGTGTGTTTGTGTACACTGTTTTTTCTGTCAGGACACAGATTGAGCTAATCTCAATCCAAGTGTGACGGGATTATAAGGATTTGCGAGCTGGAAACAAAGCGTAAGGATCTTCACAGACTAAATGAGTGTCATTCTAGTCCTCTGAAACGCTGAAGAATGGGTCCACAGAGGGCCTTTTACTGGAGAGAATCACTGCAAACACCCTTAACTGAGACAAAAGCTCTCTGCTGATTACTCGCTACAGTTTAAGAGGGATGCTGCTCTCGCTCTCCTGAGGGCCATTATGAGGACACTCAACTTTATGGAGTATAGAGAAATGATGCTGTTTCTCTCAGACAGCACTATGGGGAAACTAATATCAGGAAGGTTGAAGAGGAGAATCAAAGTAGTACTAGAGAGGACTTAGAACCACCCTAGCATCACAACTTTTTGACAAAGTGTAATTTATTAAATGAAAAGGGATCCAGAGTGCAACATATGACCTGTGAGTTTGACTAGACATCTAGGATATTTGTGAGTGGAATGTGAATCTGAGATTCATGCACAAGACCTAATTGCCTTAAAACACTCCGAGATGAAGTTGAATAACTCTTTGTAAATCACCACAGAATTAGTTATACTGACAGAAAGGTAATCGGCTAATTGCTAATGGTACACTGCATTTAAAGAAGCAATATGTCAAAATTCTAGTTGAAAACATTTCAAGATTAACAACAATTATCAGCAGAACATGAAGAAATAACAGTTTGACAGTTTGCCAAAGACATCTATGTCTTATGTTGCAGAGATTTCTAATGAAGTTAGCATGCTAACCAGCTAGCCCCGGCCTGTCCTGTCTTGTAATGTGATCACCTGTTGTTAGGAGTATGAATTTGACATTTGCATCATCCTTCACATTGCTCCTTTAATGCATGCTGTAGTTCAGAGGTCTTCAAATTCAGACCTTAACTCTAGTTTCTATTCCAGGACTAGAATAACCACTGGAAGTTAATAAAACTGTTGGTATATCTAAACGGCCACTGAGCAGTGATTACAAAATCCATGGCCAGAAATTGGGCCCGGGATCTGGATTTGAAGACGTCACATTACCAGGTTAAAGTGGCACAAATCTGGTTTTCCACATCTGACACAGATTTGATCTCTTCGGCACAAGCGCAAAAATGTGATCTTTTCAAATTAGATCCGAGCCGCTTGGATGGGATTCACATCCAATTTGTGGCCTTACAGACATAATGAGACTGGTCAGCTCAGAAATCGTTTTCTTTTCGCTGGTCATGCATGTTCATATTTCTGCCATCGTCCAGTTTTAGAAGCGTGCCAGCAAAAGCTAATATGAAGCCAAGTGACAGCTGCTAAAGCAATGCATCTGGCCTTTGTTTGCTTTCTTACCCGAATTATAAACAGTCGACGAGCTGTTTGGAGCAAACAATCTTTGTGATTAAAGCTTGTGCCACTTGTTATTGCTGTTCATGACGCATGTGGATGTTACTGATTAGGATGTGTGCATGAAGGGAATTTCTGGCAGAGAACATATATAGGTTACTTACACACTCAAATGAGAACCATCAAGGCAGAAAGCAAAAAAAAAAAACATCAGAAGTAAGCAGTACAATGTAATATGAACATAGCCTTTGTTGCTGCCTCGAGTTCCAGGCGGATATAGAAGAGCATGCGAGGTAAATGGTTCCAACCTCTAAATACACAATGAGAGAAACACATGCACAGAGAGAATCAAACAGTGAGCATCTGCGTGAGCATTTAGCAGTGGAATTCACGCATACTGAGGACAGACTGAGGACCTCCTGCTGTGGACCGAGAAACAGATAATGCTACTATTCTGTCCAAGCTCTGTGCCAATAAATGAAGGATTAGGACTAATCAGCTCAGAGGGCAGAGCTATCAATGGATCAGACTAGGTTTACATGCATACAAAAACAGAGATATGAATAGTCTGTAAAACAGAATCCAAGGGCTGCTTACATAGAGACTTCATAACACATGCATAAGCATTGAATACTTATGAAACAACATTTTAGTAATTCTAAACAGCTTACGCCTGTAATTGCAAAGTGACATGTGAGGTTCTGTGAAGTAAATATTAAAAAGGGCCTTAAATAAAAGTTATGGATATACATTCCATTTATAACACCTTATGAAGGACCATTCGCATCATGATTTAACAGTTCAGGGTGGAGCAGCACCCTTATATCAATTCAACGTAATTTGCTTCATCAGATGGAATCTTATGATTATTGGCATAAACTGGTCACAAACATTTGTGTATTGCGTTATAAATGTGTTTTTCAATGCTTATGCATGTGCTATGAACCCCCTATATAGGAGACCTTCAAAACAAGTGTTGCCATCTCATGTAGATGCATTGGTGTGTGTTCCAGTTTCATAAACCAACTAAACCAGTGGTCTCCAACACACTTCTTGGAGGGCTTCTTTCCTGTAGAGCCTTGTTCCAACCACAGTTTGCCACATCTGCCTCAGCTAGTCAACCCCTTCCCAAGTCCCTAATTGACTGGATCAGGTTTAGAGAGTTAAGTAAGGGGTGGGGCAGCTTATTGGATACAGATTAGAACTAAACTCAAACAGCAACAGCAAAGTAGCTCTCCAGGATTAGGGTTGGAGACCACTCTTCTAAGAACTTAGACTATTGTGTACATGCAAACATAGCAACTCTCTTGCCCCATTTTCTCTCTCATATCATTCCCTTTTGTTACATTAACTGTTCTTTCCTTCTTCTTTTCCTTTTTTCATCCCCTTCTCCATTTCTACCCTTTCTTCTCACTACCCGTGCCCCCACCCCTACATCCCTCACAGTGGTGGAGGTGCTGTTACACCAGAGAATGATTCAATGACAAAAATCCTGGCAGAGCAAAAGCAAATGATTGTGCAGACTAGCGAAGAACACAACAGGTAGATTAGTTCACAGCAGACATTTGACAGGCATACTTTATGGAGCCACTGTTCGATACTATATCATGGGAGGCTGCATGTAGCTTGACAGCTAGCGGGGTGAGAAAAAGCACATTAAATAATCGTAGCTGGGCCGAGTCAGCCCGTAAGCTGCAGAACCCCAGTCCCCCAGGTGCTGCTAGCTGTTGAGCTAAAGTCAACATCTGTACATCACACACCTAGGCTGGATGTGCTTGGAAACAAAAGTCTGACTTTGGCTGCTGCTTACAACTCCATCATTTTCCTTGCTTTTAAAAGCTTGCTACATTATCACCTAGAGAACAGAAATAGAATACACTTAGGTCCTAAGGTTCTACATTGTATGCACCAAGTATCATGCACAACAAGGAAGAGGCAGAAAAATGCTCATTGGCATTCACAAACTCAAACTTGCATCAGACACGTGGATAGATTCTTTATGCATAAGTACTGTTTATCATTACGGTGTTGTTTATATTCTCTTACTGTCCCTATGTTTGTTGTTTTGCGAGATTTGCGATACCTCTTGTTTTTAAATCCCTAATCAGCAATTGCTGAAAGAATGCCCCATGGCACCCCGGGACTGGCTCCGAGTTTATTAGCACAGCGTGGTCCACATACATAGGTGAATTTTAGTGATTGCAGTTTTGAAGTGGTGTTGTTCAGACTCCTCTGCTGTGGCAACAACTAGCCTGATTTGAAACTCCAATCAAGGCAGTTTAAGTATCAGTCCTTTTTGAAGCTACAATACACATGACATTTTGCACATTTCAATAAGAATGAGGCAGCAGTTAACCTCTTTTGTTTGATTCTTTCCATTTTAAACACATTTCAGACGTTATTTATCCAGCCATTGACGGAGTATGCTAACAGCAATTTGCATTTAAGTTGACTTTAAAACTGCCTTGATTTGGTCTTCAATACAAACTATCACATTGTGCCTATTGTTCCATTCAGGAAGCAAAAAAAAAAAAACATCAGGTGGTAAAAACCTGGGATATTTCATTTTGACTTTTATTGCTGTAGCCACTGGAGCAGATGGTGTTATCAAAACAGCATAGGTAGCTAACTCACCAGCTCAGAGCATGAAAGCTGTGTCTACCGAGGCTGCCTGTGAGCTCATCAGGGTTCCCCTTTAAAGTGAAAACGTTGTAAAAGGGATAAACTAGCTTCAGAAATTGAAATGAGCATGTTTGCTTTTTATGTGCAAGTGCATTTAGAATAAGACATTTTTCACTTGGACTCACAAGTAGACTTTTACCTTCACTCAAATAATTGATGATCAAGGTTCCTTCACTTGGACTTGGGTGAAGGATCCCGGCCGTTTTCCACCATGGTTGCTGACATACTGCCTGCATTGTTTTCAATAACAGCTTAGAAGTGCCGTCTGCGCTCCAAGTGCTTGTTTCATTGAAGGTCACATCGCAACGTTGGTCAGCACACAGTTTCCTAACTCCTTACATACATCAAAGGGCCACAGAAGGTTCTTTGATGTCTGGTACAGAAGTGTTAAAGGGGGAAAGGAAAATGACGCATTTCTCTGCTTCTCTCTTTCTCTCTCAGCCTGAAGGCTGGAGACGAGGATGACAGTTCAGCCCACGTTGTATCTCAATTACAGCAAGTCATTCTGCCCAATCCCACACAGTGAAGAGTACTTCTTTAGAAATAGGCAGCATTAGCATGAGACAGCTATATGACTAAGATCACCCATGCATACGGCCAGAAACAGCTGATCAGCTCTCTTTTTATTAACCCCTTAAACTGCAAGCTTATTATTATTCAGTTAAGTAATGTTAGGGATTTCTGTAAATGGAATTACACTATCTGTATTATAATCTAATAGTAATATAGCTGGGTACTTTCAGTCACCTTTGGAATACTTCTCTCTTAAAGTCATATAATCAAGTAAAGAAAAGTCAACTTCAATGCCATAGAAGGCAGGTAAACTGTATTTTATTAGACAAATTGACTATAATTGATGTATAATTATCTGTGCTTTATGTTCTCATGTTGACTCTCTTTAAAATGTCATGACATATTTAGCTGGAGTTAATTATGTATTTGAATAAGCAATGTGTAGTTGGGAATTAAAAATTAAATAGATCTGCATAAAATGTGGGAACTTCAGCCGTAGATACACAGCTAACGTTTTGCCAAACGGACAATGCTAAGTGAAGTAATCTATCGCTGTTCAATGAAAAAAATGTATCTCTATTTTTGTCCATTTTTACTTTTATGCATCATTTGAATACCGCAGCTGCTGTTTACACTGTGTGAGAATCTCATGATGACTGGACCAACAGAAATGGCCCAGAAGTGCTTGGAAAGATGTCTGGTTCCACTGACTTACATTAAAATTGAATTAGGTTTTCGCTCTCTCCTGTAAAGTTGCCATTTTGGAGATACTTGCTTTTCTTTGGACAGCAACAATATGGAAATATCTGAAGATGACATATTTGTATGGTGTAAGTTTGGCAAGCCATGATTCTGTAGGTTAATTGGTAGCACTGTAACCAGTGTTGGTTGTTGTATTACTAATTACTTATTAAATAAATGCATTATTAACAGTAATGCATTACTTTACTAATTCATTCCTTGTTCCTTGTAAAAAGTAATTTGTTACAGTACTCGTCGCGTTACTTTTGCATTACTATGCAACATCACCAGAGATTAGGGATGGGCGGATTGATACCTAAATATCAATACTTATGATCCTGGCGTCTACTTTTAAGAATTGGTTATTAAGAATCGAATATTATCATTTATTTATTCCTGTACTACAGTGATTGTATGTCCTATCTCTCAGTGAACAATAAAATAGCAAAATGCTGCTTAAAATGACAGCGTAGAACAGGAACTACCTTTCCCTCTACCTTTTCCCCCTGCTCCCAAATGTTTTTAATTGGTAGGCACTCTTGCACTAATTATCAGTAGACTCACAAGCAAGTAATTTAAGGTGTAACATGGCTCTTGTAAATAACGCGGTACATGTGACATACACTACCACTAAAACAACCAGCAGATAATTAGATATACTTATTCTTTATTATCTGGCATACTTTTAATAAATGTAATAACAAATGTTTCATTACGAGCTGCACTCCTAATTTGCATAAAGTTAAACTTCACTGAAGTTCATCCTGTCACCAACATTCAAGCTGCCTCCTGTTGCCAGAATTGGCCAGCTTTCCTAGAAAATGAATGCACTCCAGCTGCTTTGTTGCACCACGTTGCTGTTGAGGTGAACGCAGGGCCAGTAACTGTATTGTGAGTACTGACCTTAGGAACAGTAACACGTGACATCACTGTATTACAGGAGAATGTAATGTCATTACAGTAATGTGTTACTTTGTGTTTGGTTCAAAGAAACAGGGGGCATTTGCAAAATTGTAGCTGGATAGTTCCTAGGCTAAAGGCATGCAGTTTTTATATATGGGTATGGCATGGTGAGGAAATAAAGTAGAACTACTGTTGCTGTAGAATTGAAGTTCTATTGTCTCTATGTCTCTTATGTAGAACTGTAGTCAGTTTCTTTCAACTCCCCGTTCTGCTAGGAACTTAGAGGAATTCTAATCTTTATTGCATTTTCCACATTACACCTAGAATGAAACTCTAACGCTGAAAAATTCACAAGAGCGTTATAGAATTCTGCTGGGGTCTAAATCACATTTGCATAAAATCCTCAACGCACACTGAACCCACCACGTTATTTAATGCAGCGTCGCTTTGAGCAGCATCCAAAAATTTTAAAGCATTATTTTTAATGGGGGTACCCACACTGGTGCCAACACAGCACATCAACATGGAGTACTGTTCAGTTCCCCAGTGCGTCACAGCACGCCGCACTGCATTTTGCTATTACTACATTCGATTATAGCAATACTGCGACCAGAGAAATCCACAGTAGATCACATGTGACTTGAAATTTACACTGAGAACGGCAGCCAGTCTTTAAGCTAAACAGACAAATACTAATGGTTTATTCCTCTGCTCACTATCCTAGGGAAATAGGGAATGGGGTGTGTATGACTTGACTGAGGGTATCGTTCCTACCTGTTAAGTTTAATGTTTTGTAGTTTAGTTTAACACCCTTATTTCATTCTTAGAATATTTGACTCTTGAGGCTGCCCCTCACATTCACCAAGCTCCAACAGGGATGGAGCACACAGCCATAAGCCACACAAGCTGAAAACGGCTTCTCCCTGCTTTTCTTTCTGTTCCCTGGGGAAAACCCCTCTCTTTCTCAAAAGCCTTTGGTTAAAAACTCTCGCTGAAAAAAATCACTGAAAAGTGTAAAACGCTGTGAAAGCTCTGTCCCTCCTCTATGCGATCCCTTGTGTAGACCATTAGTATTGGAAGAAAAGAATAACAGGCTTTCACTTTACCCAATGGCACCTCAGCCACCCCTACAAAACTAGGCTTCACTACCACATGCAATCTCAGCACACTCCACACAAACCATGAATACCAAGTGGAACAGCCACACATCAATGCATGCGGCGAATCAGTTCCTCCAAAAACACCATGCACATCTCCAATCCTCTAAACTCAACCTACAATAAAGCATTGTCTTTCAGCTTGAAATAGCCAGTGTGTGCAGACACAGTAAACCGACGGCAAGCTAAATAAGTGATGCCGAAAGATTTATTTAATTCAGCGTATACTAGTACAGTGTAAAGATGAACCTGCCATTCATCAGTTCACTGTTGATGTATAAGCGATCTGCTTTGTGACGGTGTGACATTACACAGCGCAGTGCTGTGTGGCACTTCGTGGCATGTGCAGTGTGTGCTGTCACTCAATTACATTTTGTCTGCAATGAGAGGTAAGACAGAAAAAAACGGATCCTTCAATAATGGTAGGCCTTAAAAAGCAGTATTTACAGAAAGATTCAATGCAAAGATGCATCATCTAAAGTAAAGAATGCTTTAATGCCTTTAAAAGTCTGTATTTACAGCACAGTGGTTTTAAACCCTGTGTGGAAAAGTACAAGTACGCCACCGTTAGCTTGGAGTTAACATGACATTGCAAATCACAAAGAGGCTGAAATCAGCAATATAATAACAGTGATTATCTGATAAAAAAGCAGACTTAGTGAAGGGTTAGATCGTGGAGATCACCAGGAGTGCTATGTAAATGCTGTTGGTTATGATTCTGCTAACACAAATTATATACTGCACTGGAAATTAGATTACTCTCTTTTTCTTTTTCCTTCTTTTAATTCCTGATTATGCAATGCTGTTACATGAATTCTGTTACTACCCAAACCTGTACATAATATATTACGCCAGCATAACTACTACAGTCCACTTATTATTTAGTAACTTATTCAGTAACCACTATTAAACAGGCACGTTTTGTGGGTCTGTAGTTTTAGTCTGTTTATTCCTTCAGAATCAATCAACTACAGAGGCATGACAAGGCAAAATGTAGTGCTGTCAGCTAAAGCTTTTTTTTTGTTGCTGCAGGATTCACGGTAAACGTTACCAATCAGATTAGCTCCACTCAATTCCACAGTGGCATTATGGCAGATGTCCTTGTGGAACCCAAGACAGCTGGAATTGGCACTATTACTGAGACCATTAAATCCGCTGTTGATGTATGAAAATGCTACAACACACATGCCTTCTCGCACACACATACACACTCTGCTGTCCTCCTAAGCTTCCGCTAAGTTTACAGCACTGGAGTGCAATTACTCCGCTTACCCTGGTGTGAGCTCCCACCTTTTGTTTCACTGGTGGTACCATTATTCTGATGTTTCCTCCTACTGCCTTTCCCTCAAATACTTCTGCAAGGACTATCTGACCTTCCCCAGAATTGCAGTACTCAGCAACACGCACATGTGCACACAGGTTTACAGACTCTCTCTCTTCATGTCTCACACAAGCATACAAATAGGGCATGGAAATAATCAGCTTGTCTTCTTGTCCCCTGAATCTGAATCTAAAAGAGTTTCCCATCTCCTTTAGCATGCTGAAAGCTAAGGCAGGCTACCATTTGCCTAATTATTGTTAAACTGAATGCGCCTCATTTAAAGCAGAAATAGTAATGGGTCATTACTGTTAACAAAAGGAAGGGGCAACAGAACTGAGATCACAGCGGTGTAATTATGTTGGCAGTCATTATGATCAACGGAACAAACCTTTTTCAGTGTCTCCACATCCCTGAAATGTTGTGTAGAAAATACTCTGTATTCAAAATGATGACTGCTCCCTCTTATTTCTGTTTTATTCATTTATTACCACCAATGTGTAATATACCCAGAAATGCTAGTTTAATAGGAACCCCTACTTTGTATTCTTTAGCCATTTATCTGCTATATATTGACACAGTGGGCACACAGAAAATCTATCTTTTGACAGTACAGGTTTGCAGTAGTTGAATATGTAATGTTTTCATTTAAAATGTTCCAGAATTAACTAAAACTATCAGCAGAATGAAAAAATAAGTTTTTTAGTGTTCAAAGATTTTTATGTATTGCATATGTAATACCACTTCGTACCTGAAAAGGTGATAGTCACTGTAGTGTGTAGTCTGCCATTATTCATCAGAGGATGAAAAAGTAGCGCTGCCCTGAGAGCAAATTCTAACCTTCTGCAATTCATGTTGAGGGTCCTGCTCCCCGTCAAATCATTTCATGATAGGTAGCCAATGAATGGAAGAGTAAATCCAAAGATGGCTGAAGTTCTTGACAAGTGACCACGGCTATCCGCTCTCAGCAAAACCTACGCTCTGCTGCAAACAAAAGAAGTGCCAAAAATAACAGCACAACAAAAGTTAACCTTGCTTTCCACCGCTGGAGACGCTCTTGCCAAGTAACAGGATGGAGATTTCATTTAGACTGGCAACTACTGAAGAGGGAAGAGTTTCCCCCTATTGTTTGGAGTATGAATTCAGCAGGTTGTGTCATTTTACAAGTTGCTCATTTGAGTCAAACAATCCCATTTCTCTTGGTGATAGGCTGCAGGTCCTAAATATTGTGGTATCTGAGCACGCCTGGGTTTCATTTAGTTTAAAAGAAATGTGCTCATGTTTATTTAGTTCATCAGGAATTTAAGTTCAGGATTTCTAGTCTAGCCCTGCTAACAGTACAAGTCTGAAGCTAGCCTTAGCACCGAATTTTCTCTTTCTTTATATGTCATTTTTGAGTTAAGCCGAGCCAAGCCAAGAGTTATGGATCAGAACCTTGACCCTTCCAGGTTTCTTCTGTGAACCCCATCTGTTACAATATGTTAAATTCACAATCTATAGATTAGTACCTGATCAGATCAGCTTCTTCAGCCCTATCAGTCTCCTTCAGCCTCTTTCTCTCCCCCTCCTTACCTGTGTTTAGTAAGATATTACTGTTATTAAACTTAATTAAACTCAAGAGTTCAAGAACAAACTAGAGAGTAATCAGTTAGTTGTATTTGGCCTTCTTTTTACCTGTTTGGCCTTTCCCGAAGCTCTCCTAAAAAAACTAATACAGTATATCCATTGACACTAACATTTGTTTTATTGTCTCTCCTCCTTTTCTTTACCTAGAGTGACCATATTTTGGTTTCCAAAAAAGAAGAGGAACTGTGTTTGGGGAGGGGTATGGGTGTAAATAGTTGACCAATGTGTCTACATTTTTTATGCTATTGAAACAAAAGACAGTAACAAATGCCTTCATTTCCATTATGACCAGATAATCTTATTACTTTCAATTCAATGTTTGTCCTTCAATAATAAAACAACAGCACAAAAAAGTTTAGCTTTTACCTGACATACTTTCTCCTTTGACTGCAGTTTTTGGGCTTCTAGGTCACTGGCACCTTTATTTGACACTGACAGGTACTCAGGGGCGATGCCACACCTCCAGAAGTGGTTAGGTAAAATCACTGACTGAGGGAGTGATTTTTTTTAAATGTCATGCTAAAAACATGCAGTGTCAGTGTTTGTTTCAACACCACTGGATTCAGCCTCAGACAGCAACTCCGGTAGCTAAGATCCTCATCAGTTAGCCGGTGTGGAACTGAATACGGTAGGAGTGTTCACACACTAAAAAAGACCAAAGAAAGAGTTTGACAGCTCCACACCAAACAATGTAGATCTAGTTTGGTAACTTTTAGATATTTGCCCAAATAAAGATATGAAAAAAATCCTTTTAATTAATTAATTTTTTTTTTATTTATTTATTTTTTTTTGCTATTTGTACTTCCATTTGAGAATCCAGAACTATGGAGACGGTGGGGATAAAAAGCAGGAAAATGAGAAAAACTGGAATGATAGACTAAAGTTGTGGAATTATCCAGTTCGCAGAGTTCTATAACTAAAGACCGCACAGCTTCCTGCCACTTCTTTGTTAAAAATCTGTTGTTTGCAAAATGAAGAGCTTCCCTTGAGACTCTCCTCATCAATGTTTAGAGACCATCCTATAACTTAACTGATCATTTGTGTTCTAACTGCTAAAACCTCTACATTCTGTCTAGATTAGCTCATTATACTTCATATTGGTGCCTTGTGTTTAGACTTCGATGATGTTGTTTGTAATGTAATTTATAGACGCTCCCTTTTCAGCAGTCTCAGTGCTATCAGCAGTCCACACAAATCAACATGTCCTACGAGTTAAAAAAGACGTTCAATGAAAACTAAGTCATACGGACTTCAGTACACATAATGATCATTTACACATATTTACATTTTGCACCATCACTGGAAAAACTACTGACTAAAGAGTTCACACATGCGAAAGCAAAACTAACTTTACAGCTAATGATGCATTAATGTAAAACCAGTAAACGCCTGACTCTAAACGCCTGACATTTCTGCACATCTCAGTTCTGACAATAAAAATAAAATGCTTACTAAAAGTTCCATAGGCTGAATAGAAGACTGCAAACTGCTTCTGGGGAGGGGATTCTTCACTGACAGCAGTACTCCTTTTTTGTATTCTGAAACGCTGATGTCTTCCATTACTACCCAAACTCTGTTTGTAAATAACAAATTAATAACTAGGAGAAAATAGACCAAAAAATGATTGATTAATAACATACAAAGCCGAGCAGTGCCTCTGGTATCAGGTTCAGCAGTGCTGCCGGAGTGTAAACTGACTGGCCACTTTATTAGAGGTGCCTGCCATTTTGGCCCACCTATAGATAGAGACTGCAGCTAATCTTTTTTCCCCATGCCCAATTGTTCTTCATCAGCGGTTTAAAAATCCCCACAATGCTGCTACTCCTCATACCAGGCTAGTGCACAATTATTGCGAGGAGAAACATCTCAAGGGAAACACAGGGCAACCTGAACATGAATTAAACATAATTTAATCTGCAGCAGATCGCAGATACTCAAGTTGTTAGCACCACTTATTGTTGCCAGTATGTTTGCTTTTTTGTTCAGAATAACCTCATCCTCCCCTTTCTAAAAGTGACGGTTTTTACAGCGGCGTAGTTGAATAAAGAGAGCTCAGTACATGGAACTGACATACTGTGTACTTCACACTCTGTTGTCTCCTCCTTTAAACACAAATCCAGGATGGTAAAACAGACCAGTTCCAAAATCCTAGACTGTTATGTAATAGTCCTGACCATAAAATTTACACACACCAGCTCATGTTCTTAACTAGCAAAACAACGACAACAGAGCAACAACAATGGAAATGATGGACTATGTGTAGAAATCTACCCTTCTGGGCTGTGAAGCAGATGTCTGCTGTTTTAAAACCCTTTCTAAGGAACTGTCAACCGGAATGGTTGCTGTTCATCAAAAGGGAAAACAGCTGTATAAAACAGCATCTGGCCATTTTTCACCCTCACACATATCTTCACATACCTTCTAATTCTAATTCTAAATTCTAATTCTAATGTAGACATCAGAGAACACTAAAATCCTGAATTAATGCATTTCACCGTACCTTTAAAAAAGACTCTATGCTTAAATGCTCTGATTTCCAGCACATGCATCCTTGCCAGGTCGGAGTTACTTTGGGGAAAACTCCACAGACGCCAGTCCCGCACCAAAGGGGGCACTCGAGAATAATGAAGCGTAACTCAAGCTGAACCACTAATTCTGTTCCAGGTCCTTTGAGTATTTTTATTGTTCCAAAAACTTGAAATCAAGGACAGCTGCTGAGTTCAAACTATGCAGAAGCGACACTTTTTTTTAGTTGCACAGTGACAATATGTTCAATTCAATTCAATTCAACTTTATTGTCATTATACCAATACAGGGTTGTACAGTATAACGAAACACAGTCAAGCTCTTTCTCCTGTGCAGTACAAGAATATATGTGTATAAATATATACAAATAGTGTAGTGCAAGGACAATAGACAAATACAATGTGTGCAAACAGTACAGTACAAGTACAAGACGTGCAAAGTGTAAGAGCAGTAACAGTTAAGTATATGGTTGTAAACAGTATAGATATATAAAGTGTACAGTGCAGGTAGGAGAAGCAGCTTAATGTTCAGGTACAGCTAAATTCCTTGGTACAGATGTTCAGTATAGAAAAATAAATATAGATGAGTAAGTACACAGCTGAGATGTTCAAGTATAAAGTGTAAAGTGCGGTGCAAACAGTCCTGTGAGGTAGTAGAGCCTAGTATGTTCTGGGGGATCTGGCTAGAAATCAGTAACAGTCTTTAGTGGTGTGGTCATGTTCTGGTAGGTGCTGCCGGTGTGACCAGTTTGACAGCTCTAGGGTAAAAGCTGTTCCTGAACCTGGTGGTTCTGGCTCAGATGTTCCGGTACCTCTTTCTGGATGGCAGAGTTTGGACCCGGGGATGACTGGGGTGTGGGGGGTCTGAGGAGATGTTGATTGCTTTCCTCAGGCATCTCTTGTCGTAGATGTCCTGTATGGGTGGGAGGGCAGTTGCAGTGATGTGCTGTGCAGTCTTTACCACCCTCTGCAGGGCCTTGCGCTCGGCAGAGGTGGCGCTGCCATACCACACAGTGATGCAGCTTGTCAAGATGCTCTCCACGGTGGATCTGTAGAAGTTGCAGAGGAGCTGCTGTGGCAGGTTGACTCTCCTCAGCCCTCGTAGAAAGTGGAGGTGTTGTTGGGCCTTGCTGACAATGTGTGAGGTGTTAAGCGTCCAAGTAAGATCCTCGGCTAAGTGGACACCAAGAAACTTGAAGCTGCTCACACCACCAACGTACCTCTGATATACAGTGGTGTGTGCGTTCTTTCCCCCCTCCTGAAGTCAATAATCAGCTCTTTGGTTCTGCTGACATTGAGGGGGAGGTTGTTGGTGGCACGCCACTCTGTGAGGAGCTTGACCTCCTCTCTGTACGGGCCCTCGTCATCTTTGGCGATGTTGCCGATTATTGTTGTGTCATCGGCAAACTTGATGATGGTGTTGGAACTGCGGGTTGCGGAGTGAACAGTCTTAACATTTGTGAACACAGTGAGAGACGATGTTTATAGACAACGATTTGTCAATGAATTCCTGAGGCCATGTAATAATATCCATCACAAAAGCATGCTGGTGTTTAACACAGAGCCATTTGAAGGGTCAAAGGTTTGGAAATTTCTGACGATATTATGCACTGTGAAATATCTCAAATCTCTCCCTGCGATTCAACTTAGTTTTATTCTGTTGGATATTTTGCTGATGCATTTTTGTCAAAGTGATGAGCCTTGACCTATCCCGGCTCATAAAGGACCAGGCTTTTTTCTTGATGCTTCTTTTATACACACTCATGGTTGCATCACCTGTTAAAAATGTTTTCTGATCATTTGTGTCTAGTCTTAGACTGTGTGTGTGCTTCCAAAACACAATTGGCTTTCTATAAATACAGGTTAAATCGCTGCGTTCTGTGTATATTTGCACTTTACCTATTCTTTATTAATTTTCTAATATGTTATCTTTTTATTTGTTTTGACAGGAAATTAAATAAACAATGGATTTTTTAAGAGTACTGTATATAAACCCCTATACAGGGCATAAGAAATACGTATGGGGATTCTGTGGTTGGCCAGGTACTGCAGTGTATAAATGACACAGCAGGAATTCTAGGCAGAGTGAAGGTTCACTAATGAAATTAAAGCGCATTGGATGGCCAGTTAAAATCACAAAAATGTGTGTCTGTGTGTGTTTGTTCATGATCTATATGCCTATATGACCGTCCACGCTAACAGTGGCAGCTGTGGCCACATTCAGCTAATACTAATTAAATTACAGTGAAGCTGTTGCAGGCACCATCATGAATGTGTGTGTGTGTGTGTGTGTGTGTGTGTGTGTGTGTGTGTGTGTGTGTGTATACGTGTGTTTGAGACACATCGGTATACATAACCACATTAGCTATGTCCCCAGCAGGGCTGGAATTGGATTAGTGTCGGCCTTGATAAGGTGAAGGACAGTAAAGGGAAGAGTGAGAAATTGGAAAAAGGAAATGGTGTCTGCAATAATTTCATTTTCAGATCAGGTGGCTGAACGTATGAATACGTTGCCACTGCACACGGCACAGTTAATGGAATATTCATGCATTGATTGCTGCGCTCCATCTTCCATTCTTTTTCTCTGCTGTCTATTTCTGCCTCTTTTGTGGTGACTGCAGTGAGGTCTGTGCACCTCTATTTCTACCACATGTGGAGTTAGCAGCATGAGGCCTGCTACTGTGCTCAACCTGCAGAAACTGCTCCCAACAATAGCTGACAGCGTCACTGCAAATTCATCAGGGCCAACTATTGATTAAGGAGGCAATCGTCTTTATAATGTGAAACATCATCGTTTTTACAAAAATCATTTTTATTACAGCAATTTTAATACCGATGTTTTGTGAGTGCTCAGTGTACAAGTCTGAGTGGAGGGTAAATTGATCGAATAAAGTCATGAGTCATGTCCTTTTCTGTGTAAGGTAAAGCTCACTGAACTGCTGCACTTTGCTTTCCGAATGAAGAGATGGGAGCCAATTAAGCTAATGCAGAGAGGCCAGATAAGAGTTGGATTAAAACACCGTGGGGCTTTCAGTGCTGCTTCTACTTGAAACACTTAAGTTTTTTTTTTTAGTTTTACTTTATTTAGAGAAGTGTATACAATGCAGAAACATAATTATTCTCTGAACTCAGAGAAATATGTTGAATGAAAGAATAATTGTGAGTTAAATTAACTGCCAGCAAAATTCAGGCAGCCATTTTTATTTAATAGAACCTTAGGGGAGACTGGAGTATCTTGTCACACGGGAAAGTTGTCTCACTGTTAATACGGTATTTCTATATCTTAAAAGCAGAATACCTGTTTTATGTATCTGTTAGGTCTGATGTCAAATGCCTGATATGGGCAATATTTATAAGCCACACATACAGAAGTAGATTTGCTCAGTATGGCGTTGGGTCGCCATGTTTGCTAACACAACGTTCATCATAAATATTCTCACTCAGATCCCAGCAGGCCTCCAATAGCATCCCATGAGCCGCTGCCATTCTAAGTCATTCCATGAAAGTTTGGCATGATACCGTTGTAGTCTCTGGTGACGCTGATGTGGTGTTAAGGGGGGCCGTCGTAGCGGTTTGTATGCATGTAGTCCTGCATCACTAACTGGCACTAACAGGATGACTCATGGAGGGCATCACTGCTCACTGAATGTCCTCAAACATGGCTCAGTCAGGTACAGCGATAAGGCCATCCATGCTTACGTCACCAATATGCTACACCAATACGAGTCCTGAGGCAAGACCTCTACCTTTGCCCGCCTGTAAGTTGTAAGTTGCTCTGGATGAGAGTGTCCACCAAACGCCATACATGTAAATGAGTCTTATATTACTTATATCCGTGGACGTGGACAGAGCCATGGAAAGTCCGTGTGGAGTCTCTCCAGACAGTTATTTTTTTTAGATAAATCTTCACAACTGGACATTTGTACTTAGCAGAGCAGATAATAATGGATTTTGTTATGCTTTGCTACTGTTTTGCACTACGCTAACTTTACAATATAACAAAATTAGAGAACATGACAGTTTTGGGCAGCTTGTCTCAGTGATTTCGGGGGAAATTGTCCTAAAAGAAAAACCATTATAATTACAAAATGATCATTTTAAGGATTGCTTTTATTCTTTACAAAATCCAGCGTGACATGTAATCTGTCACCTTACTGCTAATGGGGCACTTAAACTGTTTATACATGTCTACTGAAATCAGTTCTAAAAAAAAAAAAAAGAATCCAAAATATATGCCTGAGACTTTAATATATGCCTTTTAACATTATGATCTGCTGATCGCATGATATATAAAACGTGTCACAAGATACCCCGAATCTCAGAGAGTTTTCTCAGGTAAGATAGCATTAACTACTTCTGAACACAGATCACTGCATTTGTAATGTCTTATTGCTTTGTAGTCAACCAAAGCAGCTGGTAACAGCTGGTTTAAGATTTAAAATGAAATTAAGTTAGTTAGCTATTGCTAACATAAGTTACCTGTCAGTTATTTTTTTAGCCTAAACTATTACCGCATGTTCAATAAATGTTTTACATGCTGGTTTTAGGTTGTTTGATCTTCAGCATTTATTCATAGGGTTATGCTTATGAGAAACATATGAAACATAATAAACCCACTTTTTACAGCATGGCTATAGCTGACAACAGCTGAAAGACAAGGCACCACAGCTTGTGCAAAGGCTATGTCTGTTTAAATAGCAGTAAATGCTGCAATGTGAAGATACATTCATTTGTACAGTTTGCTAATATTATATATTTGCTTTAGGGACATGAAGAGACTGCTTAATCATAGCCTGTCTCAGCAGCTCCTTGGGATATGTCCTGTTGTCCTTGTTGAATTTGTTTTCTCTTGAAAGAATGGGGTTGCACTGCAGTTTTGAGAAAATCAAGAAGCCTTGTGAGGAAGAGGAGGAGAGACTCTTAGCTCTGCTACTCTGCTGTATGCAAATTCATGGTGTCAGAGAAACAACAAACCAGGTTAAAACTGAGGCAGGCAGCAGGTATTATATATAGTATTGGGACACACCTCTTTATCAATGAATTCAGGTGTTTCATTTAGTCCCTTTTCCACAGGCGTATAAAATCAAGCACCAACAGATACAGTTTGCCTCAACAAACATTAGTGAAAGAATGGGTCATTTTAAAGAGCTCACTGAATTTCGGCATGGTACTGTAACAGGATGTTGCCATTGCAAATAGCCCATTTGTGAAATTCCTTCCCTCCTAGATATTCCACAATCAACCACGAATGGGATTATTGGAAAGTGGAAGTTTTAGTGTGGAGGGAAACAGAAAAAAAAGCACAAAGAAAGAGAGAGGGAGACAGGGAGACAGAAAGAGAGGCAGATATAGAAAGAGAGAAGGAGAGAGAGATGGAGGAAGATAGAGAGAGAGAGGGGCCATATAGTTGGTGGTGGGATGTATCTCGCGCACATGGCTGTTAGGATTCAGCCCATGTTCTGCCTCTGTGTGCAGAGTAAAGCCAATAAGAAAGGAGTATCATGGGATCCTTAAATAAAAAGGTGGCACATTGTGGAGCGAGAAAGAGACGCTGAGGGTAGAGATGGCGAGATGGGGGAGGATACACACTGGTATTAAGTATTCAACTGCAGGGTACAATAGCTCTAGCTCAGGCCTGCTCAGGAGATTTCCATTTTCCACATCGTGTGAATCATCCAGGCTGGCATTGTGCAGTCACGTTCCTATTAAACAAGCCAGACTCTGAATCCTATCTCTGCCCACCGGGATCACAGGAGCCCTGATTTAGCAAATACTGAGTTCATATTAGAAACTGTGAAAATATTCTTGGAACTCATTTTAAATGGACACGGCCATTGTAAATTAACATTTGAGATTCAATAAAAATCTGTTAGAAGCAGTTCATGGTATTTATCCTCTGTCCTCTGGTTCACTGGTCAACTGAGTGAATCGGATTTATTACTATTGTTTTGGTCAGCACTTTATTAGACACGGTGTGTCTATGCACATTATCAGTTTTACCAGTTCCACTTGCCATATAGGTGCGTTCTGTAGCTTAACAATTATAGACTGTAGTTCATCTGATTCTCTGCTACTTTGTTAGTTCCCTTTCACCTTGTTCTTTAATGGTCAGGACACCCACAGGACCACCACAGAGCAGGCAGTATGTGGGTGGTGGATCATTCTCAGCACTGCAGTGACACTGACATGGTGGTGATGTGTTAGTGTGTGTTATACTGGTGTGAGTGGATCAAGCAGTGCTGCTGGAGTGTTTAAACACTGTGTCCACTCACTGTCCACTCTATTAGACACTCCTACCTTTTTGATCTACCTTGTAGATGTGCAGTCAGAGACGATAGTTCATCTGTAGGTACACAGTTTGTGTTGGTCATCCTCTAGTCCTTCATCAGTGGTCACTGAGTTCATGAACAGCATGTTTGCATTTAGAAGAAGACGTGAGGAGACATGAACTCACAACTTCTGCTTCTAGAATTCTGCTTCACAACTTCTGCTTCTAGACACTGCTCCTTCAGCATGAACTTAGAATTTTGGAGGCCTGTATGGTTTCAAACATACAATAGCTACCAGTGACACAACAGAAAGAGAGACCGAGAGAGTGTGTGTGAGTTTATAAACAGACTGGGTGATGAGCGGCAGGTGGAACAAATCGGTACTCAGGCGAGCAAGACTGTGAGTGATTGGTTGAGTGGGGACATGTGAGTGTGACGTCATCGGGTGATGCACTCTGGGAAGTGGAGTTCGGGAGATCGGTGGAGTCAGGGAAACCTGGAAGCGTGACAGTCTGGTGAGCGTGCAATAAACAAACGTCTAACTCATTTGTGTGTTTGAATGGAATTTTATTTATTTATTTAAATATCGTAAATATTGACATATTGTTGCTGCCCAAAAAACAAACAAACAATCAAAAAACAAGTAATTCCATTTTGGAATGTAGATTTTTTGGCATCATTTGAGCACAACAGCTGCCCATTACAGTCTGTGAAAATCTCATGAGTAATGGACCAAATGAAATAATTTAAAATAGCTTGAAATAAAATTTCTTTACTTTAACTTTTAAAATAACTCTAAAGTTATAATTTTGGATATTTTCATTCCTGATGATATGCTGTTCATAGATGCTTCACTTGCTTTTGAAATGTTATTCAGTATTTATACATGTATCATGAAGTCCCTGTGTAGGCAGCCTTCAAATAAAGTGCTACTAAACTTTTATAGTTTTGATGCCTTGTCATAAACAATGAGCATTAGTCCTGTCACCCTCTCATGAGTCCTCAGCACCATATTTAGGGTTAAATGAATTTAACAAACATGTGTGGAAATCATAACACAAGCCCATAGAAAGCTTGCATGAGGTAGCACGGCTAACCTAAGTTTCATGAATGATCACTGTTTGTCTCTGAAGTGGCCATTCGCCATAGTCCCTCATTCCCTCTAAACCTTTATTAAGCCAGAAGAGAAATTTGACAAACAAATGAAATGAACGACTGTATAGCTATTCATCTCAATGGTTTAAAATCTGCACCTGCTGTAACAGTAACTGTAAAACAAGCCCATCTGCCATCACATTGTGATCATAGACTTCGCAGGTGCTGAAAATGTAATATGTCAGCAATGCTGGATGTTGATAGAACTTTTCATGGGACTAGTAATTAAGAGGAATTACAAGACAACATTTTGAAGTAGTTCAACAGTTATGGATCTGAATTTGACATTTGGCAACCCACCCTCACTTCACCTCACCTCACTTCACTGCGCTGTCCTGCGAGTAATGACTGTTGCGTTCTTGGCACCATTTCCTACCCTCTAAGATAGCTAGTTACGGTTCATATTTCATCAAGAAGTTCACTGTAGCTGAGAATTCTCTGCTGTAGTCTCCTAGCTTGCCATCACTTGTGTAGCTATTTTTTCCAACTATCTTTCTTTTTGTGACCTAGATATGTTTCTGAATATGCAGCACACTAGCACACAAGGCAGTGGCAGGCAATGCTTGCTAGCATTTACTCTTTATAACAAATAATCAGGCGACTCATCCATAATCTGTCAACACTGTGGTTGACACATGTTGCTAGCTTACTAAACTAATTGTAATTGTACTTCACTTCTTGTTGGAAACACCACAAAGAGACCATTTGGTTGGATCACTGCTCAGTTAGTTTCTTTTTGGAATGTTTTTTTATGTTTTATGATGATATGACTAACATTTCTGTTAGTATGTTTTATATTTCCAACCTTGCAGTGTTCCTGACAGCCAGTCTGATGGATTTGGGACTGTTGTTCCAAACTACTTTTAAACTTTAAGCAACTATTCTTGCCAGAGGCTAACTGATAAAGCTAAATGAGGGACGGATTACTTTTAAAGGCTCAGGCTGGTATCTCTTCTTGCTTGCTACTGGCTTTTGCTAAACAGAGCAACACATCAAGGTTCATTTATTTAGCCCTTAGAAATCTCTGATGATCTTTTTTTATATTGCCTTAATTTGCAGTTCAATAATTGCTTTAATTTCTAACACACTGTGTATGAAAGCAGATTTCATATCTTTCATAGCTATTAGTGTAGTAAATCTCTTCACTATTGTAATATTAATGTTGATTGTGTTGTAGTTAAGATTAAAAAGGCTTGGTAACAATTAAGTATAGGGGGATGCTATATTGTCCTTGTAATGGCATTATTAAAAGGCCAAAAAAAGAAATCACATTTCACATATACCAGCTCAAGTTCCAGTCCAGCCAAACAATGGCAATGGGTCACGAATCTACCTTACCAGACTGTGAAGAGGAGGTCGACACTTTTCATACCCTTGTTCAGAAGGAATTCTGAACAAGCATGATTAATGTTCATCTTCAAACAAAGCTGAAGTTGGCTTCATATTTGCCAGATTCTTAATCTAATGTTTTGTTTACCATGAAAGTCGTGGCACCATTTAAGGTGGAATCGAAAATTCGCAAAACAAGCTGATGAACAGGAAACCACATCTTTAAGATGATCCTGGACAATTTTAACTCAAGTTGTTAGTTTGCTCTGCACCTTTCACTCTGGATAGTTTCTTAAACTCAAACTGGACAATGCTGAGGCTTCACGCAGTGCAGAGAGGGTAAGAGATTTGTAATTCCACCTTAACTACCATTACGACCCCAGCAGCAACCTGTAAGCAGCAGCTGCACTGTGTCATTTTGTCCATGTTTTGCCAGTTGAAGTCAGATCATCTTAAACTGAAAGTTTTATAGTATCAGAAGTTAACACACACCTTCTAACTAGAAATCTTCAGTTTAGTGGAGATGATCAGTCATTATTTTGAGCTGGTTAATGATTATCAAGGTTTTTATATAAATCAAACAAAAAACACTTTAAAAAATACTTAACACAGCCTAGTTACTGCTCAGTAATGTAGCAATGAGTAGCCAGTAAGGCTTAACATGTTAGGTGAGGACAATCATTCTCTTAGTAGAGAGTTCAGAGCCATTGTGCTTGCACACAGAGGAATTTGTCTTCCGCGTTTAACCCATCCATGAAGTGAAACGCTCACACACACACACTAGTAAACACACACACACTAGGGCAAGTGAGCATATTTTCCCCGAGCGGTGGGCAGTCCTATCCATGGCACCTGGGGAGCAGTTGGGGGTAAGGTGTCTTCCTGAAGGGCACTTCAGCTGTTACTGTCGGTTCAAGGAATCAAACCAGCGACCCTCCGGTCACAAGGCTAGTTCCCTAACCTCAAGCCCACAACTGCCCCCTGCAAGTGCATTACAATACCCTGTTTTACTGAAGCATTACCAGTTATTTTAGGTGGATTAAAAGATCAACTTGTAAGACAATATAAACTGTTGAATTCATATCCCAAACAATAGGGGGCTACATATCACCAGAAAGAAGAAGTTGTTCCTTCCTCTTCGGCTCCAGCCTAGAAGTAGCATCAAACTTCATACATTTTCACACCAAGACGGTCTCCAGTGGTGGAAAGCAGCACCTATGCTAACTTTTAACATCAACATTTTGTTTTTATTTATTTCACTTCTAAACATGGATTTTTGTCAGGATCTGCAGAAGTTGGTACAATGATTATTTGCCAACAGCTTCAGCCATCGTTGTGTTCACTTTACTTTACATTGGTTACCTGTCTGTAAACAATCCCAGGAGCTACACCTTCAACATGATGGTGAAGAGCTTAGAATACAACATCAGAGAAGTGCTACTCTTTCAACGCTACAGTGACTCACTATCACAACTAGTGTTGTGTTTACTCTTCCTTTTACTTCCTTTTATTATTATCTATCCTTAAATGATCTAACCCGGGAGCAGAACCTTTCTACATGATTGATGAGGGGTTAGAATACACCATCGGGACAGCAGTGCTACTTTTTAGCTAGAGGTACAAAGTGGTATTATGATTCAGGATGGCCCAGCGCTACCTGGTTTGCATGCTAACTTCAGTAGATATTTCTGAAGCACGATACATATACATCTTTTACATACCGTAAAACTATAAATCGCTCTTTTAACATAGTTAGGTTATTTTGTGATTTCTAGATATCTGTGCACATGAATGCAACAGTTATTGCAGTTATTGTACTATATAATTACTATAGGTACTATAAGTACTATAGGTTTTTTTTTTTTTTGAACTGTCACTGGGACTGACCTAAGTATCAGCAACATTTACTCTTGCCCTCTTGGAATACACTCTTCAAAATAAAGGTGCCAAAAAGGTTTTTTGGAGTGAGCCCACAGGAAAAAAACAATTTTGTTTCACAAAACAACAATGGTGCCATAAAGAACCATCACTGTAAACAAGACATGTACAGAACCTGGTTCTATACCAATCCAGGAACCATACATGCAAGCCAAGAACCAGCGAGGAATCTTTATTTTTTGAGAGCATAGCATTAGTCAGATATCACAGGGCTCTACTTCCAGCTTGTTTCTTAAAGAGTCTTTTGGGTCTTGCAGAGCATTCAGTGAAAACTAGCCTCTGTGAACTTCTAGATCAGTGTTAATGTTCTGGCTAACTGAGCATTCTGCTTATTCACTAAATGTAAGTTTTCTATCATTTAGAAGTCAGCAGAAAAGATGAAGGTTAAAAGGAGAGAATATCTACCATCACAGGCCATCTGGATGGATAAAAGTATTACAGCTGATTCTATAGCCCCAGGGCAGCTGGGCATTGCGCCTTCAAAATGCTCCTTTAAACAGTTTGTGTATCGTTCAACGGAAGGAAAAAAGAACAGTAAAAAGCAATTGCTGTTCGGACATCTCAAGGTCGTTATTTATAAAACAACAAATCGATAAGGTGTCTTGTGTAATCATTTATCCCATCATAAGAATAAGACATACTTTCGGCAGAATGTTTCAGGGCATTGACTTTAGACTCATAAGCACTTTCTCCACCCACACAGAACGATCATCCAGTCTCTACTAACAAAAATAGAACGCATCTACTTTCCACACATACACACACACACAGACAGCATGCAACATGTAGTCTCCAAAGAGCCCCCCGATTTGCCTCACAAATAGACTGATGGAGGATTTTTGAGCTCAAAACCTGAAAAACCTAATGGAGGATTAGTGCAGGTGACTGGAATTGAGCCCAGGCAAGCAGAGATCATATAAATACAATACAGTAGACTGTTTACAGGGTAAACCAAATAGCTGAGAGGTTAACAAACTGTTCTCAGAACCACAAAAGAAGATGAGAGAAGAGACTGGAACCTTAAGTGTCCATGCCATCATGCCACACATGGCCTGTAGTGTGATACCAAGGGAATACACTGGGACCCGAAGACATGAATGAAGAGAGAAAGAAAAGGTGAGCTGCACCTCGGATAACAAAGGAAACAAAAGCACACTAATTATCAGTCCAACTCTCGGAGAGAAACCCAGACGCGATTCACACCTCTGTCATCTGTTTTTCAGAGGGTCGCTAATTGCACTGTCAGGCGGTTCAGTTTCTTGACAAGATGCAGACGCACACACACACCCTGTGCTTCACATATACAAACGCACACCCACAAACACACAGGACTATGGCAGAAATGCATGACGTCAGCTGTTTTCTTGTGCTGCTGAGCAAACATGAGCCACGTTAGTCAAATTTAAAAGAACAAAGACATGTCTGATCCAACAACAATGCTAGAGAGTTTAATATCTTCCTCTCTTTTCAGTGTGCCAACAGTGTCCCCTACCACACCTTTGTGGTACTGCACAGAAGAAAACCCAGCAAATACTGCAGATCTGGTGAACAGCCTTTAATTTGAGACCATCTAGTTTTTTACACTCATTGTCCATTTTATCAGCTCCACTCATCCTACATGCACTTTGTAGTACAACAATTATAGAAAGCAGTCCATCTTATTGTCTGCATGCTTTGTTAGCCTCTTTTTACCATGTTCTTCAATGGTGAGGATCAAGTCTTATTTGAGTTCATTCTCAGCACTGCAGAGACACTGCTTCATGAAACTGCAGCAACATTTGCATGGCATGCACCAGCAGGCAGTGAAAACAATAATATTACCCAACAATATTTCACATCCTCCAGCACTCCTACCTATCACTGAGAGAAAACATCCAGCTAGCTCTAGACCTTCTCTGACTGTGTTTGACTCTGAAATATGTTACAGAATGGGAAAGAAATGCCTTATGATTTTCAGTTCAGACTGACAAGTCATCGCTCCAAAGAACCTTTATTAACCTGTTCTTCTTTAGAGTGTAATATGTGTACATACACAGAAACAGAAAGTTTATCATATTTATAAATCTGCTCTGAGTAGTGGAGCTAGTTGAGAAACTATCACACTACACACTTCGATAACCTAAGAATAATTCAGTTTGTAACTAATATAATATAATATAATATAATATAATATAATATAAGTCCATGTAATTACTGAATAATAAGTCATAGTATGTAATAGGCCTGGGATATTGAGGGGTAAAACGCATTGTGATGTTCCAATAATATAGAAAATAACAGAAAATGAGGCACAACCAGAATTGTATCCTGTTTCTTTAAATCAGAGTGACTCAGAAGGATCCATCATGCCTGTCACTCAAACCATTGATTTTTCAGAGTCTCGGGTAGTCCAGTAGTGGGACTTATGCTTTGCTTGATGTATTAAAAAATACTTTCCATGGCTCTTAGAACCAGTGTTTTGTGTTAAGACCACTCTTGAAAAACGTTATTTTGTTTTGTTTATTAAATATACTGCAAATAACCTATATATTTTATTTATACCGACTCTATGGCTAAACTGCCTTGAATCTTGCTTATTCATTTACTTTGCTAATATAATGGTGTGGTGATCGTAATGGTCACCCTTTGCCATTTAAAATGTTTTGGCTGTAGTGGCTAATATCACTCTGTGAAATAAGGCCTTAGAATAGAATAGGCTGTTAAATAAGCTAGTGAGCGCATGTAAGCTGCACAGAGAGGCTAAACAGCAGCTAAACAGTTTCTAATAACATAAACTGGACCTGATAGTGTCCAGGTGGACCAGATCAACAAAGGAACACTTGTGCCTATAATTAATAGCACAAGATTCCTATTACTGTAAAGATGTTAAAACATTTTTAATTTTTTAAGCAACAGTGTTTGGTATGCATGTGAATTATACATTGGGATGTGAATCTTTATTTTGCACTTGGCACAAGGAATGTCTGAGAGCACACGTTTGACATTTAACAAGCACAAAAACTGTTAACAAGTACTAAACTAGATACAATAAGATACAATAAATAGAATAAAGAATAAGAACAGGAATAACGCAGAGCCAGGGAAGGAGCTAAAGAGATATGTGATTATTGGTACTTATATGTATATGGATATTCTATATGTGTATATATACAATTTATACTTGATACACATGTTTCTCTTATGGTGCTTATATATTTTTAGTTCTGGCTGCAAGATTTGTTGGCATAGTGCAGTTTTTATGTCTGTCTACCTATGCCTGATCCATTTGACTTAGGACAGAGTGGCATTATGAATAAGGTGACACAAAAGATAATGATGTCCTCCAGTGTTTGCTGGATTACACTGATGGAAGCCGACCACTGATCTATGACCAGCGCTCTTATTCCTATTAGGTGATTAAGGTTTACTTATAGCCATATCTGTGCATTATAAGGTCAGTTGGTGCAATGCTTTTCTGAACCTGCCACAAACACACCTCAGCTCTCCTGGTTGGGCCTGTTTTAGCTGGAGATTGTCCTGACAGAGAAGTGTGTGAAGTGGTTCAAGTGCCAGTAACAGCTGTTGGGGAGAAAGAGAGAGGGAGGTCAGTGTATCTTAGCTTGGGCCAGTCTCAACCACCCAGTACATTGGACTGAGGAACAGCAGGTAAGCAACATCTACACTTTCTATTATCCTTCAGTCATTAACGTCACTGATTTTCATGGTAATGAATACTGAAATGTAAAAGTGAGTATTCTCTGTTAAAATACATGAGTTAACTGTGGTAAGTAGTTTACCACTGTCATTACAATCTAAGCTTTAGTGTGCACTGATGTCACAAGATTGCAGGTAATTTTAGATCATTTCTGTTTCTGAGTTCATATCTGGTCCACTTTCCATGAAATGCTAACACTGTAAAGGGCAGCTGCTGTTTTAAATGGTGTGATGAAAATAAATAAGATCGACGTCTGCTTCTCTTGGCTGTCCACAGTTAGCGGAGGTGAAGTCTGGAGGTTCTGAACCCCCTGAAGATGTATGGGTTGTACCTGGAAGCAGTGAATGACTACATTAATGAGTCCTATGGGGAGGACGTTTGGAGGCTCATCGAGGCCCGAGCAGAGATCCCTCACCTCAAGTTTGTGCGCCACCAGATGTATAAGTAAGACTTCTCTTTATGAGTCACAGAGTGAGCCTAGTTGTAGATGAATATGAATTTAAATTGATGAATGATACATTTCCAAGTACATGCTTAATGCACAGGAGTCTGTGTATGTCTGTACCTATAAACCTGTAATAGCTATTCATGCAAGTTTTTTTTTTTTTAGCTCAGTAACAGTCCAGTCAGCAGTAACACCAATTGTTATAAAATGTAAATATCTGTTGCTACCTACACAATTAAGATCCCTGTGTAAACTCTCTGGGTATGTACACTTGTTAAAATTAAAGCTTTTGATTTTTTGTTCTAGTGACAATCTGATCCTTCGTTTGGCTAAAGCAGCTGGAGAGGTTCTGGGAAAGACACATGATGAACTGATGTATGCTTTTGGAGTCTACATGGTCAAGCGAATAGGAAACTATGGCTATGAGCGGATTCTCAAGGTGACTGTAAAACATATAAGCATACAAGCCAACATTTCTTTAACTAACCTTTATTGTCTTTAACTAAACTTTATTGTCTTTAACTAAACTTTATTGTCTTGACTTTTTTATATAGCTAATGATCTTAAGTCTTGTTATTCTTTTAACTACGCTGTAATCTCACATAGATTAAGGAAACTGATTACCTGAATTCTGTTGGGTTCATACAATCAAAAGTCAGATATTTGTAGAACATACAGGTTTCAGGAGATTCTATTGGTTTTGTGTACTTGTACCCGTCTGAGCAGAAGCTGTTTAGAGGTTGCTCACAACCTTTTTGCTAATGTCACAGCCTGACCTGGTCAGCTTGAACACAAAATACCATCATCGTTAATACAAGATATGCCAGTGAAATGTGTCCAAATGTAATTCTTAGCATGAAGATACCATTTAACCCAAAATGAACTTTAACTTAAAATTTTACTGATTACAAAGAAGAAAGAAAAGCTTACAGAAACCAACAGAAGTTTCATGAATTTGAACTGGAGAACATTGTCTGTGTTTGATTTAATGTTTGTATTGGGTTTGTTTTACGTTTTTTATTTAATTAATTTATTTCATGAATTCAACCTTTTTAGGGGGTTTCCACTGTAACATTATTATTATTAACTACAATGCATTATTTAGTGACCTCAGTGAAACTACTGCACAATGTAGGTAGCAATGAAAGCACGTAAAAGAAGTTTAAACCTGATGACTGGGTATTTAACAAGTTAATATATGCACCCAAAAACACAAATGCTTTCTGTCAGATTGATATTCACTGATCTTTACATCCTCTCAAAAGTGGACAATCTGTGAATCTGTGTACCTCAGGTGCTGGGGCGAAACGTGCGTGACTTCATCAATGAGCTGGATAACCTGCACGAGTATTTCCGTTTCTCCTTCCCCAAAGTGCAGCCACCCAGTTTCTGTGTGGAAGAGGAGTGTGAGACCAGCTTGACCCTTCACTACCGCTCCACCAGGAAGGGATTCACTCAGTTTGTCAAAGGTAGCCCCATACACAGGCAATGGCTGAATGTGGACACCAATCACAAGAGGCCGGATTCACAAAAGTGTCTTAAGAAAGAAATTCTCCTTGAATGAGTTATTTTCTGAACTTCATCCTTAGAAAAGGAAAATACAGAAAATTAATATTCTTTAAATAACTTTAATCTGTGTATTAGATGGAAGTTTTGGGCCTCTAAACAATACTGACCTTCAGTCACATCTTTAGAAAGCACTTTAATTAATGGACTGCATAGAAAAGCAAAATGAACCTCATCTCTTCCTGCAATATTGTAAATACAGGTCACACAGTGGGGGTTTTTTTTGCAACATGATAGCCTAGAAAATCTTAAGAAAATAATTAAGGGAATATTTGAGAATGTTTCAGGTTTGTTTTGAGAACTGCATTTAGGAACATTCTCATGAACTTATTCTGTTTGTCTTATGAACCTTCGGTTCTTTTTTCCATATTTTTCCACTCTTGTGAATCTGGCCCAAAGTCAATTATTTACAGATTTTGTCTTGTAATAAAAGCTTCTCTGGTCTCTGTGTCATTTCCAATACATCAGGCACATACATTTAGAGGGTTTGGAAAGTGTTATTTACCACAGTTAGAACAGCAAACGAAGTCCTGCCTCAAATAAGTTCCTGGTGGCTGGAAACATCAAGTTTTTACTTCATCACTTGTGCTATTACACTGAATTTCTGTAGTGACTGCTCCGCAGGGCAACTCTCTCAAGTGGGCCGGCAATTTTATAACACCGACATTGAAGTAGAGATCCTGTCTAAAGAAGAGACAGAGAAAATGACATATGTGGTAAGTGTTCTAAGAAAGATAACTTTAAATTGAAAGAAAGCTCCAGAATCTTTTTTAATAAGTTGAAGTTGTACAATAGAACATTTCCAACTCCTGCACTTCTGTAGGTATATAAGATGAACTTCGACAATGCTGCGTTTAAGCACCGGATGCCCCAGCAGAAGACGGCTCCTGGTTATGAGAAGCTCCCTATGAAGAGGGGTATCTTCTTCGACATGTTCCCCTTTAGTGTGATCTTCCGCAGAGACATGACCATGTACCGTATTGGAGACGGCCTGAAGGAGGTGTTCTCCGATCTGCAAGGAAAGAAGGTCAACGAGGAGTTCACTCTGGTGCGACCCATGCTGGAGTTTAGCTGGGATAATGTAAGTGTCACGCCTGGGGCATGTATGTTTCGGCTGAGAGCATGCCCTCTTTAAAAGCAGGTTATTCAGGGGTTCTTTAGGAAAGCTAGTGATTATATTTAAGAGCATGACAACTCAGAGAACCATTTGAATGCTTAAAAAAATTTTGCTTGATTAATTAGTTCTTCTCCATCTAAGAGAACCTGCTATATATTGTCAGGGTTGGAGAGGGGCTTTAAAGGGCTTGGGATGAAAGAAGCAGAGAAAAGTCTATGCAGAAAAGAGTTTGAAGAACATACAGTATCTGTTGCTCTTGATACATAAAATACACCTTCAGTCAATACTGTATCTGTGTCTGTACTGAGCAGTGAAACATTCAAAGCTGTGTGCTCCTTCTCAGATCTACACACACCTCAACAATGTGTTTGAGTTACTGTCAAAAGCCGTAGTGGAGAGCAAGCAGAAGGTCAACATCCCCAAACTCAGCAAAGAAGAGCCGGAGGAGAAGGAGGAGAGCGAGAAGCCAAAAAAGGAAGAAAGAGGTATATACTTTGCCCTTACTTTGAAATCTGCTGGCAGAGTGTAGTATAGTGAATATTTCAGCAAGAACAAGAACAAAGACATTTTCACAGCATGAAAAATGTCACAGCATATATATATGTTCCCCTCAAAGCATACAGACAGCATACAGACAGCCAACAAGACCACAGCACTGACACTTTAATTGTTGGGTGTAACTGGCTGGTATTATAGTGATTTAGATTTTACATGTCAGTGTGTTTGTTTGATTTGAATTTCCAGTCTCTCCTCGTGGCAGCCCAGTATTAATTGTAGTTACTACTTAAAATTTGTTTTGGCTAATCAGTCAATTCTTCATTAAGTTAACACAGGTGTGCTGATGGTGTGCAATGGTTATGGGTATCAAATTCTTCAAACTAGCCTACATCATCTATAATACATCATCTAACTTGTACAAAAAAAAAAATCTTTTTGTACTTTCACCTTTTAATGTAATTTTGTTTCTAAAGGCATGTGGCAGGCTTATAAGCAAAACCAAACTTTTTTTGCCAAGAGAACTGGTCTTTTATAATGTCTTTAGTAATATCTCATTAAATCCCTTCTATGGAATGTTACCTTTACTTACAGAATAAGTTTTGGTTATGTTTTGCTTTTTTTCTACTGCATCAGACATAAAGGCAATGGAGGAGATGAAAGGAGCAGATCAGGAGTACAGCAGTACGCTAACCCAGTACAACAGTTCTGCTAACTCTGGAGGAGAGGACATCGAACTACTTGCCTTTCAAACGGTCACCGGTTAGGAATCTTTTAATAGCTCCTGCTGTACCACTACTAAGCATCATGAAGCTGCATATTCAGTTTCTGTGACATTGGCTCATTAAAACATGTAATTTCTGTTATTAGTAAAGTAAACTGTCTGTAAAGCACTTTGAGTTGCCAACGGTATGAAATATAAATTGAAATTATTATTATTATTATTATTATTATTATTAGACTGGAAGTTAACATTCCAACCCATTTTGCAAATTAAAGAAGAGCATAATATTGACAGTCATAAATCTGAGCTATGGAATTACAATCCCAACCTGCTTTTCAGATTGTTTATAGCATTTTTGTTGAAGGTTAACAGCCTTACAATAACTGTCTTGAAATGATGTGACCAGTGAGGCTCTCTTTTCCATCATGTTTAGGTAAATGCAGTGAAACTATATTTGAGGACATGCGGGAGCCACCCAAGAAGCCTCTCCATCTGAAGGGCCAGATGAAATATGTTCCTCAATGGGATTCCCTAATCTTCCTTGGAACACCCATGTAAGCTTCCATTGCTTTAACAATGCCTGCAGAAGCATGTCATAAATAGTTTCTTTGTTATTACATAGAATTGTTCACCATAGAGACAAAAACACCACTGTACTGTTGCTTTACTATGACTTGCTTTTAAACTGCCTGGAATCGTAAAGCAAGAACTAAACGTGATGCTGTGACAAAGCTCTGCTCAACACAAACGATGCTACAGATGACTTCCTCTGCACATAACTCTGTCTAATTCCCTCCTCAGTATTGAGACAGTGGAGGACATGATTAAAATGGGTGTTTACGTCAATGACCTCAACCTGCACGACTCCAGCAGAGAGCTCATTCTGGCAGGAACTCAGCAATCAGCCGAGCTGCAGCTGGCTCTGGACCAGGTACCAACACCTTGTTCGTACAAGCAATGGGACAGTACTCAGATTACTTCTTCACGATGCATACGTGGCTAGCAAGGCTTTCCATGAATGGCCAATCACAACGAGAGACTCTGGCTGCAGAACTTCAAGCACAAATTCAAAGAGCTTAGATCCTACAGGACAATATTGCTTAGTTATGCAGATGGTACATGATACACCTGTCTCTTTCACCAGATTATGACAGTCTGATAAACCTACTGTGTCAGTGTATATAAATAAATAATAAATACTTGAAAGACTTTACAGTTTTACAGGGATTCTTGTATTTGATAGTGTACACCTTCATTCTGGGGCTCTAAAAGCTTAAGGCAATTTTAATAGACTTAGATGTTACCTCAGGTACTCCTACAAAGCAATTACCTATAAAATATTTTTGTGTCAACAAACACTAGAGAAACATATCTATGCATTTATTTCCAGCAGGACTGATTATTATAACTGTCTCCTAAGAGCATGTCTGAACAGTCGCAGCTCATTCAAAATCCTGCAACAAGAGTTTTAGCAGGGATCAAGTGTCCATTACTTAAGGTTAAACAGGGTCTGCATTATGGAGAACTGAATTTTCCTCACTTTTCTTTTTAATTAAAAGTGTGTCCATATATGGAGATGACGCTTTAACGTTAACACCTTAAGAATTAAATGTTAACATTAATTCACATAAAGATATAAACCTTAAAAATGTTTGTGTCTACAGCTACAGGTCAGATAACAGTGCCTGTAATCTTTTCTGATTATGTAAATGTGCAATAGTGCTGAAAGAGAAACTATATGGTATGGATATCGAGAAAATAACAAAGGTCAAACTAAGGTTACACTTCATACTGTTGTAGCCTGCTGCAAATGAGTCTGTGTGGTTTATGGTGTACAGGAGCAGCAGAAATATGCCCAACTGCAAGAGATCATTAAAAAACTGGATGAAGAAAAGAAGAGAGGTGACTCGCTGCTGTATGCCATGATACCAAAAGCTGTAGCTGACCGACTGCGCAAAGGCATCACAGCCCTTGAGACCTGTCAGGTACACACACCTACATAACACCCAGACACAAACACATATGCTGCAGCTCAATTAGCTGGCTAGTCTTTACCTGATTTGCATAACCGGTCATTGACTCTTGCCAGCCCATTGTTGCAGAAATTCCTCATTAGCGGGCTCGGTTAAAGAAGAAATGCTATTGTTCACTAAAATTCTGCTGCTTCTTTTGTAGAGTGTAACCCTGTTGGTCTATTTTCCAGGTGTTCCCGGACGTGACCATCTTGTTCAGTGATGTAGTGAAGTTTAATGAGATCTGCATCCACATCACACCTATGCAGGTGGTGGACATGCTCAATGAGATCTACATCGTTTTCGACACCCTCAGTGAGAAACACAATGTCTACAAGGTAACAGCAGATCCAAAAAAAGACCAGTAAAAAAGACCAGTAAAAAGTAACATGGTTTTCTACTAGTTGGTGCCTAATTAAAAGTTTCTGGTAGGCTTCAGAGAGAGAAAGTAGGCAATAGCATAAGTATGGTCTGATGTCTTTACCCATGTACTTTATGTAACCGAGCACAATGCAATGTACAGAGCATTTAAGAAACCAAGTTAATATTGTCTCAGGCGGCCAGCAAAACATCAGTGCAGTGCAAATACATAGTAATTCCAGTAAAATTATTTTTCAGTCTATTTTCAGGTTACAACAATGAACAGGTAAACGTTATGTTTTTCTTTTGTAGGTGGAGACCATAAGAGATGCCTACATGGTGGTGGCTGGAGTGCCCAATAAGACCACATTCCACGCCCACCATATCTGTGACATGGCCCTAGACATGTTGAGCTCTATTGACCACCTCAAAGACCCCTCCACCGGGGACAACATTCAGATCCGTGTTGGTGGGTGAATGGTGACTGCCAGTATTTCAGAGTAGTAATCCTCATATCCACTATGTGAAATACCCTCTGGGTATCTGGGGGGCCCCCCCCTGTTCCCTGGCTTCTCCACGTGTGTGTATTTATATATTTACTTTTTCTGAGGTATCCCAGGCATAGTTAATGTTGCTAAGCTATGAAGGACCAACTGCTACAGTGACAACCTGACAATTACCAAATACTTTGAAGGCATTTTTGAAGGAAAGAGGACATGAACAACAAGAGGGTGTAATGTTCATTTGTAATGCAATTCCCAGGAATCCATTCTGGCATGGTGGTGGCAGGGGTGGTGGGGCTGAAAATGCCACGCTACTGTCTGTTTGGAGACACGGTGAACACAGCTTCTCGAATGGAGTCAAATGGAGTGGTAAGGGATGACCTAACTGTGTGGCCTGTGCAACAACCGTTTCCCCATTTATAAATAACGAGGCTACCCAGAAGGAGGGGATGTGGCTGGTCCCAGAACTAGCAGAGGATTAAGAATGTTAATCACGTTAATTTGAATTGGAAGTTAATTATGGATGTCCTGTTTATCAGTGTCTTTCTGTGTGTTTAGGGCATGCAAATCCACATTAGCCAGACCACCAAGGACCACTTGGAGCACGAGCCATATATCATTGAAGAAAGGGGCAAGATTTTTGTAAAGGTACATATTACTCTCCACTGACATCATTTAGTCTGTTGAGCATATGGTGGCATTGTAATATGTGTCTGTAGCCTCCAGACGTTGTTACAAGAGGCTCTTTTTATGCATGTAAAAAATAGATAATTAAATCCAATTTTGTTTTTTGGTTTAAGGGTAAAGGCTACATGAAAACTTACTGGCTGAAAGGGAAGAAAGACTTGTCATTTAAGACTCCAGCTGAGCTTCGGTACAGTAGCGAACAGAAGGACTCTGAAGACAGAAGCTCTAACGGGTGAGTAGAAGATGTAGGAATAAGACTATATATTTGTCTTTTTGAAACTTAAACTTTATAAATTCTGTACATTCAGAAGAAAATAGCTGTCTGTTGCCTTGTTCTTGCTTGTTGATAGAATAGAATAGAATAGAATAGAATAGAATAGAATAGAATCATCGCTGTTACATTTTTCTGGACAGCTGTGAATAACAAGTATAACAGGTTTTCAGAGACTTACACTCCAGTTATCACCAGTTATCATGAATTTTCTATCTCAATCTCAATCTCTTTTCCCAGTTCAGCACCCTTTTCCTATATAGCAGTTGTAGGCTAAACAGACTTTCTGTTCACATACACCATTTGTTTAATCTAGTTCCTCTTTAGTGACAATGAATGTGGTTGTTTCCCTCCTCTTTTCTTCTCACTGTTTGCAGTTCCACTTGTACCAACACCAAGCGCTCTAACTCCAACCTAAACATCCCCAATGAGGAACAGGCAGAAGGCAAGCCCACCCCAGCAGACCTGCCCCCTGACACACTACCACCGCTGGAGGGCACTACGGACGCAAGCACAGTCACTAATGAGCCCCAGGACAAGGAGAAGGTCAAAAAGACAAAGAACAACAAAGGAGGCAAGACAGAGAACGCCTCTGGTAATGTACAGGAAAGCACTCCCCCTGCTGGTAACCAGAAGAAGACAAGCCCAGTGCTCAATAACAAAAAGCACAGCTTCAGAAGCCAGTACGCACGGTTACCAGCCAACCTGCCCATGCGCAGTACAGCCTGCACTCTACTCTGAAAAGCCAGCAAAGATTCATTCAGTAGCACCGCACAGAAGGAACATCTACCACCCCGGCTTCACTGACAGAGAGATTCTAGAACCAGCTTCTAGAATTCTCAGACACCCTCACAGAAAAGAACCCAGAATTCCAGAACCGAAAGTGTAAATTTTGACAGTTAAAGGTCTCAGTTCTGTTATCACAGCATTATGTTAGCCTGATGTATACTAAAACAAAAAGCACCTGGCAGAGCAGAGTGGTTTACTGTTGGTGTGGTAGTTTCCATGACATAACTGGTTCGTGAATTTTCAATGTTGATGCCTGATCTCTTTTCCCTGATTACTATCCTTTTCCTGGAAAACATGCAGATTGGCACCATTCACAAATAGAGACTATCTGTGGTACCTCAGACATGTAAATGATGTCATGAACTAAAGAACACAGTACCCAATACAGTAGTACAAAACAGCCACACAAAGTTTAAGCAAACAAACAACTGCATCTGAATGCTACAATATACTCATAAACCACAGTCCAAAGAGGTCTTTGTGCTGCATGAATGTATTAAATGGTATATTATAGGGAAGCACATATGTACGCTGCTGTTATCAGGGGAAGAGAGGTGCTGTCCTTTAGCCTAGGTATCAAACATTTAGAGTCATGCTTTCTAATGTTTGACTCAAAATGTATAAACTATTTACCTATAAAGTTTGACTCTGTGCTGACTACATTAGCAAATTGTACAGTTACATGTTTAATGCTTATTAAATCATTATAGTACATAACAGCCTGTGGTAAACCTGCATTGAATCTGTACTGTATTTGTTTTTCTCGTTGTTATGTCAGAGGTGGATGGATATGTTGTGACTGTTTCACTTTTAAGTAAGAATATTTGTAGAGCACTGCTGTGTGTTTGTGTTTTAAATCAATACAAATTTTGAGGCTTTTTGAAATGACTTCACATGGGTACATTACCAAGAGTAAAAAGATCAGGGAATGACTAAAGCACTGATGCATATATATTTTTTTATGATCACTTACAGTACACCTACCTTGTATCGACAGTCACTGCCCATTTCATCCACCGAGCATACAGGTGCATTTTGTAGTTCTACAGTTACAGACTGTAGTTAATCTGTTTCTCTGCATACTTTGTTACCGGTATTATTTGGGTGTGGATCATTCTCAGCCCTGCAGTGACTCTGACATGGTGGTGACATGTTAATTGGCCTGCTGCTGGAAAAATTAGGGTCACTGCTCACTCCAACCAAATATATCCAGTCAATAGCATTGCATGGTCAGAAACTAACCACTAATGAAGAAATAAAAGATGACCAACACAAACTGTGCAGCTATGGTCTATATGAGCTATGGTCACTAACCTTACATCTACAAGGTGGACCAGCAAGATATCTAGTGCTGTGTCTGATCCACTCACACCAGCACAACACACAGTAACACAGCACCACCACGTCAGTGTCCCTGCGGTGCTGAGAATGACCTACCACCCAAATAATACCTGCTCTGTGGTGGTCCAGGAGGGAAACAGAGATGGACTACATTCTGTTATTGTAGAACTACAAAATTCTCTTATATGATAAGTGGAGCTGGTAAAACTGATAATGTGTATAGATACACAGTGCCTAATTATTAACATTAATGAACAGGATAACAGTGAGACCTGAAAAGGTATGCAGAGAAAAAGATGGTCTACAGTCTGTAATTGTAGAACCACAAAGTGCACCTATATGGTGAGTATTTCTGGTAAAACTGAGTTTTACCCAGTGGGAGTATAGTACAGAAATGTCTCACAGCTTAAATGCAAATTTTAGATGATGAGCACACTCTACCAGTAAATGAAAGTGACCTCATTAAATGTGTAGGATTACACGACACAACAGGATATATCTGCACAAGAAACATATACAACGTAGCAATTACGCACATGTCTTAATATACAAAGTCCATATATGGCTTTGGACTGTGGAGAAACCAAGATTCTAAGTCAAGCCAGAAATGTATGGCATTCATTTATCATCTTTTTTAGTTGTTTTTAAAAAGTGCAAACGTAAGCAAAACTTTGGGTTTGATTATAGTATCTCACCACACACGTAGCCATGTCAGATGTCACTTTATGATAAAGAGGAAGCCATCAGGAAACCATGTAAGTGACACTTCCTGTCTGTTGCCTTGGAGATGAGCCTAATTCCGCAGTTACCCTCACTCTCCCTGCTCTGCTGCTCTCTTTCCGAAGCACTGCATAATCCTTATCTCAGAGCAAGTGCTGATCTACAATCATTTTCCTGGCTGCTCTGATCTTAGTTAAGAATATCACTAGGACTGGACAGTTTGAGAAGACTTTCATGTTCTAAATGCATGACGAAACGAGAGTTCATTCAGAAACGGGCCTCTTATGTTGAGAGCTGTTAGGCATATGACTATTTCCATGGATTTTATAAACTCCAAGTTATCCTTGACTGAACCGGTCAAATGCTCGCTATAACACAGCAATGCCTTAATCACATAGTTAGCCAGTTATGTGGAACTAACTTGACCACAGAGTCTGTAAGTAATCACTAGCTAATGACCAGAGCCAGATGTATAGAGGCCTTTTATAGAGATTGGCTTTAGTCCAGATGGTTGCAATTCAGATAATAGACAGATAAGCAGCCATCTTTGGACTTCATGTCAGAGGCATAATACTACATGCCATGAGCATGCAATAAACCTTGATTTGTTTGAACGAAAAAGATAAAAGCAGACATGTATGTTACATAAAAATAAAATAAAATAAAATAAAATAATAGCAATTCAATAAATGCATTGTGAGCTGCAGTACCACCCGCATTTAGCATACAAATAACCTATTTAACCATTCAGTTCTAAGTATTTCACAGTTTCAAGAACAGGTTGCATAAATGCAGCAGTTCTGTGTTGTTCATTAACTGTGCTCGGCAACATAGTACCCACCAAAAGCCATTTCAGTGTAGTGATCAATACAAATGTTTGTGTCCTGAGCAAAAACATTGTCAAAATGCTTGTGTCTTTAAAAAAAAACAAAAGAAAGAAAGAAAGAAAGAAAGAAAGAACTAAATTTTTGAAAGTTGGGGGGAAAAAATCCAGTTGAAACAATATATGATAAATGAAAGGCTGTAAAAAAGACCTGTAAGCTTTGCACCAACATGTTTGGAAGACTACAGTAAGCAATGCCAAATGCTGGAATGGTCCTCTAATGTCATCAATATCATTCCAGTGTTTAATTTATGCCTTTTGTTTGCAAATGCACTCTACAGCACATGCTGTTTCACTTGTCTGCCAAAAGAGTCAATGTGAACGTGAGTCAGATCGCAACAGTGTCGTTGACTATGGCCGCATTCCAGTAACAGTGGCCACAAAAAAGTGTAAAGCCCTACCCCTTTCAATGGCCTGCATCAGTGGATTACTGCTAAATTCTTTACAGAGGTTTCACTTGTTAGGACACGCTGGGGCACAGTCAGCAGCTAACAGAGCGAGAGAGAGAAGGGTGGAGAGAGTGTGTATGTGTGTGTGCGTGCGGTGAGAGAGAGGGAGAGAGAGAGAGAGAGAGAGACATGCACACTTAGGGGTGTGTCTTAGACAATTAGTTCCTCAAGGAAGTACAAGTCAAATTATCTTGAAACAGAGTGGCGAGCAGATCAGAGAGTTTGTTTGAAAGATTTTAATGCCGTTCCTGCTTTGTCTGAGGAGAGCGTTTTATCTAAAAAGCAAACCTGGATGTTAATCATCTGATCTGAGCACAAGAGGAGGACAGAGATTAGACAAGAGAGGAGGGAGGGCAAAGAAAACACAGGTAAGAACACTCTACACTCTGCTACTGACCTATGGCCTCTCCAAAGAAGACGGAGGTCCAGAGACAGATGTGGCATTAGTGAGGGTTCATTTCAGGCCTCTCATGCCAATATATGTGGAAGTCAGTGTCTTTCTGTGGAGTGATTATAGACCACCAAAAAATGTTAAAATATATGAAATGTGTAACACCTGTATGTATATGTATTTGTGTAACGCCTGTTCTTCCAAATGTGAAAGAGAAAACTGGTTCCAGTCAGTTGTTTTTTCAAATGCTTTGCTCTTGGGTCCACCTCCCTCTGTCAGTGGTAATTTGGAGGGAACACATCATGTGCTCAAGCTGAAACAGGTACTATCTCCTGCCTCCTCTGTCAAAGCTTGAGCAGAAAACACAAATGCCGCCATTTGCGATTGGAGTGGAGTTTCCCCATCCAATGCTGACCTAATTAGGTGGAAGTGTTCACTGATCTAGCTGATGTAGAGTAGCCTCAGCCTGAAAAAACCTAAAGAGCCCCTCTGGTCTATGAACTGACTCACTGCCTTGTGAAATGTGTGAGAAGAAGAAAAAAGGAAAAAAAAAAAACGGGTTGGTAACTCTTTACCGCTGCCTAACAGATCAGAGTTTCACTTCCTTTCTGAACAACCATGTACATTCCTCAGTCATCTCATGAAAAACAACCGCCGCTCTGAGCTGGACGTGAAACAATATGACACACGACACACATGGAGAGTCTCGGCTTGCCGTGGCGGAGGCCAAACAGGCCACACAGCCAAAAAACGTGCTGTCACTTTCGCTCACCTGAAAAAAGCAAAAAAAAATAAAAATAAATAAATAAATAATTCAATAAGGCTGTGAGAACAGGGGAATGTGTGACCTTCCACACTCCTTGCACTCTTAAAAATAATGGTGCAAAAAAGGCTGTTTAGTGCCCCAGAAGAACCACTTTCAGTTCCTGAAGAATCTTTCAATGGATAGCTCTTGGCAGTGCCAATTTTTTTTTCAATTTAAACAACTTTAACGATTCTCCACACGATGGTAAGCATCATTAAATATTGATGTTTTTTTTCATGGAACTGTATGTTCAAGCCAAGAACTATTTTGGAGCCTTCATTCTTGTGAGGCTGTCACTCATCAGTATACAAAGACTCATTCCATTCCATTCCATTTTGTGAAAGCAGTCACTGAAAAACACTTGGCAGCTCACTTTTTTAGAGTACACAGCTCCAGCGGGATAGCTAGAGCGCTAGCCCCCAACTGTAGACAGCCTGCAGCAGGTTATGACCTGTCCCTCTGCTGCTGTCAGTAGGGCTGCCTCTGTGGCCTGATGCTTTGTAATGACAGGGTTAGTAACAGCACCCTCTTGCATCGAACACGCTAGGACAATAGGACTCCTCTCATCCTATAAAAGCACAGAGCTTTGCCTCTCTGAACGCACACACACAGCCTCAGGCTACGTGCTGCAGTCATCTTTGGAATGCTAAATATTTACCTCGTCTGTAGATAATTCTCCAATCAGATTGCTCCATAAAAGCCCTTGTCAGCATAGACCACGTTCCCTGCTAACACTTGGCAATAACTGATTAAGGAATGGGATGTAAAGGCTGTGAAATTCAACACCTTTCTTGAACAACGGCATCAGTTAAAGCCAGGTTCAGGTTAACCAGAGGACTTTGCATGCAGCTAAAAATGAACAAAATGGAAAATGTTTTTGTCTGCTGCTGCAATACAGACTGTATATGTTTTTAAGTCAGTTTATTTGACAATGTATGTGAAACTGTTGCTGCATTTACAATGACACAAGGCTAATCATGCAACACCTGCATGGAACTGAAGAAAACAACACCACCATGCTCCGCAGCGTTGTTTCAAGGGTGGGCTGACGCAGTTTTTCCGATTCAATGTTTAACTTGAAATGAAAGATAGCACAGAGTTAGAACTTATTCTCCCTGTAATAAAAATAAGAGATGTCAGGAGCATCAGATATGACGTCACTAGAGTTAACTGTGATCATTCTTGCATGTTTGCTCAGGCAATGAGAAACAGCAACATTATTTAGTCTCAAGCACACATTTTTCATTTAGCATAATAATGAGCACAGAGGATATCATATCATTGTCCAAAGAAAAACATGTATCTTCAAAATCTTAACTGTTAATGTAAGATACTGTGAAGAGATTTTATTCCAAGTACTTTTGGAGATTTCTATTGGTCTTTTTTAGCTTGAAATTCTTACACAATATATGAGGTACAAAATTAAAAGTTGACAAAAATGGAGATGCTGTCTCTTTTAGACAATGACAATATAGTCCTACTGTGAACATTTAAATAATAATAGTAATTAGCATTAAATTATGATAGTGATTAGTATTCTTTAATTAACTACAATAGACGGGCTTAAAGACCTAGGTAATTTTCTTTTATTCTGCCATGGAGACCTGCCGGATGCTCTCCGGGCTCTGACAATCCCAAGTTACTACATGGTCTGGAGAAGCATGTGGAAACTTGCGTGAGCTATGCAATCAGCTTTTCTTTCGTACTTGCCTTTGC
Organism: Semaprochilodus insignis; assembly: GCA_034552555.1. Taxonomy (NCBI): domain Eukaryota; kingdom Metazoa; phylum Chordata; class Actinopteri; order Characiformes; family Prochilodontidae; genus Semaprochilodus; species Semaprochilodus insignis. Next base: position 35,111,386 of record CM067479.1, read on the forward strand.
ATGCTCTCTCAGTTGCACAAACTGAAAAAGCAAGAAGTTCGACCTGCTCACGTCTTTCTCTCTTCAAGATTTATCACTCACTCAATAACAGCTTGAGACCAGTCATGAAGTCTATGTGTGTTTAGCTGTCCCTTATATTGCTGTCACATCACAGCTCTGATATTTAGTGATATGGCAGTGATGGTATTTAATGATAATACAGAGTACATGAAGAAGGAAAAAAAACAGGCATGAGATACTGCCTGACTATAAGAAAGTCTTTAGTTTTGTTTACATGATGTTTTGGCACTGATGAAATCCTTTAGGGTGAGAATTTCCCCCAGCACTTGGTTTTTACAATGAGGCCCTAAGGGGGCATCCCCAAGAGCTGAAAATCTCAGTCACACAGTAAACAAAGGTAGAAGAGAAACAGTGGTTTGTTTACTTTGATGTGAGGTTAAGAACTTGACTCAAACATCATATTCATTGATCCACAATGTGATTTAACTACTCACAGGCATATGCAAAGGTTTGGTGCCCAGATAAATGATTTTAAACAACGCGTTTATGTGCTTTATAGGATGTTTGCACAGTACTTGCACAGTGTGATTTAGATATGTACATATGTACAGTCATGTGTAAATGTTTAAACACCCAGTAAAACAAATTTTAGTTCCAGATTTCTCCTCAGTGCCTCCAGCTATAGCATTTTTTGGGCAAATAAATGGTTACTACCCAAATAGCTTTTTTAAAATCTTCTTATTTTTTCAGGTGTTGTAGATTTTTGCACAGTACTGTATATATCACACAACCTCATTTTACTTTTTACTTTTACAGTCCTCTCTATGATCATATCTGGTGCAGCAATTTTCAGATATTTTAACGCCATCCATATCCAAAATATCACACAGACGAAATAGAAAGAATATAACTGACATCCCATGTGATACGATTCTCCTTTTGCTAAACCAGTCTGCTAACTTCTCCTTCTCTCACTTCCTTTTTCAAAAGAAATGGAGAACTTCAGCTCCAAGGACTTGGCTATGAAAGCCCAGAAAAAAATTCTCAGCAACATGGCCAACAAATCGGTAGTGCAGATGTTCATCGATGACACTAGCAGTGAAATTCTGGACGAGCTGTATCGTGTGTCAAAGGAGTTCACAGGGAACCGCACAGAGGCCCAGAAAGTGATTAAGGACCTGGTTAAAATAGTAGTGAAGATTGCTGTGCTTTTTAGACACAACCGTTTCAGTGAGGAGGAGCTCAAATTAGCCCAGACCTTCAAGAAGAAACTACAGCAAGGAGCCATGACAGCCATCAGCTTCCATGAGGTAACCTCCCCTTCCTCTGATACTGGCAACATTTCAACTCATCTCAGAGCCTAAACCTAACATGGCCATTTCTATTTTTCTAAAGAGAGGAATGTGATATTTAAGGAGGACACAAGCACTTTATTGTCTAAATGGCAGTTCCAAAGTCTATTAGGTGTGAATCAGTACCACAAATACCATAAAGAAAGAAAGAAAGAAATACCCTATAATGTGCATTGCACGCTTACCAGCATCAGAGGCTCTGCTGAACCTGAGAAAGGTATAGAACCAGCAAGATACTAGCATTTAAAACTCCAGGTTACATCACTGGGTGGGTGACACATTCTTAATATTCTTTCTTCTTTCTCAAAGTGACACAGACAGTTTCAAGGTCCCTATTAACATCAGCCAAAACACTCCCAGTGGCCTTTAGCTATGCCTGTTCTATAACAGGGTACTCTCCCCTACCTTCTACAGCCAATTTGAAATTGTAATCCACATATTTCTGGCACCACTGAGTCAGTTGACTGACAGTACAGAGTTTTGCAACCTGTGTAAACTGTCATGTTAACCTTTAATGGTCTCTTTCATGAGTGACTTGGCTTAGACCAAAAGGCAGATACCAGCTGGATGCCTATATAATTCTAAATGTATTTTAAATAGCCTATTATCTAACCAAACATTTACAAATATAGCCAAAGCATAACCTAAGCTGTCAATAACACCCTTTATAGATATGACTGCTTAGTGTTATGCCAAAAGATCCACTTGTGCCTGAGGGTTTAGAATATAATTCAAAGGAAAAATATTTTATTATTATTTTTTTTATTTCCTGCTGTTGATCTCATTAGCTATGGCACATACCAAATTCAGATGCTCTGCATCACATGCTTCAGATCTGTACATATATTTTGAAATTTCGTTTATGCATTTCGATAGTACATAAAGAATATAAACTGCACATGCCCTGTTTTTTTAGAGCGGGCAGTTCGTACAAGACCACAGTACAGCTGTGCATGGTACAAGACAACTAATTTTAGAGTGCAGCTGTGCCATATATGTGTGCATTGCAACACACAATTAACTGTAAACTGTATGTTGGGCTTCTGGGCACATATTTACATTGAAGTATATCAAAATAAAGTAGCAACAGAGAATACAAAGACGGAAAGGAATCCCCAAAGAGTAAGAGTTCCAGTCTATTGGTTTAATGTATTGGTAAGGTATGCCGTCTTGTTTTTCATCTGCTGCTGCATAAGCTTTTTGTCAGCTGAACCACAAAAAGGAAGCATGTGAGCAGTCAATGCTAACAAAAATCTTCCTGTACTAAAACAGTATTATGAAATATACAGCAATATTATTTAGAAAATGCAAAGATGACAGATTATGGTTATACTTTCTGCAGAACTGTAGAAAGCCAGGACTTCAGTCAGGCACTGGAACTATGGAGCTTTCTAATAAAAAACAAAGTAGTGCTATTTAAAATGAACAGTACAGCTAGAACACTGTCAAAGTCTTACCAGTGAGAGTTTACCAAAAATGTCATCAAGCCTGGTCAAAATACATGTTTTGTTGACCATCTAGGTAAAAATAAGTTAACCCATCCTCTACAAAGAACACACTTGAATATGGCAATTGTCTGCCAGTTTTAGTGAATAATTATAAAGTAATTAATTAATATAAAAAACTGTTACTGTCCATGCACAGAAGCATGTTCTCTGTAGATGATGCATGATGATTTAGAAAATCAACAAATCATGTCATTTGAACAGCATTGAGCCTGAAAACATACATTTCATTACTTTATTACATAAAAGCATATTTGTTATTTTGTTAATGAAATAACTGAAGTCCTGTTTTAGGCTGCTGGTGGAAGTAACATTGTGGGGGTATTCACATGTTAGATTTTGAACGGGTGTAGTTGCTATTTGGGTACTTTTGTCAAAAATTTGATTAATTTTATTGTTTAAGATGGTCTAATATTATTGAGTATTGTTTCCTAGTGTTTAGTGTTTGCTAGTTCAGATGCCATTCTAATAGCTCCAAATCAAGAAGTGAAACTCAAAACTCAATAACTAGCATGATTCAAACCTCAGCTTTAAACCTTCATTTGCCTGTATGAAATCTGTAGCGCTCTTTGTGATCTTTAAATAACTCACTGCATGTCTTAGTACTGATCTTGGAGGGGAAAAAAAAGCGAACCCTGTCTTTAATCAAGGACTATGCTTGTGTAAGGTCATCATGCATTAAAAGCTGTGTTCTCTATCTGTCAATCTTCTCTGCTTCAGGTGGAGTTCACCTTTGACAAGGCCGTGATGTCAGAGATCCTAACTGCATGCAGAGACATGCTGCTGAAACTCGTGGCCACTCACCTAACGCCAAAATCCCATGGACGCATCAACCACGTCTTCAACCATTACTCTGACCCTGAGCTCCTCACTCAGCTTTACAATCCAGATGGCCCATTCAAGTCCAATCTCAACAAAATCTGTAATGGACTCAACAAACTGCTGGAGGAGGGCAAGTTATGAGAGCACTGTGGCTGTGGAACTCTTTGACAGCATTGCTTTTAAAGGACCTTCAGGGTGCTGGACTAGAGCAAAACTAGAGGAGAAACCTAAACCTTGAACACATGGTGACTAACAGTGATGAAAAACTCTGGTCCTGTTACAGTTCAATGCTGTGGTGTGGCCTCTACCATGAAAATCACCCACAATTACATGTCCTTGTTCACAGCAGGTGGACCAACGTTCACTTCTTAACTCAAACCAGTGACAACGGAATTAACATTATTTGGTGTGGCAAGTTGTTGAAGTGACCTCTTATGAACTACATACATTTGCAAAAATTTCAACTACTAGATTTCATCCCGCTTTTTGATGATAAACATCTTTTCAAGGTTATCTTATTTTAAACTTTTTGTGAACATTGCACGAGGCAGGCAATGAGTGGAGAAGAGAGAAAACAACTTGTTTTAAATTAGCAATAGATCTTTAAAGGAAAACACAGAATCTTAGAAGAACAAAGGCCAGCAATGAATAGTGTGAAAGAAGGTGTTGGAGCATGAGTCGGAATCCAAGAGCCAAGTAATAAGATAATTAACAACATTTTAAAACTGGAATGCAATCAGATATTTTTTTCTCAATGGAGAAAAATATACATCTGAAAAATGTAATAAGCAGGTATCAGTAAGAGTTATTCATGCATATAAGACAAAATGGCAAAACCCGCCACTGCCACCTAGTGTTATTTTGCAGTCAATTCACTGTCTGACAGTGACATACTGTTTCCAGAAGAACGTCATGTCAAACATGATTTGATTGCTTGTTTTGTTGCCCTAATGCCAAATTGTGGTAAACCATACCCCTAGGACCAACTGGTGGGGACAGGATAGGCAAAGACCATTTTAATTAGTTTAAACAATAAGACAAAGTGCTTGTTGAGCTTGTTTTTCCAAGCTAAAAAAACATTGAACTGAGCTTAAATAAGTGGCAGACAGTTATGACTAATATGAATAAACGGAGTAATTAAAAACACAGCACTTGGTGTTTCTAAGTATGCACACTGTGGTGGTAATTCCATTAATTCAGTAACATAACTAAGCTTTTGGTTATTTCAATCATAAAAATCCAGAAAGATCGTCTTGAATTTAATAATTAGTTATATCTTCATTGTATATTGTCTGAAATTTCTTGAAGATATGCAGCAAAACCCTGCTATTCCTTTAAAAAAAAAATACTTCTTCAATATGTTGCATATTCTTCCCATAGGAACCATCATTTCATTTCATGAGACAATACTGACAAACAAATTCAGTTGTGTTTGTGCACAACACTGCATTTATTCATCTCCAAATGTTCACTTGTGTATGTGCTGTAGTAACTGTTACATTTTCATATTTGTGTATGGTATTACATTGTTAAAAATGTAAGCTCACTGTGCATGTACAAGTCTCAACGTATTAATCTTGAGTAATTCCCTTTGGCAGCGCATGGGTCATGAGCTCAGTATGAAAACCTGTTACTGTGACTCCACCTGTGTAGGTGGCACTGCTGTTCATGAGCCTTCTCACCGAAATCCACCGCTAACACACACAAAAAAAGTCAAGTCTGTTTTGGCTACACCTTTTTGAAAACTAGTGTGCCTGCTAAACAGCAAGCGCCAAATAAATAGAACACCAGCTGTGAAAGCAACATGAATCTTGTGAACTATACGCAAATTGATTACCAAGCAGTCATTACCAATTTGTCAATTCCCTGCAAAAAAGAAAAAGAAATATACAAGTCAGTGTATGCTATGCTAGATGGCAAGAACATGGGAGATATAGTAGGTCTGGTTAGATCACAAATTGACAACAGTGGAGTATTTCACAAAGCAGGATTTCTCAGGGGACTAAGGAATGCTCCTTGCCTCTTTTCCCACTGAACAGCTGAAACGTTTGGCTTACATTTTGCAAAATGACAAATCCTGCTTTGTGAAATACTCTCCTGGCAGTCTAGCAGCTACGTGACCAAACAAAAGAAAATATCACAAAACAATAGGGAACAGAACAGCAAAAAAGTGCTCAGGAAATAAAGGCAGATTTTTTTTTAAACCAGATTCCTGAAAACTTGAACCATGTTCACATATCAATGTAGTGTTTACAGCAAAAGGTTAACTGTGAACTTAAACCCACTAAATCAGTTAATTCAGAGAATTTCTGATGTGTAAATATAGCCTGATTTATCATCTGTATAAAATGAGTTACATTGTTTGTGAGGTTCTGGTTCTGAAGGTCAGCAAGCAAGCAAAACTTGAACAAAAAAAAGATTATCTAGAATATGGGGGCAGATAACAGACAAAAGTAATAGTACTGCTGTACAGTACATTTTGTAATTCAGCCTATAGCAGGCGACAGGCAAGAGTGCCAGGCCAGCATGACCTAAGGCCACAGTAGCACATTCAGGACAGTAACAGTGCACATCATTTCCACAACACAACCGATCAATCAGCCATCAAATGCTGGAATTCTGGAGCTTAAACATACAGCACCAATATGTCAAAGGCATAAAACTAGTATACACATACTCAACTCATCCACCCACCAATGTCATGTTTCCTCTGCACACTCAAATACTTGACACAAGCCAGACACCTCTACCAAACAACCAGTGTCAGAGCTGAAATATCTCATCCTCTCTGTCCCTCAGTTTCTTGGTACGTTTGGTGATGGTGAGAGGCACAGCCCCCAGCACAGCCTGCTGACCCTGGGAAGAGGCACTGGAGGCCTGACTGCTGTGATGGAGCTGTTCCATTGAAGAAAACCTCAGAATAAAAGAATAGAACATTTAAGCCAATTGGCAGAAGTACCCTTTATAGCAGATGGCATTTGAAATATATATATATATATATATATATATATATATATATATATATATATAGTTACTGTGATTAATTGTCATAATGAACATATTGTGGATATTGTTAGTATTTGTAGAACACTGACCAGTTGCATGTTTCACAATATGAAAGCAAAATTAGTCCTGTTTAACTGGATTTCGTGCAACACAGTATGCCAAATACTGAATCATAATCACTGTATTCAGAGTTTGAGTACTTTTGATCAGATGTTTGATCAAATTAAATATTGCCACATATTGTGCATCGGTCAGTTTTATTATTTTTTTTGCCATATTGCACACCTTTAATGTAGCCATTTGAACAGTACCCTACAGTAAAGTGTTACTGAACTTTGTAAAACTACCGGGTGTCCTGAGATGGCGATGTAAAGCAATAGCAAAGGTATGACAGCAAAATGTTCCATATAATAAATGTGAAAAACAGTTCACTGTCAGCTATTAGTTCATGACTTTTACTTACTGTTTATCTCCCTCTTGACATGTTTTTACGGCTGCTTGCTTTGACTGATTAATCAAACTATCCATCCTTTTCAAATAGTCCGTTGGAGAAAGATCTGAAGTCACTTCTTGACTTTCAGGGTCTGTTTGGCCATTCCCAGAAGGAATCTGTTGCTGGGAGTTACGCTCTTCTTGACCTGGCATTTCTTGCAGTAGCTCATGCTGATTAGTAAACGACAGTGATTCTGTCAGTACAGGGATAGAGAGGAACTTCTTGAGGAATATAGATTCGTTGGTGTACAGTCTGTTTGCCCGTTTGATTTGCTCCATCTGCAAGAGGTTGTGCAGATTAGGTCAAGAGGAAAAAAAACATTAGCTATTAGCCAGTTCTACAGAGCACATGAAAATTTCTTACTTACGGACACTCCATATTTCAGCGAAAGCCCTTGTAGAGTCTCTCCCGGTTGAACTTCATGTTCAATTCGTTTTTGCCTGACTGGCGATAAGGAGGACGTCACCAGACTGCCATACGACTTCGTACGCTGCCCGCGAAGGAGCCCATGTGCCCCAGTCAGTGAAGATGCAGGGTCCGAGGACATGGCGAGTTTTGTAAATGACTGCTGACTCTCAGCAGGTCTTAAGATTACCCGTATGAGTGTGACGAATCTTAGCATGTGAAACAACACGATGGCTGCCGCATACCGATTTGTATTGTATTGTAAAGTTATGTAGCTCAGCAAAAACTAAGTAGTAAAACCACTTCGCTACCAAATACGTGGCAGCTAACGTTACAAGAGATCCAAGTCTTACTGTTCCGTGCTCACAATCCTTCACACATCTAAGCAGGGAGAAGTTACTAACTTCTACAGCGTTAGCTCCATTATTTGTTATACTAACACTGCACTTGAACAGATAAACTTTAGCCGGCAGTGTTACGCTAGTTAGCTAGCTAGCTAAGAATCTACAATGCGAGTAAGTTAAGTAAGTTAGAAGAACACACGGTACCAGTGTTAACCAGAACATGACTACACACTGTAGCTATCTAAGTCGACAGCAGACCGACGACTTGCAAATATTTTAGCCGTTGTTTACAACATGGCTAACCAACTCTATCTATGTAACAGGAAGCACAGTAGCTAGTAAGATAGCGATACACATCAGCTGTCTAACATGCGCAACGCGGCTTGGCGTGCTTAGCTTGCTAGCTAACTTGCTTGTGTCCGGTTTACCGAACTGCTTAATAACAGCAGTGTACTACTTGTTAAACCTGATGAGTATTTCACTCCTTCAGCGTTACCTGGAACGTGGCCCAACGTCTTTCACGTATATTTGTGTTAACAGGCAATGCCGGGCTAATAACAGAGCTGCTAATTTTAGTTTGTTGTGGTTAGGGGGGACTAGCCGTTAGCCTAATGCGCTCGCTAAACTAAGCTGGCGTTGCCATGGTTCCACCCTGCTCTGCGAGTCCCTCAGTGCAAACAGGAAGTGCGGGGAGCCTGCTAGCATCTTAGCTAATGTCCATTAAAAATGTCTTTCAAACGGGAAGGTGATGATCAGAGTCAACTAAATGTTCTAAAGGTAACCGTATTTATTTATCTTCTGATTATACGTTGAGTAGTGGATACGATAGATGTTTTTGTATTGGTCATATGACGTTAAGTCATTGCTATCACTGTTCTGTTTGTGGCTAACTTTAGTTAGCTTGCTAGCTAACTACTTTATATTACATACATATATACCAGTCCACATAAATTAAACAGCTGACTGAAGTGTTATGTCCCTGTAGAAACGACGTGTTGCGGATTTACTGTCCAACTTTATACCCGAGGACGAGGCGACTCTGATGAAAAATGGAAGGTGGTATAACGCTAGCTAGCACTATGTATGCTGCATGTTGATGTGACTTAAGTGGAAGCTTAGCCAGAATTTTGCGGCTGTGAATGTCCCATCTAAATAAACTGCCCTGACTGTGGTTCAACGCTGGCCAACGCTGGTTTGACATCAGCAAGCAAGAGGAATGGCTGGTGCGTTTGCTCCAGTTTTCACTAGTGCTGCGGTGTGTTTCTTCCTTCTGCTGTGCACATTTATTCAGAAGCCTGTGGCCAGCATAGAATTAGATCTAGAGTTTTACAAAAATAATTTTACTATGAATTATTCAAGCATGCTCGTGCTTTCAGGCAGCTCTTTCTAGGTAAAAAAAACTGAAGCTATGCACATGTGATCTTGTTATACAGTTTGTATGCATTTGTGGATGTATGTGCTAATCTTATCATATGTATTAAACATTTGGACTTTGTAGGTACAGCTGTTTAGTGTGTTCACATCGTCCTGTGTTTGACACAGTGGATATGCTGAGCATACACAGAAAGGGAAAGCGTCACCTTGAAGGTGAGATTAAAGATTGTTTTATCCAGCACTTCTGGCATTATATATCAGAGCATTATTGATTGTTGTTTACAGTCCTCTTGGGTCCTCCACTATCCAGGTCTAAAATGGTTTTATGGTAGAAAAGCTCGACTTCAAAATGAAACCAATAAGAGACGACATCAAGAATATGTTAATAAAGAAGAGGACCAGCAGGTAAGCATATAGCATATTGTCATTTCTGGTCCTGCCTTGTACATCATGTGCAGTGTTGTTCGTATATTCGATATTCATATGCATGTATATATTCTTAGGAAGCTGGGAGCTCAGCACCGTTGCTCACACAGACAAGAAAAATTACCCACCATGCCTTGCTAAGGTCCGTTCCTTACAGCAGCTGTCATAAAAAGGCCAGGTAAAATTAATTGTTCTGACGGCAAATATCTATATATACTTGTGAATTTTACTTTATGTGTATATGTGACTCATGCTGTTTTAAAGGGAACCCTAACCCAAACTATTGTGTGCCCTAAAACAGTATACATGTCCAAAATCATTCAAATATCACAGATAAAGCAAATTAAATTGTTTTGTTTATTATAAAAACAAACAAATATTATGAATAGGCAAAATTCCTCTACATAGGCTGCCATTGTTGCACTGTGATGATCTCATATGGTTACACTGAACCTAGTTCTGTGGAAATTACGGCAATCTGAAAAGGTTTTTCTCTTGAGTAATGTCATGCTCGAGCTAAAGCTGGAAAGACTGAATGATAAGTTAGAGTTAATTTAGATATTTAGCTCACTGTTCCTCGCTCAGTAGACAAAGATGCACCAAAAATGACAGCCTACAATAAAGGATTTTGTCTATTTGTAATTATAATTTGGAAATAATAGATAAAGTATTTTGTTCGGACATGCTACTGGATGTGTGCACCATAGTGGGCCCTATATGTCTTAACAGCTTATCAGTTAAATAATGTTGTGTATAGATGTTCTGAAAACAACACTGAATTTGTACCACGTTCCTGTTAATCAGCATCTCTCTGTTTGTCATTGTTTTTAAGTGAACGATCTGAAAACATTACAGCAGGATTCAGCGCTCCGGGGAGTGGCGAAAGTGTCGCTCAAAGCTATATTGCTACTGGCAAGAACAACCTAGAACAACCTACTTATGGTGATAGTAAATCTGTTTTTGTTAAGGATGAATGTAATTTTGAATTATTAAATTATTTTGTTGTAGTAGAGCCTCATTTGTTCAATCAGTTTTATTATTTACTACTTATGTATTTGTTGTATGTTCTCTTCAGCAAATCAAAACCAGGGCCAGACTGAGAAACAAATGAAGAAAAAGAAGGAGTCCAAGGCTGCCAGTCTGTCTGAGTCTGAGCCTCTGACAGAGCAGAGACGTAGGGAACTAGAACACTACCTCAAATTAAAGAGGTATAATATCATTCATCCATTTTACTATATCGAGGGAGTCTGATCTCATCAGGAAAGATTTCATTTTCATTTCAACTCAGTAGGAGCACATGCAACCAATTGTTTGAACATAAGTCCAATTGATAAAAAAAGTAAAATGTCTCCCTGTTTGTTTGGATTGAAAACCTTGTACCATGTTTATAGCCATATTAATTAAACCTTAATAGATGTTCAAACGATATGTAGTGTTCAGAGTTTACATAGTCCATCCATGTGGAATGAGACCTTTTGGTCTGTTGTATTTCTCTGAACACAAAGCGGAAGAATAAGGCTTAAGCTATCTCTTCTGAGAATTACTGTTACTCAATTTAAATATCTTTTTGGTTTCAGTGCTGGATGGCTACAGGACCCAAGTGGTAAATGGGTAAAAGATGAAAATGTGGAGTTTGATTCAGATGAGGAAGAACCACTCCCACTACTGCCCTCTAGTGAAAGTACATAGATTGCACTGGGAAGGCACTCCAAGCAACCTCAAGCTGTCTGGACAAGATTTCTTTCTTTTCTTCTCTGCTTCTGAATACCCTCTGTTCTTCTTTAAACTGTGCACTCAGAAGACACAGACCAGGAAAAGAGGCACAGCAGACACAATTGCTATCCAACGAGGCAGCATGTTTCAAACCCTAACAGTTGTGTTGTTAACATATGAATAATGTTGCTTCTCAAAGAGGTGCTTGCTCTAGGCACGTTGATGTCAGATGAGTTGTTTGTCCATGGTAGGAGACTCTTTGTTAGAATATGTCCTTGCTCCATGAGAGATCACAAATGTAGAACAGAATCAGATATGGCATTAGAGCTCTTAAATCACAGCTCTGGATCCTGTGCCAAATGCCACAGTGGGGTGTGTATATAATGCCACTGCTGCCCTCTAAATTTGACCATGACGGCCTGTAAGTTGTAAGAAACAAAATACACAGTACATCAATTAAGTAGTAACTAAATATTCATTCTGAAAACATAGTTTTGTTTTGGAAAAGTTTGACTTGCTGCTGTTACATGTTGAGAGGGAGGTATATCTTTGCATATAGCCACAGGTCTTTAAAGAACGTCTTGAGAGCCTAGCAGCTGTTCTAAAGGTGGAACCTAAATCTTCTCCCTGACCTGGTCAAGAGTTATATTGGGAGCTCTGTAACTCAGTCCCATGGTACTGGCTTTCATGTCTCCTAGTCTGTAGGTATAAATAGGGAGGTGGCAGAGGATCAGGGAGAGCGATGGTGGGGAATTGAATAGTTCCGACTGAGCTGGGCTCAAAGGGCTCAACGGTAACAAGCTCTGTCTTCACAATGAACTCCTCACACAATGGTTCATCACTATGAACAGAGCAGAGAGAGGGTGCAGTCCTCACTTAGGCATGAAGTTGTACTGTCAGTCATGCCTGAAATATAACCTGAAACTATTTTGGAACTTGTGTAATGTATGCTAACAAACTCCTCATGTATGTTAATAAACACATGGATTTCTTGCCTGCTTATAGCAGCATTCTGACTATTGCTGCTAAGCAGCAAATGTATCTGTGAGAATAAATAGACAGGTTGATATGAAACTGTATTTCTAAGAAGAAATAAAAGTGATTGCTACACATCGTTTTTTAGTTATTTTTCATGAATTATCTATGTACTGGTGTGCCACTAGATAGGACATTATACATAGTGTAATCATTAGTGATCGATATAGTGCTGCTTGTTTTACTGATTTGCAGCTTGCCTACAGTGTTGAATTAACACAGAATACTAGTTATCAAATTCCAAAAATCAGATATGGCAGGGTTTTTGATAAATCTGTTTAGAGCAAGTTGGTGACAGGCACACCACTTTATAAACTCAGTTTAACAAAACCGTGAAGACAATGAAGAAGATAACATTTTATTTAAAATATATACAGAACTTGTTTTTGTTAGAAGCACCATTTTGCAAAAAAGAAAAAAAAATCCATGACTCAAGATATGATCAAATAGTGTCTTTTTACAAGTTTACAAACTCAGATCAATTTAAGGCACATGATCTTTATTCAGTCAGAAATCATTTGACTTGATGAAATCCAGTGTCTACAAAAATAGGAGCAGGGTTGGAGTCAATGATATCCACAATGAGAGGTGATGAATGGTTAAGGCAAGCAGGACAGTTTGTGTAACCGACTGTCTTGAGTGCTCCAAAAAAGACCATCGCAGCCTTTGATTCAGCTTACCCTCTGCTGGCGGACTGGACAAAAAACAAAATCAAGGTTGAACGTAACATTCTTAAGCTGTATATACATTTTGATTCCTGATTACTGGGGAAAAGTGTTGCTTAGAATTGGCCAAAAGTGAATTAAATGATCTAGTTTTTAGCATATTAACTATACTCACAGTAGTCATTGTTTCTGGTGATGGCAATGGCTGCTCTGGCACGAGGGCCCTGCTGGGTGAAGTGGTAGCCTATCTTGAGGATGCTGGGATTGTTCTCCAACATAGAAGCGATCTCCATCTCCACTGAGTCGCCCAGCTTCTGTCTCTGTATGGGGACACGCAAAATGAAAACATTTAAGTAACACAACCAAGAATGTGCATTTTATACTGTAATGAGCTTTCAGCTACAGATTAAGACAACATTACAGCCTCAGCACAGCAATGATTGTTTGAAGTGGTTCAGTGATTCACCTGGTTGTCGATCTTAATTTCAGCAAGGGTGGAGTTTTCAGACAAGGCTTTAATGATGGCCATCATTCCTTCTGCAGTGATGAAGTTAGATTCGATGTTCAGGCTCTGCAGTGTAGTGTTCTCTGTTAGCATCTCTGCTATAGCCTGATCAGTAAAGGAAAAGGAATTTCAAGTTCAAGAATTTCCATTTTACCCTGAATCTGACGAGACTAGAGCTTGCACCAAATAACTCCCAAACATTGTGCTCTTTGTACATTATGCTGAATGCATTTCAGTAGATCATTTTGTGATTTTACTTCTCTGCTTATCCCACTGGGGAGTAAGGGAACGATGCTCGGAAGATTTAAATTCATCTGTATTTATGTATTAGGAATGTTACCTAAGGGTACTCACATGAGCCACAGGATCATTACTGCGTGTAGCAACAATGCTCAGGCTCTGTACATGAGTGTTTTGCTTCATAGCATAGAAGATCTCTTTCAGCGTTGGGATGGGAATGTCCTATAGGACAAAGCAAACAATACTGCCTCTGTTTTCTGAAAAGAAGCATTTTAGACCAAACATCCATGCAAATATCCAACATACTAATATCAGAGTTTGGTTTATAAAATAGCAAGTACTCTTCAACAGCTCAATGGTAGAATTTAGTTATAATAATCATAATAAATAAGATAGGTATAAAACAATTAGATATAAAAGTGCATCTTGAGTGGCTTATGCTGCCAAGGCAAGGTGCCCAGTGACAGAGATTTGTGTAACTTTGGAGGATAAAAACAGAGTAAGCAGTGGCATTCCCATTACCGGGATGTTGTTGAGGTTGACTTCTGTCAGGCTGCTGTCATTCTTTTGGATTCTGTGCAGAGTGTCCTCAACATTAGTGTCATTGGGAGGCTCATCAGGGTAGATCTTATACACATCAGGCTTCACCACACCTACAGATACACAAACAGACTGGGTTAAAGGATTGTTAAACAATGCGGAAGATCACGCAATCTTAAAATTGCTCAACTTAATGTGAGATGCGGACATACTGTTGATGCCTTCTGTGTTGGCAATCCTGCCAGTTGCACCCAGGGCATCATAGTACTGCTTATTGCTCATCAGAGTGTACATTCCCAGAATGGCTGCAAAGATACACATAAAAGACAAAAGAAAAAAAACAAAACATATTTGGATGTTGATACACAGATTGCTTGTAGTGCAGCGTGACATATTTCATAAAAACTGTAGAAAAGTGAAAAAGGAGAAAGATTTCAAAGCAAAACTGAACTTCAGTGAGCTCCAGCAGTGTAACGTCCTCAACTAGTGGTTGGCTACTGCCCATGTTACTCATCACCACCACCAGGTGTCAGTGTTTTGCAAACAACCAAAGCCCCTCATGATCCTCCAGCCCTGTTTAGAGAGACTTCCATTTGCTGGAAAGGCCTTTTTGGGTAGAGTGAGGGAGGCAGAGGGACAGCTCCCTTTACAGTATGGCTTACACTCACACAATTACAAAGTTACAACCCCCTAACGCTATTAAGAACAAAGATAACAGGACTGGCTGCGTTTTTATAAAAGCATGAGCATCCCAAGCTAGCTTAGTCACGCGTCAGCTTGGTCAACACGGATTTCAGTGACAAAAACACTCGAACGGAAGAACGATGGAACTGTAAAGAAGCTTTAATCCCAACCTGGATGCAGTCCAGAGTTAAAACTGTATTCTCAGTAAAGGCCTCTGTCATGGTAATCTGCACCCAGTGAATCGCTCTACAGAGTAACCCGCCACCACACAGTTCAGAGAGAGCCCTTAAAAGAAAAGGCTTGAGTCCTCTTTGGCTACTGGCTATGCTAGTACATGAGCTTCACAAGATAAAGCAATGCCACTCTTCAGTATTTTACTGAAAAAAGATCCTGATGTTATTGCTTTCCAGTTTGAATTGCTTTAATGGTTACATTTAGAGACCCCAGGTTTGCTGTAGGGAACCTTTAGGTACTATTAGTAAACTATTAGATGCATCAAATGCATCTGGAATTAGTCCCAGACCACCTGTTACACATTTACACTGTGCTATCAACCCGCTGGGAAAACTCAAAATATCATGAGTGACTGCAGCTTAGAGTAAACAATGGCCAGCGTAAATTGCTTCAACACTGTCCGCTGTTTTTTCCATATAGATGCATGATAAAATATCTTTAGGCTATAGACAACTCTCAAACCTGTCAAACGCCTCCTAAGCGACCCCTCCCCTCTCTTTCTGCATTCATGCTAACCCGGTGGCCATTTGCCAGCTTATTTTGGTGAGTTGCTGAGCTATGGGAATCAGATACTGCGTGGTATGGCCTTGGCGCAGTCACATCTGTAATACATGGTGACACATATGGTGATACTCCAGCCCAGGACTACCATTCTTTCTCACGTAAAACTACTTTTAAAAGTCATCCAAATATAAACTGGTGAAAAGTAGGCCATGGTGAAATGTTATGATGTGTTCTCAAAAACTCAGTGGTGTATATATGCGGATAGCAGTTGCTGGATTAATGTGGTGTTAGATCTTAGACTGTTCAAAATTATCTGATTGCACTAGGGACACTCATATTTAGCCAACTAGGCCCAGAGTAAGTCACTTGTTGTACTGGTGACTACATAACTTATCATAACACACATGGGTTATCATAACACACAAGGCTTTGTGTAAGAGACTGCAGCTCTGGCTATGGACTTCCTGGTAGTGTAGGTAAAATGGATTTTATGTGAAGGTTAAGTAAGGGTCAGCGAAAGCTTAATAATTAGTATTATGCAGTGGGGAACAATCAGGGCCTTCTTGGCCTTTAGTAAAGGCCTAATCATCTATATGTCTGTAAGTTTAATTCATTTTTAATTAAACAAAAGGGTTCAAATCTTGAACAACCCAAATAAAAACTGTCCAATTAAGACTTTTGTCCTGTGGTATCTAGGCAGATAAAGCCAAGTGAGTCCCTATTGGTTAGGCCTTCAAGAGCTGAACTGAGAACCTTGTACATTATATTACATACTAAAATAAGTCAACTAATCATGTTTTCATTTAAAATGGATGGGAATAATTTTGTGAGAAAAAACTTAACTGTAAGCCTTTTGGCCTACATACATCACTGATTATGAATGACCAGGTTTCAATCAGATGTTAGATGTGGAAGACAGAGTTGACACCACAATGCCAGGGCTTGTTACTAAAAACTGCAAAACCGCACCATAGAAGATAAAACACTTAAAATGTTAAACAATTTTGAAAACAGCTTTAACAATTCTGAATGTACTTAGAAAGTATGTAGGTTTTTAATTTAAACCTGAACACACTCTTCTAAACTTCAAATGTACATGTTTAATCTAAAAAGGAAAATGTTAATGTGCACCTCCATTAGCTTAGCACTAACATAGTACTAGAAATCCTGTATGGAAATTAGCCTAACATTTATGAACTAGTTTAAATTGGCTGGATTCCATGCTGGCAGTAGGTATAGGAAAACTGCTGGGCAGTTTGTGATGCCACCCACCCGCAATGTCACACATTTCGGCATCCGTAGCGTTTTTCAGAGCTTCTTCCAGTTCTGGTTCCAGCGTGATCTGCTCCTCAATAGGGATCTGTCCTGTTCCAGGCTTCGGGATGAATTTCTTCCCTACAGAAATATACAGAGATTCAGTTTCAAATCCAAGTCCCCCCTACTGTATATTTCCTTTAGTCCGCTTCCATCTTACAAAGGCAGTAGCTGCAGTACCTTTCTTCTCCCCAGTAAAGGGCACCAAGTCTTCCCTGTCCTGGTGTTCCAGCGCCTGTTTCTCCAGGTGATCCAGTAGTGCATTGCGGTCAAATGGCCCTGTTGGACTCTTCTTGGTCTGATCACGCTGACGGAAGCCGGCCGGAAGGATTGCATTCTGAAAGCAATAATTTTGTGATTTTTGAAGAATTTAATTGGTATAAGGACCATTATTAGAACTGCTTATAGCAAATTAAACTGGGATTCTAATTTCCAAACAGTTGGATGCAGTTTCTTAATGTACGTTCAGTCTGAGTTTGCATCTGGAGGCGGAGACTTGTAATTACGCTCTGACAGTTTGAACTGTAATATTATTCTTGACAAGGAGGTTGAGCAGCAAGTCTAGTCTTGTGTGGGTTACATGGTGAGGTATTCTGAATAACAGGCTGTATGTATGTTCTCTACCTCAGGGTCCATTTCCTGAAGCTCATAATCGAGCTGCTCCAGCTCCTCTGCACTGAGGCCCCTGAGGATGGCATCCTCATCGATGTCCCGAGGGTCCCCACTCTTTGACATCTTGGCTGCTTGATCTAACTCCTACTGCACTCCACCAGCCCAGAGACAGAGAGCCCTGGCAAGAGAAAGAAAAGTGTTTCAGACACATTCTACAAATTACAGATACATTCATCACACTTACACAAATGCTATGACAAAAGCTTCTATCTCTGAAACGAAAAGGAAAAACATGTTCTTTAATTTTCAGTACTGTACAAAAGTGATAGACCACCTCTAAATTGTTTAATTTCCAATGAAAATGACCATTATGCAAAATTTATAAAACAATTTTTCAGAAGGATATCAAATATAAGACAATCCACTTGCATAAGAAAAGTAAAAGTCGAAGGAAAATAAGCAGGAGTTTTAGGAGTTCAAACGATCATTAAATGATGCAGAGAAAATGGGAGTCCTCATAGCTATTCAGGACTTGCTAGACCACCAAAACTACCACCATTAGATTAACAGTACCTAAAGCGTTTATGTTTGAAAGCGAGCTGCACTCTTTCTTCAGTTCACTATGAGCAGTTAATGCTATGGGTCTGAAAGGATGTGTAGCAGTCAAGAAGCTATTACTGAGAAAAGAAACTGCCAAATCAAACAAAGCTGTTGCGGTTCTCAATGGCCTGACCAGAATTCAACATCATTGAATAAGTGTTTGTGGACAAGCAGAAACTCTAACCAACTTCTAAGATTGAACTTGAGGTGTGTCTTTTCACAAAGTCTCGTGAAAAGAATAGAAGCTGTAATAAAGTCAAAGTGTGGACACATTACATAATTAAAAACAAGAACTTGAGGCTTCTGTGTAACTAAAATGAGTTTTCTGCGATTTTTCCTGAAACTGAAAAAAATAGTAACTTGCACTTAAGGGATGACTGGAAATGAATGAATGAAGTGTGGTCTCCGACTTTTGCACCATAATGAAACATTTCCAATGGTCCATCCATCATGAAGTAACTATAAATTTGTGGCTTTTTAAAATGCTGTACATAAAAACCACATGAATTAATATGACTTTAATTTTTAGTTGATCTCATTCAATCACATAATCCACAGTTTGAAGGCTTGCCTTTTGCAGTTACTTTTAGTTATAAGTAGTTTACGTTTTTTAGTGTTCCTTAGTTAAATACTCCTCCAATAAAACAACATGGCAAGACTATCATTTGTTTACGGGGTCAGCTTTTAAAATTTTCAGGCTATGGCACGCTGACGAAGATTCCATATGACAGTGCTCTCCGATTACAGCACATAGCACTGCTTACAATATTTGGAACATACAGGATGGAACATATGAAGAGAACACTGTCCACAGCTATCACTGCAAGCAGAGCACAGACAGAGAGAGAGAGAGAGAGAGAAAGTGGGAGTGTGTGTGTGAGAGAGAGAGAGAGAGATCTTTGCTATTCTTAGTCTTAGAATGGCAAGCCTGAGTTTTGAGTTACAGTAGAGAGGAGCAGAGAGAGTGGTGTTCCCTCATTTATCAGAGGCTTGCATTCACATCCACACTACTCTCACTGCTACACACCCACTGGTGGGCACAGCTGATAGGGAACACCAGGAAGATCCACCGTTTCACAGTGCCACACCCAAAAACAACAGCATTTGGTCCCCTTGTTTTGAGGTCTAGACACAAAACATTAGCAATGCATGTGAACGTATTAGAGCTTGAAACAGTTGCCTGCACCTTCAGCTTTCATAAGCACTACAGACTTCATGCTAAGTGCAAAGCTTTGCTGCATTAGTGGAGAAGCTTGTGTTCAGCTTGATGATAATCGGTTTCACTTGGGCAAGTGTATGAACAAGTGAAGAGATTTTTTAGTTCACTGAGCAAAGTAGTGCATTAATGTGACCTAACGTGTACTTTCCCATATATACACAGAGAAACATAGCTGCACCCAGGAGGAATCAGCCAACAAGAATGAAACTTGGTACGTAGGTTTGACATTATGACATGTGAATGATTCAAGTTTCACACTCGGCCGTGCATGTGACGTAAGCAAGGATGGGCTTTATCGCTCTACTTACTGACTATATAAGGTCGTCCTGTTTACGTACTTTCTACTCTGACTCGTGCTGTTGTGCTGGTACCATCCTTTGTAAGCGAAGTATGCCATGAAAAAGAGTTCAAAAGCAATTCGATCAGTTGGAATTGTTTGAGAGAGGTTGCATGGCAGGGCCTGGGTAAGCAGGATGGTCTTATTGAGGTACTGCGCGCCATACTGGTTGTGCATCTACTACCATAGCACGCTGTTGGCGGCAGTGGATAGAAGAAGGCATGCACCATTGACATGAAGGATCTTGGAGACCTTCACGAACCGCAGAGGGAGAACTGACGAATCGTCCAACATGCAGAGTCACCCAACAGCTACGATTGTGGACATTCAGCGAGCTGTGATGCTCTCCATGAGTCATCCTGTTACTGCCACCATCACTGGCAGACAGCTACACAACGCAGGACTACATGCATTCAGACTGTTATGCTGACTGCCTTTAACACCATGTCAACGTCAGCAAAGACTGCAGTGGTGTCGTGCCAGACTGTAATGGAGTCATCTTCAGTGACGAGTCCCACTTTTGTCTTGGTAGAGACGACCCACAAATCTGTGTGTGATCAGCTTCAAGATGAACGGTTTCCTGTCACAGGTCACATGTCCAGAAGGCCTAGTGTCACTCCACCTCCAGCCCTACCGCAAAATCTGCAGGAACTGTGTGAGAATATTCAAGCTGCATGGGATTAATTTTTGAAGGACACCAATAGAACCCTCTACAACTCGATGCCGAGATGTCTGGCATATTGCGTTAGAAAACATGGCGTCCCGACGCCATACTGAGAGACACTACTTCTGTATGTATAGCTCAATAAATATTCCCCATATCAGTCTACATTTATCATCATTTACTGTTCCTGGTAACCTTTATCTTCCTTCCCAATAGCCTGAATAACACTGCAATCTGACACTTCCTTTTGGATGCAACTCTTTTTTTAAAGATGAGTGCATATATATGTATGTATGTACATACATTATTAATTATGTTTCCTTAAATATATAAGCCATTAGACATTATGTAGCAATGCAATTTTAAGCCCAAATGAGATCATAATATTCATATAAACCATGGATCATTTGATCCATTTTGGAAGAGGTGATGAGTCTGACACAGCAGGCTGATTTAACTCATGTTACTGCTATGCCTCCTCTCACACAGTGATGCCACTTTTACACACACAGTGCCTAAAACTCACTGATAGAGATGAAACAATATTAAAATGTAATATAATTTGTATAGTGATCACAATTATCACCGTTAACAGTTTTGTCAGGGTGTTGTTAAAATGTACTGGAAATGTTTACTGATTCACAAACTGTACTGATTCACAAACTAAAATATTTTCATCAAGTTTTATATTAAAATCCACAAAGACTATTAGCAGCACTATGTACTTTGTGGGTTGTGGGTTATCAGAGTGTATATCAGTTCAAGATGGCTCTAATTTGTTAAGCCAGTGGCTCAAATAAAGGAAAAACAACTGAAGATATGACAGAGATGATGAGGTAATTAAGGATATATCGAGAAATAATAAAGAAATTATTCTACCAATCCAACAGAACAGTATGTTCCTGGTGAACATACGGAATGAGTGCTATTCCTTGCAAAACATCAATAGACAGCATCCCACAACAGACTGACTGCAAATAAAGGTACTTATTATTAACTAGGTAGACATTTGACACTTTCGTTATCATAGGTTCCCTTTTTAAAGCATCGAAGTGCTTCCCTAAGTACTGTTCATATTACTAAGTGACCCTTCAGTATATTTGACATTGGTTTGTCAGATCCTGGGACAAAACTAAAGATTGATAGCAGTTAGAATTAAAAACAGGTGTAAACCAGGTCATCCAATTGGGAATTACATCCCTCAGTCCCACTGGACAGGTGACATCTTTATGAGTCCATCACATTTCATGAGGAAGAGTGGCTAGCTGTCTGCTTCACACACCTGTCTACAAAGCTCCCAAGACACTTTAGTGTCCACTCCAAACAACCTTAAGGTAGGGAAAAGCACTGTGGGCCACCTGTTTCTGCAGCTGACTCTGAATGTTTTCAAATTAGATCTTTCAACATATATCTGCCATGTAAATGAGGGCTGGATTATACAATAGACATACATCTCAGCACTAAAGCGTGTGCATATATCATAAAAGAATTGTCTTTCAGGTTAGATTATATTTGTGATTCACAACCGAGCACCTGGACAGCTATGCTCTCTAATACACATTAATAAAGGGCTGAATCGGTTGAGTCAGTTGACCTGCAACATTGTCTGTTTGTGCAATGTCAACTGAGTCACGCTATACACATACAGAAATGTTAAGTGTCATAAGTTGATATCAATAATAATAATTGCAGACCAACCAACAATTCAAATGCCAAAGAGGAAATAGTGTCAATAGAAGCTAATGAATGGAAAGTCAACTGAGTTTCATAGCTAGCATTAGACAGGCAATGAGAGTTTTCCACATACCTTCCGTTTTCAATGTAATTTCCATATACTAGACCAGTTACTTAAAGCATTAAAGCTGAAACGTTCATCAGGAGTAAAGCAAGTTTTACGTCAAAGCTTTTTTGCCAAACAGAAATTAGCATCAATGAAAAACTGAACAGAAAATAATTTTAGCACCATGAATAGCAAGAGGTATGCAACGATATTATAAATTTTCAAGCATTAATTTGGGCCATTTTCTCTAAATTAAAACATGTACTAAGACTACAGAAATGTATGGTTAAAATATCCCTTCAAAAAGCAACATGAGGTCATGCTGTTACAGTGCTCTATATCAAGTACAGCTGGGAAACCCAAAACTCCCTGTTGGCTACTGCAGGTGGGCTCTAAGGCTGGGCAGCAGCACCCTGGAGTTAACCACTTATCTAAGCTCCTTCTCAAATCCTGAATAATTAAATTAATGTTTAAACCCTATGTAGATCTGTTTTATGTAGAACTGCATGCGGCCTTACAGTTTTTGCTTTGCGTGGTAATAAATGTATACTGAGGTGTAGTAGCATACTGTTTAGTTGGCTTTTTGAAAGTATGTGTACAGTGTATTATATTTTGCAGTACCGAGGTTCTAGCCCAGCTAACCCATTATAATATTTTGCAGTACCAAAGTTCTTTTCCAGCTGACCCATCTCACAAAAGATTTCACACTATTTGTGGGTCAGCTTCTTCAGGTCTCACCGCCCAAGTGTAAAATTCCAAATCAACCCCAGCTTAATTTTAGCTTCACAAGTCAGCTACTTCCAACAGTGTAAATCTTGTCCCCTCACCCTCAGTTTAGCTTCCTGTCAACTCAACATTATAAAAAAAAGCATTTTAAACTAGATGTTTGCACATTCTAAGAAGGCATAATTAGGCTTATAAATGAGCTACACACAGCCCATGCAAATTCCCTAAAGGCCCTAAAAGCCACCTTAATCCAGAGACTGTCAGGTGTCTGTGACTGAAGGGTGAAAAAACAGCTGTGTTTGACAGTTTGACAACCAAACTGAAGCTGAACAGTTACTTCAGTCTCTCTACACTGCAAAATTAAAAAAAAAAAAAAGTCCAAATAACAGTACGCTACTACACCTCTGTGTAAATGTATTACCACACAAAGCAAAAACTGTAATGTCGCAGCCAGTGGTATTAAATATGCAATGAAATGAAATACAACTAAAGCATTTACAGATGTGCAGATCAAGTATAGTCACATATGATCTGTACTTCTCTAAATGCAAAAAAGAGAGGCGACTGTAACTGTTGATACAGTATTTGAACAGTTAAGAGTCTCATATCAGCAATCACTCTAATACATACACCCCCCCCCCCCACACACACACACACATTATAGAAAGTACAGCTCCTGTGTCGGTGAGAAGTTGCCTGCTACTTACCTGCACTCAGAGTCAGTGCTAAAGCCTGCAGCAGGGA
>CM067479.1:35135587-35200795 GCA_034552555.1 Semaprochilodus insignis
CCCATTCTCTCTCCACCCCCACCTCCCTCCCTCCCTCCCTCTCTCTCTCTCTTCCCTACATTATGGGCAGTGCTGAGACAGTGATACCGACTGGCACACACTTCATGAGGTCAGCATGTCATTACTTTTGAGAGAGAGAGGGACAGAGATCGACAGGCCAAGTGCTCATCTGTCACCCAAACTTGGGGTAAGAGTTTTAAAAAGTGGGAATGGCGACCTCTACTGGTCACAGTATGTACCTCAGAAGTGAAGCAATATTTCTGAAGTTTCAGAAGACACTATGATCTATGATTCACTTTTCAGATCAGTTATTAACATGCATTTAACTTGCAGTTCAAGTATGTATCTACTAAAGACTCAAGGAGATCTGGGTTCTACAAGTTAATCTTGTTCCTCTAGGCCACAATATACATGTACAAAGTATCTCTTATGCAAATCTCTCCAAGGTCTAATAAATATCTGCTCTATTTTTTTTGCCATGCCCATAAAAACAGTTACGGTCACATAAAAACTGGATAAGTCTTTAGTTGTGTGTGAGTGGCAGAGCAAGCTAGGAGACAGAGAGCTGCACAGTAGCCACGCCTACACAGTTCTCATATAGGTCTGATCAATTACTTTTTGCCTTGAGTATCATATTTATGCCTTATATTTTCCATTCAAGCTTTGCTGGATATTTAATAAAACACTGAAGTTTAGTATCATTCCAACAGTTTTTATATACCCTTAACCCCACCCTTAACCCCATCCTTAACCCTACCCTTAACCCCATCCTTAACCCCACCCTTAACCCCACCCTAAAACCAAATCTTCATCCTGATGCTAAGCCTAACTATAGCACTTAAAAGGTAAAAGTCTGTATAATAAATAATTTGAACATCTAAAGATTATTTATTGGAGGCCTCCCAAACCAACCAATAAAAATATTAGAATAAGAAGAAACAGAATAAATTCTTGTTACACTGACCTAAAAGTTTAAAAGTGCACAAACTATTAAAGTGAAATGGTAACATAAGATGGAAAACAGTGAAAACATTCTTAACATCTGTGACTGTACAAAAACATCACAGGATTGCTATTTATTAAAACTTGTGTTTTTGAAATGTTTAAATGACTTAAACAATAGTAGGCATTTATATATGGTGTTATGGGGTTTGCATTTGCGTTTGGAAATCTTGTTAGATAACAAAAAAAAAAAGCCAGAAAAAAAAAAACTAAGATAAGCAAGAAGAACAAAAGAGCAGAGCAAAGGGACGGCAAATAATGCAATGTATCATCAGTTTTGTTTAAACACATTTATAAATCTCAGTCAGCAGTAGTAAACCCTGAAATGTGTTTTTTGTACATAAATAGCATAAACTGCAGTAACAAAGTGCAACACAGTGAATCACAAAAATTAATACAGCACTGAAAAGTCCAAACCTTTGACGACATGTAGGTTTTGTTAGGACAGTGTTGATATGCATAAACCACAATATGCACATACCACAGGAGTGAAACTTATGATCTAAGATCAATGGGGCATGCGAAAGCAGAGACAATCCAAGAAAAAGAGGGGCTACGCTATATACAAACTAAAGCACATATGGCATTTTATAGCTCTACACAGTGACCCAAAAAGTTAATCGCAACTGATGTGCCCTTTAGTCTGGTATTTCACTGTAAATTTAATGCTTTCATATCAAAATTTATACCAGAAGTAATAAAGACCTCAAATTAATTTGCAATACAAAGTACTAAAATAATGTAAAATTACATTATTATATTATTATTATTACATAGTGCAAAATGCTTTTTTAAAAAAAAACAAGCATTGAAAAAAAAAACTTTATTTGAAGGTCAAATACATAAGGACTTCATAGCACATGTATAAGCATTCTTAAATATTTAGGAACAGCTCATTTATTTAGATGACCAAAATTATTTTATGAAGTAAATAATTTTATACTGACGTCAGGCCATGTAAACTACAGTGATGACGGTCTTAAACTCCAACAGAGGACTATACGAAGAACTAAGACAAGGCTAATTAAGAACACTGTAAAGTGCTGTAAACTGATGCTTCATTCTTGTGTTCTAAATGGAACTAGTAGTTTAAGGGTCACTGTAGTTTAAGGGTGTCTATGTCAACACAATGTAATTTACATTTTATCATCGTCATCTGCTTGAATTAAGCTTTTCTGGAATAAGCTTTTCAGAAATCCTTAAATACAGCTTTTAAACATGGTTGTTAGTGCTTCTATGAAGGCCTATATATATGTATATAATGTCATAATGCAATATAAAATCTAAAATTAAGTGTTACCATTAAAACTGAAGTTTTTATAGCTCACTCATATATGCGTGTGTCACATACAGTAAGTAATACTTTTGAATGTTGACCACGTAGCTTATGAAACAATGAAACAAACTCATCTAATATAAATACTTACACAGAGCGCTTGGATACAGCATGCGTGGGGGTATAAGGGCAGGCAGAGTTTGGCAGAATGTTCGGGTTGGGTTCAACAACAACAACAACAACAACAACAACAACAACAACAAAAAGACAAGAAAACAAAACACAAGGATAAGAAACTAAGTCAAAACAGCAGAACTGGAATATTTAATAAATACTGCATTATATCAGTTCTGTTTAACACATTCAAGCCTTAATCAGCTGCAATGAGCACACTGAAATTAAATGTACTAATGTTGTTAAAGTGCAACACAATATATCACAATCATCAATATAACTCCAAATAATGCACAGTACAGACTGTAATCATGTACTGTTATACACTAATAACAGAACAAATCAATACAATCAGCATCAGAACAAACATATTGGAACATTAGTGCATGGCCCTCAAAAAGCTAACAAGTATGTGATTTTGAAATATCAGACAGAAATTGATGCGACAGCTCGCAGTTCATTGTGGACTTACCTGTATGACAGGTTAAAAAAACAACACTTCTGTCCAACCTTTTATGGGTTCACTGCAGTTCAAATTGCACTTGAAGAGATTCTTGCAAATGTAGAAATGTACTTTCCTAAATAATGAAAAGCTTGTAAGTGCAGTGAAAATGGGGCGAACGTGTTAAGTCTCAGGGAAAAAAAAGGATTTTCTTTGTGATACTTCTCTCTCTCTTTTTCCTTGTATCTTTATATGCCTTGTTTGATGACAATCTTCTGTCGCAGGCTCTTGGCTGTGGGCTCTGCTGGAAGAGTTGCCCCAGGGCATGGCAGGCCATGAGCTGCCACATACTTCTTATAAGCCTCACGGATAATCTTGAAGGCTCTCAGGTTAGCGTAGGGAATGTCCGTGATGGGATCGCGGTACAGGGCTGGTTTGTGAGTGACTGGGCACACTTCTTTGACAGGGATGCGTGGGGCGGAGGTCTTGGGAAAGAAAGAATGGAAAGTGTCCTCATCGCTGAACGTAATGTAGGTGCGAGAGCACCTGGTACCTCCTGGTGGCGGTGGAGGAGCAGAGGTAGATGCCAGCTGGCCGGAGACGGTTGCCTCAGACTGAGACAAGGTTGTAGCTCCAGAGCCAGGATGAGATTGTTGGGAGTCCTGGTCCAACCTATAAACAATTAAGAGTGGCAAATAACTGTCTGTGTCTTTTAGCATAATCGACTCCATATACATTACATGCAATTCAACTAGATTGCATCCTGATAAGATTTTGACTGCATGCAATAGTGCTTGGCGGTTGGGTCTGGTTTTTCCTGTTCTACGCAAAGACAGTTGGTGCCTCAAAAATGTTGTGGTGTTGTTGACTGTTGAACTTGGAGGAAAGCCACGTTTACTTGTCGCAGTACTGGAACATGTGTATTGTAATAGTTTAACATAGTATATTATGAAGGGAAATGTAGAAATATGTAGAAGCTGATCTCCTGAACGATTGGAGTGTTTTTAAGATGTCTGGATATAGTCCTTATGGTCCTGCATAAACGACTAGGATTAAACAGGATCACTTATTTGCTAGAGAAATGAAACATTCCAGTGGTAAAGCAGTGATAAAGTAAGCTGATAGAAAACTTTACCCTTCCACATCCACATTCTCTTCTTTGAAAGAGGGGTCAGACACCAGAGGCATCAGCACGGAGTGGTAGCGGATGACCGGGCCCACATACTGGCGCTTTTTGTGGACTTGCTTCTTCTTATCCGCCTCCAGGCGCTCGTAGTTCTCTACATTTAACAAGAAACAACAGAAGTTCAGTATGTCTTCATTGTAGAAAAGGACTATGGGCATGAAAAGGGAATTTTTCCCCTCTTATAGCTTACATGCTCCTCGAATAGACTGACTCTGTGGCAGCATACTAAGAGTGTTTCCAGTTCTCCATAATCAGTCATTTAAAAAGATGCATGTTTCATACAGATCAGAGGAGAGAGGCGTCAATCTTGCCAGACGGAGGATGCCATTGAGTGCTAAGGAAAAGCCTGCTACACTGTCAGTGATTTAACTGCTGAAACTAATGCAAAACAGCTTCAGTCCATGGAGGGCTGGTATCCTGCACAGTGTGGTGGTAATTCCTTTACTGTAACACTTAGCAGGCAATTAACAGAGGAGCTATAGGAGGTGTGTTTAAGCAGATATCTAGTGTTCCACCGCAATGTAATTCCCTTTAAACAGGGAAGCTCTCAGTAAATCACCATGATGTGTATGTGTCCGTCTCACCCAGAGAGCGCAGGTTAATCTCTGCTGTGACCTTGGCCTCGGCTAGAAGCTCTGCCTGTGTCAGAGGACGTTCATGGCGAGTGCCCTTCCTGCGACGAGGAGCCACCTTTCTCTCCTGCAGTCGCAGGTAGGTTAGCCGTGTGTGCTCGGTAGTGGACTGCCGCACGGACTTCCTATCTGAGACAGAAACACTCCACCATGTCACACACCTGACCTGCTATTGCCTTTACAGTCATTTTCTTGGTCTGTGAACAGAGCTCGAAAGCTCTACCTTACACCTAACCTTGACCTGTAACAAACCTTCCCTGACGCACACGTCAAATCTACCCTCATCAACAAGCTCTCATCACATTAAACATGAAGTGGTGGCTTAAGCAATAATAGGTGATGTCATACAGGCTTGTTATCATAAAGTCAAAAACATGGTTGAGAGGCTTGTGAATAAACAGTCTACAGAATTTTTTGTGTAAAAAGGATTCAGCTCTTCTACACTCTCAAAAAAAGGCTTTTATATAGAACCAAAAGGACTAACAACAATAGTAGAACCCTTTCTGGTACTATAAATAGCATTTTTTACATGGTACTTTAAAGAACTATAAACAACAGAATCTTTATCATGGAGAGTATACTTAATAAGAATAAGAATAAAAAATCGTACCAATTACAAAAGGGTTCCAGTTCTTTTAATACAGCTAATTCAAATTCGTGTTGTGTTTTTAAACCACAGAATTGTGCACAGAATTGAGTGTGTGTAAACTGTGCTCTTACCTAATAACAAAACATGAATAAGAAAACACTAGTGAATATCAGAAAAATGGCTTAAATGCTTAAAAAACAAGAAAAAGACAAAAAAGAAGGTATGCAATTGAAATTACATAATGACAGGGCTATACATAATATCATAACACTGTGTTCGCAACTGTAACATCATTAGTATGGACATAACCATTATCTAAGTTTCAAACAACCACTGAAGTCAACTGGTTCTGTAAGTGGTTCTGTAAGTGGGTATTGTTCTATTGGTAACTAATGACTTTGCAAAAAAGCCCTTGAAGAACCTCTTCGGTAATTTTACTTGAGCCCTGCTTCATAACATTGATATAAGCATGCCATAAGCAAGTCATGAGAGATGTCATAATGTGGCATGACATCAAACATTACGACATCTGTCTTCGCAATTACCAGTAATGGTAATATGACACTGCTATATTCCTGGANGAGCCCTGCTTCATAACATTGATATAAGCATGCCATAAGCAAGTCATGAGAGATGTCATAATGTGGCATGACATCAAACATTACGACATCTGTCTTCGCAATTACCAGTAATGGTAATATGACACTGCTATATTCCTGGAAATAATCTGTCATGATGATCATGTGTTCATGCCATGTTTATGTCAACATTTTTTTAGCAGGGTTCACTTAGCGTATGACCTCTGAAATCATATTTATTTGAAATGTTCTGGAGAAAAAAAGCAGAAGGAGTCTCACTCTTGCTGATGTCTTCTTGGAGCTCGAGAGTTTTGTGTTTCTCGGCCTTGGTCTTGTCTGCTCTTCTAGGCAGCTCACTCAGCTTCTTTGGCTTAGGCTTGGGTTTCACAGCTTTAATGGGTTCCTGACCAAGCATAAGCAATTAGGTGGATAGAATAGGAAATGCACTAATATTCTGTACTTACTTCCTGTATTATATGTATAGATTTACACAGTAAATTGGAGCAAAAAAGAAATCCAAATCAATCAGTAAACTACACAACACCTTGTAGGCCTTGGTGACCACTCTGCTCTTCCTGCGAGGTCCATCCTCCTCCTGCTCACTGTCAGGTTCTTCTCCCTCATCAATGTCAAAGTCACTGTCCACCTCGTCCTCTGTGTCAGAGAGGTCTCCTTTGTACTCATCATCTCCAGATTCCTACAGCAAACACATATGACCGTGTTAATATGAAATGTACGCCAATTCTAATTAGTGACTTCAGCTGCTCTAAAATGCTCCCATTGCTGACACCGGTAATAGAATAGGATGCTCCTGAGCAGCCGTACATGAGCTTAGGGTCGTCACTGTCCAGTGGCAAGCACTGCCTAGAAGGGTATACAGCCTCTCAGCTTTGGTCTCTGGAGCACTGTCCGATGCCTTTAGGATGAGTAGGAATGGTGTTTGTGATCCAGATCTAATCATCTAATATCAGTACCTGATCTCACACTTGTGGTTGAATGCAATCCAATCCTTACATCACATCAATGTTCCAACAAGTCCACACAGAAGAGTAGAGGCTGCTATTGCTGCAAATAGAGACAAACTCTTACGAACTTAATACCTGTGCTTTCAGAAGAAATACTGGGCAAAGAGGCGTCTACAAACTTTTGGACATTTAATGTGAGAAAAAGGACCTTAGATGACATAACAGGGAGACATTCTCAAAACATCAATGCAATAAATCTATGGAGCATTGCTTTGTTTAGATGTCCAGTTGTACTGAATGGACAGCGACCAGACTAGTTTTATCAGCTCTTCTGCAGGGTCTGCACCTGCAGTCTGGCTTTTAGTTCTGACACTGCAGGCTTAGTGTGCTGCTGGCTGGTGTGCTGGACATGCTTTGCACAGATTCACTATTGCAAGTTGTCAGCAGTAACGAGCTAGTCTGAAAACGAGGTCCCTCACGTCATTGAAGCCTCCGTAGGTGGTCTTGTAGAACTCGTCCTCTTCTTCTGCATCTAGCAGTTTGGACATACGGCTCCCCGCGTTTTTTCGAGGAGCACGACAAAAGGCTAGGCTCATTTTTCCTTTCCTCAGAAGTCACAGGACTACAGCAGAACGGCAAAATACTCCGATTCGAGGTTACATGAACTGAAGTGTCCACTCTGACGTGCACGACTGATGAGCAAATTGTTGAGCAGGTTGATAGATGGACTGTTTCTATCTATCGTGTTCTCAGTTCGCTCTGAGGAGAGGATTACAGAAAATAACAGGTGTGCTGGCTGAAGGACAATATAACTACAGCTCACACTATTCCGTGTCGCACACCGTGATGACAGACGCGCTAACACGCATAGAAAGCACAATCGATGGATATGATCTTGTTCAGACCCAACTAATGGAGCCTTGAGTCATTTCGCTTCCTGGCCGCAAGGTGGCGCCAGAGTTCTTTATGGGGAAGGAAGGACATTTCAGGAAACGTCCTGCACTATTCCTTCTGTTTGTAGGTGTTTCGTGAAATTTGTGTACTAAAAACAGTTTGGTACATATATATATAAACAATGGTGTGTGTGTGTGTGTGTGTGTGTGTGTGTGTGTGTGTGTGTGTGTGTACATATATGTACATTAACCAAATTTTTTCACCATTATCTGAAGACGTGAATACATGGGTATTTTAAGCCAAATCTTTCATAAAACAATGTCTCAAACATCAGACAAACTTTCATGTAATAACATTGAGAAAGAGAGCCTTTACATGTATTAGACACCTGGTTCCTATCACCACCACAGCAAACGATTCTGATTCTGTAAGCTTCTCTAGAGTGGTGCACATCAAACCACTGTGAAAGGCTGTATCTTGTATCTTGATTGTTTAATTAGGCAAACATTTAGAAAAATAGGTGGAATTCCCCTTTAATTTCATTAATTTAGTGTATTTACATGCCTGTTTTATATGACTATTTATCCCTTATGCAAAACAGGTGTTTTTGGTACTATCCCTGTAAGACTGGTATATGTAAATGGTCAGTGTTTTGACAGGCTGCTCTTCTGTCATATTCAAAAGCTGCCTGTGCTGAAAGATATGAATGGGTGGAGCTAACTTACTGCAGGCTGCAGAAGTCAGTGCAAATGCACTTGTGTACAGCATATTTACATATCCACTTATGATTTAAGTGAAAATGTATTTATATATTTACTTGCAGTGAACTCAAAACAGGCTGTTTTTTTCTGATTGTTTTTTATATATGGTCCGTATGGACTGGAGAGTGAATGTTCTGAAACTTGAACAATGTTTACAAGCGTTTATTTATTACAAAAAAAAAATTGTTTTCCGTGATATGCTGTGTGCTTTTTTGTTTAGGTCCTTCTTTGTCTTGTGCATGCTGTTACCTTCCATACCTGAAACACCATTCAACAAATACATACAATACTTCAGATGTTTGCAATTTTTTTTTTTTTTTTGAAGAATGTTACCAAGCAGGACTGGGTCAATGGTAGTCTTGGGAAATACACTCAGAAGACACAGCAGTACAAGAGAGAAAGAAGAGATGTTGCCAATCATTGTTGTTTTATACATACAGAAACAGAAGCAATAAAGTGGGAAATAACCTCCAACAGCACCCTGGAATTATTGTAGAATTCCAGAATAGAAACAGGTATAGAAATTCAAGGGGAACTTGAAAAGTGAAATGAAGAAACTACACAATAACTGGGGTGAAAGTCTTATAATACACCCATCTAACATTAAAGGTTCCCAGAGCAAATCTTCTACCCAGAGTTGAGGAATTCAAGGTGGAATAAGGTGCAACTCTGAGATAGTTTCAGTTAAATAGATAATGCTAGTGTAAAATGACCTTGGACTTTCCTAGAAACCTCAAACCCAATACAACCAATACCATGTCAATCAAAAATGGTATCTAAGCTCTGTTTTTCCGTCAGAATTCCCCAAGATCAAGGGACAATTTAATTTCAGTCTTTGTCTTAGCGAATGTGCCCTGCTGATAGAGAGGCCTTGTCTTCTGGCTGCTGTGTGGGTTTGGACAAACATTACGTGTTTTTCATTCTTCTTCACGCTTTCACATTCATTTGAAAACTGAAAGTAAACAACAGACAAACATACAAATGCGCATGCACACACACCATCTACACACATCTACACCAACTTCACTGTTTAAACTGCTCTGCAAACAGATTTATAGGTACTTTTGCCCAAACATTGCTTTCTAACTGCAATCTATAAAATAAATATTCTGAGCTAAGAGTGCCCATGCCAGGACATCATAGGCCTACATTGTTCAGAGACAAAGATTCACTGGCCAGTGTCATGACTACAGTTTTTACTGCTTAAGAATTAAATAGAACAAAACCTCACATCTCCAAAAAGGTAACTTTAACAGGAGAAGGAACAAAACATCTTTAACTTTAAATGTAAGATTTCATTTTGAATCATTTTGGGCTTCCACTGGTCCAAATTTTGACACAGTGTAAACGGAAGCTGGATTTGTGAATAGAAACAATAACAACGGAGATACAAGTTTTTGTTCTGGTAGCATGTAGACAGTAACTACGTACTGCCTTGAAGAGGTTGATCAGAAATGGTTCTGAATGAATATGGCGGTTAAACATTACCCTGTGTTATCATTATTGTATCGGAGGAATTTGATCTTTCTCCCACGCATCAAGGAGTGCGGTTTAAATAGAAGGAAGAAGAAAAACCCAGGCTCACGTTTCCTTTTTGAGGTTTTTGTTTTAGTTTTTTTTTTTTTTTTTAGCTTAGGCCCAGAGATACATGGGAAATGCTCAGAAATTACAGTGATCTAGAGGGTGTCTCCAATCAGAGTGGAACACTTTTAGCAAAAGTTCTTTGACTCATAACCATAGTAGAACCCTTTTGGGTGCAGTATGGAACCTTTTTTTAAAGGTTCTCTAAAGAACCATATACACAGGTTCACCCTTATACAGAAGAATCATTTCACCAGCAGAGAACTATTCAGGTATTCAAATGTTTCGTTGGGTTGTCATTGTTCTACATATATCTTTACTAATAACCTTTCTAAAGAACCCTTAAAAAACTCTATTTTATGGCATCAGTTTTGACCGATGCCTTGGAATAATCACTGCATTTCCCTAAAGAACCTTGTTGAAACTAAAGAACCTTTTGAAAGTTTAAGAAACTTCACATAATGTAAAGTCTTTGCCACTTTAAGGTTTCTTTCTAGAAACTTTACATTATGTGGAGGTTCTTTAAACTCTAATGGTTCTCTAAAGAATCATCTATTGAAAGGTTCTCTAGGGAACCAAAATGGTTTTATGGCCTCACACAATGAATGCTTTCTGGCTCCAAGCTCTAGCTCTACGTTCTGCCATTTTGCAGTTAGGCATACAAAAAATTCTAAAATCCTAGAAATTCCAAAGCCAACCTCTGGAACCAAATTTCTGCACTGTTTGGTGAACAAACCAAAACCTCTTTTTTCCTGGCAGAAAATCTGAGCATGTCTGTTTCCCTCAAAAAAGAATGCTTTGTCCCCAAAGACGTATTTAGTTTCTTGTCACTTTGAAGTCTCACATTCCTTCCTCTCTCAACATCTGCTGGCGACACAGACACTAAACCCCCCTCACACTAATAAATACGCTGAAAACGATGAAGGCCACAAAAACAGGAATGTGAAGAAAAACTTTTTCATGTTTACACTGAGGCTACATTTTTATGAATGAAAGCCTTTGTTAGTGTTCTGTGTTCTGCCCAGTCTGAAAACTGTGGACACTTGGAGGCTTGACGAGCCCCCCCACACTTCATAGCCGTGCTGTGCGAGATGGAGTGGGTGATGATCTCACTGGTCTGGTATGTGTTGTTTCTGCTGCTGATGGTACTGGGAAGCCTAACATACACCACCCCCACTACCCTCTCCTGACTGGATTCCAAACCACATGCTATGAAATAATGAAATAAGTGAAATGAGAGAGAGAGAGAGAGAGAGAGAGAGAGTATTATATTGTAATGTTTTAACCCCTTTAAAGCTTGTTCAGTTATAAGCTAAAGGCTTATTATCCAATAAGGTCTATGAGTTATTTAATAATTTAAGAATTACTCAGTAACGTCTTTGAACTATTGAGGAGAGTGAGGGTGTCTGAACATGCCAACAGGTCTGTAGAGTCTACTTATTAAGGATTAAGAACCAGTAGGTGTAACTGACTGCCCATGACTATAATACTAAGTGATTACTAAGGTGAAATTAACATTTTTTAAATGTGTGTATCAAACATTTAGGCTATGTGCCCATTATTATTCTCTTGTCAGTCAATAGTGAATAAAATATCAAGTTAATATAAGTCTATATATTATATATTCCTCCAAGCTGGCCTGGGAACGTCTGGGGATCCCCCAGAACGAGCTGCAGGAAGTTGCAGGGGACAGTGTCATCTGTTTTTCTCTGCTTCTCTGCTTTCCCTTCTGCAACTGCAACCCTAGCTGGTTGGATGGATATCAAGCTTATAACTACTAATGAACTGGCTGCTTATTACTGCTTATTGTGTAGTTACTGCTTCTGGTGTTAAATGTGCTTCTCTTTACACAGTTGTGTTCCCATGAGGAAAATAAAGGGAAAAAAAGAAATAAAATAAAGAAAGTCCAGCACTTGACAAGTCCTCTTTACACCAAGATCATGAAAATACAGAGACCATTAATTTGAGGTCTTGAGACCTGAGTACAACAAGACTATACAATATATACAGGGGTTGGACAATGAAACTGAAACACCTGGTTTTAGACCACAATCATTTATTAGTATGGTGTAGGGCCTCCTCCTCCTTTTGCGGCCAATACAGCGTCAGTTCGTCTTGGGAATGACATATACAAGTCCTGCACAGTGGTCAGAGGGATTTTAAGCCATTCTTCTTGCAGGATAGTGGACAGGTCACTACGTGATGCTGGTGGAGGAAAACGTCCTTCTTGGTGGTATGCTGACATTACCCTGGATACCGTGGCTCTTGATACATCACGAAGACTTGCTGTCTTGGTCACAGATGCGCCGGCAAGACGTGCACCAACAATTTGTCCTCTTTTGAACTCTGGTATGTCACCCATAATGTTGTGTGCATTGCAATATTTTGAGCAGACTGTGCTCTTACCTGCTAATTGAACCTTCACACTCTGCTCTTACTGGTGCAATGTGCAATTAATGAAGATTGGCCACCAGGCTGGTCCAATTTAGCCATGAAACCTCCCACACTAAAATGACAGGTGTTTCAGTTTCATTGTCCAACCCCTGTATATATATACATATATAACCAGCTCATTAATAGTTATTAGCCTGGTATGTTAGTTACTATTGGCTGATGAGGCTTAATAAGGACACAATAACAGACACTTAATGTGCAAAAGATTATGATGTTTAATATGCAAATAAAAGTGCAAAGAAACGCTTATTTCAAACTAGTAATTGCTTAATGATGTCAGCTTGTCAAAGGGCCGCTGCTGGCTTGATAAGGCTTAATAAGAGCATTACAAGGGCATTATAGTGTCTTCAAATCTTACTGAATTCTGAACGTGGATAACGTGGATATTCTCATGTTGCTTTAGTTTTGCTCTTTGTCTTTGCTTTTCACTGAAACCAAAACGTGTATGATATTCAAAGAATTTGGCCTCTGACGTGTGTCTGTGTTATGATTCATCACAATTTCTATATTCAGCCATAATCTAACAGTGGTGCCCTCCTAACAGTGGTCCCCATGCCATGTCACAGTGACAGTCTGTGTAATTGCTAAGCAGTGCTGCCTAAACAAATACTCATATCCCTACAACAGTAACCAGGACAAAGATGATGGAAAATACTTGTTATGGAAGTTAATGCAACAAGATTGTAAAGCCATTGTAAAGTCATTTTTACCATCGCTGTGTAGGACAATGTAGGGCTTCCATTTCTAACTGTAAAAAGTGCATTTGAAACAGAAGATCCGTATTTTGAGCGTCTCCATGCAGTGTGTCTTCCGGTTTAATTTACAGCATTAAAGGTCTGGTGAAATGGGGAAGATGGTTTTGTTGAATAAAGAATTATTGCTCCATGCTCTGTCCCAAGTTAGAAGACCAGCATTGCTTCATGTTTTCCTCTGTGTATGACTCAAGATGAACAGCTGAAACATTCTGTGCTCTGTTTCACGTACTTGATCCAAATGAACTACGGGCTCAACAGTAAAATATGAAAGATATTATAGATTTTTCATATTTGAAGATATTGTAGATTAAGAATAAGTAACTGTGATTCACCTGCAGGGCCCTCTGGGGTATTCTGTTTATTTGGACAGATAATCTGGTCATCACTGTCCATGTCAAAAGGGTTACGTCTTCATCTCACGTAAGTCTAGGCTTCGTGCCGAGGCATGTTGAAGTGTTCCCTTTAGTACACCATGTTCCCTGTTCACTGACGCATGCACATTCTCCTCACTGGCTGCAGCCCAGTCATTGTATATTGTCTGGAATGTGGAACACCC
The DNA here is from genome assembly GCA_034552555.1 of Semaprochilodus insignis. Taxonomy (NCBI): domain Eukaryota; kingdom Metazoa; phylum Chordata; class Actinopteri; order Characiformes; family Prochilodontidae; genus Semaprochilodus; species Semaprochilodus insignis. The sequence continues at coordinate 35,149,433 of CM067479.1, forward strand.
CCACTGGGTCAACCACAGCCCTCACCAGTCAACCAGACTGGTTAGACTGTGGGACATCGTGTGTATCCGGATATTTTTAAACAGTGAATGCAGCTTTCAAGTTTCATGCCTAAAGCATTATAATTGTCAAGTGCTTTTGAATATCTATGGCTTTCTGAAGACTTATTAAGCAATAGGACTTTCAGTGGTGGATGTCAACTTGACAAAATCAAGCAGCCTACTAGAAGGCTGCATATGGAAAACTGGAAAAGCTGGAAAACTGGTTAAGGAACACTGATATATATTTGGATATATACAGGTATGTATTTATACAGCTTATGCTGGAAATTAATTAATTTAGAAAACCATTTTATGTTTCTGTCATTTAAGCACAACATCTATTGTGTGAATACTTATTTATCCACCTACACTCAAATAAAAGTGCAAGTAAGGATTCTTTAAAACCTAAAACCTAAAAGTTCCCTAAACAACCTTTCGATGGATGGTTCTTTAAAACACTAATGTTGAATGTTAAATTGAGCTTGTTTCATTAAACGTTTTCAATGCAATCTAAAAAACCCAGTGCTCAAAACATGTACAGTATGGTCTGTTGTTGATCTCAGTATAGAGTTTACTGTGATGAGAGTAATGCTCTTTCTTTATCCACAAATTACACTGCCTATATCAGTATGGATATTACAGACAAAGGTGTTAGATGAGGTGATGAGTTATGACAGTGTAAAAATGTCAAACAGCGAGCAGTTTATTGTGAACAGTGCATAATGGAGGTGACGTTTGGCACCAGAGGTGAACAGTAGAGCTGTTAATGGTGAGAAATATGACAGAAAGCCAAGCAGTTAAACTGACAGGCAGGTGTGTCGTTATCAGCAACCGCTTGAGAAATCCCTCATACAAACCCTGATAGACACACCTGGAGTCCTGTTTACTATCATTACAACACACACAAGCACAGAGAAATATACACCTACTTCTGCAAGCATCATATAAATGAACTCTCCATGTTACATACAGTTCTAAGCAAAAATCACGGATTACCCTTCATATATATGACTTCCAGTCAAGCCATTAAGTTCAAATACTTGATGTTGGAATGGAAATGGAAGACAATGAAGTCAATTAGTCCATAAAGACAAATGGGGACACTTAACTACTCTGACCAGGAAAACTGTCACCATCAGATAAACAGCACATAAAACCTTTATGTTTGAGAGAAAGGAGAAAATAATATAATATTATTATAATACTACATAATAATATACATATCTGAAAACATCCACAGGTGTTTCTGTCCATCCTTTTATTGTGAGAATCATCACTTTGGGTCTGAAAGAATGTGTAGCTGTCAAGAATCTGTTACTGAGAAAGACAAAACAAATAAAATAAAGAAACAAATGGCTGTCGTTGTTCTCCAAACAATGAACTGACCACCCCAGAATTTGCAGATTTCTTTGAAAAACTGACTAAAGTCTCCAAAAAGCTGTAATGAAGGCAAATCCAGAAACAATAAATACTAAAATATGATATCCTGTTTGGTTGTTGGGGTTTCTGTTTACTTTTCTGTCATTTTTTTGCATTTTTTCCTGCTGCTGAAACATAAAAAATATTTATTCAGTATTTTAAATTGTTCTTTAATGTCTACATAATTGGACAGGATGAAAAATCAAATCCGGTTTCACATACCCACTTACACCCTATGATTTGGCCCTAAAAGGAAACCAGATGTTTTCCTTTTTCATAGTGAACTCATGAATGAGCTCTGCTCTGATTTCCTGGTTTACTGCGAGACACTGCAATGACTCACACAGAAGCGACATGTCGAAACAGACAAAACAAATGTAATGATGTTCCGTGTAAACATCTTATTTAAGCTCTGTCATGTATCTTATTTATCTTGACATCAACACAAAGTAAGTTAAAGTTGTTACTTTTCTACTTGGTAGTTGCTATAGGGATTGTGATGCTAATAATGGTGGAACTGCTTTTCTCTTTAGTCTCTTCAGTGTTAAACGATGAGTGAAGCTGCTCCATATTGTCCAATCTTTAAGAAACTGTCTGGAGTAAAATGTGCAAAATAACAACTCAAGCTGTCCAGGATCTTGTTAAATATTTGGGAACTTGATCTGCAAATGTTTCATTCCACCTTAAATAGTGCCGGAGTTACGAGCTGCAGCACTTAATGTGTAACAGAACATCCGATTGAGAAGCGGAAGAGTAAAAAAGTCAATTTTAGACCATGTGAGATATGTATTTGAAGGAGCAGACAATAGTAAAAGGTTTGTGCTATGTTGGTTCCATGTACCGAACTCTCCTCGTTCACCTATGCCAACATAAGTACAGTTTTTCATGATATGGTACCTTGTATAATTTTTACTAGATGGCCTTTTAAACTAGAAATTAAACTGAATGACTGGGGGTCTCTGACTTTTGCGCAGTACCATGCACAAAGAAATATATCGAATGTATCAGCAACAGTTCCTGTAAATATACTACATAGCTCTATATGTAAGGACAGCACAGTCTTTACTAATCCAGTAGTTCATACTTTTGAGAAGGTGTGTCTTGATTGGTTAATGAAACAGCCTTTACGTAACAGTCCAGATTAGCTTAGTGGGTGGGGCATTATGCTGGTATGCACCTTTAGATTCATTGTTTGTGTTTGGATTCATTATCTCCTTTTTTTTCTCTTTGCCTCACTCACTTGTTTGTGAGGCATTTAGCTACACAGGTATCTAAAGAGATATGCATCACCAGAATTAAAAAAAAAAAAACAAAATAATAAACCACACTTCTGAGCATTTCCTTCCTCGTTCAGTTTCATCTTTCTAATTAGAATGTACCATGTCCGTACATCACTATGGCAGTAATGACAATCGGCAACATATTGTATTGTGTCTATGGTGCAGTGGTTAGAATGTTGTTTTCTAAACTAGTCTAGGTGAAATGAGTCAGCCCGTACATGTGTACTGACTAATGGACTAAGAAGTCTCTTCCTCTGCAGCTTAAAAAACATAACCCAAACAATAGTGGGAGAGGAAAGGGCATTCCACTCATAGATTTAGTTTCACATTTCTTGACTATTGTTAAGATCACCTCCTGCCTTCTTCATCTTCAAGGCTATAATTACACTGCAACCTTAAGTCGGATCAAAGGAAAAGATAAAACTCTTTGGCAATAATTCAGCTCAGCATGTATAGAGAAAAAAAGGTGGTGCGTAATCTCTCAAGAACCTCATAACCACAGTGAAATGTAGAGACAAGATCATGATATATCCAATAGGTAACACTTTTTCACAGAAGCCACGAAATGCAAATTCTGTCCTCAGTTAAACTATTGATTTTGTTCTTTCAGTAATGTTCAAGAAATAAATATTTGTATGATGGAAAGTGTATGATTTACAAAACTGTAAGCAAACTAGCCTTTTGTCTCTGTAGGTGAGCAAGCAAATCAACATTTATAAAAGTGTTTTTAATGTGTTTTAAAACTGAGTTCTGTATTGTTGTACATGATTTTCTGATATTGAGAAAGCTGCAGTCATGCTGTCTCTTTTATCTCTGCATGGCTGACTGTGGAGGGGTGTGAACTGTTTTCTCAGAAGGGAGTTCCCACTCCATCCTTCATTGCTCACCAGCAGCTCAACACAGAGTCAAGAACATTTCACATGCAGAGAGCCAAGCTTCCTAGTTAATCTAGGGAAACATTTTATTTAATTATACTGATTAGCTGAAATAGCTAAAAAATCATGTTGAATAGGCCAACAAAAACGGCCCAAAATCACTTTGAAAAAAAATCTGGTTCCATTGACTTACATTACAAAATGAAGTTTTGCCTCGCCTGTAAAACTGCCATTTTGGAGATACTTGTTTTTCTTTTACGTCCACTGGAGGAATGGCTACTAGGGGTCCTGCAGACAGATGTTAGTAGTCTTGCTCATCCAGTTCGTCTTCTTCTGAAATAATGCAGTAACTGCTTTTACTCTTCTGAGAAGAATGTACTCTAAATCTTGGAACATTGCTGTGAAATTTGATTTGGTCACGAGAGCATTAGTAAGATCAGGTACTGATGCTCAATTGTTAGTTCTGGATCACAAACGCCATTTCAGCTATCCCAAAGGCATTAGATGGTGCTGCACCACTCCAGAGAATGTAGCTTTATACCCCTTTAGCCATCACTTGCTATTGGGCCTGGTGATTATTGGTTGATGTGTGGCTGCCCCAAAGCATCCTATTGTATTGGCAGTGTTATTCTATGGAGAATATACAAGCCCAGTGTGCAGATTTAAACTCCTGAATAATTGGGTGTAAAGTAACTGAATTAACTGGTTAGACTAACTGGATACTTTTGGATGCATAGAAGACATAAAAGCAAATTCAATTATTTGCATTCTTACTGTGAGATCTTGATTCTCCTAATCAGCTTGAAAAACAGACATGGAATTTAGAGAATGCCAATTATGTTACAGACTTAGAAAAGAAAAGCACCTGTAGAAGAACTGTGGAAGATTCAATCGTTTAAACACATGTGACCAAAAACTCAACAGACACCAGAGGGCAAACAGATGAAGACAAAACAATACATTTGTTTGCATTTTCACTTTTGCTATTAACCAGTTTTCATAACGTCACCACTGGAGAACATCTCAAAAAGCACAGAAGTCTAACACCCTGTTTATGAGAACTGGATGGGAAATGTATAAAGAGTTTCAGAACAGTGATAACATCACATGCCGAGGGCCCGACTCAGGCGAAATCAACCGCTAATGCCCTGACATTACACAAACAGCACAAGCTCCGTCATGTATCTCAATTCTGAGGCTGACATCATAGACACAGGTACAGCTGCAGCAGGTCTATTGCCTTGAATGCATGTTTGAGATCAAAGCAGTTGTGACTGTTTTTCACTGGTGGACAAACAATCTTATCTAGGAGGTTCTCGCAAACCATGAGCTCAAGCCAAAGGACTGGCATGTTTTGACACAGTACAGCTCTCGTTGGTTTGTTGTTTGACGAGTCTCTGCAAATTTGCACAACTTGCGGGAAGTGCATTCACAGAGTGCTGGCAGGTTGCTTAGAGGAGCTTAACGTGGTATGTAACTTGGAACAAGGTGCTTGAAATTTGGTCATGGGTGAAGCTGCACTTTATCAACATCAAGGCCAAAATGAATGCCAAACAGTATCTCAGCACTTGGCACTGTTTAATTTCCCAGCCTGGTGCATCTACTTTGTTACCCTTTGAAACTTCCTTGCAAAAACTTTAACTGCTTCCTTTTCTCCAGAGTCAACATCTCAAAGCAGTCTCGGGTCAGGTAATCCGGATCTAAATGCTTAATCAACAATCTGGATCAAGTATGTTCTTGACATGGAACTGAACAAATATGTGAGAAAACAAAAGTGCCTAGGGGCCGGACCTCTTAATGTACATAAAGAATTCCAGAATAATACTTCCCATACAGCGCCAGCATTCTTCTTTCTCCACCTACGCAGAGAATGAGAAAAGAAACCATGTGTGGGCGTTTGTCTGTGCATGTGACAACAAGTTTCTGAGTGTCTGTGTCCTAGAAATCCCCAGTGCATGTGTTTTTCCACCTCAGACATAGTTTCCCAGCGTCTGGAACGGCATAAGATTCACAATTGTCTTCCTACAATTCATCAGCCAAACTGTGAATGTGAGTGTTCTATAACTCCAAGTCTACTGCAGTAGAGTGAAACAGCAGTTTACTAAAAACAACCTCCTATTCTTATTTTTAAGGAATGTGGGAAAGTTATATTCCTTCCTGTTGCTTTCCTTATCCGGCAAACTCCTATTGAGGTTAAATGGCACGAGGTTCGATGCTGAATGGTTCTTGTCTCGGATGTATGTTGCTAGAAATAAACAAAAAAAAAAATTAAAGAACCATCCACTGAAAGGTTCTCTAAGGGACCGAAAGTAATACTTTATAAGCATAACAGGGGTGGGGAATTCAGGACCAGAGTCCAGGCCATTTGGTGATTTCCCTGCTCAACTTCTGAACCTGGCAATTAACGGCTGAGTTCAATCAGGTGTGTTTGAGCAGGAATATCACCAAACCATGCAGAAGTCCGGCTCTCCTGCATAGAAAATTCCCCACCCCGTACTACGGCATCATACAGGTTTTTAGGCAATAGAAAAGAACAACACATTGCTCAACACATCTACACACCTGGGCATGCATTAACAAAGTATTTGGCTGCTATGCACACGTAAAACCTGAATCCTTTGTTTTCTACGTCTTTCCTTCTTCCTTAAAAGATGTTAATCATTTATGGTGCTTCCTGTTTGTTCCTATGAATGAAACTTACTTCATAGTTGCTTTCCCACAGTCATATAAATGGTTTGGAAATAATTTACTGCTCATAAAGGTGCATTGCAGCTTGATAAAGAAACTATTAAAAAGTTTCCATTAGAATTATTGGAAAAAAACCCTTGGACAAAAAATATCAAAAAGGTCCTGAAAAGTGTTTCCTGTTTCTTGTCTCACATAGAATATCAAAGTATCAACTCTTATCCACTTACAATGTTGTGTTTTTACTTTGTAGTATTGTATAGAAAGATTGTTTGGATGATTCAAAGATATTTTATTAAAACCACATTCACTGAAAAATCTACAGAGCAAAGGCAAAGACCTTAAAGCCCCAGAGTAAGATACTAAACATGTTTGTATACTAAACATGTAAACTTGAGCATTATATTAAACATTCAGCAAAGCTTGAAGGAAAGAAAAAAAATTATATATAAAAATATAATGAATCCCTTTAAAAAAACAGCAGATGAGACCTATCTAAGAACTGTGTGGGTGTGGCTAATGAGCAGCTTGATTAACAGCCCTCTGTCCTCAGTGCTTGCTCACACACTCATATAAAACTAAAATCATTATCCAGCTTTTATATGATAGATAGATAGATAGATAGATACTTTATTGATCCCAGAGGGAAATTCAGAAATGATGGTAAGTGGACAAAAATGTCATGGAAGAAGCAACGTGTGACAAACTAACAATGTTAGTGTAAGGAAAGATAGATGAGCGGGTGACAGACAGCTACCAACAGAAGGTCTAGCTTTCTAGCTTTTGCTTATGCTGTGTTAGCTTTAACTTTAACTAAGAAACTCTTCTGTATGAGCAAGGCAAGAGTGTCTGGTGACTTGTAAGAGAGATGCTTACGGAAGCATACGTCAAAATTATGATTGTTAAGTTTAAATGGAGAGAAGAGAAATACACTCATCAACAAAAGAATAGTTGCACCCATAAGGAAGTGTCAGATTGTAATGCTACTGGGAAGGAAGATGACCAGGAACAATAAATGTTGATAAATTTAGACTGATATGGGCAACACAACATGCCAGATGTCTCACCATGGATATGTAGAGGTTCCTAATGGTGTCCTGTGATAAACCATCCCATGCATCTTGAATATACTCACACAGTTCCTGCAGATTTTGTGGTAGGGGTGGAGGTGGAATGACACAAGGCCTCCTGGACAGGTGACAACAAACTGTTCATCTTGGTGCTGACCACGGTGCCTCCACATACAGATTCATTGGTCGTCTCCACCAAGACAAAAACTAGACCATCACTGAAGATGACCCACTGCCATTCTGAGTCACTCCATGACAGTCTGGCACGACACCATTGCAGTCATTGGCGACGTTGATGTGGTGTTAAGCACAGTCGTTGTAATGGCCTGCATGCATGTAGTTCTGTGTCATGCAGCTGTCTGCCAATGGTTCTGGCACTAACAGGATGACTCATGGAGGGCATCACCCCTCACTGAATGTCTTTCTTGAAGGGCACCAGTAATTTTGAAGTTGACTGTACCCATTGTTTTATCCACATTAACAAACAAAGCCCCTAATCTGTGAATCTTTGGAGGAGTATACAGAGAAGATTTGACCCAGAGTCAGTTTGACCCAGTTTTCTAAGTAAACATCAACCCCCCACCATGCACAGACACCTACACACCCATTAACACACAAAGCCTAATACACAACACTTTAATTACAGGACACAAAGAATTTTATGGCAAGAGTAATGATACAGAGTGTTGCTATTGTCCTGTCAATCTGCAGTAAGTCATTAAAAAGTTCAAACATGGTTCACGGTTACAACAAAATTTTAAACCTAAATTCATTCAACATCTAAAACATTCTCTAAATGGCATGTCCTAAACATTGCAAAGTCTCTTACTGTGGTCCTCTGTACCTATCAAATGCAGACCTTGACACAAACCTTGAATGGAAGCTTTGGTGTTGAATGAGGTCACTAGCCCAAGTGCATGTAGTGTATCATCATGTCTGAGCTCACAATTAGGTAAGAGCCCTTAACCATTGTTTGGACCAAAGAACCATGTAATTTTGGTGGGGCAGCCTTTATTTGTTAGCCTAGATCAGTGGAATTTGAGTTATACTAAATCCATAAACATCTCAAATACCAACATTTCTTGTCAAAATATCAATCTGTAAATACAAATCATTATTTTTTTAGTGCCAGGAGAAAAAGTAGAAACCTCATCTTTAGCCTCAACATCTAAACATAATGTCAAAAGGTTCAGTAACTGGTCATTTTCCACTCTTTGACTTTATTACAGCTTCCATTCTTTTCAGGAGACTTGCTTTCAGTTATTTCAAAGAAATCTGCAGGGATATTTTTCCACACCTCCAAAGTTCAATCTACAAAGTCCTTCTTACAAGTCAAGTAATCCCAAACACATTCAGTGATCCTGAGGTCTGGACTCTTGTTCTAAGAACACCATTAACTTCTTTTGTTTCATTTAAGTTGCAAATTCTCTTCATTTGGGTTCAGTTAGCTTCTTAACAGCGTTGTGTTGACAACATGACTTCTACTATAATACATTGTGCCAGGTGGCCATCCCGAAGGCAACAACGAGATCTACAAGAGGCAGCAAAAAAAATGGTGGCAGAGATGATAGGAACATTGTGAGAGTGGCACAAGGCATTAGATCAGTGCTTGTGCTACAAAACCCATCTCCCAGGCTCAAACTCCTGTTCTGCAGCAAGGCCACTGTGCTACACCTTACATTTTCACCCAGTGGCCAAACTATGGAAAGGTATGGTGTGAGCCAGGAGGTGGAACAGTAAACTCTCCTTCCCTCAGCTCGAGGGCATGTGTTACCTTGTAATGAGAGCCAGTTAAGGTTCTTTTGGTTTCTGGAGCTCGGGCACCTTTAAAAAGAGCTGGAGAGAGAAGAGAAGAGAAGAGGAAGATGGGCAAAGATAAAAAAAATTGTATGTGTGAAGAAAAAGCCTAGCTTTGAAACCACTAAAGAGCGGCGCGTTGTAGTTTGTTTGAGTTCATGTTTTGTGCAATAAAGTTTAAAAGTCGGCTGAATATATATACATATATTTTAATAATACAGGGTGTACTACATAACGTTTATGGTATTTTTATGATGGTGTTATATATATATAGCAGGGATCAAGGTTTGAAAAGTATTTGGAAAGTGTTACCTGGTTGTTAAGAGTCCCATTGTCTCTGTATTCCTTTCATCATTTATTGAACTCCAGTTTTAGGAACACCTATTTTTACTTAGTGTCCTTCAATTTTCCCTTTAAGTTGGATGCAATCTCCTGAAAAATAGTATAACTTGTGTTTATTAGCAATTGTGACTGGAAATTAAACAAATGGAGGGGGGGGGGTCTCTGACATTTGCACAGTACTGTACTTGTATCATAATTTCAGCAAGAAAGAAAAGTTGCGTTTTCCTTGTGAACAGACAACACCATGTTCTTTGTGAACAGCCATGATACCACCCATGGCTGTGTGAGCTCATCAGTGTTGTTTTTGTATATGCCACTATGTGACCTCAACCCCCAACCACTATATACTTAGATTCTCAAATGACATGGTGTTGTCATCAAGCCTGTACAGGCAAAAATAGCTTTGCCACCCAAACTGCAAAGCCTCACACCTTTTAATGCGGTAATGCACTCATAGTTCACCGCCTCTTAATGATGACCAAAGATGTCAATTGTGACAAGAGTGGTGAGCATAAAACCCCATCAAAGGTGAGGGCACAATGATGGCAGATTGCATTACAGGGTGCTTTGTTTCCTAAAGAATACGAAAACACTTCCAGGGGAGAACCACTTGCACAATAGCAATACTGAAAGCGTTAGCAGACTGCCAGCAGAGAATTCAAGTTATGCTTAATCTAGATTACCCATCCGTAAATTCCATTTGTTCTTCAGTCAGTAAAAGTCCAACCCGTATCTTCATGTAACATAGTATACACTCATTGACAAAAAAAAAAAATACCCAAATCAGATTGCTCGGCATGCAGTTACGTCTCAGACAGATTTTTAAATGATTACGGGTGTGGTCTGGTTACGTGAGGCCACGCACACAGGCTCCGATCGGTCCAGACAGACCACCAGTAGAGAAAATTGTTTGATCTGCTGACAAGTACGAACAGCTCCCACAGTTTCCTTGCCCATCATCCAGACACAGATAGCATATTCATTACACACCCTTGTCTCTGGACCATTTTCAGGAGCTTTGGAAATGAGGTGTCATGGCGCTCATTACGTATCCTGCCATTGACAGCCAGCCGCCACCTTTGTTTGCAGTGACGTCATGAACAAGAAACCTGCTACAGACTGGAACCGTATCATCTTTAGAGACAAATCCAGGTTCTTTTTGGGATCTGACGATGGTCAGGTTTGAGTATGGAGGGATTGTGGCGAGCACTTCACTCCTGCCTTTGCTGTGGGGACACTAACAGCTCAGCAATATGTGCAGGACATCCTCTGGCCACATTTGTTGCCCCCCAGGGTTTCCCAGGGGAGTGCTTCCAAATGGCTTTTTTAGCAGGACAATACTCGCTCACGCACGGCAAGGGTATGCAACAGGATTCATAGATTGAGGAGAGGTGGTATACAGCGCAGCATATTCTCGTTCCATGTGAGAAAAATGGGTTGCAAAGCAGATGCTAATGATTTAGTTGCTACTGTACACATTTTTTAATGTAATAGAGTTGTTTTAAGTGATGCCAATACATTACATGAAGAAGAATATTTGATTGGATTTAACCTAACCAATTCAAGAGTTCAAGAGAGAGCTGGTCTCGCCTTTGCAGGTATAACAGCTTCTACTCTTCTGGGAAAGCACTCTATAAGATTTTGGAGCATGTCTATAGAAATTTTTGCCCTTTCATCCAGAAGAGCATTTGTGAGGTCGGACACTGATGTTGCATGAGAGGACCTGCCGCGCTGTCTCCATTCTAGATTATCAAACTGTTCCCACAAATTTGGAAGCATACAATTGTTCAAAACGCCTTGGCATGCTGAAGCATTATGGTTTCCTTCACTAGAACTAAGAAGCCTCGGGCAACCCCTGAAAAACAACTCCATAGCATTATCCATCCTCCACCAAACTTCATAGGCGGCATAATGTAGTCAAGCAGGTAACGTTCCCATGGCATTTGCCAAACCCAAACAAAGTCCATCAGAGTCCACAGAACATGGTTTCACCACTACAGGCGCACCACTTTGTGCTGATATTAATGGCAGACGAGGTTATGAGAAGTCAGCAGAGCGTTGCCGGCTTTTACACGCTGTGTGCCTCAGAACTCGGAGACTCTGTAACTTTATGTGGAGTTGCTGTAGTTCCTAAACACTTCCACTTTTTAAAAATGCCATTCACAGTTGATTGTGGAATATCTAAGAGGAAAGAAACTTCATGCATTGGCTTGTTGCAACGGGGCATCCTATTACAAAACCATGCTTAAATTTAGTGAGCTATCCAACCCATTCTTTCACAAATGGTAACAGCATGACTGCATGGCTATGTGCTTGATTTTATACACCTGTGGAAAGGGGACTGAATGAAATAATGCAATGATAAAGAAAAAAAAATATTACAGGACATAATCTATAGTCCCTGCACTCTCCCTATGCATAACAAACTAGGACCAAAAATCCCATTGCAGTCTTCACAACATTTACAGAATATGGATATCTAATGGATAAAGTCTCATGAACAATGTTTCAAAATGGTACACAAAGTCCAATTTCAACATGATCCAATAAGCAAAATCACACAACAGAAACCCTGAGAGGAGCCAAGGCTCAAAAGGGCAATCCCGTTTGCATGACATCTAAGAGGCGTGGGAGTGATGACAGTTGTTCCCATATCATGTATGGGAGCAAATGTCTCTTCATCTAAGCAGTGGACATGCTGGGGTCTACTGCACGCCAGTCGCCGTGCAAGAATCTCCCAGCTTTCCCTTTACCACCATGGATCACAGAAGGCCATATAGTGGCCTTATATTTTTATAGTGGCCATTAATTAGCCCTCTCTCGAATGTCTTCAGCACCTTGTCATCACAGGCAGGGGTTCACTGTACAACAAGAATTTCTCAGAACATAAGACATGCACAGGCTTATGATAATTAACAACCAAAATAGTTGCCACTATTCCCACTATTACTTAGACTAGGCCTTGCTGTGGCTTGGTGATGACTCCCTTCTTTCCATAGACCAGGATTTGTCCCCCTGTCTCACGGGGGACATAGAACTAATATACTATGTGCATTTGTAAAAGAGGTTGGTAAACCGAGCCAATTCCAAAACCCATGACTGTCATATAGCAATCTTGACTCTTGACAAAATAATGGTTTTCTGGGTGGAGCAAAAGCACGTTTAGGTATTTCAACTGTTATTGGTACATGCATTCTTGAGTATTGGAAAGCAACTTTGGATGTGAAAAATGACATGAGGCAAGACGGAAGGTCACAACAACACACACAAATTCATGTTAAGAAACAGCCACAGCTTGCACACAAGTTGTGGTGCTTTATTAATAAGTCGCTGTTGGCCTAAGCTATGCCTTATTCTTACACATGACTCACTAACACTAAGATTGCATCAGATAAAAACTATTTTTCATTGCACTGTAGCTGTTAAACGGAACATGCTCATAATTGTATAACTGCAAGTTCATTTTTAAGTACATATACATGAAGTATAGCACAACTTTAAATCTGTCTCAGCCGATCAGATTTTAAAACAAGACCAATTTGGCCCTGGTACTGGTACTGACAGCCATAGATATTTCAGAAAATCCTAACTGGGGCTAATAACAGCAGAAGTTAAGTCCCCTGTGGATTCAAGTTACAGATCAAATCAGTGGGAGTATTTTGACAAGTGATGTTTGTGGAGGTGTGGAAAGGGTGGGGGCATTTGGTGCCACGACCAAATGACCCTTGTTCATGTTAATGCAGTTAACAGACTAAACATCAGACCCCAACACATTCTCTCCCTAGACATGCCTGGACCTGCAAACTGTCAATCATGCCACACAGGAGGAGAAGGTTTGTTCAATAGGTATAGAGTCTACTGGTCAAAGCACTATATCTAAACCAATTTGTTTGTAACCATTGCCTGTTGCTCGGTATGTATGTATTAGCGATTTTACATTGGCTAAATTGTTTTAATACAAAGTGAACAACTGTGTAGCCTCTGTGTTAATGACATCTCCAAGAGCTAATTATCAAAAAGTGAGCCAGTTAAGGAGATAAAATTAAATAAATGCCCCTTGGCAGCACACACAGCCATAAAACCCTCAGTAAACAGCAAAAGACCTACAGAATACTCTACAAACTGCAACATCCCTTGCTCATGTGTCAAAGGTTTTATGGATATTTGACACAAAAGTGGACCTTTTAAACATAAATGTACAATGCTATGTACACACAAAAAAGGACAATGAATATCAGCACCAAAGCTGCAAAGCATGGTGGAGGGAGCATCATGATTTGCATCTGCTTTGCTAGCTGGATCTCTTGCGGTCATTGATGGAACAATGAATTCAAAGGTGTATCAAAACCTTTTACAGGAAAATGTAAGGACAACAGTCCATGGCCTCAAATTGAAGAGACACTGGGTGCAGAAACAAGACAATAGCCCAAAACACACACATAAATCAACTGGAAGAGGGCTATGCAAGCAGCCCAGAAATATTGATGAACTGAAACACATTTGCTGAGAGGAATAATCCAAAATTCCTTCTCAATATTGTCCAAATATTTTGGAGCTACAGGAAACATTAGGTAGAGGTGATTGTTGGTAAAGAGGGACCTACAGGTCAATTAAATTCAGGGGTTCACTTCCTTTTTATAGCATGTGTTTTAGTGGCTCATGGCCAAAGCTTATAAGAGCCTTATACTGGCATATAGTGGCAAAGAGCTGTAACAATAGCAGAACACTTTTGGCCAACACAGACATTCAGCTTCACACACACAGCTTGTATAATCTCTAAAGAAAGCTTTTGACAAAAGAATGTAATGCTCTGCAGCACCCATAACCAATACCACCCCCCCCCCCAACTTGATCTAGTCTCCCAGAAACCACCAATAATTCCTCTGGCATTTTTTACATGCACTGAACATCTGAACATTACCAGATTATCAGATTCAAAATATTGATCAATCAATCAATCAATCAGTCAATCAACAAATCAATAAATAAATAAAAACCGTAAGCAACTTCTACCATGAAATTCTACCCGGCAATTAATGCTGGAACTGAAATCCGTTCGACTCAATTCTTTATGTACTTTTGTTCTGAAGTAAAATGACAAAGCTCATATTACTGTAACAGTATAAAAATAACACAGAAATGAATCAGGAACTACATGTTTACTAATCAAAAGTAGGTTCCTTTCCTCCCAAAAATACTTAAATCGAAGTATAAAATGCTGAAGTAAATTCATCAACTAATTACGACCCACCTCTGGACATAAAGACAATATTTAGGACCTGATATGGCTGCTGCTACTGCTTTAGCGATTTGGGATACTTCTGTTTATTTTTTCACAACCTCAGAGCATCTGTCTCATCTGCTTTCTTGGGGTTGAGATGCAGTTTCAGCTTCAGAAAGCAATTCGCACACTGATAACTGTGGGTGTAGCAACTTTTCTAATCAGTTGCTGACAGTATCTCTTATGGCATCAGCTGACGTGGATGCCATGTGTGACAAGGAAAGAACTACGACTACGGGTTACTCCTAACATAAACGCAGCACGTACAATGAGACTGAGAAAGACAAAGTGACCAACTGATTGTTGGCTGGTGCTCAGATGCCTAGTTCAAACATATAGAGAAGGTAAAGATACAGAATTATCTCTCCAACAATGACACTGCACCCTAAAACACATCTCAAGAGCTCAAGATACTGAGTTTTCATATATAGTCATTAAGATATATATATGTATATGCGCATCATAGTCATATGACCATCTAGATGGTCCTTCTAGAAACCTTCTAGACTAAATAAGGTTTAGTTACACTTAGGAATTAATTTGTTATGCACAATTTAGCTTCTGCTATTGTTTTAGCCATACAAACAGCAATGTTTAGTTCCTTAAAGAATAATTGAAAGGTTCCTTAAAAAACATTTTCATAAATGAGGTGTACATGTATGAAGAACCTTTTTTAAGCTGAATGGCTCTTTATATAAATGTAAAGAATAAAAATAATTTCCCTAAAACCATTTTGTCAAGTCATGAACCTTTGTTTCTTAGAATACGGATGTACTTTGGTGGCGGGGAGGGGGGAGGAGGGATCAGATCTCAATGTGATGTCTTAAAAAGAAGTCTCCTTCTACTTCACGTGAATGCAAGTCATCAAGCTATTGTGCAATATCAAAATTTCAGGCATGTGGCTCAATATTACCTAATGGTTTCAAAACACAAGCAATGGCTGCCATTATTGGGAAAATACATGTGAGATTAAATGCTGGAACCCTATAGGAAGCATAATTCTCATATTGCATCTCGTAGATCCTCAGCATTGATCAGAGACAAGCAAGGAATACAGAAGGCAGTGAATCCAATTAGTAAAACAAAATCTGATGCATAAAGCAAGAGCTGTTTTTATAAGACACATCAAAACCACAGTAGATGCATTCCTGATTACATGTCTTAATAAAATAATAAAGTATACAAGGCCTTGTAAATAAAGGCATTTTAGACATCTCTGGTTCAAGTTCAGCACCTACATACTAACTTAGGAGTGCAGTAAATTAGTCACCTGTGTTCAACATCTCTTAATAAACACCTGTTATCTGGCTCAGGTAACCACAGCAGGTGCTGGTGCAGGCAGCAAGTAAGGCCCTATGTGTGCGATTCACAGGTAATCCCCTTTAGACCATATGGATAGGCCTGTAACCAGAGACAGAGCACATCTGAACAAACAAAAACACTCTGCACACCAAGGTCTCAGCTTGGGACCGCCCTACCTGCGGGAGATCTCAGCTAGGACTCTATGGGCCAGTTTTCCACCTCCAGGTTTCTCAGGGTAGAAACAAATGAAATACAACTATTTATGGAACCCTTAAATCTAGTTAAATATTATACAAAACTTACAAGCATTAACAAACAACTAGAATTATTTTATTTTAACAAATGACCAACAACCAAAACATTTGGTAATTTCAGGCTTTCGTGAATGACAGAACATAGACTTTGAATAATTTGCTCCATAAAGCATTACAGATTGAAGATTACAACATGGCTTGTTTGTGAACAATATATGAATTTGCATAGTTTTTTCATGTATTACAATGATACAAAAGACAAACTTGTTACTTGCCACTTAGATTTCTCCCAGCTTTGCCCAACTTCACCAGTCATCCATAGTATTATCATAAAACACACAAATTAATGACTTTCACCATACAGGTAGTGACTGGCATATGCAAAAACTGGCAACATTTCCAGCACCTCCATGAGTAACAGGCCTTGGCCTGAAGTGTCCAATGACAACATAACATACTTCAGTCAATTCAGTTAGCATACAGGGAATAGATCTAGTTGAGACACTGAAAACTCCTGAAAACACTGAAAAGTTCTCAGTAATCTGCCAAAATCTCACTTAAAACCTAATTTTCCCAACATTGACTTTGTGCTACCATATTTACTGTACAATGAAAAACATTGTGCCGAATCTTTTCTGACCTAATTATTAACATGTAGATAAGCCACATCCTGATTATGGCTGGCTGAACTGGAAAAATCCAAAAATTCTAAGATCAGCATTTCAGTAGAAAATGCTAGTCATTCAATTTCAGTATATCAGGAGGTAAAGCCACAGGTTTTGTGTGTCTTATGACTGCGGAAAGTCATTATTTAAGCATTTTAATGGCTGCTAAAGCTACTTCTCACAGTAATAACCAGGACTTCAAAACAACCCTCTCTTAAAAGAGAAGATAAAGTTATATATTGCCCAACGCTGATAACTGACCATGTTTCATTTCAACCATATGTTAAAATGAAACATGGTTTCATTGTACGCTGCCGAAAAAAAAATCTGTTAACAAATCATCCAAAAGCAAGTCCAAAGGTAGCAGCACATTTCAAGCCCATCACATATTTACTCAAAGGATTGGGAAGGATTCCGTCCCAAATTACATACTAACGTTAGCAGTAGGGTTTAGAATGTCAAAAGCAACTGTTGTTTGGTTAATTGTACTAAAGTGAACCTGGAAGAACATTCAAAAAGGTTTCCGCCCACAGAGAGACACACAAGTCTGAAGAAGAACAAACACTAAGGCTGAATGAACTACAGTAGCTGGCTAGCATGGTCCCCAAGGTTACAGTGTGTGGTTACTGGAGAAAGCTGCAAGGGTCCCAAAGCCCCAGTGCGCATGTTTACCAGGAAGTAATAACAGCTTAGCATGCCTTGATTAGAGTGTGAATCACATGATAGAGAAACACCACAATCAATTTTGGGGCAGGATTAAACAAACAATTACACAAAATCAACTGTAACCTTTCCTGACATGAGCCATTTTCTGTAAGACTACTCTTTCCCAGCCCAAAGGTTTCCAAGCCAGAAAGTGAAAAAGAAAGAGCCTGCCATTTCTTTCTACTTTGAAAACATTTGAAGCAATACACCACCAAATCTCTCTTTAAGAGGTTGGTGACTTCTCCTTTAACAACTTCAAAATTGAATCACTATTTTTTTGCCCTTTAGAAAGAAACAAGAGCACCACAGCATTTATTCCAGGTGAAAACTTGATGCAATGTCTTTTCATGTCTTCTTAATATCTGACACTTAAGCAATGAACCGATAATTTAACTTACACTCCTTAAGCTTCATCTCCTTATCTGTGTAGTTATCTGAGAAAACCATCTGCTTAGTCATCATTTTCCATTAAGCAATCTTATAAATAAAGAGCCACAAAGCATGTGCTCCAAATTTTGAGCTTCATTTGAAAAGCAAGGTAATCATCCGCTCATCTACATTTGTACAGTTTAGAGTTTTTTTCAAGGAATGAGATACAAAAAAAGTTATTCTTTCATACAGGAAGTGTTTCTCAAACATTTTAATATAAAAATAACTATTGAATTCTCATAAAAAGTTTTTAAACGCGGTTATCGTGAGCCCAAGTCCACTTGGGTAACCCAAAACAGTTTTATTCTTGCGAAGTTCTTCTTGACAAATCCTGTCGTCAACAGATGAGAAAAAAACTAAACAAAAAAAAAAAAAAAAAAAAAAACCATGAAAGTCCAAGTTCATTCAAGTCCACTGAACTTATCTTGCCAAAAGGACAAGTCCTGCTCCAACACCTGCTGCAGTAATTAAGGCCATTAATGCGTTCCTCATTTTTGACTCAGGATCCGGAACATGAAAAAAATCCACAAAGCCATCCTGAATGAGGGGGTGGAAAAGAGGAAAGTCAACGCCAGAAAATTCAGACAGCATTTAAAAACAAAACCATTCCCAACAACTAGGAAATGCAGGATTACAGATATGATCGGCATAGTTTCACAATCTCTCAGCACAGGAAGGTCACATTCAGTCAGAGTGACTAAGTCAAAATGCCCATCCCTGTATTGTATGGGCAAGGTGAGGTTGAACAAAGGTGTGCCGCCTGCATTTTTCCACCACCCACCATAAGACACCACATCTTTCCAACAGTCATTTACCATAACCAAATATCAGGAAAACTTACCCATGCTTTATTTTTCAGTATCCAGTCTCTTTGGTCTGAAAGCAGATATGAGGAAATCTCTTGGCCCACCAGGCTCACACAGTGACCTCTGCCCATCTTGTTCTGGTGCTGGCACACCACAGCCCCAAAAGCCACCAGGCTGGCGATACGACCCCAGTTGGTGATGCCATCACTGAAGAGCTGCTTTGCCACGGTCCTAATTACACCCATGCCATCTCCTCGGTCTTCCATACCCAGCTTAGGAAGCATACCTGAGTGATAGTCATACAAGCAATAGTTTTTCCCCCTCATATGGTTTCATATTTATATATCCAATAATTCTTCCAACAAACAAACAAAAAGTGATATTTCATATGTAAATAAAACACGCCAAATAAACAAGGTGTGGACGTAAATTAGGCACACAGGCTAGTGCACTTCCTGGTGTTTCCAGTTAGGCAGCGTAGGGCCCTACAGAAACCTGATTATCTCGTTGACCTTTAAACAGTAGTTACCTTTGTAGGCGAGCTCATGCTTCACCACCAGGCCGTCCACCACCCTCCGCATTGTCTGCACAACCGAACTGTGTCGACCGTAGGACCGAGAGAGCCCAGTAAAGTTCTGCAGAAAGTCACTGATAATATCAGAAGTGTCCTTATCCAAAGTCTCGTATTCCTTCAAGTGGCCCATGTCTAATTCCTCGCAGTCCGACTCGGGGGACGTGGGCAGAGAGCCGACGCCAACATCGGTCCTGGGCGCTCGGCTTTCAGAGGATAGACCCAAAGTGAGGGGTCGCATCCCCAGCAGCGTAGGAACAACAGTCTTTTTACCTAAACACATTTCCTGCGGAGTCATCATCATCCTGACGAGAATTTAGCTTCAAGATAACCTTACCGATAGGACCCACACTGGCTACCGACGATGTACTGGGAAAAAAACCCGCTGTGGTTACATTTCTAAATGTATTACTGTCTAGTATTATTATCGCTATTCGTTACTACCGAAAAATACCCCGACAAGACCGTGTAGTTCGGAAAAATAAAGCGGAAGTGTGAGTCGTTTTATAAGACGGGGGAGGTTGGCCTAGTTTTGGGGCGTGCTGAAACGTCACGTACAGCATTCTCAGACAGCAAGGCAGCACGTCGTGTCCGGGTCTAGTGTTTATATGAATCGCTGGCTGCTCAGCTTCCTCCGTTCGGCTGTTTTATGGAGGCATTACAGATGCACCCTTCGTTGCCTGAAACATACCGTAATACTATGTGTCAGCGCCGATTCGGTTAGCAAAAATAAGAGCAGCAAACACGAGCCCTGACTATGTGGAGAGCGCTGCCTTGTAAGGAGACAGCTGCCTTCGGTTTGGGACAACACCCGTAACCTAGGCAAGTACAGCACGTAGGCGGCGTTGCTCACATACGTATCCAGTTCTGTCCGGGTTGCTTGTTGTTCTCAGTCTGAAAGCCTCGTTCTGCACGTAAATACCCGAGCAAGATGTCGGTAAACACTCATGCACAAACTCAACCCTGACTTAGCCGTGGCTTCAAATTCCGAGCAGGCTGTGCATGTATGAAGCTACAGCTATTCCAGGAAGGTATTGGGCACACGCAGAATCAAATAAACACGCCAAAGCATATGCGCAATGTGGAGTATTATTTGAAATCGGACTGTATTTTTCTTCCAGTGAGTCCACTGTTATATGTATATATATCTTTGCATATAATTCTAACACCAAATCATTGTGGAGCCACCGGAACAGCCTGCTTAGGACTTTCCTTGCCTTCTCCTTAAGCATATTTGCTCTGTAATTTGTTTACCTTTCTGGTAAATTCTGGAGAAAACGTGGCAAACTTTTACTGTCGCGCCCTCTAGCGGCACGTACGAACACGCACACGCTGCATGCCCTCAGAGCAGCGCATCCAGGTCCTGCTCCTACGGTACTCCTGGCATAATATACAGTGCTGATAGATCTTGGAGACTGCAGGAGCAGGGCAAGGGCCCATAGCGTGATCTCAAAGAATGATATTTCTATAATAATAGCAGTTTTTGAGAAATGTTAGTGCACAACTGTAGTACTTCTGAGAACATGTGCAGACTTATAATACAGACTGAAGTGCTGCTTTCAACCGTGATGAACTGCTTCTACTAAGAGCGTTCTGCTTCTGCAAGTGATTCCTTGCCATGAGGACAAAAGATGGCAGATAAGTTTCCAATTCAAAGATCGTTGTGTAAGATTTGGGGAGGTTTGGAGAGGGAAGCAGGCGTCAACAAAGGCCTGGCTCCAAACTTTCCTAGATGTAATGACCTAACAGGATGGGGAGATGTTGGTAACACTACGTATGTTTGATATCCCTCTTACCCTGGTCCTCAACTTCTCGCAAATACACTCCCTCTTTCGCACATGTTGTTTGCATATGTAGTATTTCCATGCTGAATCATGGAAGAAGAAACGTTCTTCTTCTTGTGCTGTAGTTTCGCATTTGTAAAGCACGACTGCAGTTTCTCAGAAATATACTCTACAGTTGGGGTAACATTAGTCAAAGACAAGATAAAATAATAAATATATTGAGTTTTCAAACCACATTTGTAACAAAATCAAAAGAATGTGTAGAAGAGTTTGGCGCTCTGGCAAAATTGTATCACAGTATTTCAAGATGGTTTTCTAAAGTTATTCATTTGGACCAGAAAGAAAAAGAACAAGTAGTACAACATTTAAGAATAATTAAAATATTAAGTAGGTTTCGCATACTGCACTGCATAAAATCACCATAACTATGCAGTGTTGTGCTCTCATGCACATGCAGTTGGTCAGTATTCTTTAGATACTGACAATATCCAAGACATGCTCAGAATAAATATCACTCACTCCCACCACATCATCACTAATGATCTTTACAGGTTAAAAGCAGGGATTTTCAGAAAAGTCAGCAATTGTATACTTGCTATATCTGTTAAAAACAATTCATAAAAATAACTAAATGACATTTGTCATTTTAACTTTTTTCCTTGTTTTCTAGTATTTAGAACTCACCTCTTGTCAAAGTAATCAGAATATAAGGAATATGTTTTGTTTGTGACAAATTTTCAAATTGTTCACAAGGCCACAGGCTAAAGAGGAAAATGAAAAACTGAACATCCATATACACTCACTTGGCATGTATTATAAACAATGGATAAAGCTAAATATTCCTCTAAAAATCCTAATGATGTGTACCCAATAGATCCTGTAATTGTGCTGCAAGCACTTAGAAGCTCACCCCCTTTAAGCTGAATATTTAGTCCAGTGGCCGGTGATAGAACCCCAAAGCATGTAAAACAGAAACTAGAGTGGAGTAAGAGAAATGAACTTCTGGAATGTTCTCTCCATCAGCTCTATGCATGTTAACATATTCAAATAAGACCAACTCATGTCAATGTAAAACTTTATTTCAGATTCAGGCAAAAAATGTTCAGTTCTTCGCCCACAACCTTTCACAACCTGCTTAATTTCACCAGTTTATTAGTTTATGACACTTCTCCACGTCTCATCACTTGTTTCTTTTCCTTTAATTCTGCATTATTTCATCAAGAGCAATCCCATGTGCAGTCTTCTTAAATCATAAAGTACACAGGCGTATGATGCATGCAGGTCTGTCTGTGCATGTAAAGCACTGAATACACTGACACTCAAAGTTAACATCAGTACTGTTACTCCAAAATGTCCAAGCAGTGTGAGAGGCAATCCACATTAAAGCTGCAGTGAGGTGGAGCTTTATGTTCAAAAGCATTAAGAGGTTCTAACAAATCAGACAAAATATTTGGAAGAGTTTTCTTTTTGTTTCTAAAAGCAGTTTTTCCCCAAATACATTTCCATGGCCATTTCTACATAATGTAAAATAGAATCAAACAAAATACTATGGACCAAGATTACAGACATGAACTGTGATAATAACTGAAATAATAATGATAATATACACCATCTGGAGTTTTCTTTGTGTGCATATTCTAGATAAGAGAATATGCTTTACATCTGTTACCCAACTTGTTTTAAAAAATTACAAATATTCTTAAAAATATTCTTATATTAATAAAAAGAAAATGTTACACACAACTACTTAACTACAGAAATAAAGGACTTTTAAAAGAAAACAAAATGAATAAACATGGTTATAAGATAAAAACAGAACACGTTCAGAAAGGACCCCACAGAACACAAAGTGCCATGAAACTAAACTGAAAATGATATGTGGTTTATTCTATACATAAGAAATAAAAATTCCAGTTATGATTTCACCTTAATATTCATTTGTGAAAAAAAGATTCCTGTTTAATATGTAAGGTCGAGTTCACTCACATTTGTGTAGAGAAAGAAAAAAAAGGTATTTGTATATACATGTGTATTTTTGTATCATGGCCACACTGTAATAGGAGAAAACGGACTTACAACACTACAAGTTTGCCCAGGATAAAATCATAATTAATACCTGTTATATGGATGCCCTAACCTACAACTTTCCAGTTAAGCAAAACGGCAATCTTGACACTTTCAACATTTTCTGCAGGGTAGTTCAGAGCAGGATGTGGTGGTCAGATTTCACACTAATGGAGATTTTGCAATAAAACCAGAAGTATGAGGTCAGTACAGCGAGACAGTATAATAATATAACAAAAACTTATATCTACTTTATACCTGCTATAATAATGGGGGCAGAAAAAAAATGTCATGGTGATAACCATAGGGCACATGCATTTCATGTGGGTCCCAAATTACGAAAATCAAAATAAAAGCACTGTCTATTTACAATTTGGGAGCAGCTAAAAGAGGATATGGTACAACACTGTACATAACATATTATTCAAATAAACACAACATTCAGACTCAAACAATCACTCTAGAAAGCGTACCTTTCATCCTGCAAGTTTCCTCCCTCCACCACATTAACAGCAACAACAAACTTGCGTGTGACAATTAGAACATTCATCGCCTTTCCTGTGGGTGTGTGAGAAGCATGAAACGTTTACAAAGAATCCTACTCATTATGCAGATGATGAATATGACTGTGTTCTTCCCTGAATATATACTGAATGTATGTACTGTGAGATCTCATGTTCTTGAGGATTACTTCATGATTTACCCCACCCATGTCCAGGGTCTATACTTGGGAAATAATTCAAAGAGGGGTTTGAATTAAGAGTTAAGGGAATGTAATATCATAAGAAATAAGGGAATAAGAATATAATGTCCTCTGGTTTATTTTAGTATATGGTTTCTTTCATCAAGATCTGAACACAGACTTTGGTGTCCCATGGAGCAAAAGCAGTAAAAGGTTACGGCTAAAAAACACCTCTCTCATTTGTCTTATCCCCGATTGGAAATCTACACATGTAAACGCCAGGATAATGAGTTTTATGGCGACCATCCTTAGCTGAATACAGTCCTTCAGTGAAGCTTCTCAAAGGTACATTGTTTTTCTTCCTGCCCGGGCCGCTTCATAGTTTCTCAGCTCAACACCTAACTACTTTGCTGTCAATGTCTGGCCTTTTCTGTACTACAGAGAAAAACAATTAATTTACAGTAGGATATATGGTCAATAAGTATGTCAGTACCCAAACTCGGTGAGCCTGAACTATTCCACGTATCCATTCAGTACAAGGCCACATGGTTTTGCTAAACCATGTGAAATCAGGTGCCCTGACGCTTCAGGAACATATTCAGGTTTGTGCTGGGTCAGTTCCTTAATTTAAGCACTTTTGATTATCATGGCACATAAATATACATTTTGCTCTACTCTTGTAATAACTTCAGCCTCTGGATGTGCAGATTTATGTCAGAAACTTAAAATCCCAAAGCACAAACATTATTTCATCAGATCAAAATGGATAATTACAGAGGTGGCCGACATGCATTTGGTGCCAAAACTACATGATTTATACAAGCTATTATAAAACAATCTTAGGCTGATTAGAACAAAGAGAACCATCTCCATGAACCTGTAAATGACATTAGTATACTGATTAGGCATCTAACTAGAATTTCTGTAGCCTCCACGGTTTTGAACAAGGAGTTTGATCTCATTCATGTAGAGGGTAAGTAGATCATAAAGTGCATTATAGTCCAGTGAGGCCGCTCACCATGACAGGCCTTTCACTGAACTGATTGCTCCCTACCCAGATGTGTGGGGCTGGGTCAGTGAGGGGGGCAGAGGGTGGTGGATCAGGCTAGAGCTGTTGAGATGGAAGAGGAGGTTAACCTAAGCCTTACAACCCCAAATATAAAGCAAATAGTGCGCAACTAACCCCGGTGGAGCTTGGAAGCTGAGGAAAGAAGGTTGGGGACGGGGTCACTCAAGACCTGAGGTAGTGATTAGCCAACCAGTTTGCTTGTGACTAAAGAGGACTTTCTCTGAGGCAAGTCTTGCGGAGTTGGAATGTGGTCTCCGGTGACAATACTCTTTTCTGGACCAGTCGCTGCTGGCAACTGCTTGTTCTTCATCTTTGCCTTGGCCATGTTGTAGTCCCCTGAATCAAAGTACTTTTGCTGAACAAAAAGGGGCAATAAGAAAGAATGTCGATTAATGCCAGTTGTATTAGAACGTAATGCTCATTTGAAGAACAAAGTAGTGCAGCATGATCCATATAGACACTTACTCCTTTCTGAAGTCTTTTCATCAAAAAGTCTGATCCTCCTGGCTTTTGGCCCAAGTTAGGATACTTGGCTTTTAGTTTGGCCTCCTCTGTCTTTACAGGATTTGAGTTAGGGTCCTGAGATTCCTGTAGAGAGAAACATATACAGTACACAATGACGATCACGAAACAAAAATAAACAAGGACAAATAAAAACAACACCTAGGTTTTCCCAACATGAGGAAACCATGAACGCCATGCCCATATTATAACCCACAATACAACTGTTCTTTGAACTGTTGTTTATGTACTTGCACGTCTTATTTGCTGAGATGTAGTTATTACTTTATATCAGGCTGCAATAAAAAAAAAAGCAGCAGAGGTCATCTAGAATCACATGCACAAACAACCCTAAAAATATGATCACACTCATGAGGTTAGTCAGACAGCTATGACTAATACAGATGTTCTATACAGAAACTGAATTCAGTCACTCAAGGGCTACATCGACATATTATACTCCCGTGCTTCTCATGTTTAGTGTAAACGAAAGCTAAAGGGTGAAGACTGTCCTAGGAAAACCTTTTGTATCCATTTTAATTCTTCAGAAGTTTATGAGTTACAGATATGAAAAATGAATGACTATGGAGTGAATATTTGTGTACCCAGTTTAATAATAAATAATAAAAGCTTATGGTAGAAACATTTATTTATTCTAAAAATTACATTTTTGTATTATTGGTACCATGTTAAATCCTTAGCTATCAGCAGAAACATTTAGACAGACTTCATCTGTCACAATCCTTACAGAGAGCTATAACTCTACATGTCAGATACCAGGGGCTGTATTACTGCACTGAAGAGAAGCATCCGGAGGCACCACTTATGAATTTACTGCACCATCTCTAGATTAGCTGTTACCTCCTGAGGGCTGCTTTTCTTATAGCCCTAGCTGATTTGAAAAAAATCAAGGCAAAATGTCTTTAATAAACCTCTCGTAATAAGTTACATCTACTAGTAGATAATGATACACTCATGATTCGATTCACAATACTGGGTGCATGGTTCTATAGTCCAGCAATATTAAAAACTAAATTTGAATAAAGGAAAACTTTAAGTGTAATCATGTTGTTGCACAACTTTCTAATGACACCAGAGCTGGGAGGCGGTAGGGATGTCAGAATGAGGTGCTGATTGGTGCCGATCATTTACTACAGTGATGTGACTAAAAATAAAAAGGCATTGTAAATTACGAGTGTCCATTCTCTCTGATACAACTTCCATTATGCATATTGTCACAGTTTTGCATCATGATATCACAACTTCACAAAACCTACCTACTAGTATCATTGAGTTGCTTAGGGCAGAGAGTCATAAGTCTGTCTAAAAGGATTTTTTTTTAGAAGGTATGACTAATGCATGCTCATCAGTGACACACAGCAATACTTTGAAACCTAAAGCAGAAACCAATAAACCAGACAATCAGGTTTCAAAGCATCCACCTGGATAACAACAGTAAGTGAACTGATGCACAACACCCTGGAGAAGTTTTGCCCTGCTTAAAATGACAGCACATCAAAGCACAAATACCAGCTGCATGTGCACACATCTGGAATGTGCCTTTACGTTACATTTCCAAAAGCATCTAAACACTCTTTATAGGCAGTGGACTCAGCTTCTTTAAGGTGCACCCGTTGCTGACACAGCTTGCATAGTTCCCAAACAATAAAACCTTTGCCAATAAAATGGGACACTCTAAAGCAGCTGCATGACCCTAAAGCCCAATGCCCAATGCCAAGTATAGGCTAGAGGGGTATAAAGTCCCCAGCACTGGGCTCTGAAGCAGTGAAGCTGTGTTCCTTGGATTGACAGAGCTCTGTCCGATACCTCTGGGATAAATTAGAGAGGTGTTAGTGATCCAGAACTAATCATCCAACGTCAGTACCTGACCTCGCTGAAGGCAATCAAATCCACACCAAAATCTAGTTTAAAGTCTTCTTATTCTAGTAAAAGCTATTTCTGCACTAAAGGGAGGGCAATTAATACCCTTGATCTCGGAAGAAACATTGACTGAGCAGGTGTGTACAAAGTTCGGCCATACAGAGTGTGTAAATCCTGGGATTTCCAGGGCTCAGCGGAGCGACATACTGGGTTCACACCCTCGGGGGGTGAGGGGATGGATAACACAGAGTGTGCTGATTCACTTGAATACATGACAAGAAATTTATGAGTGGCTATATTCAGCACCAACTAGAAAAACAGCTGCCTGTGATAAGCCCCTCTTTTTGCAAGGAGGGTATGTGTGGCTGCAGCCAGTTTCCCAGCTAGATTCAATCGGGCTTCTCAGTGAATGGTGCATCTTGACACAGGAGACACAGAGGCACTACATGGCCCAACCTCCATTTAAATAATAGTCTCCTAAACATCCACCCGTGCAGTGTTTGTATGTGTTATATACACCCAGGCGGTACATAACCACAGGTTCACACGTACTGCCTCCGCTTCAAACACACATATGGTCGTAATAAGGCCCATCATGATGCAACATTAGTAAAATATGGTGCATTCTTCCACTGAATACAAGACAGCTTTAACATCATACACATATCTGCAGCAGAGCCACCGACTGCAGTAAAATGACCTAGTGATCTGGCAGGCGCTGCAGCCGAGAATGAACCAACTGCTACATATAACGACACTGTTGACATATGAACTCAACTCATGAGGCTGAAGCAGTCAATTTAAACTTGCCTTATTAAACCATACTGAAGTCACCTAGCTAACTTACGTGTATCCTCCAGATATATGTAACCTATATGTGCCCGCTGTTTTTGACAACATGAGACTCTCAGTTAGCTACAAGGCGTTTTAACCAGTGTAGCTAGCACGCTAGCATAGCCATTCTAGCTGTCAGCTAGAAAAGACTGTAAGGGCTCCATGCTAGTCTGTCAAACACAGCTATCTATGCTACTAAACACAAGCCGCCCACCTGTGTCTCACCACACTGCTCCGATAACGTCTCGGTATCCTGGTTAACCGATGACATTGCTGGTCGACCTTGAAAGAAATGTAAAAAAGCGAGCTTTGAGAGGGATAATCGTAGCTTTCCCAGCCTGATTCGCCCGCCCACGGAGTATGTGAGTGCTAACGCCAGGGAGGAACTAGCCTTAGCGCTTAGGCTAGCTCTTCACTGATGCTGCATTCAAGCGCTGAGCAGAACCTCGTACTCTCTGGTTGTCGAATTCAAGTCGAAAACAGCATTTAACCTGGCATTTATTCCCTGGTTCACTATATATATATATATATATATATATATATATATATATATGTATATATATATATATATATATATATATACCCTTTTGTGTAGGATACTACAATAACCTAGATTTCTGCTTTATGATAACAAGAACATGTAGTACTCAAATAACCTTTTAGTAGTATATAAAACCCCCTTTTGTGTAGTCAGATACTACATAAGTACTATTATAGATTACAATAAACAGTAATAGAGATGATAGATTTTCATACAGCGCTAAAGAAATCTAGTAGTATGACTACAGATCTGGGCACACGGATGCCCTATAAAGTAAATTTTCACTTGTATTCTTCATATTACAATCACTCTTTACCCCACAAAGCCTTTATGACGTTTAATGCTGCATAATACTGCAACTTTAAAATAAACGTTTTTTGATTTTGCTTAGATGGTAAACTATACCACGGTGCCTCTTGAAAAGCTTGGCGTTAAGAGCCTAGCTCAAGGCAGTGAGGAGAATACATGAAGGTTTGTGCTATGTTCTTGGATAGTGCTCCTGTCCTGGTATACTGGGCTCTACAGCTCAAGCAAGCTTTTCCATGAGAGGTGCATGAACCAACAAGACTAAACTTGAATAGCTAGAATTCACTTTTTGGCAAAGGTGATGCCACCAAAGGTTACACAATATTACTAATGAAAAAAAATCAATCAAAAAATAAAAATACAAATAAATAGATAATTATACATATTCACTATATTCATCTCTTTTTGGTCTAAAATGAAATGCTAAACCTCAAAAGCTAAAGGGGTGACCAAATCAAGGGGCGCCAACATAATGGAATGAACAAAAAGTAGATTCTTTTCTTAAATATACTTGACTAGGAGTAAAAGAATTAGCACCTGGGAGTACTCTTTCAATCCATCGAACTGTTATTTAAGTAATGTTATTTGTTACTCAGTACGTTTAGTAACTACCAACTTAACAGATTCACTAATACGTTTACAAAACTGCGGAACAATATACAATAAGTATAAACACGAAATGAATGAATCATACAGTATAATGTTATAAATTACAGAGCACGAACTGTTACTGAGTGAAGAGTAATTTCACCTTCTGTTAAAAATATGATCGGGGGGCGGAAACAAGCTGAGATGGCGGGGGAACTTTGGAAAGGAGGTTTTCTCTGAGTTTTGCGCTGATTCGCTGATCTTAAACTCAGATTCGTTCCCCAACACACCTTGCAGATGATGTGTAGATCAGAGGGTGTTCCTACTGAAACCCGCCGGTGCCCGACTCGCTCCAGTTTGGCGGGAACGTCGACCATACGGCTAAGGTAACCGAACATCAGTAAATGTAACAAACCTGTTTATGAAATGTATATTTTACGCAGACATGGACTTTGGATTTGATTAGTTTGTTTATAAAGGAAAAACAAAAAGAACTATTTTTTACCACACATCCTACCTTGTTAGCTAGCTTCCAAGTTAGTAAGTTAGTTAAGAATTGTGTTACCTAGCGCTAAATTAGCTATCCGCTAGATACGCCAACGTTAGCCACGTAAGCCTAACTAGGTATGGTAGCTGGTTAAATCATATGAAATGACATGATCCAGTCAGAGTTAAATAATTTAGCTAAGAACACTTATAGGTACTGTGTTAGAAGTAGTGGTGTAAGTGGTATAATTAGCATAGCTGTTTGACACGTCAGGATTGCTAACACATTTGGCTGGTTAGCTCGCTAATGCTAAGAACTTCACAGAACACCATGTAGCACAGACCTAACGTTACTTGTACGACACAGGTTGTATGCCTTTGTTAGCACTGGTGGGGCCATTAGATCATAAATGTCTTTATTTTTACAAAGACATTCTGACAATATTTTGCAGGTGCTTTTTTCTTCTCACTAGCTTTTTTCCTCAGAGAGACTTATAGGACCGCCCTGCCCACCATGGCCTGTGAGCAGCGATTACGGACCAATCAGGTAACCTGAGTTAACGTTACTGATTATTTTTAGATGGGAGGGTTACTTTAAAATGAACTCTATTACAGTTTGCTGATTATCTGCTAAAGTGTAATTGTAACCTAATCCAAAGGATTACTGGATTAAATGAACATAATTGGATTACTGTCCATTACTTTTGGATTACTTGTGTTAAAGGCATATAATTAAACAAAGCCAAAAGTAATTGAAAACACATTTCAGGAAGGCTTTTTTCCTCAACAAGACTTCCATTCAAGGATTGGCTATTTAAAAAAAGTGTAGTTCAGCTCATATTGTGCCTTAAACAGTGACTGATCTCATGTTCAGTAAAATGGCCAAATCTAAGTGGACCAATATATGAAAATATTACTAACATAAAGATGATAAATCTGTACGGTATGAATTGTCTGAGTTTAAGTTACTCATGAGCAGTGAAAATGGTGCCAAGTTAATTAACAACACATAGAGGCCATTCTAATAACCCTGAATGGGCATAATTAGCATCTGCTAAGAGGCTGTGCTGCCCATACGCTTTCATATTAGTACGCCGTGCTTTAACTTTGTTGATCATGTTTGCGATGTAACTCTCTGGTATCTCACCCTCTGCAGTTTCAGTAACCACACAAACGTGTCCTATGATTTCAATTTCACATGACTACTAAGGGGGCTGATTGTCTTAGTTACAAATAATGATCATTTACACATATCAACATTTTACTTCCATCATCCCAAGTACTTATACTTATAAATCTTTATAGTTCTATATAGAACAGTTACCTTTGCTAAATAACCTTTGAATCGTTTATGCAAAGTCTTCACTCTCTTTTCACATTTCAGAACTTAAGTTAATATTAATTCAGTTCAGCATTGAAGGCAGGCAGGTTAACATTCATAAGATTTAGATTTATGTCCAGTAATTTAGAGAAAATTTGAATAATGGAGCTCACTGTTAGATCAGTTTGCTGTTGTTGAATCAGGTGATACACAATTCACATGGTGCAAAATCAGGATTAACATATGATTCAAATACAAAAAATGCCAAAACAATTCCTACAATTCTATAGATTTCATGTGGTGTTAATGTGATCCTGGTGGTAATCACCCTGTTTTTATAATGTACCTGTAATCTGAATACTGTGTTTGTTACTGTTACTGTAACGGAATACAGTTTTTTTCATATCCTGATTATGTAATTTCTACCAAACCCTGGATTCTTAACTAACTTGTCTCTCTCACTACTGAATAAGCCAGCCAGCTAACTTAAAGTTTATTTTCAGTGTTCCTCTCAGATACTGCCACAAGTAGTGACCACAGAGCAGCAGTCCCTGGTAGTTGTTAAGAAACTACTGGCAATTGCTGTGTCCAGCATCACTTACCTGCGAGGTCTTTTTCCAGAGAAAGCTTATGGGAGCAAATACGTTGAAGGTGAGACTTGATACATTTGGGCGTTTAAAAAGGTTTAAGATCTATATTACTATCACTAATACTATTAGATTAGCCTTAACATATAATCTTGCATCCTTTCCTGTCTCCCCCACAGAGCAGAAAGTGATGATTCTTCGAGAAGAGCGAACTTGCCCTGGTGCTAGTCAGATTGTGCAGTGGTCAGTATTAGTGCTCAGTATTTGGAAATATGCCAGAGTCTTCAAAGCTGTAGCCATTCGAAAGAAAAATGGTTTCATACTGTCAGTAAGCGGAGCCTCCAAGAGGACATGGTGGAGCATTTTTTAAAAGTGCTGACTTTGGTTGAAGCAAATACTAATTTATACATCATTTACTTTTACTAACTTGAGATTAGTTGGAGAGGATGAGGAATGACAGCATTAAACAGTAACAGTAGTCTTTACGTTGTCTAATATCTTGCATCCATTGTGAAATTGGAATATCATTACATGCCATTACTGTAGCCACCCAGGGCAATACTTAAACCCAGGGCAAGATATAATATACAGCTTGCATTTTATTTGTAGCTGCTTTGTTTCCATTAGTTGTTTTGCCTCTTTAATATGGTGTTCACAGTTTCTGTGGCTGCCACCAACTCAACTGAGTAATCAAGTAAAATATAATATTCTTCTATTTACACTATTAATGTCTCACATAATCTGATTTATTATTATTTGGGGATGATACTGAGCTGCACTTGCAGAAATGCACAGTTTTACAGTAGTTTGAATGCGTTTTTGGCATATTGTTGCTGTCTAGATGATGGAATGGTGATGTTGGTGTTGGCTAAAGGGCTACCTGTAAAAAAAAACTTTTTAATAATAAAAAACAGGACATCAAGAAAATTACCCCCCACGTATTCTTCTGGGCCTGACGTGTTAGCACTCAAGTAAAGAAATTTGTCCAGGTGATAACTGCCTCATACAGCATTTTAAAAACAAAGCATGAGTGAAGATTTCCTCTGACTCTCACTTACTTAAACATGCAGGTTGCAAGGATGCTTTGATGCCCTACAGAAGAGATATGTGAGTCAGTCTTTCCGATTAAAGTTACATACCAGGAATCATAATACATTCATGTAATAAATAATTTGTGTGCCTCTTTCCAAATGCATGCTTTTTGATTTTTTATTTCAGCTACGTATGGTTTTGTTATCCGTGAGTACAGTTCTCATTCTTGACAATGTAATAATGTACATGATGTAAAAAGCTAATTATAAAGTATTCCAGTGCTGAGTTGCTTTTTATATACTTATAATTTTGTGTTTATATTTTCCTAGATATACTCTGATCCAGAATTTCCACAGGTAGGTGAAACAATTTTGTCTGTATTACGTGAATTAAGATGGTGAGTGACAGTCGAAATTTATTTCATACAGACGGAGTTGTAACCTGCATCCAGAATGGCCCTTTTTACTTTTCGAATTCTCTGAACTTAACTCATGAAGACCTTGCGTATTAGCGTTTAGTAAAATAGAATGCTAGACTTTGCAGCGCTGTGTACCTTGACATCCCTAATGTAACATACAGTGAGTGATCTTTTCTGTCACTTAATGAATAGATAAATGTTTACCCGTTCCACAGAAGGTAACTGAGTGCTACCAGTTCAGAATCCAGTACACTGAAAAGGGGCCTCGACTGGATTTTGAAAGGTAATCATTTAGTGTTGGTCAGTTCTAGAGCAAATTTGTACTACCCGTTGCCAGTTAATATCCACACATTATGCCATTAAAAATGTCCTATCCTTATATTGCCAGCAAATGCCAGAAGCGTGTCACTAAGATGGACTGCAGTGACATAAAGAAAGCAAGCATTTTGCTTGTACGTAAACTGTACACACTAATGCAGAACCTTGGCCCGCTTCCTGACAGTGTCTGTCTTAACATGAAGCTGTCCTACTACGATGAAGGTAAATCAGAGCTTTGTCCATGATAATCCACCTTTTGAATTCTTCTCCTGGGTTTTCAGCCTTGCTTTTTTCTTAGTGTCGGGAAATAAAAAGTTATCTCTTTACTTGCCGGCCTATGTGACAGTGACTCCTGAAGACTACCAGCCGCCAGGCTTTAAGGAGGGTGATAACAGGACACTGATGTTTGAGAAAGAGCCAGTCAATCTTACCATGGGAGAAGTTGTTACACCTTTCCACACCCTTAAAGTGGATGTCACCACTGAAAGAGAAAGACTTGAACAGGTGTTATTCAGAGTTCTAGACTGTGTAGCGACAAAGATAAATAAATGTAGAACTTAATTTTAAAGAAGTAATATCAGTGTTGGGCTAAATTCAGATTATGCAGCTGAATTCCCTGCTTCAGTCAAAGGCAATGAGGTTTAAAGCTAAGTACAATGGTGTATGTGTTTGCAGGTAGATGAAGATGTGCCAGTGTGTGCCAGAGATAGATGGGCTTTAAAAATGAACAAAGAAGAAATTGTATCTGTCTCCAAAGTTCAGCAGGTGAAAGCTCTTTCATTTTGGTAGTAATAGATAGAGAATTCTGTATGCTGTATTAAAATTTACTAATGTGTGTGATCTTTTCTATAAACAGGAGTTTGTATCCAAAGAAAATGTTGTTCATGACACTGGAATTGAAAACTCAGGTGACGCTATATAAGGCAATTTGCCCTTTTTAAATGTGCAGCTATCAGCACAGTTGTTTGCCAGTTTTCCTACAGATGATGTAATGTTCTAGAATTAAGCTTAGGCTAGCTCAAGTCTAATATCAATCTAAAAGTAAATAGATCATAATGAACATTGTATCCATTTCTGGAAATCAGAATTTTCATTACTTTCATTAAGGTAAAAAGAAACCAAGTAGTTAATTCACCTTAAAAACAAGTGTTTGTACTTATACCCATTTGTCTTTTTTATGATTCGGCATTTATAAAGGTATGAGCAAAGAGGAGATGTTGGAGAATTCACAGCTTATCCAGGTAAACAATTTAAGAGTTTTATATTTAATATTTACCATCAGAAAGCTGAACTGTTGGCTTCATAAATTCATTGCTGATAAATGCTGGTCAGGATAGACAAGCAACACCACAGAACATAGAGACTGGTTGTGTAAGAAATCTGGCTTGAGGAGTGTTTATTTACACTACAAACAAACAAGTCCAGACTCATGCATAGTAAACATGTGTAGTAGTGGAGTTAATTTAGGCAAAACATGCTCAGAATAGAGGAAACTGCTCAGAATTGTGTACACTTACATTATTGGCAAATGATTCTTGTTTATACTTCATAGATATTGCAGTAATTAGAATCGAGTGTACTCTGAATTCTGGGAGATGGCAGCAGGTGTTGATGACTGATATTGCAGCAGTTAGGGGATGTGAAAGGAGCGTTTATATTATTAAATAATACTGAGAATACCTAATAATAACCCATTTAACCCAGTAAATTGTCCATCTAGATAAGATAAGATAACACTGTATTGATCTAGAAGGAAATTGCAGATCCCGAAGGGAAAAAAAGTATGTGGAACCAACAATTGATTTTGAGTGTCCTGTAATACAGGTGGACAGACTTGTGAAGAGAACGGCTGCTCTCAAGATGGCTACCATAAAAACCAGAAGCGGACGTGTAAGCAGCTCCTCAGTAATAACTGAGTTTTGTTCAGTAACAACCTACTGTTATTTTTTATTGCAAACTTTTAATACATTATTAACCAGTGGTTTGTGTGTTGGGCTTTATTAAGAGTTGTTTCTATTATTGACTTTTATGTGTGATATCCTCCATGTTGCGATTATCTTCCATTTCCTGCTTTTTGTATGTTTGTTTTGGAATTATAGGACAGAAAAGGTGCTTCTGTGGCCCCATCCATAAACAAGAAAGCGGTGAGTTTTAAATCAAATGTGTAATGCCTTGCATAAAACTTTGACGGCTATGTTACAAAAACTTGTCTCGTTTCAACTTTAGGCTTCTCAGTTTGAGTTTCCACATAGTCAAGACCTTCTGCCTGCTGCTCCGAAGAGACGCAAGTTTAGCGTGCCTAAAGAATCCCACTGAAGCTCTTCTATGTAACAGTGAGTGTAAACAGGCAAACTGGGAAGTGTTAATGTACCTCGTTTATGCAGTGCTGCAGTACTTTTGTGCATGTGCATATTAAGAATTGCATATGCTAAAATATAATATGACATGACTATAGTAGGATGTTGATGCTTACATTGTTTTGGTTGCTAGAAATGCCTGTTTCGGGAGTCATTCAGTTCTTTTCATAAGCATGAATATGTAAAGTGTGCACAGAGACTTGAATTATAAGTGCACACTTACTTGTGCTATTGTTTAGTTCCAACTTTTGGAGATAAACAGTTCAAATTGCCAAGGGTTTGCTGTCAGATCTTCATCTTGATGGTCCTCTAGATGGCAGCAGTCACATTATTTCTTTAAAGAAAGAGCAAAGAGACTAAATGAGGCATAAACTTTCATGAGGTTAAAAATGAGACACTAACTGCCATTAAATCTACTGTAGTGCGCTCAGATTAAAATAATTTCAGTGTGCAGGATGGATTGTCTTACTCCTTTGTAAACGCACTTCACGAACGTCATTTTTTTTCAAGGAGATGTAAAATAAGTAGATATCAGATGTTTCATGCTATTTTAATACATTACAAAACATTGACTTTTGTATTATAATAATATTTCTGTGTTGTTTATCTTTTTTCTGCTGGTCGAACATGACCAGATGCACTACAACGGTCTACCACAGATCAATACTGCCACAAATTAGTCATGCATGCACACACAGACACATAGAGTGAGGGTCGAGTTCATTAAATAATCTATAAACTCCCATGCCGGAAATGCACAGTGCCTCTGCACTGTTGTGCTGCCTGGCTTTTAGTAGTCAGCGAAAAATGTTGAAATGAACTTTATAGTAAGTGTGACAGTGATACTTAAGAAGGAGGTGCAAAACAACAGATGTTCTGTATCATTTCAGCTTGTAAGATAACCTTAGTAGCAGCTCAGTTGAGCTTTTATTCCTGAGAACCATAGGTAAGACCATTGACTGAATTAGAAGTCCATGGTCAGTTCGAGTAGTCACCTGACAAATGTGAAATGAAGATTTTTCACCTCTCAGTATTCTAGATGTCTAGCTCCTTTGACTCCAGAAGTGTTTGGTGTAGCTGTGGAGCTTGAGCCTCAGACTGTGAGCTGTCAGTCTGATTAGAGACAGTGAAGACCCCTCAGTCTGTTCACACATCTGAGCTGCTGTCAGGCCATGAGGGGGAGGCAGAGTGTTATTACCCCTCAGGGCTTCTACCCCAGGAGAGCAAAGGAGCTCTGGACATTTAGCAGGGGACCCTGATCCCCTGACCTTGCCAGAAGGGCAGCAAATGTTTTGCTGCTGATTAGTAATTCTTCAGTGCTGCAGCCTGGCTAAACCTTATCCCCTCAGCAAGCCTCAAACGGAGGAGAAACTGTAGGCTTCCCTTTAGATCCAGAGACTATGCCTCAGTTTAGTAAAGAGCAGTAGGTGCTGTCAGACATGTGCAGAAAGTTTTGTGAATTGACAAAACTAACAAATGTTTAGATGGAAGTTTTTTTCTCATCTTGTAGTCTGTTAGTTTTGTACTGACAATTCATGAAATTATATTTTATATGTTGTTTCTGTACTGTTGGGTATAATATTCCAGTAAACAAGTTAATGAATGAAATCTAGGCAACCTCTAATCCTTTGTACATTTATCTTTTTCTTTCTTTGGATTGCTGCTTGTTTTTTAACAGAGTCTGTTTAGGTGACTCTCTGCCCAGACTTTTCTCTTACTGCTTTACATGCAGTGTCATAGGAGTATGTCCAGTCTGTAAAGTCTGATAAATCATTGTAGTCTATTGCAGTTTGCAAGTTTTGGCCTTCATGGTTTTCAGAGCATGCAGCTCTATAACACATAACCCACTGTAATTAAAACAATGTATGACAAAAAGTAAATTGAACAGGCCAGCATTAATTATTAATTATTAGCATTAATATCAAATGAAAACTAAAAAGGCCAACTTTCTTGTAATTTTGTTTATGTGTACATTGTTGATAAATTGCTTAGGAGCATGACCTAATTTTTATATTTTGCTAAGTAAGTTTATGAATATTTGAGCAAGGCTAACACATATTTTAAACAACCAATCTATAAAGAGATTCTGATTCTGATTCTGATACAGTTTTGCTACAAATGTAAAGATAAACTTGAATACTTGAAACTTAAAATGAATAATTCATATTGAATTTTTAATGAGTAAAAATAATTTAGCTGAAAGTGGCATGAGTAGACTTACCCCATAGGTGGAGTACATTGTTGTAACACTCTGTAGAAGAAGTTAATACATTTAAAAACCAAATGTGTAGGACAGTAAATGTTATCACAATACATTTAAATACAAAACCTCTTTTAATTCTTTGTATTTACCTGTTAGCTCTATGGTATATTTTTCTGTGAATAATATGTTCCAAAAATGTTTTTAATATGACATAACCTCACCTTTTTAATATGACATAACCTCACCTGTTTAATATGACATAACCTCGCCTTGCTGTGCTTTAGCCTTCCTTGCTCTCACTGTGAGATGTTTATATCCTCGAGAATGGTATGGCAGTACAGCCAAGATGGTGAATAAAATAATAACAATTTTGATGAAAAAACTTAATAGTTCAGAAACAGGCTTGTTGGATTTTGGACACGTCAGATTGCAGTTAGAATTTACAGATGATGTTACCGTGAGAAAAGGAGAATATGATCTTAAAGAATCTTTTGTTGGAAGTTGTTCCACCATGTAAAATACAAACATTTTACCTCACATTAGATCGTGCTTCAGCACTCACCTATATACTTGATAAATGACACAGTGGCCAAATACTCATTTTGTGTCAAAAAATGTTAGTCTTTTTAAGCGCTGTCTGAGGCCAGGCTCTCATCTTCCCCTCTCAAGCTGAGTGCTTTATGTGTGTATTAGTTTAAAGCAGCAGTACAGTACATGACCTTGGGTTGGATGTATGTGGCACTACGCAGAGACACATCAGTCCTGTCACTATAGAGTGTGTATGTGCGTGCGTGCGTGACCTTGAACTGCAGCCACAGGCTTGGCACTGACTAATTTCAGCCCTGGACTTCATATTGACAGACTGAAATCGTTAATATGGCAGATGATAAATAGCTATTGACTGCTGTATGAATGCTGCTGCTGGACAGAAGCACTGAGATGGAGCAGGAGCAAGATAAATGTCCCAGTAGAAGTTATGCTCCTAAATCAGTTTAAGCTCTTATAAACATGACTACATCCAGTCTAAAATAGAAATAAGTAAACAAAAAATGCAAGAGGCTTGCATCAGCAGTAATTTCCCTAAGAAACAAGTAAAGACTTGCACGACAAATTAGAGATGTTTCAGTATGTGTCAATGCCTCGAAAGTGCAGGTAATAACACATATCTGAGCTACAAGTACATATGAGAATATAATACGATAGCTTCCCTTTTTCCTCCAAAGTGTACGTACATGGCTGTTTGGAATCGACTCAGTAACTAACAAGATGTGTCGATTCGTAAGTGCGTTTGTAGTCATAGTTGTGCTGTAAATTATCACTTGTATTTTTGAGGAGTGTTTAAATTACAGTACTTCTTTTTACCTCTTCTTGTATTTGAAGTCTTTTAAAAAGGCCAATTTGGGAGTTATACTGTAAAATTAGGTGCTATAGTGTTGGAATTCATGCTGGAATTCATGCTTTTAAGAATGTTGTTTTTTGCTAATGTGGCTGTATAGAGTAAACTAATGCCATGCGAAAATGCGTGCATTGGGCATTATGGCAATCATAGTATAGTGTCAAACGACAGTGTTACGGGTATTTTTACTTTCTAATTATAAATACTGTCTAATTGTGAAACCTCTCATAGTCAGTGCTTGTTACATAACACATTGATCATAGCTCTACAGACATGGAAAATATCTTGAGTAATACCTTTATTCATATTTTTATTATTATTATTATTATTTAATACTCTTTTACTTGGACCGTATTGAGCTTTTGGGCCGTTCGAGGGATTATTACTGGGAAGAATAATATAAGGAGAGATCTATATATTTTAAGTATTTATATTCTAAAGTACTAATATTTTCTATGGCACGTACCAGCACAAATCATATTAGGCTTTTATATATTATAATCAATAATACATGTGTTTCTGACAATACAAAGCAGCATCAACACATTATTTTTTTGTATGAGTAGGCCTGGCCTATATTAGCATGAACAGCACACACAGGAGTGCTAAAAGGCACAGCTCGAATTAGGATGCAGCGTGCATGTCTGTTCTAGAAAGTTTTACACTGTGTGCAGCCAAGTTCAGGCTAGGTTCTGTCTCTGACAATGCATGCAGAGCGCTGGAGGCAGAGAAAACTTTCTCTCCTTGATTTCTCTCTCCCACATGCCGGGCCCCAGTGC
This sequence comes from Semaprochilodus insignis, assembly GCA_034552555.1. Classification (NCBI taxonomy): domain Eukaryota; kingdom Metazoa; phylum Chordata; class Actinopteri; order Characiformes; family Prochilodontidae; genus Semaprochilodus; species Semaprochilodus insignis. The sequence goes on from CM067479.1 coordinate 35,190,100, forward strand.
GGCTGACTTCTGGCCCGCCAGCCGCTGCGTCTCTCCGGGCGGATGGGTTTTCATCTGGCCGGGGTGGCGAGGGCAGCTCCCCCCACACACACTCCCCTCCCCGCCATGCCCATTTACATTTCCACGGCTGCATCGGCTCCAGGCCCAGCCCCGTTCCACAGAGGACAGAACAGAGAGAGAGATGGAGAGAGAAAGAGAGAGAGAGAAAAGCTCTGGAGAAAGCAGCTGAGCCCCTAGAGGAGGATGAGGACTGAAGCCCCAGTCTCCCTGCCTCTCATCCCACACATCCAAGTGCCACCCGGAATGAAGCACACTTTATTTTAGGCTGTGATGTAAGCTATGATCAGCTCTGATTGTTGGCAGACGTCCAAGGCAGTAAGGCTGTTGCACTGAAGCCCCTCCGTGGTGGGTGCGGACAGCAAACCCTGCTGAAATATTAGATCTGGACATATGGAAGACACGGAGCATAGTGTAAGCCAAAACGAAAAAAAGAAAAAACCTTGCAGTTAGAGGTCAGACAAAACAGCATAAACATAATGTAATATAAATATGTAATACAAAATTAAACAGATGCCTATACTGGGAAAAAAACGTGCTGAGAATTAACGCAACAGGATCAGGATCCACTTTAATCAAATTGACTTAACTAAACTGAAACACAGAATTACTTGGAAGTGCTGTTTGTAAATTCAGCACAAACTGAGATTTTTATTTCAGTAGCGCATGAGCAGGGTTGAAATTACTTCTTCAGCATCTTGAAGGTAAATTTCCTACTGGAAAGGACTATGAGGAAAGCAGTGGACTACTGAGAGGAACACTGTTTCACATAGCCCCATAAAACTGCACTGCTTTGTTGCAGAACAAGGAGGTAAAAAGAAAGATGTAACCGACATCTCAATCATTTGGGTAATTTTTCTGAGCAGTGGCCATAAGCAAGGAAAGAGCCTTTGTCCTGGCATTGCTTTCATTTCCAGCACTGCAGGAATTGTGATGGCTGTGCCCCCAGGCGACAGAAGCACCTTAAGGAGGCCCACCTTTAAATCCAGCGCGCTGTGACTCCAACCGTGACCCCTAGCTGGAGGGATCCCTCAGGCCAGATTTAAACGAGCTCCCTTAGGTCTTCCTGTGTGCCTCTCTCACCTCCACTACACTTACCGCAGCACCTCAGCCTGCGCTCACCGTTCTGCGTATTTGTATCTGACAAGCCGAAAGGTGGACGGAGAGTAAATGGTTCCACTTTAGGTAAATGCTGGCTAGCTGTTTGCATATGTGAAGAGGGAGAAGGGGGAGCATTTGAATTAAATGTGACAGAGGGCATGCCTGGGAAATGGAGTTCCAGCTGGAGTGCACTGTAGGATGTTATAGGAAGAGATCAGTGATATCCCGAATTCTTCTGTAGCTCTAGAGTGGCCTATCACTCATGAATGGGATAAATCTTGTTTCTGAAAAGATAGCAATCCTCTGTCTGAAAAGGAGGCTTCTGAATTTATAAAGAGGCTCCAGATTTTTCTTTTCACATGAAAAGATCCTTTTGACATTTTAGCTATTGTTTCTCTCTCTCTCTTTTTTGCTTCCTCTTCCTTCTCACTATCATTATCACTATTATGGAGGCAGTGGGAGACATAAGGCAAAAGAGGCATACAATATCAGGCTATTGATCCACGCCCATCACGGCGGAGAAAAAACCCGGGTTCAGGGGCTGCACAATTCCGACTGGACACCGCGATCGATAGGATACTCTATCAGCCGTTACCATGGCAACTCGGCGAACGAGGACAGAGCCCCGCCGTTTATTTACACCTGTCTCCATCTCGCTGCTTTTTTGTGCAGGTCCCAGAACGGTGGTACAAATGAACGGGCATGACGTGCGGGACGCTTTATCTGATATCCACTGCACCATTTCATATTGCATTAACCTTGCGAGAGGAGGAATAGTGAATTAAAGGTGAAATTTCTTTACTTTTTCGCCCTGTTTACAGCTCTGTTGGTGCATGCAGCAAATCACAAGATCGTGCTTGTTGCCACGTGTGTTTGTCCTCTCCTGCTCTTGTGCCTTGAGAAGTGTCTTTGCACTTGTGTGCAGATCTTTACCTTGACTTGACCCCAATTTGCAGGTCAAGTAAACATGAGCAGAGCTAGGCCCATTAGCACACAAGGGAGCTATAAGAGAAAGAGGCAGTGAAGAAAGGACTGAGCTCTCCAGCTATGGTGAAAGCAAACAGGACCTGCGTGAGAGAGTCAAGGACCACAACGACACCTACCACAGCATAGACGGATGTGAATACGTATGGGGCTCAAGTGGCACTCGACTGTTTAGTACTCATAGCAGTGTAGAGTGCACCCCCCTCTTCACGTGTTATTGAGTGTAAGCTGTTTAAATAATACCCCTTGATCAGGCATGATAAACCGTCGATAACAGAAATTATGCCGAGAACAACGTTTAATAACTGCTCAGCTATATAGAAATTCACTGCGTCGTTCCGCTGAGAGCTCATAATAGCGTTTTGCACGTATTAAAAACTGTGGAGCCTGAGTGGAACCTCTAGCACAGCGCTATTAATAGGCACTGGGTGATTCTAGGCACACTGTCAGGACGAGGGAGGGAGGGAGAGAGAAAGGGAGGGATGGAGAGAAAGAGAGAGAGAGGCAGACACATACACCACAGCTTTAGTTTACTAAGCTTGTGTTTTGCGAGCTGTAACAGAGTGGTACCTACAGACAAGCGTCTCTCTCTGCAGCATGCACACAGTTTGTGTATGTGTGTTGTAGGGCTTGGAGGGGGGTCACTTTAACCTTCTACCACTGCATTCAGAAAGGAGGTAGACCCTGTAGCTCCTCTCATGCACGCACGCACACACACACACACACACACAGAAAATCAGTCTGCTCCCTACCCCCTCCGATCAATGGTAGTTTCATATGGCCTCTCAGGCCTGCAGTGACGCGTGTATGCGCCTGTATGTGTGTGTGTGCGTGTCCTATTGATTTATCGACTGCTTGGCTCAGCCTGGCCCAGGACCCTCTCCCATACTGGGTAGCCTGAAGCTGCAGTTCACTGGACCTGCACTCACCCTGCTGCAGCCTATACTACCATCACACAGCAAAACAACAGTCAATACAGCACTCTCTAAAACCTACTGGAGAGTTTACTCTAGTGGAGTCAAGGGCAAATTTGGTACATTTGACATGACTCAAAAAGCAAAAGCCATCGTTTCACCCACCCCACCTTTAATCTACACTCACTATTCATTCTGAACCACGCTTTACTCACATGGCTTATAACCCTGACTCATTCTAGCTGGCCGTACTCGACTTAGTCATCTGAAACTAGTAATAAAAGTAAAATGGGAATGGTGAGCCATATCCAATATTTTATATATATATATTATATATATATATTTCATATTTGATTAGCGTAAAAAGAAGAAACAAAAAATTGTAATTGCAGCATGTGCAAAAGTTTGGGCACTACTACGTTTCTAAATATCAAGGGGCACCCATTTGATAAATATGGAAGCACTTTTTGAAGCTAACTACAAATGTTTTTGTTCTTGTTTTAGAATTTTTTTCCTGTTCTTACTTGCAGAACGTTTATATTGTTTTGATATTCATGGGTCATCTTGCATGGCATGTTTAATTTCTACCCACAGAAAAGTTCAAAAACTGCGATGGCCATTTCAAACGCTTTCAGTTTGTGCTTTTTGACCTAGGTGAAATTTGAGTAAATCATTGTCCTGTTGTAGAAGTCTTTTCAGTTTAAATTTTTTGACTGTGTCACTTGTGCTTCCAGTATTTGCTGATGTGAATTGCATTTTTATATATGTCCATACGATATTTCCTCTACCACTAAGTGCCACTCAGCTTCAAAGCATATATCAACCCCAATGCTTAACTGCTGGCTGAACAAATGCTGCGGTTTTTCTCCAAAACATATTTCATCAGTCCACAGCATTTGTTTCTAAAATACCTCTGGCTTTTTTTTGTCCGGATTTTTGTTTTGCATACTTCAGACATTGACTTTTGTGGTGTGGTTGCAGGTACGGTTTCCTTTTAATCCCCCACCCATACACATCATGTTTGTACAAGCAATGCTGCGTAGTGGAAGATTCCTGCAGGTCCTACACTGTTCTACAGGGGTTTTGCTTTACTTTTCTGGAAAGCTTTGGAGCAGCTCTATCTGAAAGTTTTCTTGGTCTTCCAGATCTCGTCTTTATTTCCACAGTTCTCTTTAACTGTCATATCTAAATGACATTTTGGGCAGTGGGCATTACGGTGTAGAAGGTATTTTATAATGGTTCCCTACCTTAGTTTAATTTTCATGTCATCTGCTAGTTGCTTAGAGTAGCCCAATGCTGTTGAGTGTTGGCACATGATTTGCAGTCTTGACCTGCTCAATCAAACGTAACAAGGTAATTAAGGCCTAACAGGTTTTGAGACTTTACAACCGGAAGGGGATCCAAACTTGCCACTATACTATTTTTTTCTGTATTTAAATATAAACAACTGTGCATTAACATTTGCAGAATTTTTAATTTGTTTGCTGCAGAAATTGTGTTTACTTGTAACTTCAAAGTGAAAAATTAGGTACTTCAGCCAGGGGGCCAAAACTTTTGCATATGTCAGCCAGTACCAATAACAATACCATTACTTAAACATTCATAAATAGAAGTAGGAGCTACATCTACCTGGATTAGTATTAGAGGGAAAACTAACACTTATTTCTAGAGGATTACAAATGCAGTAAAATGAATGAAATGTGGAAATTGTAGCCCAGATTCTGCTTTTTTCTAACCACAATAAATATATGATGAAACTTCAACTGGACATATCTGTCAAATCTAAACATTGATATATTGGTGATAATATCTGGTAAATATCTGTCTATATCCTCAGGATTGTAGTATTATCATGTATACCGAATAAAGGCAAAATATAAATTAAGGTATGATGGCTTTCCAGTTATTTCAAATAACTTAAATTATGGGAAATTATGGGTAGATCATAAAACTACCATAATTTGCTTTCGGATACTACAGAAATATTAGAGATCAGCGTTATAAAATAATAAGACCTAAATACTGTACAGGAAATATGTACAAATTATTACAGATGACTAAAGGAGTATTATATACGACCATGTTTTAGTTTACTGCTGTAGTGTATTTTTCTACGAGGGGTATTTAAATCACCTGATCTGCTCATCTTTTTATAATAGCGATTCTATATAAAATGCTCTTTTTGTACTAGTGTCAGGGGGAGTAGAATGAACATAATGGCTAATGGAGCCCAAAAAAAAGTTTGGCCACATGGTCATCCTGTTCTTTGAAGTGACCCTCTGTCAGGCCTCTCATGGCTCTTACTTGTCCTTGCGTATCACCTTTGTGGCTATTAGCCATCCCCCCCCCCACAACAAGCCCTTCTTCAAACACACACACAGACAATTACCCTGCCCTGGGAGGATCAAAAATGGCGAATGTCCAGCTGCCCCTCCTACCCCCAACACGTGCCTTTTACTGGTCAGTATTGTGGGGGCCTGAGGGCTAGGCTTTGTGAGTGTGTGTGTGTGTTAGCAGGGGCTCCATTAGGCCAGCCCAAGCAGCAGCTGGCCTGAAAGAGAGGATTGAGTATCACTGACCTGTCCACAATGTCCAGCTGGGGGGTCACTATTCTGCCCTCCTCCGGGCACGTGCTGACCAGCCATCTGTGTTTGAGTGGGTGGGGGAGAGGGAAGGCCGCTGCCTACTTTTAGTATGTGGAGCAGAGTGACAGTTGTCCAACGTTTGGCCGTTTTGGTGACAGCACAGCTGGCCTGTATTAGCTAGCATGTGGCACCCCATAAAGCCACCAAACTCTTTGGCTATGCTTAGAATGGCATAAGCGATGAGGCTTTAGTCCATTTTACACCTTTGGAAGTCGTTCTGGATAAGAGTGTTCACTAAATATTGTTAGTGAATGTAAATGTTCCCAGTCTACTGTGACACTACTGCATCGTTATTATTTCAAAATTATTTATCTCCAGTTCCAATTAAATGAATAACATGCTACAAATGAAATGCCATATTAATCTAAATTACAACACTAGTAATTCAGCACTTCTTCCAGATTCCAGCATATCAATCTGTTCTCGATCTGAGAGCATACATAGACAGAGATTGTGGAAGCCCTCAGATTGAAGAAGCGCTGAGTACATATCATCACATTTCACGCTCTGCAAACCAGAGCAAACACCCCGCACAGATGGAGAAAAGGAGAATCTTCATTCATCCATCCTTTTTTCTTCATCCCTTCCATTGAGGGTGCTCCAGGCCTGATCAAGGCACAGATTAGCAACACCAGCACCTCCTCCCCCACCTTTTCATCGCTCTGTCCAGCCTCCTGCCTCCGACTGTTTAAGGTGATTGGATCGTGCCCATCCTCCTTGCATGGTCAGCTGAGGTCAGAGGTCACTGACCCCAGCCTGATTGTACGAGGGGAGAGTGGAATGTCATTCAGGGTTCGCCACGAAACAAAAGAGAAATCTCACAACACTTAAATGGACATTTAGCAAGAGTTTCTTCCAAGACGAAACAAGAACAATACCTGTTTCCTTTTTATCTTTTAGTGGCTTGTTTCACACAAAAAGTCATGTTAGCAGGAAGCTCTTCGTTTTCTGACCATTGACCAACACCAAACAGCGTACGTGTAGCATTAACGCCGGTTGATGTCAACCTTGTGGCCTCTGGGTACTGAATGAAAACACTCAACTAACTGTAAATGGCCACTGTACAATATAAGTAACAATGTAATTTCATATGGTCTGCATCAGCGCTGGGAGAGAATGACGGCGGTTAAGGTGGGCGAAGGTTGTGTACGCGTGTATGTGTACAATTTTTGCAGTAGCCCCTGGTCTTTGACCCCTGACCTCAGACCTCTGTTGCTAGGTGACTGCAGCATCTCTGATGAAGGTGTGGGGTGTGGGGTCAGAGAGGCAGTGGTCACTCCAAATCCCCATGGGATGCTAGCATGCATGAGCTAAAATGTCGCAGAGGATCATAACCTACAGAAAAGTCTTGTAGTCTTATTGTTGATTTGCAGCCATATTTATAATACTTTTTATAAGATCTTAAATAAGCTTGTGCCCTTCACTCACCCATAGATCATGGTCACAATAAGAAAGGTAATCTGGTCTTACTTGTGAACTTGCATTGCTTGTATTATAGCTCCTTTGTTTGTGTCATCTAATGGAGAATGGGTTCCCATTTTGAGTGTCTTTTGGTTCCTCTAATATTTCCTCACTCAGCGTTTGTAGTTTTGTTCCAGAGTTTTTGGCATTGTTACCATCAACTTGCATATAATGGGTCTAGACCTCAATTTCTATGAAACTGTTTTGTGACGGTGTCTACTATAATCTCAATTAAACATACTCACCCCTTGAAAAATATCACAATATCAAATATCAGAAAAGTCTGTAGAAATATGAGCACTGGGTCATAGAACTGTGTTAATAATATTGCCGTTGTCAGATCATGTCTACCTAGCTTAGCACACGGATGATATTTCAAGACGAGAATAAGTGGCATTTTTAGACAGTAGAAAAGAAAGCAAAAAGCGTTCTCTGTCAATACCGGCGGAAACACAACAAAACAATGTTTGTTCAGACAGCGAAGGTGGGGAGATGGGGCTGGGATCAGCCACAGGAAAACATAAGAGAACCTCTGCCATATTCACACTGTGAAGACCCTACCGCAAGGCAGAAGCAAGCCTGGGCTCTGAACAATAGCCTTGTGATGTCAGCTATAAGGGCCACTTTGTGTTTGCTTGTGTGGTTCTCTTTTTTTTGTTTGTTTGTTTTTTTGTGTTTTTTTCTCCCTGACACTTTTCCTTCTGTAAGGGAATTCTCTTGATCCTTTGCCATCACTCTCTAGTCGACCTGCTTGATGCAAGGCCATTTGTTGTGGGAGACCTTACCCTGGGGTGGGGAACACACGCACTCTTTCAGCTTTCCGAGATATTTTTATCATGGGGGTATATGGGAGTAGGACGATTCTATCTTTTGGTTTGAGAATAAAAAGAAAGGATCTTCTCTTCTCGGGCCCTAAGCTTTTGCTTTTTGAAAATAGCGCAGGCTGGAATTTCTTCTCACTTTCTAAAAGAATTTTAGTTTTTCTCATGTAGAGCAACATTTATCTGTCTGAATTTCAAGGCTCTGTCCACACAGAGAAGTGACAAATGGAGGGACACATTCAGGAAGATATTTGGGCTTGAAGAAAGAAGAAGTGGTGAGGAAAATTAGTGCCTTAAGTAACACCGGCCTGATGTGAAAAAATGGTCCAGCTATAATCATTTGTTTCAATTACTCTATGTTTCTGTTCAAGACCATGCCTCTGTGTGTGTGTGTGTGTGTATGTCGTGTCTTTGATGAAGGGATGGGAGGGAGGACAAGATGGTATCAATCGCAGGGCCAGGCCATTGAACGTATTGATTAGTTACCTTTCTTATTAACATGCTGATTAAAAAGAGCCGAGGAGAAACAGAGCGCTGTGAGACACAACACACACACACGGCAGCAAGGCACGGACAGCGTTGCATCGAGGGAAGAGGAGGACACATGCATGCAGAGGGGAAAACGGGATTTGGAGCCCACCAGCCAGTGGACCTAAGAACAGCAAATGCATTGCAGAGCAGAAGGAAATATCTTCAAATGTGGACTTGAAAGCAGAAGAGAAACCAGAGAGAAAGAGAGAGCGAGCGAGAGAGATGCTGTCTGACTGCACTGCGACTTCCTCTCCCACCCAGCCAAGGAGCCGCCAACGTACTGGATTCACTCCTGCGGAAAAGACACACTTGCACACACACAGATACAGATACATACACGCCCACCCACCCACACCCACTCACCCACTCACTCACTCACCCACTCACTCACTCAAATTTTGCATGAAAGGACACAGTAGTATGTATTCACATGTATAGACATATGTATTGCAGTTTGATAATGCATGTCAGCGAATCTATATTGCTGTGTATTGCTGATGTTGTACTGCAGGGGATTGTGCCATTGCAGGAACTGTAGCAGGTAGCTTTTTCCCTGCTGTTATTATATACTGTTGTTATTAGGTGTGCTTGGCAGACATGTGCAATATGGGTGTGGATGTGGATGTGAAAGTGAGGTCAGTGTCACCAGTGCAGGACTGGACACCGTCTACACTATTGGATACTGTCTACACTATTGTAAACCTACCTTCAGTCTTGGGTTGCTGTTGTTTTCACATTTGAGAGGAGCCGGGACTGGCTTGTATTGATTAGACTCATGAGCGCCATGAATCTTTCTTAAGTGCATAAATTGCTATAAAAATTGACCTTTGGAGATGGAAAAAAAACTAGATCCAAAATCTCAAACAGTTGCACTAAGGAGCCAAGACAACCTCTAAAGTGCAGCATTAGTAGCTTCATTATTATACAGGCCTGAGCACTTCTTTTCTCCAAGCCTCTCTCTTAAAAAAGTGGAAAGAGAAAAAAGGCTCAGGTGCTTGGCTTTCCTCTAATCTTGCATCTCTCACAGGCCTGATTTAGCTTTACTAATGTGCTTATTGTCATGCATGGCTCTGCATGCCATTAGCCCTCTTCTGGATAATTAGCATGCGACAATATGCAGATATCTCAGGCTCCAGCATCCATACAGTAGGGTTAGGTAGACTTGTGAATTATGCTCTATGTGGTAAAGTGAACAGTCCGCCTACATTGTTTCCTCTAATCGATATGGGCTGCAGGAGCATGTGAACGCGTGATGGTCATATAGAATAAACATCTGGTTAAAAAGCCCTCCGTGGCTGCAGAGGTGTAATACCATAGAAGAGGCTGTTAATTTGTCTCAGTGCTGTTTTAGGTTACACTGCGTTGGCATAATGTGGAAAGTCATGAGAGCGCTCAGATTGCTGTGCAGATTGCTCTTACGTTCATACACAACACCCGCCTTTATTTCTGCAAATGCATGCATCGCTGGAAGTATAAAGGCAACGCAAAGAGGCCTGGAAGAACGCAAACGAACTAATATCAGTAATATTAAAAGCAGCTGGTGGGCTCAAAGCTGCACCCTTAAAATGAAGGGGATCTTTAGTAACGGTGGTTGTTATGTACAACGGTAAAAACTCAACGAACCGTTTGAATGCATAGTTGGTTCTCTAGCTGGTTAAATGCTTGTTCCCTGGGATGAAAAAACTGCTCTTTAAAGAACCTTTAGATTATGGTTCTACACAGCGACAGATTGTCACAAACTGTACAACCCATTCTGATCCATGTTTGCTAAGAGTACAGAAACACTGTAAGAGGCATGTGCGTTATCTTTAAAGACAGAAGCACTTCATGTAGAGAAGAGTTTACTGCGTTAACTGCACATTAATGAAGAGTGAGGTGCAGCTCCAGCTTCTGCACCTTTCAGGAGGAGGTAAATAGGGCCTAAAGAGAATTTCATCAGTTTCCTCTGAATTACATTTCATCTTTAGCTTACTGTATATTAATGTTTACCAGTCGAGGAGGTTTTCATGGTCTTCTCTGCACTGGTAATTAATTTATTAAGCATTTATAAGTGTGACCATATATCTGGACACACACACACACACACATATATATATAAAATCTGACGCTTCTTGAATGCTAGATGAAACTTTCATTAGTAGCTCTGTTGATATATATATATATATATATATATATATATATA
>CM067479.1:35205749-35240605 GCA_034552555.1 Semaprochilodus insignis
GTGTGTGGTGTGGTGGGGTGGGGGGGTTGATGAAGAATGGGGGTGCTTTCGATCACGTTTCAGCAACATGAGACAAGAGGCATACATCATGATTAAGGGCGGCTCTCGCAATCATAAGAACTCTATGGGGGGATGTTTATGTCTGTGAGAGAGGCACAGTGCTTCGGATTTATAGCATGGTAATTCACAGCCTTTTACACATGATTACAACATGAGGAAGCATTTAGTTAATGGTTGCCGTTATGTCGGCAAGCATAGGTGGGAGGGAGTCGCTCGGCTCTGCTCTTATAAATCTGTGACGTGGACACATAAACGCACAGCTACATGTGTGTTAGTGCCATTGCCTTAATTGCCGAGTAGTTGACTCACAGGGAGTCAAATTATATGACAGTGCTGACAGCATGTAATATGGATATGAATAGAATTCCAAAAGCTAGATACTTCAACAGATATGAATTGTTGACTTCCAGTCTCATCTTTTCCATTTTCCAGGCTAGACGACATCATCTTTTTTTTTAGCTGTGGTCAGCTAATAGTCCAGTGGACTGATGCACAATATTTTGGGGTATTATTGTAAGCAACAACAATTGTTAAATTTATAAAATTTATAAAGTTTTTTTTCTATGAATTAATGCTTGCTTTATTTGAAAGACAGATCAGCTTTTTGTGTGTTTCTGAAATAGGAAGCAGAGCCATGTGGCAAAATGAAATATAATTACAGGATAGGCAGATTCAGGAATGCATAATTACAAATGACGTTTAATAGTTTTACATTAGTTTTTTTTCTTAAGGAAGCAGTTTGGGGGATGCAACTGTTGCTTGTTCGCTACTGAACATATTGTGTTGGAAATGCATGCTGTAGTAGCACAAACCTAACAGCGGCGTACTGCAGTCAAGCTACACTTGTGAGATTAAAAATATACTACTGTAATATCGCACCAGTTTAACACATGCTTATAGGTTTTGAATATTTTGCTGAGTGGTGAAACATTAAAATACAGGCACCTGTCCCACAGCTGGGCACTTTTTATATAAATTTGTGATGTGGACACATAAAAAAGTGCATAATGTGTACATCTTGTAGACATTTTCCTTAATAATGAAAATTAAAATATAAGCATATAACAGTCTTTCATTCAGCATACCGGCATATTTATGAATTATTCTTAATTTGAAGTCATGGAAGTCTGTTTTGGGTTTTGTCAAAATTTAGAGTGTACAATATACACTGTCTATAAACTGTTTACTTATTCTCTCTCTCTCTGTCTCTCTCTCTCTCTGTCTCTCTCTCTTTCTCTCTCTCTCTCTCTCTCTGCATCTCTCAGCATGCAAGCGTAAAGAGCAGGAGCAGTCCAAGCAAGAGAGAAACCAGGGGCCTAAGCGCACACGGCTGGTCTTCACCGACCTGCAGCGGCGTACACTGATGGCCATCTTCAGGGAGAACCAGCGGCCTGCTAAAGACCTGCAGGTGACCATCGCGCAGCAGCTGGGGCTGGAGCTTTCCACCGTCAGCAACTTCTTCATGAACGCTCGCCGAAGAAACCTCAACCGCTGGAGCGAAGAGGGACGCCCATCCTCCACTGGCTCCTCAGGGTCCAGCACATCCTCCCCTGCCGTCTCCTGCACCACGGCATGATGGGAGACCGCAGCGGTTCTCCACAGCACGGGCCAAGCTCAAACACCTCTGCTGCCCACGGAGGTTTTTCTTGTTTAGTTTTTTTTGCTAAATCAGAGGTGTTTTTACACAGGAATCAAAGAAGAAATGAAACCAAAGATGAAACACTACAGAATGAGCTAGAATTTGATGTAGTTCTCAGTGTTTGAATTGATACTTTAGCTTTAATTTGGAATAGAGGCCAATGAGTTCCGTAACAGAAGACATCACGTCTGACTTCAATTCAAGTAAGAACGGCGATGCTGTGATTTAATGGTCTGTCCTTTTTGGTGTCTCCACTTCTGTTTAATGCAGGAAACAGAAGTACGAGTATTTTGCAAATCAAGAAAATTGATTTGCACATCAGATGGACAGATTTTGCCCAAATGGTTTAAGCAATCTTAGTTTCTTTGAAACAAAATGTAAAGACAGTTATGACCAAAGAGAAATACCAAACGAATGATGAATGATGATTTTCTCTTCTTCTTCTTCTTCTTCTTCTTCTTCTACTTCTTTTTTTTTTTGAGAAATAATTGAACGCTGTAACCATGTATGTGGATTTTTAGGGGGTTATTTTATCCTGGATAGTTTAACGACCTGACCAGCTTCAAACAAAAGCTACGGCTCGCTCTCTGATCCCGCTGCCCAGGGTTCTGTGTGGAGATAGCCAGAGCCTGTGAGCAGGACTGAACAGCATCCTCCCAAAGCAAACAATGAGGCTGAATCCTGCAGGGACGAAAACAGATCTGGAAGAAGGGGGAGGAGGGGCAGTGGATGAGTTTTTTAAGAGAACCCTCAAAAGGACTGATCGATTGATTGGTGAACCTCGCGGGAGCTGCTGCGGAGAAATACAGGCGAAGTACAAAGAGGGATCCTGAGTCCTTTGCTGATGTACAGTGAGCGCCGGCTGTCTGTATGTGTGATTTGAAAATGACCTGTAGAGAAAACTCCTGTAGATCCATTGCAAGATGTTTCTTGGTGCTCACACTGGATGGCAGAGAAACTTGGTCTTGGTTTTGTACAAATTTCAAGCACACAAGCCCCGCTGGATCACAGGTTGTTGGTTCTTCAACCTCAAAGACTTGACATGCATCAATCCCCAAAGAAACACCAACAAAAAAATCTTGTTTGTGACTTTAGCTTAAATCTGACATGAACTCTTAAATTCAGTATTTATGTTTTTATAATTATTTATGTATTTATTTCCTCACTTCTGGTTATTTATTTGCTAATGTATTGTAAGTATTTATTTCATTTCGTGTTGTTTGTCCTATGAACTTGTCTCTGATGGGAGTCCCATCACGATACCAAAGATGAAGGTTTGTCCTCCCTGAATGTAGGCTCCGATGTCATTTGTCTCTGTAACTGGGAGAGTGTTCCAGCCATCCGCTAGGTAAACTTCACATGCACCTGCATGCCTAAAGCCAGAGCTCCTGAACTCATGTAAGAATCATGCTGACTGGAGAACTAGAATTCTTCACCACACACAACTGGCTGAGAATTCTAGAGCTTCAGTCTGACTGTGGAGGCTCCTTGTCTATGTCAGTGGGGTCCAAATGCAGTCCTGAAGCCCTGCACAAATTGTAATGCTTACCCCATTTCCTCTGGACTGAATTTAGTCAGTGCTGAATTTATGATGTGACCCCTTGTCTTCAGTCCAGATTCACTGTGTTCTACACACATACACAAGAGACCTGTGTCTTTGGGGATGCGCTGTGCGGTGCTATGCGGAACCGAGGTTCAGGGGTGAGAGCATGGCAGGGCCGTTTTGGCCGCACTTGCATGTGTCACTCCGTCTTTAACCTTAGCGGGGCGTGAAGCGAGGCCCCTTCACAGCAAGCACTTGAAAGAGGGACCATGAAAGAGGCCATCGACTTTTGCTGACATGAAAGAGGCCCTTTTTATCTGTGTCCTGTTGGAGGCTGGGGCCGGAGCTCGCCGCTCACTCAGCCAGACCCATGGGTTTAGAGCATTCAAAGGGGAGGGCAGATCAGAGAAGGACTGCATTACCAAACCAAGGGGAGGTGAGTTGGGAGGGAGTGCTGGAGAGTGGGAATTAAACTTTAATGAGTAACAATTGTAAGCGTGCTGTGAGCAGAGCAAAGGGTGTCTGCCTCGGCGCATGTGTTAACGCTCTGTGCAGCTCCTCCTGGTTACTGGTGTTTGATTAAGGGTTGGAGTGCTTTAGAAACAGTATAGTTCTTACTGTAGATAAAGTGGTAGATAAAGTTTGCATTTGGCATCTCTGAGCCAACACTGCCTGGAGCTGGAAGGATTCTTTAACAGTAATGTAGTCTTTGAGACCCCCTAGTGGTTGAAGGTTTTGCTCAGTCTCTAGAAGAGAATGTCTGAGATGATGGACCAGGCTGAGCTGGTGAAGCTGGACAGGACTGTGTGAGGGATGTTCTGAGCTTTGGCATGTATGTGCTGTAGATATACACCTGTCGTTAAAGTCGCTCAACTGTCTGCCTTTACACGTGTGAACCCAACTGGATGGATGGATGCTGGAACAGTGATCCCCCCCCCTACTTATTTTCAGACTGCTGTACATGTGTATATTACTGAGGACTTCTGGAAAAAAAAAGTCTCCATTCTCTCCACTGAATCAACAAGTCTACCCTTTTCCCTACTTACGAAGAATTCATCTACCTCAATTGTGTGTGGTGTAGCTGAGATGTAACTGTACCAAAGATCCCATGCATTCAGGGAGAGTTTGTGTCTCATCTTTTCTAACCAAATGTGCTGGAATCAATCTGTAACCACTAAAAATCACACTTTTACCTACAGAGAAAGCATTAGATAATGTCTGTGTGTGAACAGGGAAATTACACAAGTGCAGAGACCAAATGGGACAATCGAAGCAAGAGAGGCTGGTCTTGCTGTGCTTATGATTGCTTATTCCTCCCTCCCAGCAAGTGTAACCAATTAAAATACAATAAAGTACAAAAAGAGTGGGTATTTAAGCCATCAAATTACTGTCAAATTGGTGTTTAAATACACCAAAACATCCACTTTTTGTAATTTGCATAATAGAATAATTTTAGAATTAAAAAAAGTGTTACCTTGACATAATCAGTAAACCTATTTTACCCAGTAGAACAAAAAAAAAAAAAAAAAGAAAAGTGTCAAGTCAGTCCAACACATTCTGGCCTCTGATTTACCTGGTTAAAAAGGTGTTTAGTATTGTGAAGTCACAGGTAGCAGAAAGCTTTAAAACCATTGCCGTTCATTCTGTTTGTGTCTTACATTAGCACATCTGTCAGTCAGTCAGTCATTGTGCCATTCTGTCCTCATGTTAACCTATGAATGTGGCTAACCAACCAAAGGCTTTAAATCACGACAGTCTACATGTCAATCATAACTGGATGTTGTGTACCAATTTTGAAAATCCTTTGATACCTCATGTGAAATTGTTTGTTGTGATGTTGCACTGAATAAAAAAAAAAAAAAAAGAAAAGTCTTGTAAATATGAGTGATATCTTTTCAGGGTACAGTTTACATTTCTGGTACTTTTGTAGCAAAGACACGCAGTAATGAACAGAAACAACTTCAGAAGAAATGTTTAAAATCTTATTTATTTAGTAAAAACAGATCAATAAAACACATTTACATAAAAAGGTAAAGGTAATAAGAGGAAATACACAATTAAAATAATAATAATAATAAGTTTGCACTCCTTTTCACTGGTCACATTACAGGGTAGCACCCATAACTGGCAATGCCACACATGTTGCCCTTATTGCGGGCCATGCGGATGTAGCCACCATCTCCAAAGGTAGTGCCCCAGCTGTCAGAATTAAGAAAAACATATCAAATTATACAGTAGAAAACACGTAGACCCATTTTGTTCCAAAGTCTTCAAAACATACATTTAAGCAATTTCTTTTGAATAATCACAAATCCACAAAGTACTAGCTTTCAGTCCATGGCACTGACAAACCACCCAGTCAGCATGTGCCAAGATTAGGCCTCATTTGATGAGGGTGGGTTGGGTTTGTTTATTTTTTTTTCCACACACACACAGACACACACAGACACACACAATAGTGAGGCCCATACCTGTTTTTGACTAGCCAGTAGTCCTCTCCATTCAGTGTGCCATATCCTACCACCAGCACAGCATGGTTTATATTCTGGGTGCAGGTTGGGTCATTGTACACACCTATGGCAAAACATAATATAAACACAGAGAGGCTTTAAAATGTGCATCAAAAGCGTTGAAAGCCTAGAACGGCATACAACACAAAACATGCTGGTGTGGGGCAAGTTCACAGTAGCCTTTGCAGTCGCATTATGCAAATGCATAATCATTTATTGCCTTGGATCAAAAAAAGGAAGGGAGCAGGGGGACACCCTTACCACTGCGGTACATTACGAACTGCGGACGTGTGGCATCAATAGCCACAGAGATGGGTCCAATGGTGGCCACAGCTTCCTTCAGAGCCGCCTCATCCCCTTGAGTGACAAAATAGTAACTAGTGCAGTTGGCTGCACGATGTGATGGGTCATACTTACACTGTCCATCCTGGAAGACACAATGAACAGTATCATGTTAGGCTTAAGACCACTTGAGTGAAGAGGTTTTATTACAGCACTCTCCAAAAAGCATGTGGCAGATACAAAGTTTATAGCGCTGCAGTAACACTCACCATTCCAGTGTAAGGGTAGGATTCATCAGAATCTATACCATGGTTATCTATGACATACTGGAAAGCTTCAGACATAAAGCCTCCGTTGCATCCCTTGTTCCCATACTTAGTAGAGCAGTCCACCAAGTTCTGAGGGCTAAGAGAAAGCAACTGTCCTGTGGTCTTCTTCAGCTGACCTTCCATGGCACCAGCAGCACTAAAGGCCCAGCATGAACCACAGGAACCCTGACAGGAGGAAGAAGACTGTATGAGTGACTGAAAACAAAGGGACAATAACTGCATCAAGACCTTTCTGTAGAGAACACCTGCAGACCTGTAAACTGTGTCCCAACACAGAACAACTGGCAATGACCAATTAAGTCAAGTCAGCCAAAGTGCTATGCTCATGAGAAAGCAGAAACAACTTACAGAAGTGAAACCTGTAAGTCAAGCTTTAGTCATGAGTTTTGCCCTCCAAGCCCAACGTTGGTGCTTTTAGAGTTGTGTGAAAACCAAACACAAGTTATTCAGAAGCGTGAAAATTTGCCATGACAGCTTTGTCTTGTCCATCCAGTTAATTTGAGTATGTGAGAAAATTAACTCATTGCCCTGAAAGCCTTTCAAATTACAATCACATGAACCAGTTAGGAGCATTGACACAACAGCACCCTCACCAGGTGTGTTTAGGAAGAGCCTGCTGTGAATCTGGAAGAGGGTCAGCTCAATTCTAGGATTAAACTCCGGAAATCCACAGCAGTACTGATGAACCCATGTACTCCAGAATGGCTTTAAATAAATCAAGCCCCAAGGACATTGTGTTCATGCTAAATGTGTAGTACACTGTAAAATGAGAAGTTACCTGGTATTTCACATCAGTGACATAGCCCTGGTCCCTCCAGTCAACTGTATCGGGTATTGAGGCACCAGTGGAGGTCACAAATGAAGACGTCCTCTTTAGGTTAGAAGGAACACGAGTTCCAGCCAACTTCTGCAGGATCTCCTCTGTAGTCTGACATTTAGTGAAAGGAACGCACATAAAAGACGCTGCAGTGACAAACATTCGGTTCCCAAGGCCATTTGTGAAATACTGGACTAAACAGGAAAAACTGAAATTGACTAAATTTAAAAAAAAAAAAAAAGAACTAAATTCACTACACATTTTATATTCAAAATGTGTAGACTCAAGTAAAATTCAGGCTTATGAAACCACTAGAATTTGCTGATCCTGTTCTACAACAGGAAAGTACAGGCTAAATAATTCCTGTTTTGATTTAATTCAAAATAAAGTGCTGTATACTGATTAACTGGAATCTTACCATATCTCCCATATGGTTCATGCCGAGGTCGTATGTGTGTATGCCCATAGAGGCCTCAAGGTTGTGCAGGGTGATCAGCCGTAAGTTCCTTTCCCAAATCTCCCTCCGGCCCAACTCCTCTACCTGCCAGCATACATTTACAAACCAATGGCCACTTTAGTAAAACAGATAAAAATCCATACTAAACAAAGCCAATTTAATGAGGAGCTTTCTTCAAAACAATCTAGCTCTGTTGGTTATTTAACTGATTTAAATGTCAAGTTTGTCTGCAACAGCATGCATTTGTCAGAACCACTTTAAGCTTAGTTTAGATTTCAGTGATTGGTCCAACTCTGAAGAAATTGGCACTATCAGGATAACAGACTTATCAATACACTAAAACCATCATATTATTATAGCTCAGCATCCACATGAAGCCTAATAAGAATTCCATCATCATCACTGATAAGAGAATAGCTGCTGTGTATAACTTTAGAATGAAAGTAACATTTGATCAGTTTTACAGAACCTTTTTAATTTTAGCTTTCTGTGCTGAGCTCTCACCTCACTGGAGTAAGTCTTGGAGTGTGTCTTCTTCCACAACAACCAGTGCATATCCAGGTCTTGGTCAGTAAGGGCCAGTGCTGCTCCACACAGCACTGTGAAAAGCAAACCTCTCAGCATCTTTACCTGTGAAGAATCAGTTGGAACAGTTGGTTAACTGGCGATGACACTCACGTTAAATGTGCGTCTGTTAGGTCAGGTTGGAAAGGGACAATCCACTTTCATGGGGAAGAATTTACAGAGGAGGAAGTTAAACTAGTCAAGCAGCTAATGATATAACTTGCGCAATCAGTCTCATGACCAAAAACCTAAAAGATTTCAGTGACTCAATCTGATTAAATACTGTATGATCCAGACGCTAGTCCTGGCACCAAAACTAAACTAACAAAACTGCTGAGGAGGCTGTGGCCAAGGTGAGCTACACATACAGGCAGGTAAAACAGGAGTGTTATGATCACATTACAGTCCATAAAAAAACATAAAAAGTCTCCAGTTTAATACAAAGCCCATTTAAAATCTTTAAGGAAGTGAGCAGCGCGCTGAGCATTTCCATGGAAAAGGTGGGTGACGTTTTGCCTAACCAACACAATAAAGCCAAACATCCTCTTCTGGGCACCATGGACTCTTTCATCCCCCATCCTCGTTTTCAGGTTATAGACCCTAAACCAACATTCAACTTAAATTCAGACCACATCTTAAATCCGGAGGAAAATCAGTTTCTATAAGAGCCTTTGATGGAGGGCGATTCAGACACGGACTTACACTAAAACCGAAAGTGAAATATGCACTAGTTTTACTGGACCTTAAAAACAGCCCAGTTTAAAGTCTTTACATGAGAAAACAGATCGTTCGTAAATACAATGCAGTGATTACCTGTGTGAGGCGAGCCAGACGTGAAGAAGACCAGCAGGCTGAGGGTGAAGCTGTTAACCGAACGTCCTTCTCGCTTTTAAAAGAAGTGTTATCACGTGTTAAACCAGATTCTGTCGTCATTTGTTCCTGTTTTGTGTCTCTGCTTTTTTATGTCCTTATGCCGCTAACCGCGTTGTGACACCCAGATTTCTCAGCGAAAATAAATCAAATTAAATTAAATACACGCCTGTTACTTTAAAAAATATGTTTAATTTCGCTTCAGATTTCCACTTCTAGGGAAGTTAAAAGTGTCATTAACCAGACGGAAGTGCAGACAGTAACCTGCGCCATCAGTTCAACCTGAACTAGAAACCTGCGGTGTGCTGTCAGCGCTGCAGTCAGGAAAACCCAACAAAGATAGGAGAAGAATATCTTTAATTCTGGAAATACATTAGCCATTTCGCCCTTCCGCATTTAAATATGACCACTTTATCGTCTGAAAAGCTCTCTGGATGGGACAGAGGTAAAGAAACACAAGGAAACAATGGGGCACGGGTGGTTAAAGGGCAGCTCCGCCATTAAAAAAAGAAACATAATTAAATGGTTAAGATGTAAACAAAGTCATTCAAAAAGGCCTGATGTGAAATGCAATATCTCTACATCTATAGAGATACTGAGTCAGAATTGTTTACAGTAGTGGTGATAGGAACCAGACGTCTGAAGAGTTTAAGGCCTGTCAAAGTTCCCTCACAGAAAGTTATTACACAAGATAGTTATTAAAATGCTGGCATTGCTTTACAAGTGTTTTTTGATATTGTTTTGGTCTAAAATGTCTTGTTAGTCAATTTACAAAATCTATTCACAGCGGAAATGGTACTTGCAGAGCGTTGTAAGGGGAAAAAATAGAATTAAACATCATCAATACATCATTTCAAAACAAACCACTCTGAAAGATCTTTATTATTGATTACATTTCAAAGATTTAAAAGAATTAAAAGATTCAAAGATTAAACTTTGAATTCCCTTTTATTATTATGTGCTGGGACGTTTCAGTTGAGCCTAGTACTGTTTGGGCACTACACATTTTATTCTTACATTATATCTCGAAAGCCTGGATTTTTGTGGAGTAGTCTCCTGAAATCAATCATGAAAATTGTGCCACCTCAGATCATCAGGTTGTGTCTGGGTTAGAAGTTCGTGCTAGCAAAGTTAACTGTGACATCAAATTTCCTGATACTTTTTTAACATTCTGAAATCCTTGGATGCACAACGTAAAAAGTCTGATGAAAATAATAGAGCATGCAGTTATTAAAATGTGAAGATATCTCATATCTCAAATTTCAAACAGCTGCAGATTCCTCTGGCTCCACCCCTTCCACTATGTAGCCTGCATGCATCAAACCCCTCTGAATGACTTAAATAGCACTGATGGAATTCCCATGTAATGGTTAGTGGCTCTTGTGAAGGTTTGTGAAGCTGGATTAAAAAGTCATCTTAACTAATGCTGCTTTAATGGTTCATAGCATGTGGTCAAACAGTATATCCTTTGTACCATGAGCATAATGTCATTTAATACTGAATTCAAACACTACGTTCCTACTTTTCCACACAATGTTATCAATCTCTCAAACCTCAACTTAATGGACCTTTTAAGATGAATTTATTATGTCTACAGCTTTAGGCTTGCATTATCATAAGTCTTCAGAAAAGCTGTAAATGGTCTCTGGTTCTGTTGCACTGACATAAAACATTTTTTGCTGATTAAGTGTGTTGAAACTTGTTGAACAGGCAAGTGTACATGAGATACACATGAGAGCAGCTGCTAGGGGATCTGACCAAGTGAACTGGTAAATTTCTCTTGCAAATGAAGCATCAACGCTATTTTCAATAGAGGGCTGTTCTCTGGCTTCTCAGTATCTTCAAGTGTAAACAGAGTAATCAAACCACCATAGATGATTCCCTCCATAAACATATATGTGTAGGTAATACAAATTATGAGCTCATCGTGCCTTGAACTCAGGAAGAGTGAAGAAATGTATCACGTGACTGAGAACAAAGAGGAACTAATTGATTAAAAAGTGATTCCCGTGATTCTTCTTGTCATGTTTTAGAGCAAATGAAATACTATGAGTCAGCATGGAAATGTTTGACCACATTTGGTCACATTTTGAAACAGGCTTCATGCTGTTTCAGCATGTTCCAGTAGAATTGGTTCTCTGTTGCAGTGTAAGCTTTACAGAGTTAACTCCTTCTGCCTCATATTGTAAACCATAGAAGGAAGTCTCACTCATTGGAGCTTCTGGTTTCAGATGTACATTCTGAAGTTCACTGATTGTCAAAACAAATGTGTTGAAAGCAACACCTTGTGCCTGCACAGATGTGACTAGTTCAGGAAAACACATTTTGCACTACTGTTAATGGAAAATGTGTTACAGTGAATAGCAATATGACACAAATGTGTTAAAACCCCAAAAATGTGTTGTTAATGTAACACAGTGTCTTTGGGTGTGGTAGCACTGATGGTCAGCATCGCTCTTCTATTATATAAAGTGCCACGTCCTCTATTAAGACCACTACTTAAAAAACACTGTTTAAAACGTCTCTGTTAACAGGGAATCCCACTGTTTTTTTTCCCAAAATATCTGTATTAATACTGTTAAGATGTAAAAAGTAATTTTAGAGTAAATTACAAAAATACACTAGTATTTTAGTACCACTCACAGAGTCAGAGTTGTTCACAGTGGTTATATGAACCTGACATCTGCAGAGTTGAATACCTTTAAAAGCCCCCTCACAGGAAGTTATTACATGAAAATAGTTAGAAATACTCTGCCTAATGGCTAAGACATTGTTTAACACCAGTTTTGTTGAATTTAGTCTAAAATGTTTCTATAAGTGCATTCATGATGGAGAGGTAAAATGGGGAAAATTGTACGTAAGGAAAATATATATATATATATATTTTTTATTTATTTACTTCAGTTTTATCATTATATATGTTGT
This sequence comes from Semaprochilodus insignis, assembly GCA_034552555.1. Classification (NCBI taxonomy): domain Eukaryota; kingdom Metazoa; phylum Chordata; class Actinopteri; order Characiformes; family Prochilodontidae; genus Semaprochilodus; species Semaprochilodus insignis. Next base: position 35,217,746 of record CM067479.1, read on the forward strand.
GCACAAAGTATTCAGAAATGCTCAGAAGACATGTGCAAGGTGATTCATTATTTTGGATAGCAAGTAAAATGGCTTTCTTTGCGATGTGCTGAAATGTTTCAGAATTCCTTTTTAAGTGTTCATTGTATTCTTACATTGTATATCATCCTCATCTCTCGCTAAAGCCTGGATTTATGTGGAGTAGTATTGTCTGAAATCAACCACGAAAGTTGTGCTACCTCACATCATCATGCCGTGCCTGGGTTAGCAGCTCATGCTAACAGAGTTTACTGTAACATATATATATATGTAACATATGACACGCCTTAGCCACTTCTGCAAAGCTCTGTACAGTGAAACTCCACTGTGTTAACATGCATTATCACCACCACAGCACCTGTTAGCAGAACTGGAGATTACATTCTAGTCAGATACTGCTGTTTTAGCCACTTTGTATTGTGGGTAGAGACAGGGATGTAAAACATATGGAGAAACTATACTTAAGTGAACGTGTAGGTACTATCTTGATACATAAAAATATACATTAGCAATAATGATTTTCATTTGTTTATTTATTTGTTTATTATTAAATAACTTGGCAGCACAGTGGCGCAGTGGGTAGTGCTGGGTTTAATTCCTCAGCTCAACCAAGGTCCTTTTTGTGTGGCGTTCCCCTGTGTTTGTGTGGGTTTTCCTCTGGGTTGTCCAGTTTCCTTTCATAGTCCAAAGACACACAGTCAGGTGAGTTAGAGATACTAAATTGCCCCTAGGTATGAGTGCATGTGTGACTATGTATGTCTGTGTGTCTGCCCTGAGATGGGCTTGCGGCATGTGCAGGGTGTCTCCTGCCTTCCTCCCAATGATCACTGGTATAGGTTCCAGCATCCCTACATCACTCAGGCTAGAGAGTCTGCTTCATCTTAACACTTAATCTTTGTAAAATTCAGTACATAGTTACATTGTCTCTGTCTGCCTCCATCCTGTAACCCAGCAGTGTAGGTCACGAGTGTTGGCAACTACCGGTAGTACTGGTTCTTGCACAACCATTACTCAGCATAGTTGCAGGTAGTTTCATTTTATACTTTTATGGATTTTTATCCTTTTTAAAATAAATAAATAAATAAATACAATAAATGCAGAATTTGTAACAAGTACTTTGAATTATAATACAAGGAGTAAAATGTATTTTTTCTCTTGGAAATGTAATTGAGTAAAAGTACAGAAATGAAGTACAGTTAAGCATTTACCACCTTTGCATAGATGCTCAGTTTACTTACTAAGAGAGCTCTAGACATACATACCATGTTAACTAGCAGGGAAAAACTTCCCACAACTTTGGCTAATGTTACCTTAGTTCTTAGTTACCTAAGTTCTGATAATATTTCAAATAACGCTTTAATCTTGTTTTACATTTCAAATAATGCTCCTATAAGGTTAAATGTTAAATGAGACATAATGTTTAACTGCAATATTCTGATGATGAAGAACATTCAGGACATTTGCACAATAGCTCTCAGAATGGTCTCAGAATGTTTTGAGAAGACAAAAATATAGCTGGATAAACTTGGAATTAGGGACATAATTACATGAAAAACATAAATGGTTGTGTTTTCCATTGTGTTTCCTATTAATATCTGCCCGCCTCCTCTTATAAATCATTGACGAGTACAGAAACCCTGTTATTGAAAAGGATATCATTGACTCCCAAGTCAATTCATTTGGGCCCACTTCTGTTTGTGTGACTCAAACCGAAAGAGAGAAGAAACAACACGAAAAGTGACAAAAACTCATGTTAATAAGTCATCCGTACTTTAAACTTGCATTGTTGAAACAACAGGCACTATATAGTCAAATCAACTTGCAGAAAGGAATTCAAAGCCAAACTAGACATAAAGTCATGAGTTGAATAAACAGTCATTCCAGTTTGATTTAGTGTTAAACTTTCAGGCAGTTTTTGAACTTAAGTTTTTGAGTTGAAGCTGATTAAATTTTTTCACAGTGTACATCAACAACCGCTGTTCTAGACCTGTAGGGTTAATGATGAAGTTCCACAGCAGCAATGCAGGAAAACGAAATGTAGCGAGTATGACTGATATGTGTTTGCTCTCACGTTTCTCTAGTCACAGTTCAGCTAAGAGAAGCCTTCATACAGGGCCTGCATGTTTAACAACATCTTGTGAGTGTTTGAGAAGGGCGATTCAGCATTCAGACAATATAAATGAGCTAAGAGCCCTTACGAACAACTATACTTAAGTTCAGATACATTTCACAAGTATACTTTATATAGTAATTGTACTAGTATCAATATTATATATCAATATTTAGATCATAAAAGTACTAAGTATATCTAAAAGTAGGCCTACAGGTCTTGAGTATATACAAGTACATATATAAGGATATACAAGTATATGTGTAGGTACAAGTTTAGGGCAAATATACTTTTCTGTATACATCTCAGCATAATATAGCACTAATGAGTACATCAAAGTAACCTGAAAGCATGCTCATTTTTTAGTGTAGAAGTGCCACAGTAACACACTTGAATAAATGCATCTCTCAGTTGCTCTGCATTTTAGACACATGAGGTCTGAAATATAGTTATCTTACTGCTACATCTTGTTTTTCTGACTATGACTTCCTGATTCTTTCTATAAGACAGAATAGATCAGGTGATGTAGGCCTTCTCCACTTCTGAATGGTCTAAAAGATTGCTGAATTTACAGTGCAGTTCACTGAATGTACTGAGGTTTAATGTCATATCTGCTGATTAAACAATATAACTGCTTTAAAGTTTTGGAGTACATGTCATTTCAAATAATAATATAAAAACTTATTAAAGGTCTGAGCTTTTTGTGGCTTTGACTTTTCATAGATAGAGTTCTGGTTTTGTCTTTTTCTTGCTGGGTTTTCAGCTCTGTCAGTACGGGGGGATGGGGGGGTGTCTGTGCCCTGTGCAAAAGTTATGCTGCATAAAATATTTAGTCTTTTTTCTCAGTAAGAGTACAATTTGTGAAATAAAATGTGTCTTAAAAAGAGGATGCGTTAAGTTGTTTTCACTTGGGAAATCAATTACATCTGAATAAAGGTATTCCAATTTTTGTACAAAAATGCATGTCAGGAACAAATAGGTCTATGGTGAGACAGAAAAGTGTTTCTTCTGCATGCCACTGCTGTGGTTTATAGTTTCCTTCTTTGTGGTGAGCAGTCAGTGACTGTTGACCTTATTTTCCATAATCACATTGTCATTCTGGACTATTGAACGCTTGGACTTTAAGGGTTGATTTTCCATACATGGATTAAGCCTATAATTGGAATAAACTGCAGGGTGAATGCTTAATCACTGTTAGACACTCTTGTCAGTCCACTCAAGAGTGACACTCTTAAGGTTAAGACTAATCTGGATCTGGGGCACTGCTATTGACCGGGTACAACTTTACAATAGTTTCAGACATTAGATTAGATATTAGGTGAGTAGTGTTCTCTGCTTGTCTTCCCATCACATCATTTTTCACACACTTCTGCACACACTGCCCTCTGCAGGACGAGCAGTGTGCTTTCCAAAAGTGTAGAGGCTATAAGGAAGTACAAGCAGTGGATAAGGTGACACAGTTTTCATTGATGACATGCAGTTTAGTATAAGTAATGAGTGACAAAAACAAAGTTCAGTAACCCTGCTTCAGTGGTCAGACAATTCAAACTGACCTCACTTTGGTTTCAGGTAAATAGAATGCTCAGCTTCCTACCTTCCCTACATGTCATGCAGTAGTATCTGGTACCAGTAAGCTATGCTGATATATACTAAGATATATACTGTATGTTTCAAGTGTTTATTATTCTGATGAATCACGTAAAAGCAGTACGGTATGTTTAATATTTTTGCCATTGTGTGATTGATTACAGTACAGCGCAAAACAGTCAAACAGTGCAGGTTTCCAGTCAAAATGGCCAGTAAGTAAAAATTCATTTTTCAGTGTCAGAAAAGAACAAGAAACATATAATTAACATGCAAATATATATATTTAAATATGTCCTACAAAAGCCATTTCCAAAGTCGTCACTGACATTTTGTTCCCCTGGAAACAAACACTCACACAAACACTGTGCCACACCTTGTACACTATCAAAACTGTCATATAAACATCACAAAGCCCTTACTGAGAAAATAAAATCATGAGAAGCAGCCTACCACTAAAACTAGACTTTGATGATCTCCCTAAAATAAACAAAAAGTTGTCTCTGGTACATGTACTGAAGCTTTTTTGTGAGGAATTATTTCCAAAAAAACATTTATGAATCAGTGAACATATTAATCAAGTAATGCAAATATACACGTTTTTTAATCTATTTTGTCAGAAAAAATGAAAAATAAAATGGACAACAGTCCTTTCCAGAGGAACGCAATGGTTCACAGACCTTCGCACCAATGTTGTCCACCAAGGGTCATGGTGGCTGCAAGTGTTATTCCAGTCAGGAAGGTCAGAATGAAAACCTGCAGCAATCCCAGGTTCTTGTACCAGGACAACACTGGGAAACCACAGTTGTCCCTGTCCAAAGAAAAACATGTATCCTCATTTTTCATTTCTTTTTCACGTTCCCCCCTTTTTTCTATGTCATTTGAGCACAGCAGCTGTTGATTTCATGATGAATGGACCAAAAGAAATGCTCCCAAATTGCTTGGAATTAAATATGTTTACTTGTATTCACAGTAAATTATATTTTTGCCTTCTCCTGTAAAGTTACCATTTGGAAGCATTTGAGTTTTTGTGGGAGAACGTTAGTATATAAAATAACCCATTTCTTACACAAAAATGACACAAAACAAAACATTTAAACAGTACCAACTTAACAGACTCTAACAACCTGTAAAATAAAAACAGCTCTATTTAGGACAGTTCTATTTAGATCTGTGTGGTTTTGATAAGCCTTGGTCACTAAGGCAGGATTACTGAGTGTTGCTCTTGCTTACACTCATCACACCACCAGAAGGTTGACTGCATGGCATCAGTACCTATAGAAACCTTAGCCACGGTGGTTGTCAGTACTTTTTGTACTTCTTTTCTTCCCTCTCCACTCTTCCACCTCCCAGACTTATTGTAAGCACACTGCTGGTCCTCCAGGGGGCAGTGTTCAGAGGGTTGTAAACTAATGTGACCAGACAACAGAGAACAGCTGCATCTAAAATTTAACCCCAAACCCTGATAAAGTCTGTGTTTTCAGAACATGTTTTAAAATGTGTTCATGGAATAAAATACAGGGCACCATTTAGTCAAAGAATCTAGAGATTTATAGCACCCTACAAAGAATGCTTGCTAAGGGAGTTCTTCCTTGCCACTGCAGCCCTTGACTTGCTCATTGGGCACTGGTCCCTGATTCTCTGTAAAGTTGCATTGTGACAACATCTGTTATAAAAGGCACTATATAAATAAAGCTTGATTTGACTTTACTTGATGCCTAAACTAAAGCATACAAGAGTTCCCAATCCTGGTCCCTCCAGTGCCCTTTGTCCTAAATATTTAAATGCTCTACCTGCTGTAAAACTCCCACTCTAACTTAATAGCTTGCTAATAAGATGATTAACTGGATCAAGTGTAATTCCAAATATACACGGCAAGAGGTTGTGAAGGTGGTTAAACATTAGATCTATAAAAACTGACACAATTCTTGCGCAAGAAAGAACATCCTGTGTTTGTGTGGAGACCCATTTACTGGTTCAGCAGGAATATCAGGTGTTCATAGGTTAGCTCTATACTTGTAGGATGTACTTCAGATTTCAAGTTTCAGGGAATTTTGTCTGTATGAACTCATGAAATATGTTTTTATTACCAAGCTTACCAATTACCGAGCACCATCAGTTCACCCGGAGCCACCAACAAACTGTTTTAGCAGTTCTAGATTACATGCAGTTCATATCCAGTTTAAAATGGCTCAAAGTGTGAGATAAAAAGAATGATATGTCATATATTACCTCTTTCAACACCCTTATATAACTTCATGGCATTCATTCCATCATTTGAAAAGCTCTCTTGAGGAGACGGAGGTAAAGAGTCTTACACAAAGTTTTTGAGAGTATGGTAGCACTGATGGTCAACATCTTGTGCTACAGAAAGTGGCATATCCTCTATGAAACATTGCTATACATCACAACAAACGAAACACTGCACTCACCTACGTTTAAAATGCTGTGTCAAGTTTATGTGCTGTAAGGTTTAGGTATTTCTCTCAATCTGAAAGTAGATTGTTTCTACAATCTGCATTCTTGTTGTTTTGCAGCACTGACTTTTAGGCACCGGTTTTGTTTAGTGTTGTACATGTTTATATCATATTTGGGTATGTTGAGCTACAGAGTCATTCCAGTGTGGAAGTTCTTTTAAAATGAACCCCGTATGGCGGTAGGTTATTTATGACATGCCTCTGCCAAAAACTGAGTACAGTGAGTTTCAAACTGTTCAGACTATTTTGTGACTCTTCAACTCAAACTCATCACCAACGCATCTGTTGCCAGAACTGGTTCTTCTTAGAACCATGAGTTTTATGTAAAACCATTTTATTCTTAAATACTTGGCTACATGGCCAAGAGTTTAACTATCGCTCAAATGTAAAATATTGCACAACTCATCTTAAGTTGTTTGCATGAACATCCCATGTCAGAGACAACTAAACAGAGAGCATTCTTTAGAAATGGAACTAACAATTATGAAGATAGAACAGAATCTTTTCTTGTGTACTCAAAACCAACAACAGTGCATTTAAGACAAGAAAAGAGATTCCATCCCTCACGTGATTGCTTGGTGTCAGTGCTGTTTGTTCTTTGGGTCCAGGTTTCTATTTTTAACGGATCAAATGTAATTAGAATGTTTTACATGACTGGAAAACTGGCAAGGTTGACAATACCACATGCGTTGTTGCAATTACGGTGTGTGATATCCTGTGGCTCTTCACCCCAAACCACGTGTCGCCACCACAGCATGTTGCTAGAACTGGTCCTTTGTAGAACCATGAGTTTTATGTAAAGCCATTATATGCTTAAATAGCTTTGCATGGTGATATGGTTATTCAGACGGATGGAGAATGCGTTATATATGTTTATTTATTTATTTTTTAAATTCTATATAGGAACATAAAGGTTCTTCTATTGTGATGGTAGAAGAACGCTTTTTGTGCACTTCGCCGTGAAATCATTCTATATAGAACTCATGGTTCTAAATAGAACCATTGCCTTTACTAAAGAACAGCTAAAGCTGGAAAGACTGAATGATATATGAGTTAAATGAGATATTTAGATTGCTGTTCCTCACTCAGTGGATGCAAAAGAGAGCAACCATTAAATGACTGCATTGCTGGGAAATAAGATCTAGGAAACTCCTAACTTGAGAAATGACAATGGGCCTCATTCATCAACTGTTCTTCACACAAAATGTCTTCTTCAAACTGTATATGTATTTTACTTGGTTCTTTCTAGGGTGTTTCCTGCCTTCCGCCCAGTGAACGCTAGGATAGGTTCCAGTACCCCCACGACCCGGAAGGATAAAGTGGTTCAGAAGATGAGTGAGAAGTGTTTTTCTTGGTCTTTGAATGGTATTGGACATGTATACCATATTAAAGCCTGCAAAAAGTCCCCATAAAAATAACATTGGAAGTTTAAGCTTCTTTGTGCTTTTGTGTTTGTCCCATTAGAGGTAGTGTTCTATTTCTGTCTGTATCATGTAGACCATGCTGAGCCTTCAGGTCTGTCTTTGGAATGTCAGTTTATGAAGATCATAGGCCAATTGGTGGAGCTCAGCCCTCAAATCTTGGTGGACTGTGTAGCTGAGAACGATTGCTGTGGGGGTCAACGCATGATCATCACTTTTAGCTAACAAGACGTTGGTCTATCTACATGTGGGACTGGTAGACCTCTTACCTATATGTCAATGTTGTGGCCTACAGTATCCTTCTTTGTGCTGAGCATTCTAGTAAAAAAGACAAGATCTCAGTTCAGTGTGAGGTGTAAATTAGCCTTTCTTTCTGCCTTTCATGTATCAGTTCAAACCCTTTTAAATAGTTTTTCAGCAGATGCTGCAGTTAATGAGGCTGTCTCTTTTGGCCTTTCCTTCATTGATTTTTCCCTTCAATATGAACATTACTCAAGGTGTGAGCAACAGCAAAATACATCTTTGAAGATGGACATTTACTGATTCTAGTTCAGAAAGTGCAGTACAAACTGTGACTGAAAATATTATTCTTTTTTGTAAATTTTTCCTATGGGGTTAGCTTCTGTCTATAAGAGATTGTGTTGATTAAGTAAGACAAGGAAACAAATTCTTTTCACAAACTGTATTTCATTTTCTCAAAAAGTCCCTTTTTCAAACTACACATGACAAAAACCATCATCACAAAACATTAAATCCCTACCAGAGGAATCAGTTGTTTCACAGGAAAGTGCTCCTGGCTATATGGCCTAGAGTTATCAAATCGCTATCGCTCAAATGTAACATATTGCACAACTTAAGTTGTTGGCAGGAACATCCCATGTCAGAGACAGCTAAACAAAGGGCATTCTTTAGCAATGGAATGAACAATTTTGAAAATAGAGCTTTAACAGAATGTTTTCTTGTGTACTCAAAACCAACAACAGTGCATTTAAGACAAGATGCCGTCCCTCATGTGACTGCTTAGTGTCAGTGCTGTTTGTTCTTTGGTCCCAGATTCCTATTGTTTAACTGATCAAACATAGTTAAAAAGTTTTACATGACTGGGAAACTGGCAAGGTTGGCAATACCACAGGCGTTGTTGCGATTACGGGCCATCAAGACGTAACCCTGCTTTCCCCATTCTTCACCCCAGCTTTAAGAGGAGACAGAAGGTTTGTTAGAATAAATGAAGTGAATTCATATTTCTGTGTTAACAAAATTATGAATGAAATGATCCCAATCTATATAATCACACAGAAAAGAATAAGAATAAGGCTGTGAAAACCTCTTCTCATCAACCCACCTGTTTTTGACAATCCAGTACTTTTTGCCCTTAGGTGTGGCACCGTAGCCCACAGCCAGCACTGCATGGTTGATGTTTTCCTTGTCACAGTTAGGGTCGTAATACACACCTGGGAAAATGAAAGGTAGGAAGCTGAGCACTCTACACAGCTGACAGTGGAGTGGGCTATTTTAAGCTGTTTTGGTCACAGAGGCTGGATTACTGAGTTTTGTTTTTGCCACTTACCACGCTTATAAAACTGGAAAGTTGACTGCATGGCATCAATGCCTACAGAAACGGGTCCAACTTTTGCCAAAGCCGATGTCAGCGCTTTCTCACTGCCTTTTTGCACTTCCTTATACCCCTTGCACTCTGCTGCCTTTCCTGACTTATTGTAAGCACACTGCTGGTCCTGCAGGGGGCAGTATTCAGAAGGATGTGAGCAAATATGAGGGAAAAGACAAACAGAGAACAGCTGCATCTAAAATGTAATCACAAACCCTGATAAAGTCCTAGTGTATGCTCTCAGAGCATTAAAAAAGATAACTGCAAAAATAATGGCAGCATCAAAGAAAGAGAGATTTATAGCACCACAAAAATAAGAATGTTGTGTAGTCTAAGCTAGAGCACACTGTGGTGTCGTATCCCATTCAAGTTTCCCTGCTGTAAAACTGAGGAAAGGCTTACCTCTCCCACATATGGATAGGCGTCGTCAGAATCAATGCCTCCATTGTCTCTGACGTAGGCAAAAGCGTTGGTCATGTATCCACCACCACAGCCATCGTTGGTAGTCACACAGTCCACTAGGTTCTGAGGGCTGAGATACTCCAGCTTGCCTGTGGTCTTCATCAGCTGACCCTCCAAAGCACCAGCAGAGCTAAAGGCCCAGCAGGATCCACATGAACCCTTAAATAAATAAAAGAGCCAAAAACTTAATAAATAAATAAATAAATGATTCGAAGGAACGTCCCATTGATAGCTTTTTTCCTCTCAAGACACATTAAAATCCTAGCTCTAAAACATGTACAGCTATGAAAATTGAGACTTCGTTTGTGTTGTGATCCCTCACCTGGTTCCTGACTGGAGTAACATAGCCAAGTTTGCGGTAATCAATGGATTTGGGTAGTCTCTCCACTGGTTCATCAGGAACGTAGGTGTTCATGGGGTCACTCTCTAGTGGCACTTGTAGGCCCATCAGCTTCTCAGACACCTCTTCTACTGTCTGTAAGGGATAAACAGAGGAGCAAAGACAGAAACTTTACTCTTTGCAGATCTATTCGTGAAGTGCAGACAACGCTCAATGAGAGCTGAAGGTGGAGCTCTGAAAAACTTGGTGTGGAGTTCTGGGCTGCTTCATCGGATGAGACTTGAAGCCAGTTTAAAGACTGCAATACTGGGAAACAAGATCTAGGAAACTCCTAATCTGAGAAGCGACAATGGGCCTCCTTCACCAACTGTTCTACACCTGAAATGTCACATAGATCCTGACATTCACCAGTGTTTTCTTATTTGAGATTTTAGCTAAGAACAGAATCTATGAGCACAAAGGTGTGAACAATTCTGTGGTTTAAGAACATGGCATGAATTTGATGTAGACTTTGTCTTAGGACCTTTCTAAAGAACACCTTTAAGAAAAAAACTCGATAATAGTGAATGAGGCCCTTTAATCTAAAATTTGCTGTGCTCCTTAAGCAGTGATCTACGACCAGCTCCGCTTAGATTTAACTGCAACACTCAGGTTGGCAAACTGAGCTGAAGAGAGGAGTGCAAGGAAAACTAAAATAACAAATAAAGTAGTTTAACTTTCTGGTGTGCAATAAACAGAACCCTGTCATTCAGAGAAGAACAGAGCTTTGATTGAAGAAGGCAAACATATATTTGTCTACTGAGTGATGACCAAGACTCCAAACAAACTACAGATCAGTCAATATCTTGATGTCTGTTGGGACATTCATGTAGACCAAGTACTGCTGTTATACCTGTGGGAGGCAGTTGTAGGCCGGAGGACAGAAAACCAGCCTTGTGGCCGGAGGGTTACCAAGTCGATTCCCAGAACCGACAGGGCACGGCTGATTTGCCCTTGAGTGAGGAACCTAACCCCCAACTGCTCTCCGAGTGATGTGAATAGGGCTGCCCACTACCAAGGGAATGTGTGCTCACTGCCCCCTAGTGTGTGTGTGTGTGTGTGTGTGTGTGTTACTTCACAGATGGGTTAAATCTGGAAGATAAATTCCTCTGTGTATAAACACAAATGGCAAATAGTTCTAAATTCTATTCTATATTTGTAGTCACAATTATAGCAGTACATTAGTGTCTGTTACACATGTAATATGTAATCTAAGTAATTATATGTAATATGTCATAGGTTTTGCATGTAATATTTCTATTTCTGAGCCACAAAGAGAAAAATAACTAGACAACTTTAAAAGAGCTCTACACTAACTGAGCTTCATTTAACAGCTGCTTGTAATCAAAATGCTACTTACCATGTCTCCAAGGTGGTTCATGCCTAGTTCATACGAGTGAATGCCCAGCTCATACTCCTGATTATGGGCCTCAATCAGCCGCATGTTCTTCTCCCAGATGGCTCTGCGAATACCCTCCTCACCCTATGCAGAGCACACACACATAAAGGCACCAGGTGAGATTTAGTGTTTGGGTAAGTTTTAAATTTCATATTTCTGTGAATATTGCATTGATGAAATCCTGTTTTTTCAAGCATTTTATGGATGATATTACCAAGCTTGCAGCCGGGTCTCATTTTCTTCTACTTTCCATTCACTTTTAGCTATGTTTGCATTTTTGATCTGACTACAGCCTCGGTACAGTGCTGGCGCTATAAGTGTGTCAGACAGTTCCTCACTGCCATTTCCATTCTAACACTATGTGAAGCAATGCTGAGACTGCAACTGTCTTAATATTACATATAGACATGCCTGGACTATGAGCAGACCTGTATGTTATTGAGAATTGAGAAAGTAGAAGTAATCTAAAACACCAGAAACATTATCAATTATCTTCACTTACAATATGTGTACTTCTTTTTTTGCCATATGCTGTTCTGCTATTCCTTACACTGGTTTCATTACAGTTTATTACATATTCATTTGATGTACTTCTACTTTGAAAGCCAACTGAAATAGAAAGTGTTGTTTTGCATTGCCTGACTGGAGCACTTAAATCATAAAGTATTTGGCTTTGCAGGCCCTGCCTGGTGCCCAATTCTTTTGCACAGTGCCATCTATAATATTCAAGAATGCACAGTAATATCATTAACAATGACTTGCATTCACCATAGCGTTATTTTCACACTAGTATTGGACATAATCTTTATATATTGTTGCTGTCAGAACAAGACCTTGTATCTTCAAAATGAAAACTTGCCATGAAAAGGAAAAACGATCAGTTTTGGAACCAGCCTTTTTTTCCCCAAGTCAGTTTGGCACATTTCTTTTGGTCTATTCGTCATGAAATTTACATGTAACAAGTGTTTTCAAATTATACCAAATGGAGATACAAGGTTTTGCTCCAACAGCAATAACTTACAGAATAAAGGCATGTGTCTAAAGAATGAACATAATGAGTCATATTTGCACAAAGAACCATATTTGAGATTAAATGAATCTGCAAAATATAAAACGTGTTACCAGGCCGTTATATTCCTTCCTGTGTGTGCCCTTCCAGCTCTCCCATTCTGAGTCCAGATAAAGGGGATCCAAGGAATGGGTCACTGCAGACCCCAGCAGCAGCAACAGCACGCCTCCACACGCATACATCCTGGAAGCCCGGAGTCACGAGATCAGTCACAACAAGACCTGGAAAATGTGACTCTATTATATTAGTATCATGAATACCTTCGCGGTTTCCACATACAAAACCATGTACATATTCCGACTATAAGCTAAATGATTATCCTTCACAGTATGTTTAGAAGGCGGGAAAGAAGCGTTTCCACTTCTGTCTGTTCTGGAGGAAAGTGAATGTGAAAGTATTGTGAATGTCGGAGCTGTAACGTGTAAATCCTTAAGATGTGCTAAAATGAGACGCACTGCTGAAATACAGAGCAGTAACTGGAGTAAAACAGTAGCGTCCACATCACACAGAGCACACAAAGCACATCCAGCAGTTTCAGAAGCTGTAAAGTTAAGACAAACTGTTAGCACAGAGGGGCTCAAGCTGGCCTACCTTACAGTGAGTTTGGGAAAATCCTCAAGACGCGTCTGTAGCAAGGCTGCGAGCTCGGTCTGAAAGTGGGTCACCTCAGCACTGCTTTATGTATCAGCACTTTGAGGAAGTACTCGGTTTAGAGGGCAATAAAGAGGGGGAAGGTTTTTCAGACGGGTTTTCATCTGGAATCTTTTAGATTGTCCAGCCCCGAGCCATGATGTCAGGTGTCGAGTTACAGGAACAGTATAGCAGCACAGTGCGAGCTCCAGCTGCAGCCTGCTACAGGACGGTTAGAGTGGTAATAGCCAGATAGAAATCAGTTCGCTAATGTTAGTATAAATGATTCATGTAGGTGTAAATGCCATTGTGTTATGAAAGACAGTTTCCAGGTAAATATGTAGTGAATGCATGCAGATGCATGTTTGTTCGAATATAGTCAATAGAGCCTTGATGATTCATTTACGTATTAAAGTCAATATGATGAAAGACTGACAGGGTTTTGGACTAGACTGTATTGCTCTCAGAGCTGAATATTTTCCAGAGTGAAAATATTTCACTGTCAGTAAGATTGAGAACAGTTATTCCACTCCCTCTGTCCCAACATCCATGCTCAACTACTTTTCACCTTTACCAACTAAATAAATAAATAAATAAAGTACTGAGCAACTTTCTGACAAAACATCTGATGCAGATTTTGTTATACACATCTGTATTCTGCATGCCTTGTTAGCCCCATTTTACTCTGTTGTTCAGTGGTCAGGAACCTCACAGGGCAACCACAGAGCAGATACTATTTGGGTTGTGGATCATTCTTAGCATTTCAGTGGTGTGTTGCGCTGGTGTGAGTGGATCAGACACAGCAGTGACACTGAGGTGTTTAATATTTCCAGCAGCACTGTGAGTAGCATCCTGTGACCACTGATGAAGCACTAAAGCATGACCAACACAAACTCTGCAGCTGCAGAAGAGCTATTGTCTCTGACTGTGCATCTACAAGGTGGACCAACAAGGTAGGAGTGTCTAATAGAGTGGACAGTGAATGGACACAGTGTTTAAACACTCCAGCAGGACTGCTGTGTCTGATCCACTTACACCAGCTCAACACACACTAACACACCACCACCATGTCAGTGTCACTGCAGTGCTGAGAAGGATCCACCACCCACATAATACCTGCTCTATGGAGGTCCTGACCACTGAAGAACGGTAGCAAAGTATGCAACAGATGGACTACAGTGTGTAATTGTTGAACTACAGAGTGTTCCTATATGCTAAGTGGATCTGATAAACTGAAGTGGTCGGCATATATGTACGGTATATACAGTGTTGCATGAGAGTTTGTGAACACCAAAAAAGTATATGGTTTTGCATTGTTTTATTGATCTAAGAAACATTAAACCATGGTTCATGGTGTATGTAACCATTATAACTTCAGCCCTGCACATTGACCTTGAGGAATCTTCACATTTCTCCTTACAGAACATCTTAAACATGGTAATGTTGGTGGGCTTTCTTGCATGAACATCACACCTTAGAGTGTGGATATGGTGTGTGTGTGGCAGGGTCAAGACTTTGATAGTGAAGACTCAGGTTAATGTTTTTAAACAGGGCAGGTTCAGTAACGCTCACTCCTAATTTTCATCCAATTAAATGAACCTCCTGTCCTAATTTATCACCTATACCAATCTGATCTAGAGGTTCACATACTGTTCCCATACTGTTTGTTTTCATGAAAACTATATGGTTGTTTGTGTTATTTCCTTTATTGGGTTGTCTGTATCTGTTTTTATGAGTTAGCTGAAGATCTCATCAAATTTAGGTCACAGACTTTTGGACCTATATTATTCTTTATTGTACATATAGTGCCTATATTATTCCATATTATCCCTTATCATTTCAGCTACCTTGACATTTATCTCATCTTTTCTATTGCCATGCCATTATTATGTTATTACAAGCCTAAATCAATAGTGTGCTAAATCTCTGCTAAGTGATGTAACGTAGTTGACTGAAGCTACTAGCTGAGTCTAATTTGCCTCACTCTGTTAGTCAGCACCTTGAGGCAGTAGACCTGGGTCTTACTCAGGCTCTGAGGTATATATGAATGTTGTCCCGTGATGTGTACCAAATGCGCATGCAGCTGGACATGACTCCATCACAGACAGTCACTTCTGAGAGTGTATGACATGCTTAAAGGGAAATACCCTTCGTGGTATAGCAGCATACTGTGTGCATGTTAGTCACAAACATGCCAGGCCCATAAATATCCTGGGATAAATGTAGCATCGCCTGCTGACATGACAACGAGACGAAGACGCATACAAATTGAACATATCATCAAGCCTTGTGTCTTGAACAACTTTGTTCACTAAATGCTTCCTCTTGGAGTTCTAATTAATTTATAATTTATTTTTCTAATTTAGTATTTCTTTTCTTTTTAATGTGGATGATGCAGCTGTATCTCTCCATCAATCGGAATGACCAATAAAGTAGCTAATGTGAGTCCAATGACACTATGAAGGATGGGATGAAATGCAAGTTTCCTAAGTTAAACGAGGACAAAATAAAGACAAATAGAGGTTCTGGCTGTAGGTTTTTGCAGCATTCTTTGGAATTAGCAGGTGCCTCTTCACATCAGGAGCTTTTCCTATAAATCTGGGTGTTTTTGATCCTCATTTACAATTTTCAGTACATATTAAGAAGCTTGTTCAGTCCTGCCGTTTCCAACAAAATAAAGAGGATAAAGAGAATTATTTATGCATTTGTCTCATCTCGTTTGGACTATTGCACTGCCTTGTGGACTTGCCTTAGTCAAGGAGCTTTGGCAAGACTTCAGTCGGTTCAAAATCGACTTTTAACAAAAATTGGATATAGATACCATCATCAGACCAGTGCTAGCCTCTCTTCACTGGTTGCCAGTCAAATTTAGGATTGATTTTAATTCAGTATGTGTTTTTGCTTATAGGCCTGAACATGGTGAAGCACCTGAATGTATTTGTGAATTGTTAGTATCCAATACAAGTACTATGTCACTGAGATCCATAAAAACTGAACTGAAGTGAAAGGGTGCTTTTGCTGTGTGTGCACCTAAATTATGGAACAGTCTTCTCCTTGATATCAGACATTCTGCATCCACATCTTCTTTCATCATCATTGCCATCATCGCCTAAACACTCTTTCTGAGTTGTGATCTTAGGAAGTGTGCTGGTGTGAGTGTGTGTGTGTATGTGTGTGCATGTGTGTGTGTGTGTGTGTGTGTTTTCTTTTATTATGTTATTACGTGTTGGATTTTTTACTTGTGAAGCACTTTGTAGCTCTGTCTTTGTGCTGTACAAAGTTTACTTACTTACTTACAAATGACAAGTTTTGTTGATTTTTCAAGTAAGTTAAGAAAGAAAAGCTGAGGCATCCAAGCATCTCTACAAGGAACATCTTTAAATGTACGTTGAGATATTGGGAAAAAAAAATGTATACACACATGTAATTTCACAGGCGTGCCCAAACTGTTGCATACCTTGTTTGGTTTTTAATTTTTTTTGCCATGTCCAAATTTAATTTGATCATTAATGAACAAACAAAAATGGTCAAAAATTACTTAAATATTTATTAAAATATAAAATAATTTATTAAATATAATAAAATATTTTTAAATTGTCTTACGTTAAAACTATTTTTTTTCTGTTTCCTCTAAACGTACTATTGTTTTGTTCCTCTGTAGGGGTACCATGGTTTTTGGCATAACAGCATCACATATAAGCCTATACTAACAGAAGCCCACTCTACCTAATGGTTTCCTCAGATGTATGTGTGAGTGTAATAAGACTTAACCAAAGCTCCAGGAATTAGCTGCAGCTCAAGCATCTTAAGGTCAAGCATGAGTCACACAGGTCAAAGGTAATGACAGTCAAGCCTGTCCTTCTTAGCCAGCCTGAATAACACTTTGAAAACACATCAGATCTCAATGGGAAAAAATCATCCAGAATATCTTTCCTCATACGGACTGGGTAAAGTGTTAGGAATGAAAGGATGCCACATCGTTTGATGGAAATGAAAATGATCACCCTAAAGAGGGTTGAATTCAAAGACACCCCGAAAATCATTGCAAAAAAATGATGCAGCAGGCTCGTCCATTTAGCCGAAATTCCATTGCAGCAATTCAAAATGGTACTCAGTAGTTTGTATGGCCTCGACGTGCTTGTATGCGTGCCTGACAACGTCGGGGCATGTTCCTAATGAGACGACTGATGGTGTCCTGGGGATCTCCTTCCAGATCTGGACTAGGGAATCACTGAACTCCTGGACCGAAACATAATGTCCCAGAGGTGTTCTACTGGATTTAGGTCAGGGGAGAGGTGGGGGTGGGGGCTTTCAGTGGTATCAATTCCTTCATCCTTCAAGAACTGCCTACATACTCTCGCCACATGAGGCCGGGCATTGCCGTGCACCAGGAGGAACCCAGGTCCCACTGCACCAGCAGTCAAAGGATTTCATCCTGATATCTAATAGCAGTCAGGATGCCGTTGTCAAGCCTGTGGAGGTCTGTGCATCCTTCCAGGGATATGCCTCCCCAGACCATCACTGACCCACCACCAAACCGGTCATGCTGAATGATGTTGCATAACGTTCTCCACAGCGTCTTCAGACCCTGTCATGTCTGTCACATGTGCACAGGAGAAACCTGCTCTCATCTGTGAAAAGCACAGGGAGCCAGGGCGGATCTGCCAATTCTGGTGTTCTATGGCAAATGGCAATCGAGCTCTACGGTGCTGGGCAGTGAGCACAGGGCCCACTACAGGATGTCAGGCCCTCAGACCACCCTCATAAAGTCTGTTTCTGATTGTTTGGTCAGACACATTCACAGCACTGGCCTGCTGGAGCTCATTTTGTAGGGCTCTGGCAGTGCTCATCCTGTTCCTCCTTGCACAAAGGAGCAGATACCGGTCCTGCTGAGGGGTTAAGGACCTTCTACAGCCTTGTCCAGCCCTACCAAATCCAAATCCAATACCATTAGGATGAGTAGGAGTGGTGTTTGTGATCCAGAACAAATCATTCAACATCAGTACCTGACCTACCTCACTAGTGTCTTTGTGGTTGAATGCAATCAAATACTCACAGCAATGTTCCAACATTTTCTGTAAAGCCTTCATAGAAGAGCAGAGGCTAGTGCTGCAGTAAGGGAGCAGTCTCTCTATTCTACTGATTTCAAATGAAACATTGGAAGAGCAAGTGTCTATGTGATGTAATTATTCCTATATTTCTATTATGTAGCATTATGAATCCACTACCGTGTAAACACAGTTATTCAGAATTAATAGCATTTGTTGGGTGTCTCCAAGCATAAATACCTTCAGATGTGGTACACAAAAGATAAAAGATGACTCATCAGCTATAGTTTACACTGCTCAGGGGTTGGGGTTTTTGCTCCTTTAAATAAAAATGTTGTTTCTATTGTTATAGCCACTCTCAGGTAGTGAATACCTTTGTCTTTGGTGAAAACACATTCATAAGCAAGGCCAGTGGAGCATGACATGACTGCTGCAGATGACATGACATGCAATGCATAGTCAGCTAACTTCTAAGTACAACAGCCACGCAATGCACATTGGGTATGTCTATATATGTCATCATGGAATGGAGGCATATATAGGCTAACTACATATAGTAGCACCAGCTTGACTAAACACTGCAGCCTATGTTTAAACCGTGTTAAATTCAGGTTGGATACAAGGTTCACTATTATAGCACAGACACAGGTGGATTGGCACATCTCCCCCCAACTCTCTCAGAGCTCTAAACTGAAGACAACATCTGTTTCCTGTTAGTTTGCATTCTTTTCAAAGTATTGTGTAACTGGTGGGCACTAGTTTTCCCAGCAGCCTGCTATATGATCACGTGACTGGTCCCATGACTATCACAAGATTTTTGAGCCACTGCTTTTACAGTTTACTGATGTAAAATGAAACAAGGCTTTAAGATGGTCTGTGCGGTGATTTGAATATAGCTGATCCTGGTGAACAGTGCATGGTGCTGTTTTTGTTCATGCTCTTTAGAGGAAGGCCTGCTCTCTAATGGACTTGAAGCGATTATTTAGACCAATTTGTTTTTACATTTATGTTTAGGTAGCATGAAGGCCGCTATAGGTGATGTGAGTTTGTAATTGTTTACTGCATTAACTAGAATGCTGGTTAATTGCTAAAATGTGCTGATGCTGGAAACTATGTTTCAAATTAGATGTTTTCTCCCACTGACTGACAATAGATGGTGTTTACTAATACACATATATTTGGTAGGGTTCTTCAATCTGCAGGGCCACCACAGAACGGTGCAGTGACAGTAACATAGTTGTGACATGATGTCACAATGTGTGTGCTGATGGCATGGAGCAGTACTGCTGGAGTTTTTAAATAGCTCAATGTGACTGCTGGACTAAAAATAGTCCACCTACCAAAAATATTCAGCCAACAATGTCTGCTGACCAGAAACTGACCACAGATGAAAGACAAAAGCATGGCTAACATGTGCAGCAACAGATGAGCTATCATCTTTCACGAGCAAGATAAATGTGTCTAATAGAGTGGACAGTGAGTGGACACAGTGTTTAAAAACTCCAGCAGCACTGCTATGTCTGATCCACTCACACCACCACAACACACACTAACACCAATGCCACCAGTGTCACTGCAGTGCTGAGAATGATCCATCACCCAAATAATGCCTGCTCTGGGGTGGACCTATGATGGTGGTTATGTTAAGGGATCGGTATAAAAAGGGGCAAACTAAGGAGAGACAGAAATGGAGAATGTAAGTGAAGATGGAGGAAACTCTTGACAGCGTGATGCTCAGTGATATAGGAAACCTAAACAAAATAAAGTGTTTATTCTAAAGTAAATAACCAAACTAGCAAAACTATAAAAAGAAAAAAGATCATTTGGTTACTGAAACTGGATTCTTAACTCGTCACTACTCATTGCTGCAACCCAATAGTCAGATCAAGTGTCAAAATGAAAGATAGCACTAGTATGTCTTTTAGACTGTCACATAGTCAATGAGTGTTGCAGTGTAGCAGACCATTCATAAATAACGACTTGCTGACAGAGGTGGTGTTGCTTTCATTGATGCACAGATGTCTCCATGTTGCAGATTAGAAGTACTGCAAAGCAGCACTGGTAAACTATATGTTAAACTCAGCCGGGCCAAAGCGCCTTAGCAGGCACAGCACATTCACAATTACAGACTCTCCCATCTGGCACGTGCTGAGAGATCTCAGGGTTGCTGGGATTTAGGCCAACACTGATGCATGTCTTACAGATTGCACTGCACTGTAATGGATCTACAGCGTACGGCTGTTGCACGTTTGTTTTGGCAAAGACAGACGTTGATGATTGGTGAAATATAGACATGGCGTTTAGCATAGCTGAGGCTAGATAATAATTCTGAGAATGTAGTAGTCAATTTAATTGTCATTTAGGGTACCTTTATTATTTGTTATTGTTATGCTTACAGTTATCCATACATGTAATATATATAACTGTACCAATCCAAATTGGCGTGCATCAGTTTAATACCCCAGAGAACTTAAATCTGTGTTTTATTAGTTTAGTTTAACCTGCCTCCTCTGGGCCACAGTAAACATGTACTAAGTATGTTTTATACATTCGGCTATCCAAATACGATAAACCAATAAGCATATTGTTACTGTCCAAAGAAAAACAAAATTATCTCCCAAATGACTTTACAGCAATTTAATTTTGTAAGCTTATAAGTCTATGGAACCAGGCTTTTTTCCAATCGATCTTGGGCCTTTTCTGTTGGTCATCAAGTTTTCACACAATGTAAACAGCAGCTGCTATGTTTAAATGATGCATAAAATTGACAAAAATGCAGCTTTTTCTTTGGACATGGACAATATACAGACATATACAGACTTTCTTAGCTTCATCTTTATTTGACCCTAAAGCTTTATTCACAGCATTTTCATAATCATGCCTTTTGTTCGTCCTTGTTTATTCATACTTTTCAGCACACAAAAACAACAGAACACATAGGGGAAAAACAACCCCAAAATGAGTCCCAGAGTAATCATATTAATTATGAAAAACAAGCACTGGCTAAATACCAAACAGGTCCTGCAGAGGGCTACATGCCAGCTGTCAATCACCGCCTTACCACAGAGAAATGATTATGCTCACAGGCGAGCAAGCGGTCTGAAATTAAATGAGAGACCCACCAAAGACTGCTCGATCACAAAGTACATTACACAAGACATTATGAAAGTGCAGTTCTGTAGTGAATGGAAATGATCTGTAGATCATAACATGGTCAGCTACCATATCATTACACCGGAATGAAAGTTAAAGACTTAAACATAGAGAATTCAGCCAGGCTTGTGTAGTACTTTTAAAGAGTTTGAAGAACTCAGTGCTTAACACGGATAAAGGTGAATGTTTCCTATAATAGAGGATTGACTCTCATTCCCTCACTTCATCTGAGATGTCCTCCCTCCAGTGGCCAGATTTAATTAAATTCCTAGAGGCAATACCAAGAGTGCCACAGTATTCCCAACCCACTAATGCTACATTAACTCTCTCTCTCTCTCTTTCCCACTGTTAAAAATGATTTGAAAATCACATCATAGGTATAACCTTTCTGTTACATTGTAATTGCCTCCTTTACTGCAGACAGTTCTGTCCATATACACCAATTCACTGCACTCTTCTCCCACTCTCTTTCAATTTGGCGCATTACAGTAAAATAAGGGAGGACAGATGTTTTCTTGCTGAGGGAGCATAGCCTGCTTCAGGCTCAGGGATCATTTGAGGATAATAGGTCATCTAAAAACAATGTGAGGGTGATGATGATGAACAGTCAGCGGGCTGATGATGTAGCAATCTGAGCTATTTCATCAAAGCATGAATTATAGAGCCATACGCTTTCTCTTTGGCTGAAGAGAAGGGTGTACTGTACAATAAATCCTTATTCTCTTACTCTACCTTGCAAGACTACATGTTACTAAACAAACACAATATAAATACTAGAAGTACTATGTAAAGAAAGCACATGAAAAGAGTAGAAATGGATAACCGGATAGGAACTGGATAATGTGGAAATAAAAGTCAAAAGAAACAAGATGGTCAGCAGTGCTGTTGGGGTTTTTAAACACCGTGTCCACTTGCTGTCCATTCTATGAGACACTCCTTCCTTGTTAGTCCACCTTGTAGATGAAAAGACAGAGACAATAGCTCATCTGTTGCTGCACAGTTTGTGATGTTCAGCCTATAGTCCAGTTCATCTCTTGGAGATCTACCATCCTGCAGGTTTAACCTCCAAATGAAAAATCGCAGCTCATTCAGCTAAACAAAGACCTTTGAGGGAAGTAATCAGATGAATCTGTGGGGTTTGACAAAGGTTGATGACCACTGCTCTAGTACTTCATCAGAGGTCCATTCATACCGGCACAACACATTCTAACACGCGACCTCAATGTCAGTGTCACTGTAGAGCTGAGAATGATCCACCATCCAAATAATGCCTGCGGTGTTCCTGGGGGAACCGGGGTAAAATACGGTATGCAGAGGAACAGATGGACTAATGTAATGGTAGAACTACAAAGTGCTCCCATATAATAAGAGGAGCTGATGCTGATAGTGAGGGGTACCAATGAGTACACACACACACACACACACACACACACACACACACACATATATATATATATATATATATATATATATATATATATATATATATATATATATATATAAA
>CM067479.1:35245594-35459115 GCA_034552555.1 Semaprochilodus insignis
TGTTTATTCATACACAAATACGCTAAAAGCTCTTTCTCTTTCCAAAACTATTGTAGTTTAAACAGAAACTCAGTAAAAAAAGAAAGCACACACGTTCAAACCTCTCCTGCTTCCTCACCAACCAGTGAATACATTCTATCATATAGAGAAACTATATGGATCGTTCTCTGTAGCCTTCAAAATTAAACAGACACTCACTAAAATGCTCAGCTGCCACCTACTTTCATACCCCCGCCTCTGCAAGACATTGTGACTGCTGTGGGAATGTATGTTAATGTATAAAGAATGAATGGCTTGTGTAATCAGGTTTGTTACAGGCCTGAAGCCTCTGCAGTTTTCCTTTATCTCTCTCACACACTCCTGTAGTCTAGCGCATAGAATTCAGCCTCACTTTCGGATGTGCTAAAATTCGAGAATGTGCATTATAGGCTACAGTCACAGCCCAAATCACAGCACTAACTCGAGAAAACCTTGTATATATCTTGTACAACCTTGTATCCTGCCAAATTTCTTTTTTATCCATATTCTCTCTCTCTGTCTCTGTATGCTCATGTTTCCTCAGTTCCACTGGCAAGCTCAGGGGGGAAAACACAAAGGCATCCCTTAGAACTGTCATCTTTCTCTGCTCTGTCCAACACCTGTTATTTGCTGGGGGAGCTTTTAATACATGTGCGGGTGGCTGTGCTGCATTCTGCTGAGGGTAGCGATGAAGCTGGGTGGCAGACCAATAAACAGCGTTCCCTCATGCTGGTGCTATTGTTGCTCTGGGGAATTCTAATTGAGAATTCATGAGTGGCTGGGCTTAGTTCTCACCCAAGCGGGGTAAGAATAGCATCATAGTGTGAGAAGGAGAGGGCAACAGAGTCAGCCTTGCCCATTCCCTGTCTGCACTCTGAGGGCAAATGTCAGCCAGCTACAGAGGCCAGTGACCTCTCACAGAACTCTGCCTGTGAAGCCGTGCTGGCTCAGACAGAATAATAAAAGAAAGTTAAATAAAACCTGCCAAAGTTCAGAGTCTTGAAGGTCATTTGTTCAAGCTTGACTGCTTGAAGCAAAAATGACCTTTACACACAAGAGTACACTGACAAGTAAGGTTGGGGAAGACAGTAAAACACATAACAGGACGCTACGTAATGACATTTTCATGTAACACAATGTGTGTTACCATATTTTTTTCTGAGATTTGCAAATAAGTTGGACAAAATGCACAAGCAAGCAGTGAGAGCTATATATATTGCTGACAGTTTTTCAGGACAATTTTGTCAGTTGTCAACGAATGAATATGGATACCAGATTACTAAAAAGAGATAATGGCAAAATTCTCTGATATCCTATCATCTATCTGTAATTATGAAGATTAAAGGGGCCTTGTAGTTTATAGTGCCTGCTTCTAGAGGTGCTGATGATACCAAGATATATTCCGAAAGGCATATCATGACATAATTGATTACTCAAATCAAATCGTTCACTCCTGCCTGCTAACTTTCTCTTCTTATTGGTACAGACATTTCTGTACTGCGTTTTAAGCCTTACATGCACACTGAGAAAGTAAGTAGTTGGTGCTGGTGCAGCAGTCACAGCTCACTTTAGCTCTTACCATTAGCTGTAACCTAATGACACTGTCCAGTCTTGATGAGTGTCATGGAAACAAAAGCTCCTTATCTGAGTGTTCTGAAAAAAAAATGAAAAAAAAATTCCTAAGAATTCCTAACAAAATGTTGAGCACAATTTATTTCTGTGTGCCTGCGACCCAGAGGGCAAACAGGCTGTGAGAAAGCAGTAACGTGTTTTCTGGCATAGCTGCTTGCATTATATAAGCATTTGGCTGGTAGTAAAACTGAGGATGGTAAGCTGTGGTGTAATTATTTTATTGACCAGTTAGTACCACAATTGCATAAAGGGTGTCAAAACGACCTGTATTTGAATTAGTGTTGTTTTTTTTTTTTGCAAAGAAAGCAGCTAATAAATGATTTATCACAATGTAATTTTTTAGTACAATTTAGTGCAATGTACATATACAGTAAAGAATGATGGACGTTCTATTTAAATTAATTACAGCTTTTGTTTCTCAGTTGACTTGGCAAAGAGACAATTGAATAACTGATGAAAAAAGATGTTTTTGATTGTTTATTCATTATTTTTTGCTTTTTTGCTTATTTCATCTGTCAATCCATTAATCCATTACCCAATAGCATGTCTTAAACGTAATACAATAGAAGCAATACTCAAAATGTGCCAGCTAGCTAGTGTTGACTAGCTAAATTTGCTAGCTGGCTAATTATTAGTTCTAGTAGTTTGCCAGTTGATTGATTTAGAATATCTGAGTACCTATAATTTATCTGTCAATAGATAACGTCTGTCAAAGTCTATCAAAAGATCTATAATATATCTGTCACATATGTTCTCCAGTGTCTATGTAAAGAACACTTACCTTACACTAACACGTGAACAGATGATCAGTGCTTGTATTGAGTACTGTAATGTTCTTGAGGCTAACGTAGACATGCAGGGACATTTATAAACACTTATTCCAGTATTCATCATTTGTCTTAAAGGTTGCATCTGCCAACTTTAAAGTCATTGATATAACATGCTTGTGATGTAAATTTTTGCAACATGATTACTGTATGTCATAGTAACATGCTGCTATTAATATAACAAAATTGACACAAGCAGCCTTTTAACACCTGTTAGAATCAGCCATTATTAATTTCTATCTAGAAGTCAGTTGTCAGGAAGCGTTTAGGATTCATGTAGCTGTCATGACACCTTATAAATATTGCCCTGCAGTAAAGTGTCACCTGTAGTTTTAATATAATTATCAAAAAATGCCACAGTAAGTCAAATGGCATTTGTGAGGATTACAAACAACATGTTTGAGAAGTACATGGAACATCAAAGAAATTTTCATTTCCATCAAATGATGTGGCATCCTTTCGTTCCTAACACATTACCCAGTCCATATGAGGAAAGATATTCTGGATGATTTTTTCCCATTGAGATCTCATGTGTTTTCAAAGTGTTATTCAGGCTGGCTAAGAAGGACAGGCTTGACTGTCATTACCTTTGACCTGTGTGACCCAAATAGTCCAAAAATCACACCATATCTGGGCAGTTTGACCCCCTTTATGCATTCTAGGTTTTAAAAAAGCTTCAGTTTTTCGAGAGCATTTCACCAGTTGTGAGATAGACTGCATCCATTATTGATCCTAATGAGCCAGATCGCAGACTTAACTGTGTGTAAGGTGGTAAGTTGTTGTGTAAGGAACTCTATCTTACTGAACCTGAGATAAAGAATTGAATAATGAATGCAAAGGTGAGAAGAGAGAGAGAGAGAGAGTCAGAGAGAGTCAGTCCTGCCACTTTTCAAGCCCTACTCAGGCTAATCTGGTGCACCTGTCAGTTCCCGTCTTTCATAAATCGAACAGGGGGATCAACACTTTAATTTGTGCAAGCAGGGCTCCGTGCTCCACAGACAGGCTGCATGGTGTTAGGATAGCACAGCACAGCGCTCTCCCTGCCAGACCCTCGTTATGAGTCAGCTCTTCCATGCAGTAGAAGACCCTTTGCGTGAACACCAGGGATGAAACTAAATTGAAAAGCTTTAGAATTGCTTTCAGCTTCAGTCATGTGCCTTCTGCAGGGAGAGGTGGGAAAACAATTGACTGCGAGTGAAGGAGAAAAGTGAGAGACTGCACAGCTACACAGGTTTGAATTTGTCTCTGTGTTGCTTATGGCTGAATTTGTTAAATGATTTGTATATGGATAGTGAACCTTGGTGACGAATCTTTCAGCAATGATTCTGGGAATAGTATATTTTGGCACGTGTCAATTCCAAATGATCCATTGTATTAATTTGTGTTTCTGTCATCCTATGCATGTTACAAATTGTTTTTGGTGGATAGATTTATTCAAACAATTAATATGTAATTACAATCAAAATAATGATGAGGGTAGCCGTTTTTCAAGGACCAGGACCACTGCCTAATTTAGTTGTCCGTATTCTGTATGTTAATTCAATACATTATTGATCTTGGTCCTTGTTAGTGTCTTAGATGTTAATGAGACAAGAATAGTTGTTGCTGGCTTTTCATTTTCAGGAAAAGAATTTGCTTACACCCGGAACGTTCCCTGCTCTCTTAGCTTAGGGTTTGAAGACAAGAAACTGATATAAGCTACTTTTTTATTTGTTTGTGTGGCAGCATGTCTTTTTTATTTTATTATTATTTTTTTTATACAAACTGCCAAAACTTTGTTTTGTGTTTGTTCTCAACCCTTACGAACAACTTGTGTTCATGATAATTACTGTATAAGCTCATCTTATATAACCCTAAAAAGTACTCATTGCATTGTTGATAACACAAAATCTCATAACAGTCACATACTAAAAAGGCCGTTTTGTGTTGAATTTATGCAGTGCTGGCATTTCTTTGTTTGCTTTTGCTCAAATGACAGCTTAGCCTGCTGATGTGTGCTTGGACGCTAAATCCTAATTTCCGCTCAGTTTTCTCCACATGCAGACCCTGGCCTTAGGTTAAACCAGTGGCCAGCATGACCACAATCTACACACCTGTCTACTTACATTAGCCCCTCCAGCAGTCTCACAGCACACACTGCTCCAGATAATTGGTCAAAAAGAGGGCTTGTTACTGTGAGCACCACATGGCACTTAAAAGACACCCTTAACCAACTGCTGAGTAGTACTGTGCCTAGTTTTGTTAAACAAGCTG
Source organism: Semaprochilodus insignis (assembly GCA_034552555.1). Lineage (NCBI taxonomy): Eukaryota > Metazoa > Chordata > Actinopteri > Characiformes > Prochilodontidae > Semaprochilodus > Semaprochilodus insignis. The sequence goes on from CM067479.1 coordinate 35,250,325, forward strand.
AAGGAGATTTTTAGGACAGATTTGTTTGCCCTTTTTCTTACTGTTAGCAGTAATTATTTGCCATACTGGAGCCCTGAAAGGTTTGTTTATTTTAAATTGTTTTTTTTTCTCTTGGATTGTAGGTCATCTGGAGCTGAATGATAAACTCAAGATAGGACTGGGCTCCAGACAGATCTGAACCTTAAAAATTCTGGTTATGAGAACTTGGACTACAAAAGCAACGTGGTGAGTGTCAGACCAATAAATCCATGCAAAAAATTTATTTATGTTTGATTTTGAGCAATCCATTTCATTTCATTAACCTCCTGAATGCTCCATCCTGATTATTTAATAATTCTATAGACAAAAATGCTCATTGTCTGAGATATTCCAAAGTTATAGAAGTATGTAATAAATATATAGACCCACTAAGGGATCCTGGCTATTCATGTTTATTCCTATTTATATGAGGAATAAGTAATAAGTGTTGTATTTAGCTGGTCAGTGAATTTTTAGCTTTCTCCCTGGTGGTAACATGTACCACATGATTTATCATGCGTTGTACCACTGACAAGTAATTCACATGTTTAATCTGACTGTTCAGTGATTGTTTTGCCTTAGCATGTAACATTTCACAGTTACTAACACTAGTATTAGTGTTTTGTAAAATTTAATCCTAAATTTAATTCTACTTCTTTTGTGCAAAGTTCTCATGTTGATCAGCTACTGACAGTCGCATACAAATGATTAAACACCCCGGTCAGATTCTAAGTGAAAATAAGTGAGTCAGTCCTCTAGGGGGAACAAATTTAAATATTGTTCTGCAAACTTTGTGTTATTTATTTACAATATTGACATATTAGAAAAATTTAAACATAGAATATAAAATATGCCATAACTTTTGCACAGGCCGCATTATTTTTATGATTTTGTGCACTACACTGTGCAAAATTTTCTTCTCTGTAAAGAATGTGTAATTATTTTCACTTAACTTACTGAGACTCTTTCTGTGGTTCCCGCAGGCAGGACGTAAGATGTTTGTGGATGCGTGTGGCCAGCAGGGGGCGTGGGTACTCCTGCTGACGTGGTGCATAAGTTTATCAGCAGCTGATCTATCCTGGCCATGTCCACAAAAGTGCATCTGTCGACAGGACACATTAGAGGTCAACTGCTCCACAAAACACCTGACAGGTGTTCCTGAAGGCCTGACTAACAATGCCAAGCGCCTGGACCTTTCTGGAAACCGCTTGAAGACTTTGAGTCGTCGGCAATTCTATGGGCTGTCCAAGCTTGAGGATCTGGACCTTAGTGACAATGTTATATCTATGATTGAGGTGGAGGCATTCCAGGGTCTTAAAAACCTTCGATTCTTACGCATCAAAAATAACCGCCTAAAGATCATCCCTGTGGGTGTCTTCTCAGGCCTGTCCAACCTTCGCAGCTTGGACATCAGTAAGAATGAGATACTCGTCTTCCTGGACTACACATTTCAAGAGATGGGAAACTTACGGGAAATGAACGCTGGAGAAAATGACCTGGTGTTCATTTCTCAGAGGGCTTTTGTTGGCCTACAGAGCTTACAGGAGTTAAATGTGGACCGCAGTAACCTGACCTCCATCCCTACTGAAGCGTTTTCACAGCTCCAGAGCCTGACCAAGATGCGTCTGCGAAGACTCACCATTAGCATCTTGCCCAACAATGCCTTCCGTCGGCTGCACCAGCTGCGCACCCTCCAGATCCTTCAGTGGCCCTCCCTGGAGACCTTAAACAGCAACAGCCTTATCGGTCTCAACCTCACCACATTAGTCATCAGCAATTGCAATCTGAGTGCCGTACCTTACGCCTCCTTGCGCCACCTGGTCTACTTACGGTACCTAGACCTGTCCTACAACCCCATCACATCTATACAGGGCAACCTGCTAGGGGAATTGCTTCGACTTCAGGAGTTCCACTTGGCAGGTGGGAGCCTTCTGCACATTGAGCCAGGTGCCTTTAGAGGACTGGTCCATTTTCGATTGCTCAATGTATCCTCAAACAAACTCAACACCCTGGAGGAGAGTGCCTTCCACTCAGTGGGGAACCTACAGACCCTGCGATTGGATCGAAATCCCTTGACCTGTGACTGCCGGCTACTGTGGGTAGTGCGCCGGCGCTTAAGACTGAACTTTGATGGTCGCCAGCCTACATGTTCTGCCCCTGATCATGTGCGAAAAAGGGAGTTCCGAGACTTTTCAGAGATGGAGCTCCCTGTAGTGTTCATTTGCAGGCAGGCTAGAATCCTGGACCGGCAGATGCAAGAAGCTAGTGTAGATGAGGGAACAAACATACAGTTTGAATGCAAAGCAGATGGGTATCCACCACCTTCTATCACTTGGTTGTCACCCCAGCAGACTCCCCTCAGCTCCCTGGGGAGAATGCGGATACTTGCAAATGGGAGTCTAGAGGTGCGTTACGCTCAAGTACAGGACACTGGGACTTACACATGCATTGCTGCAAATGCAGCAGGGAATGACAGTATCTCTGCAAGTCTTCAGGTACGAAGTTTCCCTCGAAACTACACATCTCCCTATTTCTCTGAAGAGGACTGGGTTGAAACGTTGTTACCTCCTTCCACCAACTCTTCAGAGCAAGTGTCAAACCCCTATCCCTTTGATGCCAAGACACTTGTCATTGCCACTACAATGGGCTTCCTTTCATTTCTGAGTTCAGTGGCCATCTGTTTTGTATTTATGTTCTTTTGGAGCCAAAGTAGGGGTCAGATCAAGCACACAGCCACCATTGACTTTGTGCCACGTTCATCTATGGGTGGAGGCGGTGATGGCGCAGATACTGGGAGGTTTACAATGAAGCTTATATGAAGTCATCGAAGGACTATTAAATGCTTTGGCAGTTAGCTAGCAGTAGCAAAGGTAAGCAAAAACAGCTGGCTTACTTGCAGTACTTTTAATCAGCTTGTACTCAGAAGTGTTTCAGCAGTACTTCTTGGCATTGTTTAAATCAGCCTGGTATCATTTTGGCTCATTTGATTTTTATTGCTGTAAAAAGAAGAAAATGGACCTTTTCTTATCATTCTGAGTTGGTTGGAAAGACATGTCTGTACCCCGTATTTCAATTCTAGGAAATAGCTGGCATTTGCACTGTAAAGCATGAAGAGTACAACTGCTTTGACCTGAGTATAGCAGCATATGCCATAAACAGATATTCAGAACGTCAGTGTTCCCTACAATGCAGGCCTATTTTAATAGGCTGAGGTGGTACAATTATTGTCAATAAGAAATTGTGTTGGCCTTAACAAACAGGGTTTAGGACAGCGTGATCCACTAAAAATGGGGTGGAACTGCCGGTAAAACTTGAATGTATTACTGTATTTGTCTGAAATGTCTTTTATTAATAATATGTTATAAATATTAATGATTTATGTAAAATGAGATGCTGTTTCATTAACGATAATATCTGTATACAAAATGCTAATCACAGAGTTTAGAATTCTCTCAGCTATTACAATGTATGATTAGACCATGTAATTTATAGAAATTGATTTGAAGTTCATTGGTCTCCTCTGGCAAGAGAATATTTATCTCTGTATCCTTTAAGAGTCTAGTTTTCCAAAAGCTTTATAGTGTTAGGATCATCTTAACGGTTAGAGAGCATGTTGGATGTAAATCCTGCCTATGATTTTGTATTTATCTTTGTGCTACAACACTTTTTGGAAATTCACCCTTAAAGATGGCTAGATTATAATCACTTATAATGTATAGTCATTAAGCAATAAGAACAACAATAATTGTTAATAAATTATTTGCTTTTCAGTCAGTGTATGGGTTTGCACTTGGTGGTATAATATGATGGTGGAGCTTTGATTTACTTGGTATTATCAAAGGATTCAGTGCTTCCTCATGAATGGTTTTGACACATGCTAATACATAAGTGTATTTTATGATTTCTGTAAAATTGTGTCTTTTTAGCCGTGGTAAACTATGTTTAATTAATACAAACTGCTTGGATGTGTCTTAGCAATGCATACATCTCATAACAGAATAGCATGTAAGTAATGTACATACTGTATACTTCTGTCACACACTGTTGTTTTGCTAACTTATTTGTAAAATGTAGAATTTTGCATACGAAACCATTAAAGACTTTGCACGTCTGCTGGTTGAGCAGCCATTGCGTTGTCTTGACCTCCCACTCCCTTAGTCAACAACAAAACCACCCTTTTAAGTGACATCTCCCATGATATCTCTTTGACTGAATCTTCACTTCAGAATTCATATTGCTACTTCTATCAGCTGTCACATCATCAGTAAACACCAGTAACACAGGTTCATTAGCAGCCATACATGCCCACGACACAACACTACCTCCACCATGTTTGACAGATGATGTGGTATGCTTCAGATAATGAGCCCTTCCTTTTCTTCTCCATACTCTTACCATAATTCTAATACATTTTAGCATTGGTTTCACCTGTCCAAAGAGTCTTTTTCAGAGCTGGACAATGTTTTTTCATGTTTTCTAGCATAGTCTAATCTGGCCTTTCTGCCATTCTTCAGTGTTGCCATTGATTTGCATCTTGAGGTTAAGCCTTCGTATTTAACATTCATGAAGGTGTCTCATGATTGTATAGTTTGACAATGATATGCCAATTTCCTCTAGAATGTCCTTGATTTGAATGAGTGTTGTAAAGGTTTTTTTCCATCACAGATAGAATCATCCACTTTCTATTTTGTGGTCTTCCATCCCTTTGGTGTTGCTGAGCCTGCCAGTGCATTCCTTCTTTTTAAGAATTGTTGATTTAGTCACTCCTAAAGTTTGTGGTATTTTGTTTTTCAGCCTAATGATGGCTCCCTTCACTTGCAACGACACCTCTCTGGCCACATATTGATACTTAACGTGAACAGCTAAAAATGCATAATCAAGACTTGGAATGAACTCTAGACCTTTTACCTCCTTAATTTGCCATGAAATAACAGGGGAACAGGCCACCCCTGGCTATAAACCGGCTTATCTGTCAACTATCAAATTAATTTTGAGCCTGTGAAAATTGAGGGTCTATGTAAACAAATGGCTGTATTTTCTAAAAGGTTAATGCGATATTCTTGTTACCCCAATTGAATTAAAGCTAGCCTAAAGTCTAGCCTTTAGACACAACATCTCGAGTGCTTCGTTTCAAACCCACTGTGGTGATATGTAGGGGCAACATTACAAAAAAATGCGTCACTGTCCAGGTACATATGGACCTGCTTGTAAATGGCTGCACAGCACTAGGCTAAGTCATTGCATTTAGAGATACTTCCTAGCATATCCGTTAAGCAGGAAAAATAGTGCTGCCACGCTTGAGAAATCTGCATGATTATGACTATAAATCTGAGTCTCATTTGTCATGCTTCTTAAAGAGGCATCCCTGCACCTGCCTCACTTGTCCATTTGATTTACCTACGTTTTTGCACCTTTCTCATTCAATTTTCATAATGAAATTAAACTGAAGTTGCTCCATGAGAGACGCGTGTTCATAAATCTGATGTTTCACAGCTGTCTCGTTAGAGGACAGAATGTGGAGGCAGAAGGTCAGTGTTCTGTTTGAACGCTGCTGCCATGCTGCAGACCTTAATCAAGCTTTCTCTGCTTTATTTGAGATTCTGCAGTGAGAGAATTCACTCATGCAGTAGCCGAGAATAACCCAGAAAAAAAAGGATGATAATCACGTGTATGACCAGCGGTTTAAACCCTTTAGGATTACCTCTGGAAGACTCAATCTGTTATATAGGTCTGTCTGGCTGCAGATGTGCCCAGATCACAAATAGACTGTCATGCTGTATCGTCTGCTGTATGTAGAAATGTTTGGGATTTTTTTAGACATAAAAGTAAAATATACAAAAAAAAAATACAAAAGTTGGAATTAAAAATAGAGTTTTGACTTTGTATATGCGTTAATTGTGTGCATGTTTACAAATATTGCCCACATCAAATGACATAATATAATAGTATTAAATTATTCAGATGTTCTAATGTGCAGCAACAGTGAGGCACATATCCAGTGACGATACTTCATAAAAACAGTATAATGATGGAACAGTATTTGGGCCAAGGCTTGGCCAGTCACGTCCTGTGCTGCTAGTGTCCACAAGGTGGAGCCAAAAGCAAATATTTGAAGCGGAAGCCCAGCTGACAATGATCTAATGTTTTGAAACATTGCCTCATACTGGTTTGCTTATGTCTTTATATTCATCTCTTGTACATTGAAACTAATCACCTCTAATATGCACATCCACATATGCAAACATTCGTTTGAAATGCACACACTTTCTCTGGTGTGCAATCAGTAGTGATTTGCAGTCACTGCAATTGTTAAGTCTTTGGCAATGTAAAATCTGTCTAACAGTTTGCATTAGTTGTAACACCTATCACAATTCCTTAGTAGTGGGATGATAGCATGTTATTCAATATTAGATTATTCATACGGATGGATTTTCCAGCAATGAGCAGTTACAGTTAACACACTAAAAGTGTATTGATCACAGTGGGTATGTCAGTGCACTTCCTCAGCAGAATCTGCACTGCAGAATCCATCTTATTAAAGGCCATGAGTCGCTGCTAAAAAGATGTGAAAAGACATAACAGAATAGTTGGGAGGGGGTGGAGTCTTGCATTTTAGTTCCAAAACATGTCGTTAGATGTTTCATGTATTCTGAATATACAGGAAAATATCATTTCTACTGTCATTGCTTTTTATCGATTTATATTTTTGCACATCCTTAAGCACAGCAGCAGCTCTTTACATTGTGTGAACACGGCACAAACTTCTAGTGGTGGACAAAGCATGTGCTTGTGCTGAAGTAAAGATACCCAAGGTAAAATATACCTCCAGTAAAAGTAGAAGTTCCTCCCTTTAGACCTCCACTGGAGTAAAAGTACAGAAATACTTGCCTTCAAATGTACTTGGAAAATAAAAGTAGCATGATTTATTATGGCTCTAATGTCCTGTTATCATTTCTGGAACAAGACTCTTAATCAGCTCATTTTAGGTGAAGAGACTCTAGCGTCACTCTCTGTCCCCCAGTCTTTTAATAGAAGATCATTAATTAGTCTGACACTGGTATCTGTTAAAATGATCATAAGCACAGAACACAGACGGTTTCTATTAGCTAGAACCAAGCTCTGTCCAACAGGTCAAAACAAGCTTGAAACAAAGCGAGCGCTGTACCATGACTGGTGGGCTCACTTCACGCTTCTTTCATTTTGACATGTTATGTTTTTATGCACACACGTATTGGCGTATAAAGTAAGATATTTCAGTTTGAAATGAAGTGGAGTTAAAGTAAAAAGTCACCCAGAATGGAAATCTTTCAGTAAAGACACACCAAAAACTACTTAAGCACAGCAACTTGCAATGTGTTTAAGTCATTTAAGCCAGTTTGATGCCATCAGGACTAAATGGAACAATACAGACTCCTCTTTCTGTAAAAGCTAGTCTGTAGATTTACCCACAAAACCTCACTATTTAAAGACATTAAAGGGAAAAGCTTCCCACACTCTGTCACTTTATGTGTGTGTAATGATTTGTAATTGTATGTGTGTGTAATGATTTGTTATTAAGAACATTAAAATCTTAATGTTTTGCCATTTTGGGCTTAGTCCAGTTTGTTGCCCAAAAGAATAGAAGATATACATATATGCTTTAATCGTAACAATTTCCTTTGGATATACACGTAGAAAACCAGTTATTACACACAAATACATATGGTAGAAGCATTAAACCAGTGCCCTATAATATCCTGAAGTTTGTGGACACCTGTCATCCAATGTTTCTTCTAAAATCAGAAATCCAGGATGTTAACAGGGAGTTTGCAGTAACAGCCTCTACACTCTGGGAAGGCTTTAAGGTTGGATGTTAAAACATTGCTGTGAGGATTTGATTGCATTCATCCACAAGAGCATTGACCAGGTCAAGTGCTGATATTGGATGAGTGGTTCAGAAACACCAATCCATCGTAATGGTATTGGATGGCGCTCCATCACTGAGTTCCACTGCTCCAGTGCTGGTGGGCTTCATACCCCCTCCAGCTGATGCTTGGCAATGGGCATGGTGCTATTCTCTTGCTTTTCTATGGAGAACAGACAACCTGTGTGTTGACTGGTAGCCTACATCAGCAATAAGTGCACCTTAAAGTCATTAGAAGGGGTGTTTGGTGGGTATTTGAAGTCATAAACGCACTGACACATTATTCAGACCCTACACCACCCAGTTACACAAGAACATGCTGAACACAGGGACTGTCAGAGCTCTGAAATAGACTGGTAGGTCTATAAGCATGAATATACACAAGGTAGATTTAGATTAACTGGTCTTGAAAAGGTGGATTGTTTAAAGCATGAACATCTCTCTCACCCGTCCTCTCTCCACTGGGGCGTGTGACGTACAGCCCATCACCCCGACTTCCTCTCGTAGATGGTGAGGGACAGCAGGGCTTCGACTAGCACTGAGACGGATGCTGCGTATTAAACCGTAGCCTAAACCTGCTAGAGGTTTGAGGAGGATTTCTGCCTCGCAGTTTGGAGGACGCTCTGCTCTTACTAATTGCACCATCGCCTGCGCGCCCTAACGCATCTCAGAGCCATGAATCCAATCCTTCTGACCGCGCTCCTTTCTGTAGTCCTGGCTGAAAAATCTCCTCGGTTGAAATTCACAGTGCAAGGTAAGCAGCGCTTTTTACTGTGTGCGATGGTAAGCTAAGGGCGATAACGTCACCTGGAGTGAGTTCTGGAAACATCTCTTTTATGGACGCCCTGTTTGTCCGCTGTTGTCTGTACTTTACGATAACGAGCAGCTGTGTGTTGGGCGGAACAGGGGGAATGCTGTGCGTTTTTACGCGTGCTATTCAAATAACAAGCATGAGAAGCTACTTATGTACTGAGCACTGGCCATAGTGCTGAATGCAGAGCGTCCGCCCAGCAACGTCTTAAAAACAAGTCATTTGGTTTCAGGATATGTTCAAGTTTATCCTGACTGGCGCTAGATGAGTAACAGCCTATCGATGGCTCGGCGTTCTTGGGTGGAGAGAGAGAGGTTTTGTCATTGACTGAGGAGCAAGCACATGAGCACTTAACAGGTTATATACCCTTTACGTGGTGTCGCTTAAACTTTACTTTGCCCCCATCCAGCAGTGTCGTCTACAGCGAGTGTATTAAACTAACTGCAACAGCGGACGTGTCAGGACGGGTGAACGCTGCAGACACTGCGGTGTGATTTTCCTAAGAAACCCACAGGCTGCTGGTCAGTGTCACCATTATAGATGAGTATGGTCCAACATGGACATTGGGTCGATATTTATGGCTCTGTATCCATGGTAACGCCATCTTGACATATGTTGGTTGTTGGTAAACTGTCTGTGATTATAAACACTGACTTCAGGAGACATGACTCAAAGCCACAGTCGCTGGAGCCCATATGGCTTCATTTGCTGCATGCACGAAATGGCCAGCCTCCTGTTAAGGCTGCTGTAGAGGTAGCTGGGCAGACGGCTCGGCTGTTTTCATGTGTGTAAGGGAAACAAGGAAGCACGTTTAAAACCGCCATCCAGCTCTATAATTCCTGCTTGTTGTGATGCGAGTAAGTGGTCAAAGCTGCGGAACTGCATTGCAGGTGCGAGCTAATGGAGATGATGCCATTGCAGCAGCCGAGGAGGATTTCCGAAGATCAGAGCAGAAAACACATGCGACCTCGTCAAATCGCGCGCGCGCGCGCGCACACACACACACACACACATACACATATGCGCGCACACACAAGCACACAACCATATGGAAAATAGCCTGTGGAAAATTCCACAAAATCCAGCTCACAGTTATTCATTCTGTGCACGGCTTTGCTCGTTTCAGTCTGCTCACTGAGCCCTGACCATAAATAGATCATCCTCAGCACCTTTTCTTTTCCCCCGACTTGTTCCTCTACAGCGTTAGAGCCCCTCTAGATCTTTAGTGTACACCTACACAGTTTGCCAACATCGCAAACGCCTGTCTGAGAGCGAATCCAGTCGCTGTATGTCTCTTTTGACTACAAAACTCCTCGAGATCTGGAGCTTGTATTCGTTCGAGCCTGTTTCAGCACCACGGAGAGCGACTATCGATCGTTGTATCTCGGCCAAAGGGAGGCGCGTCCTCGATTCTGAGCACGTCTTCCTGAATTCACAAAGGAGGGGCGAGACACACACAGCCATCGGACGAGCGAATAATATCCACGGTAGCTGATATTAAGACAAAGGCACGTTCTCTTCTGAAAATGCTGTCCGGAATAGCTTTGGGGAGGTTGTCTGTACCGGAACGCCTGGGGTGGTGGTACTCCTTTGCCATAAACACGCAGAAGAAGAAAACACTTGTTGATGATGATTAACACTAGGCTGAGGGTGCTGAGGGTTTAGACTATGGACATCAGAGCAGCAGAATGTGTTTGATTGCCTGTATATCTGTATATCAGCTGAAGATAAAGGACAGCACATAAAGAATGCATTCTTCCCTTAATGGATTTATCCTGTAATTAATGGAAAAAACAAACAGAGCATTTTCTTGCATGGAAACCATGCCAATATGTGAATTTATGCATTCGTGTTTACAAACCACACATCTTGAATATGTGCTTCAAACCTTTGAAAGCACCACTTGAGTACAGTACTGCCCCAGCGATTATTTATATGTTCTAAAAATGTTCTGAGAACATGCAATGCAATATTCCATAATTCCATAATAATGTTTTCAGTAGGAAGCTTTCTTTTGGTTCCCAGAATGTTCTTCCTAAAGGTTCTTCTTTTGTTATCATGTAACATCATCTGTGGCCCTGACAGCATCCTCAAAACATCCTCTGCACAATGCACTTAAAATGTGATGTCTTAGTTAACATTTACCCTTATAGAATCATTATCTGATTTATAAACAAGAAATTAAGCATCAGAGAAAAAAGCAGAAAACATATAAATAGAACGTTACACCGAAGACTCAACAATGATATATATTATAGATGTTTCCAGTGTTTAGAGTCTGCACTTTATTAACTTCTGTTCTTTTTGGGAGACTTGAAATCAACATTGATATTTTTCCACACGTTCAGCCTTTAAAGTTGGTTGCATTTCCTGCTTCTTATGATCCCGGTAATCCCAAACACATTTGGTGATGTGGAGGTCTGGGCTCTGGGGTGGTCAGTTCATTGTTCTGAGAACTTCAGCATTTTCTTTGACTGATTTGCACATTTCCTTTTCTCAGTAAAGAGCTTCTTGACAGCTACACATCCTTCCAGACCCATAGTGTTGAGCTGTGTTCTCACAGTGAAAAGGATGACTAGAAACATTTGTGGATTTTCTTCAGATCTGTGGTGAAAGTAGAGCTCGATTTTCTCCTGAAAATGAAAACTTTCAGTGCCATTTGTCTGATGGTGAAGGTTCGGTGGTCTCTTGCATGGTTAGGAGTCCCATTTGCTCTGTGTTTTTAAATGACTGTTTTAATAATTTTATTATCACTGTTTTACACTTATTTTCTTTATACAAGTGTAGTGTCTTGTAGCTAATCTCCTTTGAAATATCTAATGAAAAAGAAACTTGTAAATGTACTCTATGGCCGTTTGACTGGAAATGAAATAACTTAAGACTTTTGCACAGTATTGTGCATGCGCCAAAATAAATGGCACACTGAATTAATACAGTTCCAATACATACATTATTTCCAGGTGCATGAAGTATACACTCAACATAATTTTGTACTTTTTGTCAGTAACTGTACTGATGTAACATATTTTATACATGTGTACATTTGAATCAAGTAAATTTGGTGAATGTATTTTCATGTATGGCCTTGACGTGCCTGTAACTGCCTTTCAGAGCCAGCAAGGTTTCATTTCATGAAACCAGAGAACTACATGACGGTATACCACCAGCAGGGGAGCGATGTTCTGTATGTGGGGGGCCAGGCAGTCATCTACATGATCACATTCACCCATAAAGGAGTTCAAGACACCTCGGTAGGTGCCTGACATAGTAACCTTGTAATAAAAGCCCTCGGCACTGATCTAGATAGGTGGCATGCTGAGAAAGAAACTTCTTTTGTGATACAGTATATAATAGCGGTGGGTAGAAACTAAGTGCTTCAGTGAAGATCACTCATGAGTTATACTATATGTGATGGAACGATCAAAGCTAGGTCAAAGAGGTCAAAGATGTTTCTTTGGAGTTTTGCCATAGAGCAACCACTTTTGGTTCACTCAAGAGCTTTTCAGTGGAAGCTGAATTGAAACTTCTCAGTTAAAATGCTGGGAACCACAAATGGCATCTTGTATGGCATCACTCCAGCAAACCCTTTATTATAAAGAGTTTAGACCTGAAGAATTGTTCTGGATGGTTCCTAACAATTTAGAACCTCAGTGATACTCCTCTGTCCAAAATATGAATAGTAGAAGTGTGAAATATGAAGCTAAACATTACTGTATAATGTATAACTGATCCACACACAGATCAAAATACCGACTGACGAAAGTGCCAAAGAGACCTGCCTCGCCAGACCAGTACCTCTACAGGTGAGAGAGGCTTTTGTGGCATTGTTGCTTCATCCTCTGTACACTTAGTGTTGGTTTCTCAAACATGGATTGAGTGTATCGTGACCGTACTGTCAAGGAAAAAATCAGCATTGAAAATTCTTTTCACTCCATGTTTGGGCTTCCCATGGGTCTGGGAAACTGTAAATCCAATGTTACATAACTAGATTTGATGAATCTTGGATCAACACAACTTCCTCAGAATTCTTAGAAAAACAAAGGGCATACTAGCCTGTCCTGTTATTGAGTATAGTGCTATAGCCTGATAAGGGAACACAAGCTGTGCATACAGATAAGGAATCAAGATTCCTCTGGGCTACACTGACATCAAAGCTTAAAACAAGATTGGAACAGTTCCTTTGTAAATATAGATTCTCTTCTCAAAGGCCAGTCAGAGCAGAGAGCAGAGCACGGTGGCCTCATTCTAAATGTACAGAAATAGTCATATGTGACGAGCAGCACATCACTCATCATCACACCAGACTGAATGGGGTTATGTTTTAAGGTTAATGGCTTAGACAGAACTGCGAACAACCAGTTCCCTTAAAAGGTTCAATTAAAGATGCAAAGAAAAGGCTGCACAATTCTTTCATATTTAAAGTCTTAAGGTTATATGTCTGCAGTCCTGATTTCTAGCATGGATGAGTAACGTATTGTGTGTTTTGCCAAGCATGTTCAGTGTATGTAGTTAACATTTATCGTGCATTATTCTAATTATTCTCATATGTTTTTTTCACCTTGTGTAGCTTGAGTGTGATAATTTCATCACTGTCATCGAGAAAGTCAATGACACCTTTGTGGTGTGTGGGACAAATGCAGGCAGTCCTAAATGCTGGCTACTGGTAAGGTGCTAAGTATTCAGTTCATCACATGCATGCCTGTGGAGAACTCACAACCTTCCAGGGTTTTAGAGAAGGTCCAAAGATTTCTGTTAAATAAAAAAATACAGACATGGAGTTTTCAGTTCATTACTGTTTAGATGTAATTATCATGCACTTTGCATTTGAACTTTTGGTTGAAAACAAACATAAAATCTAAAAGAATTTTTAAAACAGAGAACACAAAGTTTTCCTCTTTTGTATGTAACTGACAACTGACAATGCAATCAACCAATCATGGTTTGAATTGCAGTGGTCCAACATGACACTGACTGCGAGTACGAGTGGCTGCATGACAGTGTTTCAGTCAGCGGTAAAAATGGAAAACCAAGGTAGAAATGAAAACGGGCAAAAAAGCAACAATATAAAACAAGTGTTAATATATTTGTTGCAAACTTCAAACATCTTCATATGTAAAGAATTTTGACATTTATGGCTCCATCTAAAGTCTACTGCTATGCGTGGCATGAAATTGCAATTAAAAAACAAAATGGAAAATATTTTCTCAATTTCACTAGAAGTGATTCTAAGTTCTATTAGTGCACTGTATAAATGGCAGCTGATGTTTTCAAATTCACTCTTTAAAAATAAAAAAGGTACCATAAAGGATTTGTTGTAATGCCATAGAAAAGGATTTGTAATGCCATAGAAAAGGCTTTTTCACCTACAGAACCAATGATTTCTTAGGTAGCCAAAAATTATTCCTTTCTTGCAGTGGTTTCCAGCCTTTCTGTTTTACCTTCCTGCCAGTTTTACCTACATTCCAAATCTAACATGCTTCATTCTGATTACAGTTGGAGCTAAATGCTGTAGGCAGATCTTAGGAGCAGGGTGACCACTGGTTTATGGCACTGTGCAAAGAAACCTTTCTAACACTTTTATTTTTACAGTGAAAGTGTGGTGGTAAAAAGTAAAAGCTACATTGACTTTACTGCTATTTTACACTTTCTAAAAGTTTAATGTATTGAAGTTGTTATTTTTTGTAGGAGAGCTTAAAGAGGCATTAAAGACTTAATACATCTGGTTTCTATCAGCACCACTGCAAACAATTCTAATTTGTGAACTTTCTGTAAAACACTCCAAACCTCTGTAAATGGCATTAATGGAATTCCCCTTTAACACTGTGAGCCCCCTTTGCTCTGAATTTAATAAACAGACAGCATGACAAACTCACAAGATGCAGGTTTTAGTTACGTATGTACACATTGTCATTGTATGAAAGCACTATAAACCAAAAACCAGGATCTCCTGACTTTAAGTATTAAACATTCTGATAGTTTCCAGGAACAATGGGTACAACCTTGGCCAAAGCAAAGGGTAGATTTTTCCACTGACACACTGAAAAAGACTAAAGGGTAATGAGGCTTGGGTGCATCTGTTCTTACATCTGCAGCCTCAGTTGTGTGTTTGGCTCATTGTTTCACTGATTCTGCTCACTTCCAAGTGCACTAAGAGGATGTTGTTCTCTGTCTAAAACAATACAAGGGCCAGTGCACATAAAATGGACGCCCAGTCGTTTTTGGCATCATCATCTTTCATTATCTCTTCTGCCAGGTGAATAACACTGAGCTCACACACATACCTGACAATGGACAGAGGACATCAGCCGTGCATATCTCGCCTCCTTTCCCCTCTCAGCGTTCTGTCAGTCTCTCAGCAGGTAAAGGGGGTGGGGCAAATGTTAACATTGCTTCATTAGACATTTTCCAAGTCCAGCACTCCTATCTAGATGAATCAGGCATTCTATAATCAGACAAGAATGTTCTCCTTACACAGGTGCTGCTGATGCATGAACTCTCTTGCTCTCTGTCTCTCTCGCTCTGGATCTCTCTTTCTCTTTTGCTCTCTCTCTCTCTCTCAGATGGTAGTTTGTATTCTGCTCTGTCAGCGGTGGCAAATCAGCAGCTTGGCTCAATCCGTCGCACCTACAGCTCCAGCAAGCTGCTGAAGACTGAGAGCAATTGGCTGCTGAGTGAGTAGGCTGAGGTGTTACGACTTCAACAGGCGCCAGGTGTTTTGATTGATACATACTCGCCAACAAAGTCACATGTATTGTTTCTTCTATTCTTTGTAATAGTGCTGTTGTTTCAATTAGGCCACGGTTTTGCATTGAATTATATCTTTCTATGTTACATGATTTTGTAACTAAAATGAAGTGATATACACTCACCATGCACTTTAATAGGAACATCATCTTGTTTCTACACTCACTGTATCTTTTATAAGGTCCACTTACCATATAGGTGCACTTTGTAGTTCTACTATTATAAACTGTAGTCCATCTGTTTCTCTGCATACTTTGTAAGTTGCTCTTTACCCAGTTCTTTGATGTTCAAGACCATCACAGTGCAGGTATTATTTGGGTGGTGATCATTCTCAGCACTGCAGTGACACTGACGTGGTGGTGCTGTGTAAATGTGTGCTGGGCTGGTGTGAGTGGATCAGACACAGCAGTGTTGGACTGAGAATAGTCCACCAACCAAAAATACCCAGCCAGCGGCGTCCTGTGGGCAGCAACCTGGGAGCACTAATGAAAGACTAGAGATGACCGAGACAAACAGTGCAGCAACAGATGAGCTACTGTCTCTGACTTTACATCTACAAGGTGGACTAATAAGGTAGGAGTGTCTAAGAGAAGGGACAGTAAGTTGACACCGTGTTTAAACACTCCAGCGGCACTGCTGTGTCTGGTCCACTCACACCAGCACAACACACACTAACACAGCACCACCATGTCAGTGTCATTGCAGTGCTGAGAATGATCCACCAACAAAATAATGCCTGCTCTGTGGTGGCCCTGACCAAATGATGCTTTAAGACTCTACACAGAAAAAACACACAGTATTATTTTCAGTGTGAAGAAGCTGATGCTGATGCTAAAATTTAAATGAGCCCATACTAAAGTCTAATACATTGTTCAATGCTGTATTATCTAGTTTAGCATTATATCCCTCAGTTTAATCAGTTTATAAGAATTCTTAAATTGTATATTGTTTTAATCTTTTCATTCAGCAATGTTCAAGAAAGGGAATTATCAATAGCTTCTGTCTTGTTATGGAGAAACAGACACCGAGAGAGTTCTTCTTACTGATTGGGTGTCTTATGATTGGGTTTTACTTGACACCAAAAATAATTTAGCGACAGGGGACTCTTTAAATAAGCCTAAAATAGATGTAGGAGGAAATTATCCTCTTAACAGCACAGACAGGTCAAAGCAATCCTTTAGTGTATGAAAGCAGTAATTGCTTGCTTGTTGTGTCTCTTTCTCTCTTTGTCAGACCCCCAGTTTGCTGGAGCTGCAATTATACCTGCAACTCAGAAATACAATGAGGAGATCTACTTTTTTTTCAGTGAGATGGTCAACAAGACAGCCAGCTCGGAAGCAGATCCATACAGGGCGCAAATTGGACGAATCTGCATGGTAGTGAAGTGTAGTGTCTTTGCTTGAGTATATTTTGCTTAAGTAAGATTTTTCCATCCATAAAATGTGATCATAACATTCTTACAATCCACCAAAACTGTTATATGTCTTGCTTTATTAATTATACAGTCACCTGAAGATGTTAATGCACCTCATAGAATTTTTCTTTTTCCTGACACATGTGGAATTATTAGTATTAATATGAGGATCTTCAGTTCGGTATGCATAAGAAACATTACATAATGTAGGACAAAAAACAAACAAGTTTTTCTTAAAAATAATGATAACTCTGCCCTTTAGAAAAAAACAGCTTTATGTGGGCATTTCATGTAACTATATCTTTATATCTTTAAATAGGCCATTCCATAACCCTCATAACCTTAACCATTTTCATTTTGAGCCATTCTTTGGTGTATTTACTTTTATGTATGATATCATTATCCTAATGGAAGCTCCCCTTCATCAGCTACAACTTTTTAACAGATGGTCTCACGTTCTCCTCAAGCATTCTCTGGTGTGATAAAGACTCTGTGACTGCATGTTGGCCAGACCCTGAGGCAGCGAAGCAGCCCCAAACCATAAACCTTCCACCGTCATGCTTTACAGTTGATATGAGGTTCTTCTGAACATAAGCTGTCTTTGGCTTTTACCAAACATGGCTTCTGATACTGTGGCCAGTTAGCTCGTCTGACAGTAGCACATTGTTTCATAGGTCCTGGTCCTTGCCTAGATATTTATTAGCAATCTTTAGTTCTTAGACAGCAAAGACTTGCTCCTGGTGCACCTCAGGTGTAGGTCAAATTTGTGTAGCCTCTTTCTAAGGGTAGATCCATCACCAACTGCAAGAGCTGCTACCTGCAGTTTGGGGGTTCATAGAGACTTCTTATGGCATCTTATGGTCTGCTCTCAGGTTAAACTGTCAGTGGCAGCCTTGTCTGGGCAATTTGCTAGAGGTTTTAAATCTCCACTCCTAGATGATCTTCCAGACAGTGGAATTATTGATTTCCAATATTTTGGAAATGTTCTTAAATCTACCCAGAGTCATAGGCATTTATAGCTTTCTTTAGAGAACTTTGCCTTAGAGAACTGTTTTGATCTAGGCATGATGAAATCACATGCTCCCATAACAAAGTGCAAACCAGACCTGATGTCTGATGTTTAAACCAAATGGGGTCTTCTAGTATATTCTGTAACAGTGTTCTAATCATTAACACCTGATCAGATGCACTTGATTTCAGTTTTCAAATTATGTCATCTATACTGTTAATGGCTATTTGTGTGCGATCTAGAGTGACGAGGGGGGCATAAAGACTGTGCTACCTGACTCCTGGACTACGTTCCTGAAGGCACGTGTGATGTGTGGGACAGCCAGCACCCCTCAGCAGTATAACAACATCAGACGAGCCTTTGTGCTGGCATCCCATCATCGAACTGGTGTCATGTATGGACTCTTTTCCAACGTGTGGTGAGTGGTAGTAATGCATCTGGGAATGAGATAGGGTTGCCATCACTACTGTCTGTCAGTTATTAGATTTCTACTTTATTAGAATACACTTGTACTGTTAAAAATAAAGGACTATATGAAGCTTCTCCTTTACTCACATGCAATTTTCACCAGAGACACTAATCAAATTACTGATACTGCATGGTTTGGAGCAAATGAAGGCAAGAATTTGTATTTATATGTATTCTTCCTGTGCTCGGATTCTGTAACAGGGACACTACTGTAGTCTGTGCATACTCCATTGAAGTTATCGACAAGGCTTTTGCTACATCTAAGCTGAAAGGCGACAATAGCCCACCCACTGCACGCCGGCCTGGAATGGTATCTCCTCACAATCTTCACTTTGACATTAACAAGCATGTTATGTATAAATAATATAATAACTGCAAATAAATATAAGAATTACAAAAGTGAATTGTATTTGATTCTAATAGACGCATCACATTCTGTTTTATTCATGTTTATCTTTCCTAAATCTTTCTCTCTCCATTCAGTGTACCTCTAAGAATAATACCGCAGCTCTGAACCCAAAGACACTGGGAGTGATCAAGGACCACCCTGAGATTGAGGATGTGATCTGGCCAGTAGGAGAAGCTCCTCTGGACCTTCCCACCAATGACCACTTCACACATGTAGTGGCAGACACTGTTTTGGCTGTCAATGAAGAGCACTACACTGTTATTTACCTGGGCACAGGTGAGTGGAAGAACATAATGTTCCTTTGCAGAGAGATAATGTACTGAATGAACTGTTTAGAGAACCAAATACTACAGTACCTTTTTTCGTAGATTATTGCTTTAATGTCCTCACCAAGAAAAACAAACAGAATTTTGTTTGTTTGTTTGGGGCAATAATAATAAACACACAGTCAATTTCGATTACGTTAGCTTAGCATAGAAAAATGATACCGTTTGGTAACCAATGCTTTTTTGAAAAACTTTATTAGTCTATTTTTATGGATAAAGTTTATTATTATTTTTATGTATAAAGTTACATAATTCTGTTTATCAAAACCTCTGAAACTACAATATGCAGATAAAATTTGCTAACCTAACAGTAAAGGTGTATCTATTGAAATATTGTCTAGCAGATTTTTTTAGCCTGATACACCTCTGCCGATTGGTAGAGATGGCACGATCAGGTATATATTCTAAGACTGACAGATGGTGCAGATTATATTAAGGGGTGAAGGCTATAATGGGAGCAATATGGTGTCAGGTGTGACAGTGTAACAATTGTAAATGGTTTACATGGCTCACAGGTCAGACAGGAGGGCCCTTTTTTGCTTAGGGCTCCAAGGAGGTCAGAACTACCTCATAGAATATAAAAAAACTTTCAGAGTTTTTGTATATAGAATTCTACAGAGTTTAGTTCACATACTGTACACTAGTCTAACAGAAATGTGTCTGATCCAGTCAATCAAGGACCTCTGAAGAAATTCCTTAGCTGGAGTTTGTGATGGCAGACTCTGGTACTAGACTACGCATGAAGGGAGATCTCCAGATCCAGGCCTGTGGTTTAGAGCTCCATAGCAAAATAAAGTGCATACTCATTATTACCAAACTAAATTAATGATCTCATGGAAATTACTCTTTTAAGTGTTTAAGCTAAATGTGCCTTTTAATCTCATGTGGTTATAGGACACTTTTTGACTACTTTAAGATCTTATTAAACATAGGCATGTTTTGTTTTGCATTGTTATAGAACAGGGGAAGGTCCTAAAGGTGCTCCACACAAATGAAGAAGCTTTCATCATATCCCAGTACTCTTTGTTCCACAATGAGGGCCCCATCATTAACATGGCCATCGACTCACAGAAGGTACATGCTCTGCACACCCCTTAAATGAAGACTCACAGAAATAAAATCATTTTGAACCCAACCTTGTCATACTCACACTATGAAGGATGAACCCACACTGCAGGTTAGATGTATGACTGTAGTGCTGTAGCCAGGAGCTGTCAGAGAGACAAAGTGGGAGCATTAGCTTCAACCTGGTGAATCATGCCGATATCATACCCAGGCCATGTTTAACAGCGGTGCCAGATGGCTCCCTTTTCACCCTGTCCGTCTTGTTTTCTATTAGGGTCACCTTTATGTTGGCACAGCAATGGAAATCCAGCGTCTCCAGTTAGCTGACTGCAGCCGCTACGGGGACAGCTGTCGGGAGTGCGTCCTCTCCAGAGACCCTTACTGTGGGTGGGACCTGGTCAAAAAGAAGTGCTTGGCTATTCCAGCGAACTACAGCATCACTACAGGGTGCAGATATATTATATTTGCATCCAGACAACACTGAATGCAATGTTTTACATGAGACTACTTATACTTGTTATGTAAATATCATTCATTCACATTATTCTGTTTTCATACAGGGGATTCATACAGGGCCTTGACCAGTCTAACGCCTCCATATGTGGAGACACTGCTGGTGAGTAATGCAGTACAAAAGAAAGTAGCATATTTTTATATAATGATTTTGCACATTTTAAAAAAGGCACCCCAACTTTGTGTTGCATTGACTTTGCGCTCTCTTCTGGAGCCATATGACCTTAGTTCCTGTAAACATAGCACTTTTCACTTAGACAATGAAAGTTTGCTTACAAGGCAAGTATAACACTGAAAAGAGTATTTACGCTCTATGAGTGGTGATGATGGGATTCAACTCAAATTTTTACCAAAAACAAAAGCATCATTCTTGATATTTTATCAGATATAACATTCAGCAATGATTAAAACCTGTTTGATGTATTTTCTGGACCATTAAAATTGAATGCAGAGAAATAAGAAATGGAAAAATGGAACCACAAAAAATGGAACAATATTTACATATGTTGTAAACATACCCACTCGCCTTCTGCACTGATACATCAATAGACTTTCCTCTTTAGCTAGGAAGGCTGATTTGTTGATCAGGTGGGAGGAAGTTTTTTAAAACTACAAACACTTAGGGGCAGATGCATGAAGATGCAGAAGGAAACAATTTATCTAATGTTAATGCTAGGATGCCAAATATCACACATTTCTGTGCAAAATATTGGCCTGCAGAATAATGCACTTCTTTGTCACAATGGAGGTGTATGAATTCCAATGGCTGTGGGCATGTTTGCGCATTGCATGCTGGGTATTATAGTAAAATGACTCTGTTGGATGAAAAAGCAAAAAAAAAAAGGCAAAAAACCCCAAAGAAATTCATGTACAACCACAATTCCAAAAAAGTTGGGACGCTTTGTAAAATATAAATAAATGTAAATAAAAACAGAATCCAATGATTTGCAAATCTCATAGACCAATATTTTTTGATGGCAGCAAAACATCTAAAAAAAGTTGGAGAAACAATTTGCAACTAAATCACATGACTGGGTATAAAAAGGGCATTTTAAAGAAGACAAGAGTCTCTCAGAAACATAGATGGACAGAGGATTACCAATCTGCAAAAAACTGTCTAAAAATTATGAAACAATGTCAGAAATATTTTCCTCAACATAATATTGTGAAGACTTTGGATATAACACCATTTACAGTACATAATATCATCAAAAGATACAAAGAATCTAGAGAAATTTCTGTGTGAAAATGACAAGGCTGAAGGTCAGTATTGGATGCTTGTGATCTTCGGGCCCTCAGGCGGCACTGCATTAAAAACAGGCATGAGTCCGTGTTGAAAATCACTGCATGGGCTCAGAAACACCTCCAGAAATCATTGTCTGTGAACACAGTTTGCCGTGGAGTCCACAAATGCAAGTTAAAGCTGTATCATGCAGACGAAGAAGCCATATGTCAACACGATGAAACAAATGCTACCGTCTTCTCTGGGCCCAAAACTCATTTAAATTGGAGGCAAAATAGAAAACTGTTCTGGGGTCAGAAGAATCAAAATGAAATCTGAACAGTATATAGAGGTTTATGCTCCCATCCAGACAATGTCTCTTTCAGGGAAGGCCTTGCATATGTCAGCAAGGCAATGCTAAACCACATACAGCATCCATTATGGCTTTGCAGAAGAAGAGTCTCCTTAATGAATTATTATTACTGATTTACTGTAAAGCTGCTTTGAGACAACATCAGTTGTAAAAAGTGCTATATAAATAAATTTGAATTTGAATTTGAGTCCGTGTGCTGAACTGGCCTGCCTGCAATCCAGACATCCGCATCATGAAACAAAACATCCAGCAAAGAAGACCCAGGACTGTTGAGCAGCTAGAATCCTACATCAACAATGGGACAACATTCCTCTCCTAAAACTCCAGCAAATGGTCTCGCTGCTTCCCAGACATTTACAGAACAATGTTAAAAGTAGAGGGGATGCTACACACTGGTAGACATGACTGTCCCAGGTTTTTAGAGATACTGCTGCCATCAAGTTCTAAATGACTTAATAATTTTCGTGAAATGGTAAAATGTCTCACTTTAAATATCTGATATATGTTCTATTGTGACAAATTATGGGTCTATGAGATTTGCAAATCATTGCATGCTGTTTTTATTTAGATGTATTTACATCATTTATTTACATTTTACACTTTTCAGCTTTTTGGTAATTGGGGTTGTACCAATATGGCTGTGGGATCCAATTCTATGCCATAGAATACTACCTAACTTGACAAATAACATATTCGATACAGTGTTTAGGGTAGAAGTCTGTTTTGGGGTAACTAAATCCAGGTGAAGTCATTTGAATTTCCGTCTCAGCCACGCTGCACACCATTAACCCCTTAAAATCCCAGACTTATTACTTTACTAAGACTTATTATCCAGTAATCCAGTAAAAGTGTTTAGTAATGCTTCGAGTACACTGGTGGGCCTGAGTTACTAAAACCATTTTTGTTGTGCAGCAGCTCGAAAGACACACAGCACAGTTCCTAAGGAGGTACAAGTGGCAAAAGATGGTCCGGTCCTGTTGCCGTGCCCTGTTTATTCTTACCACGCCACCTATGTATGGGAGAAGGACAACTGTGTGAAGCGTTACCCCTGCACCATCACTGGGTCATCATGCGTGCTGGCACCGACCCCTGAGCTGCCTCTAAAGGAAGGTGTGTTCCGTTGCATGGCGACGGAGAGTGGCCTGAAAAAGGAAGTGGTTTCCTATAGGCTGATGATTAATGCAGGAACCCTGCTCACATCTCCAGCCTCCACACTGGGCCTGTCTTTGCTGCTGGCTGTGGCTGGCTTCTGGTTGCTGTAGGTCTGCTGCCCTGCCACCCGCCACCCCCCATCAGGATAGTCCTACTGTAGACAAGGGGAGAGAGTTTTGATACCAAGGTTAGGTTCGCAGAGCATGTGTGCATACTAGGGCTGGCCAACACTTAGCAGGAAAACAACTGGACTCCATGCAACTTATACTGTGCTGTTGTTTGTGATTCAAGTGGGTAATGTGATTTCTCTTTTTTTTGCACCAAAAGCAGAGAAAACACTTAAATGCCACCCATTTATTATCATAGATAACATGAATCGTTCATGTTCTTGAATTATTTCCTGGCACCAGTCATATAACAAGCACTCTGTCTTGGAAATATATAATCATCTATCTAACAAAGGGTTTGTACAGAATAACAATGCTTTTTATGTGTTACTACTTTGCGAACCTAGCCTGATAAACAAAGAACCAGGACAATATCTTCTACATACAGTATATACCTAACGATACTCAGTATTTCTTAACAATGGACATTCAAAGCTGACATAAAATGCTGTAATCTGCAAAATATCCTGTTCTAAACTTTTTTTTCTTTCACAGACTGAGGTAATGACAGATTCAAAGCCTTAAAAAACATGTATGGGACCTCTCCCTAAGCACAATTCACCTTTTGAACAGAAGCTGCAGAACCTGACTTGGCTTATTGCATTGTGTTGGGTCTCATTTGCAACGTCTTAGCTTTTTGCTAAGTCCAGGCAGATGTTTCATCCAAACGTGTCACTGTGTAAAACCGCATCACTTCAAACAAGGCCCCCTGTGCATAAACAGGAATGGAAGCAGATAGTATTTCATTACTTGTGTGCTCATGTGTGCTGACATTTTTTTTCCCAAATGAAAAGTATCACAGTTTAAAACATATGAAATGATGGCCAAATAAGCTTGAATATAGATTAACTGTAGACTTGCATTTTGTAGATGCTGTGAAAATAAGCTTGTGATTAATCTTACTTATATTGTTAATGCTCTCCACCATTGCTGCCTATGTAAATGGAAAGTATTCCTGATGGTTTTATAGTCATTGTGCACTGCGTCTTTTTTTGTTTTGTTGTTGTTATAATTGTTGTTTTTGCATAGTAAATGTATTAGTATTACATTTCTGCCAAAACAATTGTTCATATGGGACAGTGGCTACCATTTGAGAGACACAGAGGGTTGAAAAAAGAGTCGAACACTCTTTAGAGGAATTTTGAAATTGGAGCATCCCTTGTCTTATTCTCAGATCAAACTCTCCCAGTGCAACTGACCCCATATGCCAGTTATGTGCCAGTTCCGTCTTTAACCTCATTCATTTATTACAGCCCACTGTATCTCATAAATCAGAGCAATTAGTCAACACAGTAATATTTAAAGTATTAATTACTAATATGAAGAATATGTAGTGTGTGTTGATTGCTGTCGGTTGTTTCTGTTTTGATGGTTGACATCTTTGCTGTTGATGTTGACATGTTTGCTGTTAGCAATGTTTTAATTTTTGTGAAGAAAACGCTTTTTGCACATGTTCCCCTACTCTAACCAAACTCTTCATTTTGCACATATTGTTCAACAACCAGTGCCAACTATCCAGACCCATCTGGACTAAAATTCATCTGTTAAACTGGCCAAATGTTAATAAAACTGATGAAAAATACTTCAGTGGTATTCTTCGATGCATTTTAGCTGGAGCAGTGCAAACTACAACTGTGTCTGATAAGTAGCGGCAGACTGGGAGCATACCCTGCTTAAATGAGCTAATCACTGAACAAGATGTTTGGGAACTATTTCTTCTGAAATCAAGCGTATTAATTGGGTGTTTTCTATGTGTGCACAGCTGAACGCCTGTGTCAGCAATGAATGCACCAATTCACTAATTAGAAGTGATATGCTGTGAATGTTAGGCTTAGGGCTGTTTATTGGCAAGAATCTGGTGTTATGATGCGTATTATGATACAGGGGTTACCATTCAATATATCGCGATATTGTAAGCAAGGTGTATATATACAAGATATATTGTGATTTCTTATCTATGTAATGTAGATCTTTAATTGAATCTAATTTTAGGAAAACTCTCATAGAATAACAAACACACCACCATATGCATAGGTTGATAATGGCAATGTAAGTGGTACGCCCTTATGCTACTCGTTTACTTGTTTAGTGTCTAATGGGTAAAGACAGATTACAACACTGCTATCTAGTGGTCAGGGGGTTAAACACACCACAAACAAAAACATGGTCTGCCATACACCTTTGCAGGCCAGCTATTAATTAAAAATCAATACTGTGTTTTTGGAGAATCAGTACAGTTTCACAAAACCTGATATTGCAATACTCACACCCCTAGTGAGGTTCTCACAACAGTTTGGAGGGGAAATTTGTATCCTATGCAAATGAGCATATCTTGTGTGTGAGCCCTATTCCTAAACACCAACGTGCCACATTATGGCCTTCCTGCAGTTTAGGATGACCATTCCACAAACGGCACAGTTAATCCATTTATCTAAAAAACACACTCTTCTACAGCTTCCTTTGGAACACCGAGATGGTTCCATTTTTCATATCCCCATGTATTTGTCTAGCAGACAGAGGTGCCTGGTGCAAGATCACCATATGTGTCTTGACTTCCTTTGTTGCCTGCTAGCAGTTATCCCTTTGAGCCTTTGGAGATGTTCATGCTTAGCTTGCTTAGCTCTGTGACATGCTAACCACCGTGCTCCACATACTCCAGAGAGGCTCCATAGTTTAGCTATAATTTATGTTCTGCACATAAAACATACTAATGACAGTGATTATATATGCGCTTTCTTCTGGCATGTAACTGAACCAACATGAGAGTGGCACTATGATTAAGAGTCTTGTCCTAGTAACTAGATATTTTTATACTGGTATCCTGGGACAGATAGACACAACATAAACAAACACATGAGGTGCCGTCTTGTGGGCCTTCAAAGTCTGTAAAGATGATACAGGGGTGAAATCAAACATGCCTAACTTTTTACTAGGGGCCTTCTGACAGTAAATTACATTAGTGTTGTTATGATTAACAAAATGTATAAGTTACAATTTTCAAGTAAAAAGGGAATCTTATTAGAAAGTGCACACCTCTCTCAGCATTGCCTTTTTGCTGTATGGACAAAAACATGGGACCTACACTGTTAATATAAACAAAAATAAATGTTCTTAAATGACTCTTAGTTTGGACATGTGTTTCTAGGAGACATAGTTAATAGATATAGATAAAACTATTGTATAAGGGGGGGCCCAATGCTGCTTCTAGAGATCTCCCAACCTGGAGAGTTCAGATCCAATGTCTTTGGCTTCAATATTCAGATACTTCTGAAGGTCTTTATTACGTGTGTCAGATACTTCGGTTTGGAGCTAAATTATGCAGAATGGTAGATCTCCAGAACCAGAATTGGGCATCCCTGCTTTATATTATGTGGAGGTGCTTAAAACTTCCAGAAACATCTTCACATCAAAGCATCTAATTAAGAACAGTGGTTCTTCTATGGAATCACTCCATGCAGCCCTTTTAGCAGAGGTGGGAGTAAGTCACACAGGTGCAAGTCACAAACAAGTCTCAAGTTAATGCAGGACGATTCAAGCAAGCCAAGTCAAGTCCTTCTATAAGTCAAGCAAGACTCAAGTCCAGTCATATGGAGTTAATGACGCTCTAACTCCAGTTCCCACATTTACATTAGTTAAAAGACATCGGCCATAAAGAGCTAAATTTAATATATTAAACATTAACAAATACGGTTTCATTTCTTCTTGACCTTTTAGCTCATCTGGTAAAGGTACTGACACTGCTTTGTTGTTTTACTGTTACAGTGCATAAAAAGCCAGAGCCAAATAGTCATGTAAAAAAATTACAATATACCCAATAAAACTGTTTATTATTTAAAGTATGTAAACTTCTGGTCTTCATATGAACCATCCAGAGAGACCGAGGCAATTTTACTAAACACATGAAACTGTCTTTAAAAATAAGTTGTAAACTGTAATGAACAGAAATGCAGTTTTCTTCTGAGGAAAAGGTTAGCATATCCCCACATTAATTAGGTTTAAAATACCTAAAATTAGAATCAGGTGCACCACCACCAGCTGCTAATGATTAGAACATTGTTAGAGAGGATTCTGGAGGAGCTGTTCTTATTTAACCCTCAGATATTTAGTTTGGCTTGTTACCATAGTCAGATCCAAGAAGCTCTCTGGCCTTCAGAAGAAAGGTTGTAGGTGCATATGAGATCAGGAAGGGGCCCAAGAGCAGAGCACAAGATGGATCAAGAAATCAATCCTAAAACATCATCACAGGATCTTACAGGAAGTTCTTACCACGGGTGAAGTTCAGGCATCTGCCATCAGAAAAAGACTGCACAAGTGCATTATCAGGGGTTACTACTAAACGGATGTTACTTTAGCGGTGGATGCATGGATGTCTCACAGTAGTAATTTATTAAATATAAAAATGTACTAAAATTTAGTATTTAAAGCATGGTATATCTTACCAAACTAAACATTGTAGTATGTTCATCAGATGGGTGTTTGTATACTACGAGCAATATTAGATCTGTATGTCATATGAATGTCTCACAGTAGTAATTTAATTCCTTAATTACTTTCTATTAACCAATTAACTAAAGTTGTATTTACCAATATAAGGGTTATAGTATATTCATCAGATGGGTGCCTGTACACTACAATTGATTTTAGATTGTCGTCTTGTTGTCTCACAGTAGCAGTTTATTAAAGTAATACTAAAGTAAAAATAAAAATCAAAAATAACTACAATTCAACCAAAGCATATCTTGCCAAATTAAAGGTTGTAGTATGTTCGTCAGATGTGTTTTAATAAAAAATAAATAAAGTGATTTTTTACGTTTATGTGCTGTGTACAGTTATGGCAGGATTTGGTTATGTCTTTGCAGTGTATGTCTTTCACATGTTCTGTGTCAGTACGTGTCAAGTCTATATAAATAACATCAACAGGCTCCTCATCTCTGTGAATCTTGTAAACAGAACCCGCACTTTAGAGACAGTCCCTTGCCGTCTTCGGCGCCCGCAGCAGGGATTCTGGCTGTAATAATCAAAGGTACTTGACAAACTGAAAGATCAGTAACTCTGAAGAAATGTAACGATTGTAGTTTGTTTCCTGGTTTACCGCGACTTTCTGATTTTTTAGGAGGCTGTCTCTGAGCAGCAGGACGCGCGAAAGGTGAATATCCACCGAATATCCAATATCAGCCGAACTTTACTGAGCTGTGAGCTAGAGAACGAAACTGACCGGACTCCCCGCTTTGGTTAAACAGAAGCAGGTCTGTACGGTTAGAGCAGAAACGTTAAAACTGTAGGTCATGGAGCACGAGTTAAATGTGGCGCCTGTAGAGTGTTAGTGACTGTATTCTAGTCCCCTGCTCTTCTTCAAACCGACCGGTAACTTAAAGTTAGCTAACCTTTGACCAGCCTAATAATACAGTCATGTTCCTTTCTCTGCGGGGTCTGTAGCAATGGATGAAGTTGGTCGTGGTGGTTGTGTCACTGATGTTTGATCTGCAGACCCTCCATATCGCTGTTCTCTTTTTACTACTTACATCCACAACATAATCCTCCAATCCAAATTTCACGAGCTACTTCATACGTTTATCTCTGCTGGTCTCCCACGGTTTGATAGGTTGCCAGGTTTACGACACTGCAAGAGAAATCACCCCATCATCAGGTTTCAAAAATCCCTAAAAAGGCATCTGCCACAGAGTCATCTGCCTCAAGTCATGAATACCAAGTCAAAGTCAAGTCGAGTCTTTTATCAGTGTTAGTCAAGCAAGTCTCAAGTCCTCAAATTTGGGACTCGACCCCCTACTCTGCCTTTTAGGCACCATTATTTTTAAAAGTGTACTGTACACATGAGCTTCAGTGGTAACAGAGCTACCACACAAAGTTTGGTTTAGCAATTCGTGATTTGGAAATGATCTTTTCTAGTTTGTCAATATCCTCCTTACACACCTCACTGTATTGTCTTTGATTTGAGAAATGAGTAATAATGCACTCTTTCACCAACCTCAAAAATTCAAGAGGCAAGTTTCCATATTTACAAATCTGCTATGGCAATGTTTTTAAAAGGTATCCTGGGCATATTAACAGTTGCTAGGATGTTAAGGACCAACTAGTTGAACCAAATTGCTAGTGTGCCACCCTGAGGCAGGCCAGTACTGCAACTCTACTTAATCAAGAAAGACAGAAGCTTGTTGATTGTAGGTGAAACATCTAGACAATAACAACATAATGTATAAATACATTTATATTCAGGGAACCACCCTACATTTTTGAGGCTTTCAGGGGGTCCAAGAAGTTACTTAGGGGGTCCTAGATCCCACAGGATCCTATTTTTTTACCCCTTGAGCATAGCTAGAACTTTTAGAATGGGGAGGCCAGATAAGACCCAGATTTCATTGAGGTGGAATGTTGCTAGGAAAAATGATAGTATTAAAAATAGCATCACTGTATTAAAATAACACAAAATATGATGCATTTCTTCTCTGTACATAACTAAATCTGTCCATCATTTTCACATGAATAAAACATTACAGAAGTACCACTACTACTGAAAATAAACTGAAAGACAAAACTGTGTTTTATATTCATTCTTGAGGACATTACGTATTTTAACAAGTAAATTAAATGCCTCACATTTTTTGGTGCACAATGGTAACTTTAATAAAAATATTTCAGGCCGATAGATCATAGAAGGTATTAATTTAGACTACTCTCGCTTATAGTTATACATACGATTGGTGATAATAAAGCCAGACGGACTGCACTATATAAACTAACCTACAACACATCCATGTATTTGACTGTAAAAAAAATGATTAGTTCACATAATGACATAACTTGCTTCATAATGTAGCCCACAGAACATTCATTCACCTGTTTGCTGTGCAAATTATATGGTCACAGAACCATATCACCGCTCTCCAAAAAAAACACTAACTCCATTTTTGTTGATTTTTACTTTTATGCATCATTTGAACACAGCAGCTGCTGTTTACACTGTGTGAAATTTTTATGATGAAATTAAAATTAAATTAGGTTTTTGCCCTCTCCTGGAGATACTTGTTTTTGGCAGAGCCAAGGGATGGCCAGGAGTGACAATTTCCTAGCATGAAACATAGCTTCCTACCCACTACCTCTAACTGCCTCCTACTTCCCAGGAAGAATATAATATTCTCACTGTGGCGTTTTCAGGAATCCCTGAAGCCCCACAGGATGATTTATACATTTGTGTCTCTGTTTTAAGTGTAGTAAATGTGATGTCGCCTGCTAACCGTGTACATGCATTACTATTCACAGTTCAAGCTTTTCTCTGTAATTGCTGGCCACTGAGGACCTATTGATTGTGCTGGGTCAGGTGATTGTATGTGATTACCTCAAAGTGTGTTGCCCTGTTAGAACATGATTAGTGCAGCACATACTCAGTCATTGCTGCTGGGAATCATTTCGAACTTCATCCTGAATAAAACCACTGGCTGGGACTTTTTTTACGTGACAGCACTTAAGTCACTGATATAATCATACTTGGATCACTGTAAATTCTCTGCATCATCAAAACAACAGTGAATCACAGTGCATTCAGAAAATGTCCTAATCATTTTCCGCCTGCTTTACTAGCACTTTCCCTTACTTTGTTCCTCAAGTTGAGAGATATTTACCCCACACTCCAATTTTCATGCACACAGTCAACTCTAGACCTTTGTTAGCTTTCTAAACATGCACTGATATACAGTCATCCAAGAAACAACAAGAAAACAATTACTTTTTGTATTTAGAAACTGGTCTTGCCAATGCATGCATCGAAAATTCAACACAGATTCAACACACTTTGAGTCGTTCTTTAAATTCTGACTCAACAGAGAAACATTTTCTAGAAAATTAAACATTTATAAAACATTACAAGAACTCATGCATTATTGAATCCATAGTGAAACAATCAAGCTGTATTTACACTGACAATGTTTTTTAATCTCAATATGTGTGGGAGAAAGGATTACATACAGCATGCTCTATTCCTGGCAGTAATGTGTTGGCTGTACTAGGCTGCACACAGTGTAACACTGGTGTCACTTGTACGTTTCCACTGATAGGAGGAATACATACTTGGTGGCACTGATGATGGAAAAATGTTCTGTAATTGGATCAACTTTCGCAGCCTTCACTTAGGAATAAAGGAAACAAAAGGCTACATTGTACGCTGACGCAGATACAGGACAAACCACATTATTATTAAAGTCAACTGCACACTTTTGGAATGGTTGAGCCTCTTCAGGTGATTAACATGTTATTGTGTCACCTTTCCTTTAAACCCAAACAATGCGCCAATTAAAATGACATCAATTGAAACCGTGAGGACACTTCCTGGAAACTATTATATCATGATTATTCCATGACTGACGATCTTTTATGTCAGAAAATGCTTAAAAGATTATATGATACAGTATAAAAAGCAGAACAACATTTGAGCAATTTTCTCCAAGTGCTCTAAACATTTTGACAAACAAAAAGGATTTTATTTACAGAAAATCATCCAGCATCTTTCCTTCTCTACAAGAGCAATAGTTCTGCAGCTTCAGCTTGAAGTGTGTTTTGCTTTATAATAAAGGACAGATCAAGCATCTGTAACTCTTATGGAAGAGCATACTGTAATGCATTTCATTGGCTCTGTACCTGTACTCTGCACAATGACAATAAGGTTGAATCTAGTCTAATCTAATCATAGTGATCACACTGGTTGAGATTGCTTTAGATTACCAGTTATGTCCCCCGTCAATAAAGCTCAGACTATGACACCCTTTCTCATCATTTCATGTAATCACTTCAGTAGCATGTTGCTTTTTGCAGGTACAGTTAATTGCAAAGATTTGATTCAAACTTTTTCTCTGATTCTGCTGAAGTCTTTTGACCTGTCTGACTTATTTGTTCATGTGTTTGTGACAAGCATAATTGATTACTGCAATGCTCTCCTTACTGGGGTTCCTAAGAAAACAGTCTATCCCCTACAACTCATACAAAAAGCAGCAGTGCAGATCCTAACTAAAACTAAAAAGAGAGCTCGTATCACTCCTGTTCTGAAAGAGCTGCACTGGCTACATGTATCTGTTAGAATAGGCTTTAAAGTTCTGCCACTGGTCTGTAATCTAGCACCTGCTAAATTAAAACTCGACATTGTTGTGGCATTTATAAATTGGTTTTGTGTCTTTGGCACATTAAACATGTAACATTCGCCAATACATTTTCTCCTGAAATAATCAAACCCAAAAAAAGGCTGCCACATTTCAGACTTGCCCTCAGTCTGTTTAATTGTGGTGTATCTGCATAAGTGTTTAATCCCTGTGCTGGGGAAGCTGCAAATGTATCCAGATGAAAGATATATCCCTCTGAGGACACAAATGGGATCTATCTGTGAATCATTAAAAAGTTCATCTTTTCTGGATAAAAGGCCACAGTATTTCAAATAGCACTAGTGAGGCTGTGAATCTGAAGGAAAACTGTGCAAGTGAAAGTAAATTATAAGGCTATCAGAGATGTATACAGTATACATGCACAAGAGGCTACAACATCTACAATATCAAAGTGCTTGGATATCCCAGTGAGCACTGTTGGATCAACTGTGAGGGAATGGAAACTACAGCATACTACTGAGGCACCAAGATAAGGCCACCCCTCAAAACTCTGCATCAGAGTGATCAAACTAAAATGTGGTAAAAGACTTTGCAGTCAGAAAAGACAAAGAATTTGCTTTTTGGTGTTCAAACAAGAACACACACTATTCTAACACTGAAGTACAGAGGTGGCAGCATCCTTTTGTGGAGCTGCTTTTCCTCAGTGCGGACCAGGCAATTTATATAGATGTATAGATGGTGCAAAATACAGGGTGATACTGCAAGACCACCTGCTTCAGGTAAGCAGGACAATGATCACAAGCACAAGGCTAATGGAACACAAGTCCAATCCAGAATCTGTCCATGAGTATCATCCAACCATACTGAACAATCCACTTAACAAATCTCCATGGGCAAAAATCTCTCCCAGACTATTGGTTATAGGCTATTGAAGCAAAAAGTATTCTACCAAGTACTAGTCTGATGGGATTGAAAACTTTTGCAAGCAGTATTTTCTGATCTAATTAAAGTAATTAAAGTAATTATCAATCTGTAATTACAGACTTGATATTTTTTCATTGCTGGTGGCTTTAAAATTGTCCTTCACTGTTGAAAGTAAAAAAAAACCATAAATAAACAGCCATCATGGATCAAGGTCTTCCTTCATCTAGTAAGTTTCTTGCTTCTTAATAATGTACCAAACAGTTAAATTTTGAAATAACTAATGTTCTGGTTATGTCTTTGATTTATTATGATCTTTGAATCTCATAATGTCCTACATTCCTATGTTTCACACCTCTGCAATAGTACTCCAGTTTTTAAAAAATAGAAATGAATCAACTGATGCAGTCATGCATAGCTGGCCAAAAACAACAAAAGGGCTGTTGTGCAATTTCGTTGGTCCTATAAATGGGGAAACTATGATTCATGAGTCTATGAATAATAAAAACAGGTCTCCAGTTTCTCTGTGATTCACTCATTGTTTAATTTCAAATGTTACACCTGTCAACAATGGAATTGAAGGGAAAAAAGAGTGGGGGTGAAGGAATTAAATGACTATGGTTTGTTATGAACTGTCATTTTTACATTTTTGGCATCACTTTCCATCAGCCCCCTCGAATAAATCTATATGTGTCACTTTCACAGTCTGAATTAAATATCCCATGTTGAGATGTACCTCATGTTAAACTTCATAGAAATTAAGAAAATATTAATAAAACACTACATGGTCAAAAGTGCTGTGTGTGAACATCCCTGCTATAGTGATAGGCCACACAAATCCATAGATCAGGAATCATCATTGATGATCAATTGCTCAGTCAGTCAGGCAGTCAGTCAGTCAGTCAGTTAGTCAATTAATCAACCTTTATTTTTACTCAGAAGTATATTGAGGGTGGCCCTCATTTTCAATGCAGCTGAGCATTTATATCTAAAAGGAACTGAACAACGGAAAATTTAATACAGCTAAATTAAAATTTCTATATAACAATTTGATGAAATCAAACAAAATAAATTAAGCAAATAATTTAAAAATAAATGAGATTTAATTAAGAAAGGCAAAAACAAATAAAACCAAATTTAAGCATGAAAAGATGAATAAGTAAACTCAAAATGTTCAATAAAAGGTAAAATTAAAAGATTATAAAAACTGATAAAATGAAAAAAGAAAATGACAGCAATACAGTCGAGATAAAATAAATGATAATAATAAGAATGAACAATTGGAATAGTATTAATAAAAATGATAAATGAAACTAAAGGTTTAAAATCATTCAGTGACACCAGTGAGTTGAGGTTTCGACTCCTGTAGTGAATTCCAGCTAGAAGGTGCACTGTAGTTAAAAGCAGATTTTCAAGGTCACCTAGGGTCACCATGCACAATGCAAAGCATTGACTGGAGTAGTGCAAAGTACATCTGCATTGTACTGAAGAGCAGTGGAAACATATTCTCTGGCCTGCTTCTTTTAGTTCTAGTCAAAAGAAATATAAATGCTACAGTATTCAACGACACTGCAGAGAATTATGTTGTGGTAACAGTTTCGGGAAAGGTCTGTCACGTTTCAGCATTGTAATGCTTCACTGCACAAAGGAATTGTGTGAAAGAAAAGGAAATGTGTGCAAGAACTTGATTGCCTTGCACAGCATCCTGGCCTCAATCCCATCAAACACCTCTTGGAAAAATTGAAAGTTATCAGCCAACATTTGTGCTCAACCTCACTAACACTCTTGTGGTTGAATTCAGTTCCCACAGTAATGTTACAAACTGTAGCGGAAAGCCTTCCTAGAAGAGTTGAGGCTATTTTAACAGCAAAGAGGGACCATCTCCACAATGATACCATTGGTTTTGGAATGAGGTTGTTAACATGCACATATGAATTTGGTATTCAGGGGCCACATACCTTACTATGCAGTGCAGATCAAAAATCTCTAATCAAAGTCCTGCTTATTGTGTATTACTATAGACAGGCCTGTTACCAACATAAGCAAAGTGACCTATGGAATGTCTCAAAACTTCTAAACCAGTGAGGACATTGGGCCAAAATTGGCACGTAAGAATGTTTGATTTGCCGGTTACCCTAACCCCTTCCTCACCCAACACATTTCTACACAAATTTACAGTATGTGAGATAATGCGATAGTTTCTCATCTACTTATTGAACAGTAATTCAACCTTAAACGTGTTTGTTGGCAAAAAGTCTGTGAACCTCTAGAATTATCAATTTGTTATAGGAGAAATTCTGGTCAGGAGGTTTAGATGTGAGTGTGGCTGACCCTACCCTATTCAAAACACATTAGTTGAGTCTTCAGGTCTTTACAACCCACATTTGTTAGTGCATGTCACGTCTCAGATATTTGAGGATGTTTATTAGACTGGAACATGTTCCAAAACTATTTCTGAGGAGTTTAGACCTGACTGTTAGGGAAGGTAGAAATGGAGGAAATTAATCACCATTGTTTCCCTTCCCTGGGGTAGTCATCCAACAAAAGGAACCCAAGATTAAGATGTAGAATATACTTGGTGATTACAAAGAATCAAATGGTAGCATATTGTCACGGTCTAAGGAAAAACAAGATGCCAACTTGACAGCAGAGGGTAAAAGCCTAATTCAATTTTAATGAAAGTCAATGGAACCAGATCGTTTTTTCTGTTAGTCCATTCATCATGAAATTTCCATTTAATGTAAACAGCAACCGCTGTCTTCAAATGATGCATGGAAGTAGAAATCAACAAAAATGGAGATATGGAGAAAAATTAAGAAATGTTCCATTTTTGGAATGGCAGAGCCTAAGGTATGGTGTTCATGCCAGTAAGCCCACAAACATAACAGAGTTGAAGCAGTTCTGTAAGGAGGAATGGCCAGAGAATCCACCAAGTTGATGTGTAGGGCTGATCAGCAGTTAGTTACAGGAACTGTTTGGTTGAAGTCACTGCCGCTCAAGGGGTTACATCAGTTTCCGAAAGCAGAGTACACATACTTTTGCCAACAAAGACATTTAATGTCACATATCTTAGGTCAGTAAATAAGTGAAAATGTATATGCTTTTGTGTGAGTTATTGAGTTATATGAGGTACAGTCCACCACAAATATTGCACATTGAAAAACAGTGGGCTCCCTTGTTCTAAACTCACTAACAGAACAGATAAAATATCACCAAAAACATCACAATATCACTAAAAAGTAAAAATAAATGAAGTTACATTGTAGAGTATGATCGTGTGTTTGTTTGCCATCAACTCCACCTCGATGACTACAGAACTGCTACGCTCTAGAGCGTTAACGCTGAAACCAAAAACAACATGAGGAATTCAAAACTGCGCATAATCACACTTACTAACGAGCACACTGTCATTGGAAGTTTGGGTGGCGCGTGTGACGTTCTTCAACACACGCACATTCCAAAATAGTTCTCGCAGATGAACTGAAGTCAGCGGGAGCAGGTACAAGGTAGTGAAAGTGGACAGACTTCCCACACTGCTCTATCCTGTCTAGAACTCCGCTCTTACAGTCTGCCAAAGAAAACAGTGAGTTCTTGGAGAAGGGGAAACTGGAACACGGTTCAATATACTGAACGAGCGATACAGCTTGTAAAAGTTTCCATCCAGCCGCCGCCTGATTCAGGGAGGTAAGGAGCCTGGTTTGTTTACGAATCAGAAAGTTTTAAGCTCTCCTCAGCATGTCGTTATCCAGCTGACAGATATAAGGTTTGACCAGAATCTGAGCTCAGATAAGAAAGCGGTTTTGTCTTCTAAACGTCAGTTCATCGCCTGTTTTTTTGTTGCACCCTGTTGAACTGCCACAAAATACAATGTACAGCAGTTCACCATTTGTTTCAGATACAGCACAATGCTCCATTTTAATGACCAAACATTAATATTACAGTCATTTCTACAGGATTCTTGTTACAAACTTTTGGTAATAGTTTTCTACATGAAAACTATAACTATACTACACAGATAACTATACTACATAGGGATAGATAACTATACCAAATAGAAAACTATACTACATTGACATAGATAACTATACTACATAGATATAGAAAACTATACTACATAGATAATTATACTACACAGATATAGATAACTATACTACATAGATATAGATAACTATACTACATAGATAAATGCACTACATAGATATAGATAATTATACGACATAGAAAATTATACTACATATATAGATAACTAAACTACATAGATAACTACTACATAGATATAGAGAACTATACTACATAGATAACTGTACTACATAGACATAGATAAAAATACTGCAGGGATATAGATAACTATACTATGTACCTACACTACATAGTTATAGATAACTATAATACATAGATATAGATAACTATACTACATAGATAACTGTACTACATAGATATAGATAATTATACGACATAGAAAACTATACTACATAGATATAGATAACTATACTATATAGATAACTATACTACATAGATATAGATAACTACACTGCATAGATAACTATTCTAGATAGATGTAGATAACTATAGTACATAGATAACCATACTACATAGACATAGATAACTATACTACAAGGCTCTATATTATAAAACAGTGCTAAAAATATCATATATTGTTGTGGAACTAGTTTTACTATAGAACATCACCATAGTTTCTTAAGTATTACTACAGTTTTTTTTATGGGCAAGAAGTCATCGTTTGTATTGGAATGTAAGGATTCAGAAAGCTCTTATGTCTGGGATATTTTGCCCAGAGGCATATGTATTACAAACCAACAAATAGTGATTTGCCCAAATGGTTATGCATGCGTAAGTCCTTAGGATGAGTCAAGAAGACAAACTGCTTAGTAAGGCTTTGAGGTATATTCTTGTGTTCTTGTTTGAACTACAGAAGAATCCCTCAAAGGCTGGAGCCGTTTGAACAGTTTGAGGAGATACAGCGCTGTGATCTCAGACTTTAAAAGTGTCAATCATGTTATATAATTCACCCACATTACTGTCTTTTCAGACTTGATTAGGTTTTGAAGCTCTCAAGTTTTAATGGTAGGCTAAAATGCTGTGCAAGCACTGTAAAATGTATTCCTTTACTTGTGAGGATAGAATCATCAGTATCTGATGGATAGAACATGGATATTTTGTTTGTTAGCTGGAATATTCTTTGGTTTGTAGTGTAGGACTGCACTGGGTTTTGCAGTAACGGCCTTGTAATCTTATCATTTTCATGAGGTTTCTTCCTTTCAGACATTCCGTGCATATTTGTTTCAGCAGTCATTCAGAACTAACATTTCATGTAATATAATAAAATACAACCATTGTACACTCTGACCTGCACACATTTACTTGACCCATCTAATTGATAAAAGCCAGCTCTCTCAAACGTGATATTTGGGAATAAGTTGGTTGTTGGTTAATGGCCAACCAGTCAGAGTTACGCACTTACGGGAAGAAAGTATTGGTTCCTTAATGGGTCACTGGGTCCCACGGTTGCTGTTTGAGTGTGTGGTTTGTTAAAGGCACATGCCAGGAAAGATAGTATGAAACCAGAGACTTTCATTATTACTTCCTTAGCTAATACTGTCATAAATGAATGTAGTGTTATGTTTCTGAATGTGATTATTTTACTGCAAAAGGCAGTTAATTATATCTCTAACTGTAGATATACTTTTAATAACAGCTTAATATGACAATACGATTGTATATAAAGTATAATAATACACATGTTTCATTGGATCTGAATCTTAAAAAAGAGTAATTCAGTGTTTGAGATACAAACAAAGTCATTCAGAGTGGTTTGATGTAAAATGGTCTGCTGTAGAAAAGTTCTTTTTCAATGATTCAGATTTCTTTACAGTGGTGGTGATGGGAACCAGGGGCACAAAAATAGTCACACAAAAATAAAATTGACACAAAAATAGTCATTGCTACCTGTTAACCTGCACATATCTTCTGAGTTCTACGTGCAGTGTTGATAATGGTAAAAGAGTTTCTTTTGGCCATGATTTTGCCTTAAGCTCCCTGTGTGTACCCATCTGCCCTGCATGTATATTAAAAATACATTTTAGGCCAAAGACTTATGTAAAACAGTCTTTTAGGCATCAGCGAAATTGATTTGTAACCATTTCGTGTACTGGGTTTCTGTGAGGTAGCTTTTAGAGGGTTCTGGTTCCTTTCATCACCACTGTGAACAATTCTGAGAGTTTCTCTAGAACAGAGAATTTTACATCAAACCAATCTGAATGACTTTGTCAGTGATTGAAATATGCAGACATTTTTGAAAATGTTTGAAAATGAAGATTCCCCTTCAAGAGCAGCATGAAAATATGTAGCTTATACATCACTGGCATTCTTTCAGACTGACAGATCTAATAATAAGTTCTTTGTTGCATCAGTGACTTGTACTCTGAAGACTGAAACATACTGTTTAGTCATTTTTTTATGTTTAGTCAAAGTTTTTATTACATTTTTTTCAAATAGTCTTTTGTCAAACACAAGCCAAGAAAAGAGAAAAATAAATTTTCTCATAAAAGGCTTAAACATAATAGGCTTAAAAATGCTAACACTTAAAAACAAGCCTTTCATGCACAGTCATCCACTGACTAATACAATCTACCAGGGATACTGCCAGGAAGATGTCAGGTTACGTCCTGTATCTGTCAGTTAGGATATTAACAGGCTGCACACACTTTAAGGAATAAAGACGAGTGCAGCTCATGTCCCACTGGACCAGGCTGGAAGAGGAATTGAAAAGTAATTAGAAGAGGATGTGCAGAAGGACATAACGAGTCTAAACATTTGTTTGCTACACCTGGCATGCACTCAGCTTTGAGAGTTTGTTTGTCCATTTGGCAGTAAAAGTAGTCATAAAATGCATGTGCTGGTGTGGAGAGATGGAGATAGCCCTTCCTTTATAAACATGACTGCAGTTTGAGAACCTGAGAGAATCTGCCCTTCTGCTTGCTTTACTCAGGACTGAGTAAAGCTGAGATACAGAGAGAAAAGGGTGCAATAAGGCTGATTCTAGACGCTCTCAAATAATTAAACTGTAAATCAAATTAGTTAAATCACACCCGAACAGAATTCCTCTTTTCTTTTGTGAAACAAGTCATATTGGAGTGTTTCCAATATCACTGTATCTTTTAGACACTATGGGCCCTGTTATGATATGTTGGAAATTTAATGTAAGCTGGAAATGATTTGAAATTTGCCATGTATTACACATCGTTTTTAGGAGCGTATTTCATGCTATCAATCTTCAAGCGACTTTAAGGTATTTATAGCTTCTTTTTGATTCTGAGAATTATGAAATGCTCACAATACATAAAGAGACAGTTCTGTTTTTTTATTGCATGTTTTAAACTATTAAAAAACATAGAGCTGTTCATATGACAGCAAAGTAAAGTTACCCAATCCACTATACCGTCAAACCCACCTCCTTGTTTCTACACTCATTGTCCATTTTATCAAATCGGGTGCACTTTGTATATATACAGTTACAGACAGTCTGTTCCTCTGCATACTTTCATACTTGTACACTGTTCTTCAGTGGTTAGGACCCCCGTAGGACCACCAAAGAGCAGGTATTGTTTGGACGTTGGATCATTCTCAGCACTGTGGTGCTGACATACTAGTGTGTACAAGTGGATCAGGCACAGCACTGCTGCTGGAGCTTCCACCGTCCTGTGATGGCTACTGTTTGTAACTTTACATCTACAAGGTGGACCAGCAGTCCAGAGAGTCTAATGGAGTGGACAGTGAGTGGACACAGTGTTTAAAAATTCCAACAGCTCTGCTGTGTCTAATTTATTCCTATCAGCATGTCAGTATTGCTGAGAAGATCCACCACTCAAATAATCAGACAACATATTACATACAGCAGTGTGCAATAGTTCAAGACCTTTCTTTCATTGATGTAATTTCAAGTCGAAATGGCTATTAACCTGAAGTTATTAATTTCTTATTACTATATTTAATCAGGACCAGGAAGAAAAAGCTTCAACAATCAAATACATGAGTTACTTTCACATTTCAATTCAATCAACATGGTTATTTTTCCACACTCCCAACGTTCAATCTCAGAATCTCACATTGTTTTGCTTCTCACAATCCCAGTAATCTCAGATTTAGACTCATCAGTTCATCAGTTCACCTTCTCCACATTGTAGTTTTCCAGTTTTTGTATTCTAGTTTTTCCTTCTTGTCTTCATTTTCTTACACTCATTCAAATCCATAGCATTGATTTTCTCTTGTCTCTCAACACTGAAAGCTTTACGTACTGTTTATCTGATCGTGGCAGATTTGGAATCCCATTTTCTCTACATCTTTTACTACTTTTTGGAACTCATTTTGTAAACTCTTGTTTTGTTACCATATTTCCCTTTGACTTTCTCCATGTGAAGGTAATTTGAAGGTAGTTAAGGTGAGTTTGGGTAGTTACTTGTGTGAATGTTAATATCTCTGTGACAGGAAACACAGTGTCAGTGACTGGGAACAGCTTTTTTGATTGGTTTTAAGATTGGAAGGATGGAAGAGTTGAAGTGAGAGTAGCATGCAGTAAAGTGTGTGCAAACTAAATTTGTGCCAAGGCCTTTCGGAAAGTTAAAAGTTTCTTTTTTTTTTTTTTTTTTCCTTGACATTGAAAAGCCAATAGGTTGTATTTGACCAGAAATTAAATTAACAAAATTGTGGTCTCTGACTTTTGCACAGTACTATAAATGTGTGGCAAACATGATATGCTGGTTGATATGCTGTAAAGAAAGATTATGAGACAAACCCAGACAAAACATGTCTTATCCACTGATGAGACTTAATACAACGATTATAATTTTATATTCTGTTTATTTACATCCTGTTTATTGTACATCTGTTCTATATCTCATTCATAAATAATGCTACATGCTGTTAATTGATAAAAAACAAACACATTGCCGGCATCATTTTATTATTTTCACAGAAGCTGCCAAGACAGATTAAATACAACCCAATTAACAACCATATGGGTCTATATCTCTTCACAGATCCAAATGGCTGATGTGAGGATGTTTACTTTGCTCATTCTTGTGTTTGGCTTCCAAGCCTCTCTTCTCATCTTACCAGTCAGAAGCAAACTGTCCTGTCAGATATCTACTGACCAGCGCAAAGCTAACTGCAAAGGCCTTCGACTGCAGCATGTCCCTGTGGAGGACCTGCCTCCCACTCTAGAGATGGTAGATCTTTCTTTTAACGTTATCCAGGTCATCCAAAATGTGGACTTTGTTGGGCTGCCTCTCCTACGAGTGCTCTGGCTTCAGTTTAACAATATATCTGTGATTGAGGATGGAGCCTTTCGGGAAAATCCACTACTAGAAGATGTGGATATCTTCAATAACTCATTGACAGTTATCCCTTCGAAAGCTCTTGCACCACTCAGGAGGCTAAAAAACTTAGAAATGTCAAATAACCTCTACACTGAGGCAACTCTGGATGATGTGTTTTTGAATTTCAGGAATCTAAAAGTACTGTCCATGGGTGGTCCCATTGTTAGTATTTTGAAAAAAGGTGACCTTGATGTGTTACAGAACGTATCTCTGGACAAGTTTGCCATCAAAACTGGTTCAAGTCTGGATGTTTATGAACCAGGGTTTCTGAAGAACATCCAGACAAACAATATGTGGCTAGATGTGGCAATTGATAACAGAACACATGCACTCCCTATGATATTAAAGGACTTTGCAAACAAAACATTCAGTGTTCTCCGTTTTCGAAATCTTTTCGAGTTCAAGTACTACACTGACAAAGAGGACATTTTCTCTGGCTTGAAGTATATTAACTCCCAGCAGCTGATCTTTCATCGAGGGAAATTCAATGAGGAACTCCTGAGGATGGTCCTTGTTAACTTGCAAAAAAGTCCAGTTAAAATGCTAGGACTTTTGTTCATTGATTTTGCCCGGTCCCAGATATTTGTGAATAGTGAGCAGGCATCCAGTGTGACAAATCTAGCTCTGGAAATGTTGGTTATCTCGTAAGTATCACATCATTCTGTCCTGAATAAATAGACCATTTAACTCTTCTTAATATTTCAAGATCATAGCACTATGTCACAATCGAATCTGATTTGATTTAACAGGGACATCAGCAACCCGGACATCCTACGCTTCGACTGGCGTTTTACATGGTTCAACAAGATACG
This sequence comes from Semaprochilodus insignis, assembly GCA_034552555.1. Classification (NCBI taxonomy): domain Eukaryota; kingdom Metazoa; phylum Chordata; class Actinopteri; order Characiformes; family Prochilodontidae; genus Semaprochilodus; species Semaprochilodus insignis. The sequence continues at coordinate 35,294,151 of CM067479.1, forward strand.
GCACCTGCGCATACACAATGTCAACTTCAACAGTGTGCCTTGTGATGCATGGGAAGAGATGAGAGGGGTTGAAACCCTGGATATCTCCAAAAATCAGCTGAAGGACATGTATCTCTTTAACCAGCAATGTGACTACAGAGAAACCATGCCATCGCTTCAGACCTTCAACCTCAGCAATAATCAACTGACCAGTCTCAATTCTTTTGCATCTCTTGCTGGGGATTTCAAACGCCTCAGAATTATTGATATTAGTCACAATCAGCTAGGCTCTGAAGGTAACAACAACTGCTCTTGGAAACAGAACATCACCACTGTCATTGCTAACCATAACAGATTGGTTATTGACAGCTTCAAGTGTCTCCCCACCACCGCGTTGTACCTTGATCTCTCATACTGTAATCTTGACCAGTTGGACATGAAGTACTTTAAGGAGGCCACTGGTCTAAAGGAGGTGTACCTCAGTGGTAACAAAATTAAATTCATTCCTTCTGGTTGGATAAGCCCTAATTTGAAGTCACTAGCTTTGGATGGAAACTCCTTTGGACTCATTAGTATGAATTCTTTTAAGGGAATGCCTGACTTGGAGCAACTGAGGGCAGGTAACAACCCTTACCACTGCACCTGCGATCTCCACACCTTTATACAGGAGACCACTGTCAGGGGTAAAGTCCAAATTACAGACTGGCCAGATAACTATAAGTGTTACCACCCAGCAGACCTGCTTAATACAATGGTATCTCAGTATTTCCCAGGTCATATAGCCTGTGATATTAGACTTGTTATCGTCATCTCTGTAGTCACCACTGTGGCAGTCGTGCTGGCTGTCATGTTAATCTGCTACGTATTTAGTATACCCTGGTATGCTAAAGCCACATACCAAATCATCAGGGCCAGGTATAGGGCTCATAAGGACGGAGCAGGGCTGTCTGTGGACTACACCTTTCATGCCTTCATCTCATACAGCCACTCAGATGCTGACTGGGTAAGGGACAAGCTACTGCCATGTCTGGAGAACTGCAGACCACCTTACCGTATTTGCATCCATGAAAGGGACTTCATGCCAGGAAAATGGATCATCGATAACATTATTGAGAACATTGAGAACAGTCACAAGGTAGGAAATTCAACTAAAAAGGGGAAACAATAACATCTGAATATATAGAGACATTAAAGGTAAAACATGCAGTGCTTTCTTAAGTTTGAAAAAACAGTTGATCACAGAGAAACTTTAACAAATAAACCTTTTTTTAGATTTACATGCATTTCATGCTGGCAGATCACATGAGTGCTAACTTTATCCTTTTGCAAAACATCCTAACATCCTGTTCCTCCTTTTTAGGTTATCTTTGTGTTGTCACGGCACTTTGTGAACAGCGAGTGGTGCAACTATGAACTCTACTTTGCCCAGCAACGAGCTATTGGCAAGACCTTAAGGGATGTCATCCTGGTGGTGAAGGAGCCCATTGATCCTAAATCTTTGCCCAGCAAGTACTGTAAACTCAAAAAGATGCTGAGCACCAAAACGTATCTGGAGTGGCCTGAACAACCTAAACAGCAGGCCTTCTTCTGGGCCCAGCTGAAAAGCGTCCTGGGAAAACCAAATCTCATAAAAGACCAGTCGTTCACCGAACACAGACGTGTCTCCAGGCTGAGCAGAGTGTCAGTGATTGAGCTGCCAGTGGAGAACCAGAGGTATGTAGATGTTCAGCCTAATATAGATCCAGATCCAGGAGCAGAGGTCAAATCTCATACCACAGGAAAAACTGGAGATCTTCCAGAGACTCAGGATCCCAGGCTGTCACTGGAACAAAACGCCTAAGATTAGGGACTGTGGGACTGCAGTTATTTGTGCTGATTTAAGCACTTGGGACAGTTTTGTAACTTGCACACCAGGCAGACAGAGCTGGCGAGAGTCACATGATGAGGACAGGAAATGTGGTGATCCTTTGGGTTTTTTCAGCCTGCCTGTCATCTGGCATTTTTTTTAAACTCCACGGACACTGAGATAAAGCTACAGATGAGCCAGTGTATTCACAAGGCTCAGACTCAACACAATGACAGCCGTCTCCCTCAACACACTTCTAAGCATAACAAATGATTTGGGATATTCTTCTTTGGGATATCAAAGACTGCTTATTATTCAATAACTTCAACATAGTGCCTTATTCAATGGAAGTTTAATTAAACAAAAGAAAAATGAACAAATTTATCCTAGCATTGGCCCTTAGCCAAACCTGTGGGGTAGTATTATAATTTTGAATCGTTGTAAATAGTCAACAGACACAAGTTTAGAAGTAGCCTGCTTTCAATGTTCGCTGCAACGAAAACCTCTTCAAACTAATTTGATCCAGTTGTTAAACGGCATACCTGCTTTTTTATAGAACATTGTCTAGACAAGCTTTTGAGTGACATATACCTGTAAGGCTTAATTATAGTGAAATGTGGGAAATGACTGGCTGTTCACTTTGTGTAATATTGCTGAGCTGAATGTCATGATGCACACATAATCAGAAATTCTTTTACAATCACCAGCTTTTGTAGATGCATCAGTAACAATGGCAGTGTAATGCATAATCATCAAACAATGTAATTCTGTGCCAGTCTGAGAAATATTGTGTAATATTTATACATTGTACTTATTTTTGTACTTTAAAAGACATTAAGAATAAACAGTAGCAATTACTTGAAATATATTTTAGAAACTGGTTCAATCACAACTATAAGAGAATATAATAAGTATGTGTAATTGAACTTTAGCAGCATTATTCTAAGCAACAGCAGAATTAATGTGTTTTGAATTGTCTTTGTTGGAATTGACAGCAGGTGAAGTTTCTAATCTGAAGGATATATCAAATGAGAATAATGTTTTATTGATTTAAGTATTAGTTATGAATGAAATTATGAATTAAGTTAATATTAAGTGTGATTATGGAGTATTTTTCTCGAATAATGTTACAGCTCTTGTTTTAGCTTTTTTGTTTTGTAATAAAAGATTTTTATATTCACTCATTTCTTGTAACAATCTATTATTAATATATGTAGGTAAAAATATTACCATGTACATTAGGGGGTAGCTCTACAGACATAGAGTGAAACGTATAAATCTGTTTCCTTAAATAGAACCCAAAGAAAATCTAGAGAAAGAAGTACATTTCCACTCTTTACTTAACTATCTGTTACTAGCTAAATTTAACCTCTGTCCACCTCTGTAATGACCACTCTGGCGTATTTGTTTGTGTGTGTATGAAAAAAAGAGAGTGCCAGAGAAAGCCACAGTCAAAGCTGTCATCTGTTTAAGTACGTGGATTGTATCTTATTAAGTACAACTATTTTTAGCTTATCAGGAGAAAATAAAACGTCTCTGTTATTTTGTCTTTGTCTCCTACCCATCTTCTGCTTTTCCACTGCCCTGACACACTGGTTTACACTTATTAGATATTTAACATGTTGAAATGGGTGTTTCACGGCAAGCAGAAGAGCACGTCTAGGACAGAGGTGCTGAGGGAAATGGACAGCGATGGGTTACTGACGGGGCCAGTGCACAGGGGCCTCGGACTGCCAGGTTTAAAGATGATCCCGAGGCTCAAAGACTGTAAAAACCTACATGAATGAAATGTAATGTCTAATGATGTAAATAAATGCCCATTTATTTCAACTGCATTTGAAATAATATACTATATATATATATATAGAGAGAGAGAGAGAGAGAGAGAGAGAGAGAGAGAGAGCTCTGTAGTCCCTGCATTGACATACTGTGAAGAGATGGAAGTAGAAGTTGTCTGAGGAAGTGGGTAGGAAAAAGACAGAGTGACGAAGAAACAGACCAGTCAGAAGTAAATCTGGTGAGAGCTAAAAGAAAGAAAAGGATGCAAGACGGTCAATGAAAATCTGACAGCAGAGTGTTCATACCTGCCAGTGTTATTTATGAAAGACTGCAGTGAAGGCCATATCTTTGTCATGCCTGTCAAAGTTTTGTATTTTGTCTGGATGCCAAAAGTCACCTAACATGCAAACTAATAAATTCATAAAGAAAGTTTGGTCAGTCTTTGTCATTATCTCATGCCAAATAAGCCTTGAAAGTTAATAACCTCCTGGGGTAAAATCCTGTAATATTAATATTACCCTGAAGGTTGACATGGTTCTTTCCAGTTTTCCATGATATGCAGCCTTTAAAGGTTTTTCTTCAGCATTTTTTGCATTATTAACACAGTGAGGGATCCCGAGGACCTCCAAAGACACTTGTGCCCAGGGGCCTCTTGAGAGCACGATCTGTCCTTAAACACTGACTTACACTAGATGGCACTATTTCACACTCTTCACTGCATGTTGCTCCCCTAAGGTTATAAGCATCTCAGCAGGTTAAGTTTATGCTTGACCAACCTCTGAACTGCACCCCTTCATTATACACTGGCAATCAAAAAAGAATTACTGGCATGCTGATACACTGGCACATGGTTCTGACATGTTTATCCTGTCTGATCACTGAAAAGAGAAAAATCTAAGCAAATTGAGTTATGTTCCGTATGTGTTGATTTGAATGAGTATTTGTTCCCTACCACAATATCTGTGCACTAATAACAAAAATGAATAACCTAATACTAATAATAAAGAGAAATCAACTGTATTCTGCACCTGTACTAACACATGCAGAATGAAGTTTGTGCAGTGACATTAATGCCGTACTTTTTCAGCAGCACTAAACTGTATTAACACGTTTTGTGCCTTCATGTTCTACCTGATTCAGTGCCTCAAGGTGATCATCAGCTAATGATGTGACTCAGGTGCAAGGGGCTGAAGTGGAGTTTGGAGACGCTGCTGTGTAAGCTGTTTGGTTTGGAGGAGGAGGTGCCACATGAGGAGCTCGGTCCTCTACACAGGTGAGTGGCTGCCATTTAGTGAGTGAAACGCAAGTAAGTTGAGACAATTTCCTGACGCTTCAATTCCTGCTTTCACTTCCTCGGTAAGATAACTGCTTTCATAGTTTATCTGGATATATGTAAGAACCAGGTGAAGTCTGAGGTGCAGGTTAGGAATCAGGTGCATTTGAAATGGGTTGGAAGATGTTGAGTGTTCTAAACATTTTATTGATATATATAATGAGAGAGTTCTGAGTTCTGTTGTGGATATCTGATATTTTGTTACTGTTCATGTTCACACATCTGTGTTTAGAGAAATGTAACACTCATACAGGGGGTTGTTTACAGAGTTAATCTGTGCATTATGTTTGGGGTGTGTGTCTTAATTACCAATCGCAATGACTCTGATATGATGCAACAATTATTCTATAATTTTTTTTTTTTTGATGCTCAAATTTTCTTTGATATCGGTTCAGGTCAGGCTGTATAATGCCTCTGCTATATATTTAATGTCAGTCTTAATTTGTCTTGTGGTCATTTTATTAGTTCTGCATGTGTTGAAAGTAGCTTAATGTCAGATGCTCATTCTCAACCCCTTAAGCTGCAGACAAAAGGCCGGCTAAATATTTGATGCACTCCTGTCCTCTTGTTCCCACTGAACATCATCAGTCTGCTGGGGCCAAACCACTTGTTACCTCTCAGACACCGGATCCCTCTTTGACAGAGTGTGTAAAGTTGCTCTGTGGATTTGAGGGGATTATGGGGTCAGCAGGTTTTGTGTGGTCAGAGAAATGATGATGCTATACAAATGACTGCTTGCAAAACGTAACAGGCAATCAGTTTGTAGTTCTCGACTTGCAGTAATCATACATCTAGGTGCTTTCAAAAGAAGTACTTGTGTGGCTCTGAGACTAAATGATTAATGAATTCTATTCTTATCTGTTGATGTTCACAGGTCATTCCTGTAGAAAGCATGGTCTCTCAGCTGGAAAATGCAATGGAAAGCCTTATAAAAGTTTTCCACACCTATTCTTCCAAAGAGGGGGACAAATACAAACTGAGTAAAGCAGAGCTGAAGAGCCTTCTTCAGGGAGAGCTAAGTGACTTCTTAGCAGTGAGTTTGCTCTCTAATAATGTTGTTAATCAAATTCAAGCTTTTTACTTTCCCAGCACTGGCTTTTCACGGCGGTCTGAAACTCTTGCACTCTGTCTAATTTTAGGCAAGTAAAGATCCACTAGTCGTGGAGAAGATCATGTCTGATCTGGATGAGAACCGGGATGGGCAGGTGGACTTCCAGGAGTTTGTAGTTCTAGTTGCAGCACTTACTGTGGCATGTAACGATTTCTTCGAGAGTATGAATAAATGAGAAGTCCTTTCAGGTTATCGTCTGTTGCTCAATAATAAAATGTATTGCAGATACTGCAAGATACTGAGATACTGGAAATTCTTTGTCTAGGAAAACAGAGAGTGCATGTATTTGGTTTCACATTTTTGCACAACATACTTCACAAGCTTTGTGTGGGCAGAAAGACCTGGGTTGGTGCCATGACAGATATTTAGAAGTGCAGCTATAGCTATAGATCCAGTTTACATTGAGTAATGGTGCCATCTACAGGCCGAGCATATTCTCACATGCTCATATGAAATAAATAATGACTGAATTGTGAGGCTACCTGCTTTAGAGTGTGTTTGGGTTGTTGTGTGGTTTTATATCTCCCCCTCTCCAAGACTTTATATTAAAATCTTAATTGATATTTGGTGCATGAACAGATTTTGATTTTCAAATAAAACAGTATGTATAGAAACTTAGGTAGCCAGGGCCTGTATTCACAAACCATCTCAAGTTAGAGTTTCTGATCTAGGATTTGTTCCTGTCCGTACACAGATTGTTGTGAGACATGAATCTGCTCCTGGATCAGCACTATTAAGAAGCCTTGTGAATATGGGCCCTGATCCAAAGCTACTGGTTAGAAATACTTAATCTTCACTTCTACTTTCACTTGGTGCTCAGATCTGATGTTTCTAACGTGATGGTTCACATTTGTGCAGGTAAGTGACTCATCTATCATTAATGTGAACAAACCAGAGTCCTGAAACAAACTGCACCAGCACATTGATTTTGATAGGACACCAAAAAGACACATGAAATCTGATTTTTGCAAATCTGATCCAAGGCGGTTTGAAATTCACCTTCAGTCAGATGTTTACAGATGTGTTTCAGTCAGGACAACCAAATCAAATTTCAAAGTGCCTTTTCTGGCCTTCAGTATATGTTGACACACTGTAAAGTGGGTAGTACTAATAGATGTGGCAAACATCAGGACAACTACATTGTTGGTTCACAACATTTATGACAGAATTAGTCCACCAAGATAGACATGAGGTGAAACTGTATTAAGCTTTCCAGAATCTGACCCTGTTCTGGTCATTTTTAAATTTGCCTTAATTTTATTCTGATAATGAGCAGCTGGGAGCTGATCAGAGCTAATTATCTTTGTGGCGAAGGCCTGTTTTGATTATTTGTTCCCTGTGAACACATTAATTCTTCTATTAAGTGTTGCTCAAGACATTGCTGACATTCATGCTAAAGGTAGAAATGGACACTGTTTTAAATATCCCAACGCCTTTAGAATCTGTAAAAATAGGACAGCTCGTAAATGGACACTGTTCCTTCTCCTTAAAGAGCGCCTGTTCTTGAATCTAATTCACTGTAGTGTTTTATAGATTGAGTTCATTTTGGAGCCATTTTAAATGTTTCATGAGATGAGGCAGGGATCCTGAGGTCTGATGGCTTCATTAATGCGATTAGATCTCAGGAAAGGCACAATAGCCTGAGGCCACCAATGTCCAAAACTCTGAATTGGCAGTGTAACCTAACACAGTGCATACATCATTGCCCAGGTCGTCCCGGTAAGTTAATCATGTATCAAACCTGGTAATTAATCAGAGTCATTACTGTAAAACAACCTGGGTAACACATCCAGTCTGGCAACTATGTAAGAAGTGGGGTCTGTGCCTGCACCCTCAGATATATAGTCTTTTTGTCAGATATATTAGGTTTAGCAGCAAGGCGGAATAATCTGGTGTCTTAGAAACCTGTTAATAAACCAGCCGACATGCAGAGAATTATAATTATGTATTTAAAAACAATTGGATAAAAAGAGCAGCAATAACACCACAAACACAATTTAGATATCAATTCAAGTATTGCATGCGGCTACATCACTGCTGACATAAAATACTGGGACAGTCAGAGTCTGTGTTCTGGACACAGATTATCCCTGTTCCCAAACTAAGAAGTTCCCAGACCTTCAAATAAGCTTTTCTGCTGACAACATTTGGACCAAGACCTGGTTTTGTCCAGAAAAGCAGGATTATAAAGCCAGAAAATGTTGCTGGCACAACTTAATGGATAATGCTTGTCTGAGGAAAAGCTGGTCTAAAAAAAGTCTGATAAGCAATTTTAAATTCAGACGACTGCTTCCACTGACATTATTCCCCTAATAAGCAGGTTTGAATTGTTGTAATCTGTCCATCCTCTTCTTAAACAAATCCAGTCCTGAGGTTCTGAATACTAACTGCAGATGACTTGGAACTGGTCCACTAATGAATCTCTTCTCCATCTGCTTTTGGTTTTACTGCCACCAGCACAAGGTTTCGGGGGGAAAGTCCCGGATCAAACAGAGGAACTAGCTGGCTCTGAAAACCTGAGAACACATAGATAAACATTAGCTTACTCTGCAGCTAGATGCGTAGGCGTGGCTCTGAGTACATGTGTACTAAACACGTTTGTCATTGAAAAATACATTGAACTTTTCACCAAAAGATCTACACTTGGCTGTAGTATATACTGTATATAAATATATACTGTAATATAAATACAGCCATGCTTAAGTCATCATTATCTGGGACTTACTTGTATAATTCTATCATGAAGGTCTGAGGATTAAACTCAACTTTTTAAATTAAATGACAACACTGTAACTATAACACATTTGAACTATATTAGTACTCTGTTAGACAAAGCTGCAATATAAATAACATTTGCCTTAATAGACCAAACTGTAAATTCTTAGATAAAAAAATGTATTGCCCATTTAAATATCATGCATCAAATAAGGGGGCAAATGGTTATTTAGCACAATACACACTTACCAATTTATTTTTACTCCTGGTGGCTCGATACTACTGTCCAAGACAGATACAATCCCACTGTATTATTCACTCTCGCATGACGCTAATGTTGCATTTTTGTCTGAATTTTCTTTGCTTAACCTAGTTATCTACATTAGTGTTTCTCAATACTGGTCCTGGAGGCAACCTGCCCCACACATTTTGGTGCTTTCCCGGTTCCCAACACACCTGATTTAACTCATCAACTCATTAACAAGCGCATTCAGAGATATAGGGGGTGTATTAAAGCAGGGAGTCCTCCAAAATGTGCAGGGCAGTGTGCCTCCAGGACCACGGTTGAAAAACACAGATCTAAATCTAAATCATGCTCTTCTTCCCTAAAGGAGGAAATACATAACCCACAACATGACTCAGTTATGCAATACCGTTGTTTCTGTTTTTTTCCTTCATTCAAGGTGAAATGTAAAGTGCAACGTTGTGCAAAAGTTTAGCTAAGCATTTATCTTATGGTTTAGGCTAATGCATAACATTCCTACAGCAATTTTGTCCAGTCTCGGATGGATACTGATATTATGCATTGCATCAGTGCTCCCATAGTTTTTACATCATAAAATTGCAACAGAGATTGGCCAACTGCAAAATAATAAACTGCCTGATCCATGTTTGGAGCAAAAATCTGCCCATTCCGATCTTGACTGATTCCAGTCGTGCCTCACTAGATTAAACTGAAGTACTTATCTCTCTAACTAATGAATACTCAAGCCCCTAGAAGTCTGGAACACTTACCTTTTTCCTGCAGAAACAACATTCTGTCCAGCAGCACCAGGGTCTCCACCACTGGAGCTAAGAGCAGGGCCAGGCTAAAATACACTACCACTCTCCCCTGTTGCTCCAGCATGCTTTCCACCCTAACATGGTCAAAAGGAAGGTCAGCAGGCAGTCCCACACGGGGCAACCCCAAGCGGGCATACCTAGAGAAGCAAAGACAGATGGTTAAATGCTGTGCTGGGTCCTTAGCGATAGAAATCCTGTGGGTGGGCTTTTCAAGTTTTGCCAAAAAACTGCTCATATTTCCCTTACCTTGGATCTCAGTTTTGCACTGGAGCTGCAAAGGCATTTATAACTAACACAGAATCAAATACTTGCTCCTAAACATGCTGATTTGTTATTTAATTGTGATCTGAAATAAGGTTATAAGGATTATGATAGTGTATGACACATTGCCTATAAAAATGGACTAAATTCAGGTTACAGTTCCTCCTGCTGTTTTTTGCTGTGTAAAGCAATTTGTCACTTTCTATACACTATATGTCTAAAAGTATCCAGACACCCCTTAGTAAATTCAGCTACTTTATAGAGCACCTAATGCTGACAAAGGCTTGTGCACACATAGTTTGCATAATCTCCATGGAAAAGCAGTACTAAAACAGGACGGTCTGGATACTAGCCTAAGGATGGCTAGAGGAGTATACAGCTTCCCAGCATTAAACTGTGGAGCAGTGGAACTGTGTTCTCTAAAGTAATTGGCGTTTGTGACCCAGAACTAATCATCCATCATCAGTACTTGACCTTATTAATGCTCTTGTGATTCTTGTGAATTTAGTCAGTTCCTCACCACAATGTTCTAACATTTAATGTAATGGCTTCCCAGAAGAGCAGAGGTTGTTACTGCAGCAAATGGGTGACAAACTCACTATTAAGGCTCTTAGGATTCAGAAGAAACATTGGATTAGCAGCTGTCTACAAACTTTTGTCCATGTAGTGCAGATAACAGCAGGCCTCATAAGCAAGTTTGTTTGAGGATACCTGACAATTTCATATGGTTTGAGGCCATATGAAGTGGGTGACGATTTAAATGAATCATCTGAATAAATGAGTGGAGAAACATGATTACAGAGAGGTGGCAATTAACATTCTACCCTGGTCTGTGGTATGGAGAAAAATGCTGAACAAACTCAGTGCACCTCAATGTCGGAACAAGCTAGCGTGATTAAAGATCTGAGTGAGGGTTGGTTATTATGGCACACATGGCAGGAGCACCGAAACTGCTCAAACGGCGAGCGTTCCAACAAGGACACTGATTAAAGTGACATCTGCATTTTGGTCTCTGGGCCTCTGGACATGGCTAAATAGGTTTGGAAGTTGCGGTCGAAAGCGCACATTCAACAAACATGATGCTTTAGTATGTAAGGAAAACCAGAAGAGAAACTGTTTCTCAGGTGACTGAGCATATCAACAGAGGGCATGATTACATTGTGTCAGCAAGAACAGTCTGACCACAACTACATAGAGAGGGATAATATAGTAGAGCTTCAATGAATAAACCCCTCATTACAAAGATTAATGCACATGTGAGAGTTCAGTGGTGCAAAACCATAAGCACTACAGAGATGTGGAAAAATGGTAAGATGAGTCATCGCTCACCATATTCGTGATACTGCATGTGTGGCTTACTCCAAGAAAATGGTACATTTCTAAATGCTTGAACCCTAAATGTCGTGGGGAGTATTTCTCCAGCCTTGTTTGGATCCACTTCACTGCAAATAAATACAAAATTATTCTGACTGATTACTTTTATCCTATGATGAAAGTTTTTTGCCCTGATGGGAGTGCTCTCTTTCAGGTTGGCAGTGCCCTAATTTATAAGGCACAAAGGGTCATTGCATAGAGTTGTCAGAGTTGTAACGTTTTAGCTGAGATTTGTCATATAAATAATTTTAATTAACAATTTAACTGCAGTGCTCATTATATACATTTATTAAAGCACAAAAGTTGCCAAAGTGGCTTATTGGCTATATTGCTTCCTAGCTATGTTTGCTAGGTATCCAGCACTGGTAATACTGTCAAACTGGTACACCACACTGTTGGATGTGGGTGCCCAAACTCTCACTTGGTTGTACTGAATCCTTTATAGTTTTTTTTCCTTTGGGAGTGAAAATATAAGCACAGATCATCATGGCTGACCCCCAGCAATCCCAGAATGAGTTGTTTTGGATGCTGCTACGCTGGTCAGCAGCAATGGAAATTAATATGCAGGTCCACAGCAAAGCCAGTACATTTTGATTTGATGCTGGTATGCTGGTTGACTAACTAAACTATTCATGACTATAGCAGCACTATACTAGCTTAAACCAGCATACAAATGCATGCTGGTCTGGGTTGTTTTTTGAGCAGAAATGCATGTTATAAACATGAGAATTGGTTAAAACTCTGACAAACAAACATGTGCTGCCATTTAAATGTGTTGCAGCACCAAGTTTTTTTTCCCTTTTCTTTTTCAGAGTCCCCTGACATGTTGCAGTGAATATGTTTTCTGCTTTCCTGTACTTGTGGCAATCCACAACATTCAGTTCACCGCATTCATTCAGTTTGCTGCAGCTTAATACATATCCAAATCAGAAAAAGTTTCCGACAGTAAGACATGACTTTGACCTTTATTTCTTTGAAGACAGTATGATAGTTAATGCTTTGTCTGGTCAACTTCATTTAATTTGTTAATACATCCATTCCTGCATTTCAGGCCTGCAACGCATTCCAAAAAAGTTGGGACTTTCCTATATCATAAGGCTGAGTAAAGATGGGCAGAGGATTTCCAGTTTGTCTGTCATTCAGCAATAGCTGATAGAACCACATAGGCAAGAAATTACTTTGGCAAACCTTTGTCAAGCACTACAATACAGAGTTACATTCAAATACCATGTAAAACTTTACTGTGCAAAACAGAAGCCCTATGTTAACCATGTCCGGAAGTGGCATCTCTGGGCTCAGAGGTATCTGGGACGGACCATAACACAGTGGAAACATGTATTGTGATCATACAAATCAGTATTCCAGATACTTCTGTGGTGCAGATCCTGTTCCCAATCAAGAATGTGTGGAGAATTTTAAAATGAAAAATGTGGCAGCGACCCTGTACCACTGTACAGACGCGTTTGCAAAAAGAATGGGACAAAATAACATGGGAAAAATTTTAGCGCTTGGTATCCTCAGTGCCAAGCTGTCTTGCATTGTGAGAAGAAATGGCAACATTACAAAGTGGTAAATGCTCCACTGTCTCAACTTTGTGTGTTGTAGAATGGCTTGCAGGCCAGAAATGCAGGACTACATGTATATTAACAAATGAAACATAGCTGACCAGACAAAACATGAAATATCTTGGGTTCATACTCTATGCAATGATACTGAAGTCAAAGTAAAGGTAAAAAATACTATCCTAACCTTTTTTTCTGATTTGGGTTGTATGATTATGAAATCTGATGTGGAAAATAACTCAAAATTGTGATTAGGCAATTATGTAGTAATTGTGACAGGCCTATTATGAAATGGCATGATGAGTGTGAAAATGACATAAATCATATGGTCTGGCCTTAAGTCACCTGATCTCAACTTTGGATGGATATGCTCTTGACCACTATAATCAAAACTCCAACTGAGGAATATCTTAAGGAAGAATGGTGTTCCATCTCCTCACCTCAGTTTTAGAGACAGGCAGAAGCTATATCAAGGTGTGCCAAAGCTGTTCTGATGTTCCAATGCCTTACTTAGACACTATGTTGGTTTTTCCCTTTAATTTGTCACCCATTTGCACAGCCTTGTTGCTTCAGCGCAAAACTAAAGAAACAACTTGTGTATACCAAACATGGGTGATCAACTACCTTGGTTCCCAACAATAAAGTGTAATTAACAGCACACTTCTGCTATCTATTTCAGCTAAAACAAACCCAAAATACTGACTCCGAGAATGACAGCGTATGGGCTTTTTTGATGGTCTGGATGCCTGCTCTGCGCAGGTGAGGCCTCTCTGCTCTGATGATGCTCTCCAGCGCTGCTCTATAGCAATGCGTTTTCAGCAACCCACTTTCCCCTCTCAGCCTATGGACATAGTCTTCTATTGCGTGGCATGCCCCCTCTCGAGCTTTATAAGACAGCTCATGCTCCGGCAGCCCTTTCACCCAATCACTCATTGGGTAACCAAAGGATTGCAACACATCCTTCGAGTTGTCAGAGAGAGGAGGTGGGACAACTCCAGGAGGGATGGGGTTCTCCTTGGTAGTGATCTTCATATAGCAGCATGCTACAGAGGTGATTCCTTGAACATGGGGGCAGTTAACAAAATGACGGAGGAGAGTAGCACTAAGGTCTCCACAAGCATGAAGGCCAGTCAGAACAAAATCTGAGCTGTTGGGCCTTTTATTACAAGAACGGACATTGGAATTCCATATAGTCCATCCACCTACAGATGATTCATTTGAAGAGTCCTCCTGACACAGCTGGTTTGAAACAGAACTACTGTTGAGAAGAGGTTCTGTTGTCACACTGAGTGACTGGGTTGCATTGTCAGTGTTATCTCCATCATGCTGGTGAAAAAGAGATGTAGAGTGTCTCTCTTCTGCATCTGCCACTAAGCCACATTCCTCAGTGCACAAGCGTCGGCTTCCATGAACAGGCTCCCTTTCAACCTCCTGTCCCTGGTCCGACACTGATACCTGCAGTCTCTTTTTACACGGCCCAACTGTGCTTGGATAACTCTCACTTTCTTCGCCCCCTTTGCCCAGCTGCTGAAAGAAGGCCTCCCAAGTGGCTCTGGGATTGACCCAACCAAGCACATGCTGAGGTGCACAACCAGCTGTTGGGAGCTGAGAGATACCTGTCTGAAAAAGTTAAAACCCAGAAATGTGCTTACAGTGAGATGGTAGTTTTTTGTTTGTTTAAACTGTAAGGATTATTTACTGCTGTTCACAGGTTTCTTTGCCACCACATCCCAAGAAATTATATGAATAAACTTAATGAAAGGATAAAGATAATAATATTACCTTTTGACTCTCTTTAGCCAGTGTCAGCAGGAGCTGTCCATCAAACTTGGAGGCCATGGAAACCAAGTTGGGATCCGCTTCAATACCAGTAACATCTAGACCAAGTCCAAAGGACAGAAAACGGGTCAAATGACCCTAAAATTAAGCAAGTTGGTTAGTATTTAGGAATCTGTCAGTATACAGCGAACACTCTACAATGGAATGTGACAGCAAATTTACCTGCCCAGATCCAACATCAACTACACTGGTACACTGAGTCTGGTCACACAGCTGTTTAACCAACTGAAATACAGCAGGTGGAATTAAGGTGAGGTAACATTTATGTTCACGCTATTGTGGGGAACAGAGAAAAATATGATATGGGTCATTTTGATTCAGACATGCTAGGGGTTGGACTGACTGTTCCATCCTTACTTACTGTTCCAAGCTTGCAAATCTCATGCTGTTTCTTGGGTTTCACATGTTTTCGGAAGATGTGACCAAGCAGAGAGCTCTGGCTTCTGTTGGAAATGAACTCCTCTGGTTTCAGTAGACCCACCGTGTCTGGTACCTGGCGGCCTGGAGGTGTACGTGGAAAGGCTAGTGCGTGAGCTGTGGCTCGTAGTGCAAGTAAAGATAAAGGCCAGACAGAGGGGTAACTGAAGGGGGAAAAAATTCAAAATGTAACTGAACACAATCTCAAAGAGACAAGAAACTGGTTTTACATAGGGCTAATCACCTTTGTGTTAAGGTTGGACCAAGCGCATAACATTAAAATAGTCTGATAGAAAGCAAAGGTAATGTGACAATATTTATTGTTACAGTGTTATGTCATAATATGCCTTTCTTAGCATACTGTGGCTGCCATCAATACTTTAAGAATGCTGAACAACTGTTTACTTACAATAAGAATATATATCTTTAGTCCTGTTTCACTGGATCTACTGTAGAACACTGCATAAACATTATTATATTCATAAACATTATTGTATTAAATGTGGCAATACACTTTTTTCTTTGTTCCAACCTCTCAAACCTTATGAAGAGGTTCCCATCAAAAACAATTTGACATATAATGAAAACAAGGAATGGTCATTCCCCAAACTGTGACCAAATTAAGCACTTAATAAAGCCTAACAGTTTGTGGGGAAAAACACCACCCTTTGAGTTGAAGGGGTGTGTTAAGGAGTCACAAAAGGAAAACACATAATCTTATGGTCAGGGTATCCCTCGGACTCGCAACCAGTGCAGTAGATTACACCTACATTCTGTTCTTGATGTTCTTGTCCAACAGCAGATCTGCAATCTGAGGTGCTGTTAAATCCCTCAAAGCCCCCTGCCATCCTTCAGGCAGCGTCTCCCACAGGTTTTCGCTGAAAAACTCCTGAATAAAGACAGCAATAGAAGTCATTTCACTTTAAGTAATGTGCTATAATTAGTGCTAGGCATATTTAAAAAAGAAAATCAGCGCTCATTACAATAATGTAGGAGTCAGATATGTGCTTGTATCTGTATAGGAAAGATGTGATCCTGTTGGCCAGGTCCTTCTGCTGCTGCTCTGAAAAAGTGGCTGAAAGCATGATCGCAAATCAGTGACGCCGCGGAACAGTTTACTTAATCATCGCCGTTTGCAGCTCTAGAAAATAACACGCTAGACGGATTTACTGCCAAGACGTCACCGGACACAAGTACTCGCAACGCCAGCTTAGCCGTCTGTGTTAGAGGAACACACGAGGAAATTCGGTGCGACCTCCAACCCGGAAGTGCTCGCAGAGCGCGCACATGTAACTGAAGTCCTCTACTCACTTGATCATGAATGGTGGTCAGTGTAAGTTCGTCTAGGGTTTTTATTTCGCTATAACTGTGGAAACAAAAGGTAATCAGTTCGGTTCACTCTTTAGCAAAACGGAGTTAAACGCAGCGCTGATTTTCTGGTATGTTTACTTCATGTTAGCTGCTGTTAGCTAGGCTAAGGTTCTTTAGCTTCACTTGTTGTTTTGGTTGCCGTTTGAAAACAAACTCACTCGCTAACCGGCCCGACTGACCACTGCACAAGCAGGATAACTGCATTTTAACCCGCATGACTATCTTCGTTTATTGAATTGGCTACATTTAATAACACTAGTTAGTAAATTAATCACGTAGCCTGTGAAGCACTGCACGACTTTTTGTATTTTGTTTTTTTCGCTTTGTTGACAAACTACAAAATGCAGTTAGCAGAGATAGCTAGTTAGCTATAGAACTTTTGGTAACTTTGCTGGTCATCTATTGCTTATGTTGACATATAGGCTAATAATGTTTGTAAACACGTGACCTATGTGGCCTGCGGGTGTAACTTACTTCAGCCTCCTTTAGGTCCGATAGTGAAAATCAGGCACCTCTGGGTTGAAATGAGTATGGTATTTCTGTGTTATTTCCCTGTTAAGCAGTCTTTGTTTTTAGTATTATTTGTGAATAGTTTTCTTCTCTTCTGTCTTCAGCTATAAAGTTATTTTATTATTTATTATTAAAAGCTTTTAAAGCCAGCTTGCCAGATCTTTTGATAACCCAGCTTGGTATTAAATAAAATCCTGGAGAATATTCCACAAATCACGATTTCTCAATTAGTCAGAAAGCTTAAATGGAAATTACACCATTTTTTTATTTAGTCAGATAAAACAGTTATTCAGAATATGTCTTTATTTTTTAGATTTTCAGATTTCACACATTGTCTTTTTTAAGGTATAGAAAAATAGTACAGTTAATAAGGTCTAATGAGTATGTTACTTCACAGGTTGGACAGAATGGAATATGAATGGAATCCTGTTCAGCCTGGATGTTCTTTTGTCCATTAGCGTCTTGGGATCATTGGGCTAACTTTTTAAACCTCTGAAGAAGAGAGGCTTTTAACATCTTTCCTGAGATATTCCTGAGACACGTTTGTTCAAATATGTCAGGAATAATGCTAAACCTGGACTTTAATGGCCCCAGCCATGGTGAAGGAAGAAGCAAAAGAGCTGGAAATGCCAAACACAAGCGTTTTGTTAGGAGGAGACGCCACCTGGAAAAAAGGGGTCAACTGAGTAAAAAGCAAAACGCTAATAACTTTCGCAAAGAGGGACACTGGAAGAACCAACAGCATAAACAAACTAAAAGAACAGACCGTTCTCAAACTGGCGCTGTTTTCCCCAAGTTTGCTACTGGTCAGCATGAACTGTCCACGGAATCTTCTAGTTCTATGCAAGCCCAACATGCACAGCGTGCATCAGAGACTGACAAGGAATCCACTGTGCCTTCAAGTTCAACTTCTCAAAGGGAATCCACTTCAGCATTGCAGAGAGTGGCACCATGTTTCGGAAAACCACAGAAATATATAGCCCTTGACTGTGAGATGGTAGGAACAGGGATCAAAGGGCACTGCAGTGAACTGGCCCGCTGCAGCATAGTCAGCTATGATGGCGATGTGATTTATGACAAGTTTATTAAGCCTGTCAACCCGGTCACTGATTATCGCACCCGTTGGAGTGGGATCAGGAAGCAAGATCTTTATAATGCAACACCTTTCAAACAAGCCCAGAAAGAAGTAAGGACATGCACCGTCTTTATGTATATAAATCCTTCATGATTCTGTGTTGTAATCAGGTTACTTGGTGTAGGACTGGTATCATGGTCCATATGTTTAATATCATCTAATAGTTTATATTATCATATCATCCCACAGATTTTAAAGATCATCTCAGGGAAGGTGGTTGTAGGCCATGCTGTCCAGAATGACTTTAAAGTTTTGCACTATTCCCATCCTGCCTGCCTCACACGAGACACTTCATGCATGCCAATTCTGAATCAGAAAGCTGGACTGCCTGACAACCGCCCTGCGTCCCTGAAGATTCTGACGAAGCATCTCTTCAACAAGGATATACAGGTGGGTTAGATCGAAGGAAGCTGAATCCTCTTTGAAAAGCATGGTCAGAAATACTTCCAAATCAAATAAGAAGCAGATAAATTAGGCATACCAATGCTATATTAGGATTAATATACATTTTTGTGTCATCCAGTCATATAACAAGGGCAGTCCTGGTCAAATTACATGTTTTGTTGATTTGATTTTCTAAGTAAATATAATTACAGATGCTCTACAAATAACACAATCCTGTACATTGTAATGCACAATTACTGTTTTTGTTTTGTTTTTTGTTTGTTTGTTTGTTTGTTTGTTTGTTTTGCTGAATTGAATATATTGGGGGAAATAAAAATTATGGCCTGCCAAAGTTATGATAAGTTTCATATTTTTCAGAATGTGAAACAAATCAAATAAATAGAAATTGTGCACTAAAATTTGCAAGAAAGAATGCTGCATTTTAGTGTGTTACATGTAGAGGTTGTGTCATTGTGTGCTCACTTAGAAAGTATCAAAACATGTGTTTTGACCATGTCAGCTAATTTTTTTTCCTTCAAACTGTTTTTTATATCCAAGTTTGTTACACATGCATGTATAACATTTTGGTATAAGTCTCTTCAAGTGCTTTCATATTTTCTGTTGACTTGATGCATATTCAGGTTCTGTCTTCAGTGATTTTAACATCTTTTATGGGTGTATTTTTTTTTACATCATTGCATGCATTTTGCCTTTTTTAAAAGTCTTATAAAAGGGAAAACTGTATTTACATTTGCACAGATGAATAAGGAGAGTTCAGTACATGGAACTGACATACCCTAAACCTCAAAAGCTGTTGTTTCTCCTTCAAATACAAATCCCACATTTGCAAAAGAGGGTGGTAAAATAGCCTGTGGTAAAACTGATATGTAACAGTCTTGACTCATTAATATTCATGCCCCCAATTTACATATACCAGCTCACGTTTTAGTCCAGCAAAACAACAACAGAGCAACAGCAATGTACTGGACCTGTCAGCAGGCAAGGTTGATGTTCGCCTTTAAACACGGCTGAAGGTGGCTTCCTGTACACCAGATTTTTAATTGAATGTTCCATTTGATGAAGCTTGTACAGCTCTAAAATGTAACTACAGCTCCATATAAGATGGAACAGAAAACAGACTGGGGAATGGGAACCCAACTTGATCTCCCACATCTTTAACAGGATCAACTTTAATTTAAATTAAATTCATACCTTGTTAGTTCGCACTTAGTTCAGTCTGTGCAGTAAACTCAAAACAGTTTAGCGAACTATGGACAATTTAAAATGCGGAGTAAAGGTATTGTGCAGCAAATTTCACTTGTAGTACTTTAGAGAGGACTAATTCAGTTTAATTGCAGGGAGGTAGAGCTTGTCCTGCTCTATCATGAGTCCCAGACAGTTGTACAGTTTTGTTTCCAGTCTACTCTTTCTTTAATGTGTGCTAAAAGGTTTTAATCAGACGTTCTGTCTTGTGTCCTCAGGTGGGAAAGAAGGGCCATTCATCTGTAGAAGACGCAAGAGCCACCATGGAGCTATATAAATTGGTAGAGTTGGAGTGGGAGAGGACTTTGGCTTCTAAACTTGGATGCTAAAAAAACTCTTTTTGGTTGATGCCAATTTTTTATTGAATTGTGAAGCAAATGCTTTTTTTAAATTAGATGTCCCCCTTAACAAAAACATGCCTTTTTACTATTTCCTCAGACTCTTCCAATACGGTTAGATTTAAGTACCACAAGGGGGCTCTAATTTCAACTGATTTTAAATTGTACATGGAGCTTTCACAATTCCAGTTGATGAGTCTTTTGTACATCCTTGTTGTTTAATACATTTGTATTGCTTGTTACTCGTTGTAACAGTAAACTATGGCTATTATTCAGTAAGAGTGTCTTAACTTTGATTTCAGTGGAAATGATTCTTGAATTCCAGGTAAACTGAGTCAAGATTTGCTTAGTCTGTCTATGATAGATCACACACAACCTCGCTCTTTCTCTCTGTGCTGTGGCAGAACGGCAGCATGTCTGAGACGGGAGTGAGAGTTAATCTCCCCTCACTCTCTCCCCGTTTTAAAGGTTGTGGTCAGCATTTTTCCTCCGTCATAAATTCTGCACCACATCATTAATTGCTGAGTGACCTGTTTCCAAAACCATCAGTAACACCATCCTGAAACTGCTACTTCATAGGTCATCACTGGGCTTCTCAATACAGGCTTTCTTCCTCAAATCCTACTCAGGCTTCACTTAGTCAAAGTTATTCCATGCTATTGTCTTAGATTCACCTGGCAGAATACTGATCATTATTCATATTCCATGCCCATAGACTGAACTGCTGAAAGATGATGCAGTTCTCATAATATGGTCAATAAACCTATTAAACATTTTTCACCCATCAGCATAAATTACACCGGATAATTTCTATTTGTAATACAACAGGCTCTTACATGAGGAAAGAACTGGATGATTGGATCTCAGAGTTCTTGGATGGTCTTGCATTTCCTTTAGAAAACCACATGATTTTAGCTGGAAAATGTGGACTTGCTGAAAGGTGATGGCAGACAGACTTGCATACGTGGTATACTAGAGCTAGACGATGTTCAAAGTGAGTTCATAGTTTCCTGGTTGTGGTCTGACTGGATATGACTGGTCTTAATCGTAGCAGCTGTGCTTATTTTTAGAACAGTCTGTGAATGCTGAGCATACTGTATGTAATAAGGATACTGAGTGTAATCAATTGAACATTATCTAATTTATAATTATACAGCAATCACAATCAAACAGCAGATAGAGTATTGTTCACTGTGTTCAGTTATAGTGTTTATTATGTGGAATAATTGTACATGCTTTTAGCCAGTCAGAGATCTTGAAACAGCCAGAAGCTGCCACTGGACCATGTCTTTGAGTTTCTTGCTGCTATAATATCTGAGTCTGTTTGCATTGCTTACTTGATGAAGAAGGAAATGATGACCCTGAATTGATGAAATAAGTAGTGTTCAGTCACCCTTACCTTTGTGTACAAATTGTTACTTGTTTTGCTTCCAGTGTTTATTATAGCATCTGGCCATCTAATGTGGTGGATGAGCTTTTTTTTTTTTTTAAGAAAAAGCTAGAAAGAGGAAAGCAACCTCAGAACATAGAGCTGGGCAATATGTCAAAAGGTAATATGATGATTTTTACAAAAAAGAAATGTCACAATATTTATTATATTTATTTACATTCATCACTTGCACCCAGAAGGAATCAGCTGTCAGGAATTAAACTTGGTGGGTAGGTTTGACATCATGAGACATGCAAATGATTCAAGTTTCAAGCTTGGCCACACATGTAATGTAGGCAAGAACAGACCTTATCGCTGTACCTGACTGACCATATAAGGTTGTCTTGTTGCGCATGGTTTCCATTCTGACTCGTGCTGTTGTGTTGGTAGCATCATTTGGAAGTGAAGTATGCCTTAGAGGAGAGTTCTAAAGCAATTCGATCAGTTGGAAGAGTTGGAGATGGGTTGCATTGCAGGGCACCGGAAAGCGTGATGGTCTTATCAAAGTATTTTGTGCCATGCTGGTCATGATCCCATCAGGTTTTATTTGAAGTGCTGAAAGCATGCCTCCCAAATAAAGTCAAGCCTGTAATAATAGCTCAGTAAACTGGACCGTATATTGCAGAAGGTACAAAATGTTCTACAGAATTCTCCAATCTCCTATCTCTATCTAAATAGCCTTCACTATTGGCTGAAGTTTGGCTAAAAGTGAAATCCCATAATATGAAAACCTGTTTTCCAACCAGTATCATGACATTTTACACAAGTTACTGATTTCTCAAGATATCAGTCCGAATCACTAAATGTTTAAAAACATAAGAGATTTTTTAATGCAAGAAAATGTAAGACATGAATTTTGGTATGTGGTGAACTTGTCTGAAGTTTGTCTTAAACTGGAATTATAGTTATTAAGGTTTTGGATCTTCCATGTGCCATTCCTAAAACTCTCCAGATTTTAAAGCCCTCAGTTTCCTTGTATTTAATGCCAATGCTAAGTTGCTGAGTTTGAGAGAGACCACCTGGCTGATGGGGAAGTTTTCCAGTGTTGCTCCTGTCTGCCCGTGCTTAGCCTATATGTTAAATTCCTCTAGTGTCTGATACTCCGACTGGCTTGTCAGTGAGGAGGAGGCTGTACAAAGCTGTATTCACCCTCCTCTTTCTCTGTGGGTCATCCCAGCTGCAGCGAGGCAGATTCACCCTGCTGTCTCATTCAAACTGTGTGCCACCAGACACCTCAGTTCCTCTGTGTCCACAGACACGAATCACAAATGGATTGTGTTCATGTTTGCTGGCTTGAATCACCAATTAGTCACCTGCGGGCCATCGATGTGACGATGTGAATTACAAACAGATCGCTTTGCTGCTTCAACACTATTCCTGGGGTGGGCTGCAACATTGGCGTTTTTGTACAGGAAGAATATATTGTATGGCGCATATTGATCACAGCCTGTTACTCTGACGTATATGTGATGGTGAGGGTTTATGTGCTTTGCTGGCACTGACTCCTTTTCTCTTGTATTTACAGGTCTTGGACATTTTCTGTATTTGCACAGAAACCTGTCAGTGTGTAGCTAGAAATGACCTCATGTAAAATGAGTTCCTAATGCAGGCCAACACTGGAAACACATATCCTCATCCGTCATCCTCACATAGGTAATAAAACACCTCTGAGCAGCAGTTCCTCAGCTCCTCCATGAGTTATAGTCCCTTGGGGATGTACATATATGCAAGGATCTTTTGGCATGATGTCAGATTCATATTATATATGAAGAGGAATCTTCTCCTTTATCTCCTTCATGTGAATTAAACATGTACCCCTGAGGCTAAGCAAAGTTTGCTGAAAATATATGAACTGCTATATAGAATGATATTCATTTTAACACAACCAGGCTGGTTTTTGTGTTGTCAGTCTTGGGTTATCTGTCCTGTCGAAGTGGACAATGTTGTCTCTGTTCTCTGTTGAGTCTGTGGAATTATCCCATCTTATTGAGCAGTTTAAATGGATTTCCTCAGCAGAATTTTCATCCCACAGGTTTCCAAATCCGGTCCCGGGGTAAGCCCTGCCATGCACATTTCAGTGTTTTTCCCTGATCTACGGAGGGAAAAACTCAGGAGGCACTTCTCAGTTAGCTCATTAGTTGAATCAGGTGTGGTAGAACAGGAAACACTGAAGTGTGCAGGGCAGAACTCCAGGAACAGGCCCAGGAACTACTTCTTTGATGGTTAAAGTGAGTTTATGTGGTTTGAGTGAGTGGTTAATCCAGCGCATCAGTATAGCTCTGCTACAGTCCATGTGCACAACAATAGCACAATCTTATTTATTTAGTTAGGGTTTTTTTTGTTGGATTGTGCAGGAAAAAGTGCTTTGATGTGTGGACAAAAATTGTTCTCCCTGCTGAGAAAAAAGTGCTGAGACTAGCATGATTTCTGGTCTAAGCTGGTTTAGGCTGGTCTAGTGCTGGTCTGCTATTGATTTAACTGGTCAACAGGCATACCAGCATCTAAAACACATCGTATGCTGTTTTTTGTGATGACACACACACACACACACATGTACCCCTGAGTCTAAGCAAAGTTTGCTGAAAATATATGAATTGCTTTATAGAATGAGGTTCCTTTTAACTCTTAGAAAAACATGTCCACGCTGGTTTTTGTGTTGTCATACATGAAAAAAAGGATCTGCAAAACATCAGTCTTAGAAGAGAGAGTAAAAACCTAACTTAATGTGAGTCAATGGAACCAGACTTTTTTCCAAGCAGTTTAGGGCTATTTCTGTTGTTCCATCACGAAATTGGCGCACACTGTAACCGGCAGCTGCTGAGTTCAAATGATGCATAAAAGTAAAAATCGACAAAAATGGAGATACATGATTTTCACTGGACAGCGACGATATACACTCATGGTCAAATAGTTGCACCCAAAAGGAAGTGTCAGATTGCAACGCTATTAGGAAGGAGGATAAAGGTTACCAGGAACAATAAGTGATGATACATTTAGACTGATATGGGTAATATTTATTCAGCTACACATACAGAAGTATTGTCTCTCAGTATGATGTTGGGCCGCCATGTTTGCTAAAGCAACATGCAGACGTCTCAGCATGGAGTTGTAGAGGTTCCTATAGGTATCCTGCAATAATCCATCCCATGCAGCTTGAATATTCTTGAATTTTGCGGTAGAGGTGGAAGTAGAGTGACACCAGGCCTTTTGGACATGTGATGTGTGACAACAAACCACTCGTCTTGGCACTGACCATGGTGCCTTGACGTGGTGTAAAGGGGAGACGTCTTAGCGGTCTGTGTGCATGTAGACCTGCATAGTGTAGCCGTCTGCCAAAGGTGCTGGCACTAACAGGTTGACTCATGGAGGTCATCACTGCTCGCTGAATGTATGCAATCGTTGCTGTTAGGTCAGTCAGGTACAGTGATAAGGCCTGTCCTTGCTTACATGACATGTGCGGCCGAGCGAGAAACTTGTATCCTTTGCATGTCTCACAATGTCAAACCTACCCACCAAGTTTTATTCCTGTTGGCTGATTCCTTCCGGGTGCAACTATTCTTTTGATGACGAATGTATTTATATATTTAATCCGTAATAATCAGTATTATATAGTTAATACTGGTTTTGCTTTTATCGTAGTACATTAACATTAGTAGTATTAGGTCATTGATGTCGATTGTAAATGCTCTAGTATTGTTTATTCTGATCTATTATTTTTGGAAGGTTTTCATGCATTTGGTTTCAAAACCATTATAGCAAGTGAGTTAAACACAATAAATGCTCTCTTTAAATATTGTCCTGAAACACCTTATACATTATAATTTTAACACACGTTAGAATTTATTGCAACCAAGAAAGAATAACGTGAAGTAAGTTATTGTTAATGTTAGTTTATTGTGTATGTGGTTATCCTAAATCGACTTCCATGATACAGTAAAGTCAAGGTAAGTTCTTTTTTCCATTAAAGTGTGTTTGCAGTTCTATAATGTAAAAACGAAAGAATGTAAAAAAAAAAATAATAATAATAATCTCATATGGTAAGTCAGATGTTCACCCGTCCTCAGTCTAAGAACTAGCCTGCTTAGCTCGCCTAGCGCGCTGTCAGGAGAGTAAACCTGCTCAGTTACTCTTATGCCTATGTAACATTAGGTGAAACTTAAAACAAGTCCTTAGGACATACAGCAATGTTGAAGGGCTCATATTATGGAAAACTGAATTTCACTTTTTTTATTTAAATAAGGGACTCTGAAGTACATTTACAGCATTTAGCAGACACTCTTATCCAGAGCGACTTACAACCGTGCTTAGTGTTCCATTGGATAATATTCCAGCTAGTACAGGAAGTTCAGAGCCTAAAACTCACCCTGAGCACTACCTGGCAACCCCAGCCCAGTGCTCACACCTATAGAAAAGAAAAGGTCATTATAAGTGCAATAACAATAAGTGAAGTAACATATAAACACTGTTAAAATTGACCATTACCATTCATTCCCCAGTCATTACATGGAAACTATGCTGCAAAAACAGCATGTTTTGAATTCACTGTTTCTGTGATGTCACAGCAACCAAGTTATATATATCCACGTATTCAGCCTATTTTCGTTTAGCCCCACCCACTCATTTTGAAGTTCTAAGGAATGTTCAAAGGAGGCTCAATATAGAGCAGTCAATCAGGTCAGAGCTCATTTATCTTAGATCAGTCTTAAAGGGACAATAACCAAAAAAACCTGTTTTATTTAAAGAGATAAAAAGAGCTTGGAAAATGCTCATGCAAAATGAAGGATGACCATGTTTGACACACAAAACACTGCTAGTGGTATTAATGGACCTTAAGGAGATAAAGTACAAAAAAAAATGTAAGTAATGTGCCCTTTAATCAAATGTTCAGTGTTCAGTGGCTGGATCACCTCTTTCCTAACCTGCTATTCATTTATTTAACAGTAAATTGTTAATAGTACAGACACAAGCCCATATTAGCAGAAAGCAGTGTATAGACAAGCGTGAGCCTTTAATATAAATGTGAAAACACTTATAGACAGATAAGTCATCTTTTTAACAGCCATATGGATTCTTAAAAAGGAGATCTCCAGAAAGGAGAGATCTAAAAGACAAATCCATTATAACCATGTCTGTCAGGTATCATCAGAGGCACAGGGCTTTCTTCAATTACAGAGAAAACACATGATGGCCTTTTGTATTGTTTTTGGAATTAAACCTGAAGCTCTTGAATATGTGGTCAGAAGAGAAAAAAGACATTTATACAGTGATTGGATGTGTAACTCTCTGTGTTCTACTCTGTTTCTTGCTAATTACCTAACATTTCATTCTTCTCTCATTCAGCCTCTATTATCCCCAGCACTTCTAAACACACAGTGGGGCCCCTGCTACTGGCAATGAATTTAACCATGCGTTCACCAAATCATAGCACTGTGCCTGCAAGGTTGGACTGTAAGAAAGTGAGCTTTCCCTTTGGTCTTCAGTGCCATAGACCCTGAGGGGACCCCCTCTATTAAACCTGAGATGAGTGATGGAGGAGGACCCTCATGTACTGCCTGCATCAGCAACACCAGTCACTCAAAAGATGCTCTTTCTTTCTCTTTCTCATATTTACACATTTACACTAACATTGTCTATAAAGTATATTAAGCATCTTTTAGTGGTTGTATGAGCTCACCTGCCAGCTTTTCTGGACAGTCCCTGCTTTTGAAAATGCTGAAACATTTCCTTCTGTACGAGCAACCCAGTGACGTCCTACTTTTCTTTCTTTCTTACTTTCTTTCTTTACATCACATCTAGGGGCATCACAAAAAAGAAGTCTGTTGGCAAGAGGAGGCTGCTCAGAAGCCTTGTTTCTCCTGTCTCTCTCTCTCTCTCTCTCTCTCTCTCTCTCTCTCTCTCTCACACTCTACCACCCTGCTTTTTCACTCTTGCGCTCTGCCTCCCTCTTTCTTTTCTCTTCGCATGCGAACAGGCCACAGGTTTGTCCTCTGTCGTGATTTCTCAGACTCCACACTTCTGGTCTAAGAACAGAAAGAGCAGGCTGCCTGAAGAGCATATTTTCAACTGCAGATTGTGTACTGGGGATGCGGTATGTATCAGCTGCTTTTTCTTTATCTGATAACAATACCTAGCTGAGAGTTAATATGGGGTTTTATGCTGATTTGGTATTTAGTCATTTTGGACAGATGCCAGTTTTTATATTAATGGGCCACTCATAAAGCCAGACCACTATTTAATTATTTCATGTTTTGTATATGTCAGTTTTGTTACAGTGCAGTGCATTAATCAGGATCACTGTAATTTATGCATCTTGCATTATCTCTGACTTATTATTAATAATGGTTTATTAATTGCTTTAATGTTCATGTAGCTGGTGATGTTGTGTTTTCTTTTTTTGTTTAGTTTTATCTGAGATAATGTGGAACGGTGTGTGGTTGGCACAGTGCTGTAATTACAGTTAAATTGCTACCTGAAGTTTTGAAGTTCTCAAGTATCTGTTAACCGCTCACGTCTCTTATCTTCCTTCTGTGGACCTTAAAGTTTGTCTTTTCGCTTGATCTCAGGAGTCATTTGGGTTTTGATGATGTGTAGGCAGTTTGAAGACCTGTCAGGTTTGCTGAGCATCAAAGGCACAGTGCTTTTAGAGAGCAGCCACCTGTTCTTGACATTGTACAGTGAAATGGTGTCCTTGCATTGACTTTCCTGCTGTCTAAAAAAAAAGAACAGGGTGCACTGAAAACAGGGTGCAACCAAATGAATCTGCCAAGGACAGCATGCAGTTGACCTCCATATTGTTCATAAAACCATGAGTATATCAGTTATATCAGTATATCACATCAAAGCAAATTAGCAGATTTCCTGAGCAACAGAAAGCTTATTGAATCCTGCATTTCTCAGAAAATTGATCTCCCTGCTTCTTGTGACTTGTGGCTACCACATGGGAAGGTCTTGTCAGCATTTGACATTTAACTGTCTAAAATAATATAAGAGCATATGTGATAATGTTCCTGGTTATTCAGTTTGTGTTGATGCTTCTTCTATGATAAAACTCTGGCATGAGCATCTGTTCAGAATGCTGAACTACACAGCTATGTTACACATTCTCAGCTCAGCACCCAGAATACAGAGCAGTTTTGTCCAGCCTGATAGCCTACTCTACCTGAATCTAAAGGCCTTGCACTTTTTTTTTGCTGGATAAACTAGAGATTTCAGTAGGAAGCATGAGATCAGCAGCTATGCACCTGGGGTGTAACTATTTTATAGACTAAAAAAAGAAGGTAAAACAGGCAAAGCTGTTGAAACATTCAGGGTGGGCTTTGGAAAGAAGATTGACTGTATGTGTATATGTGTGCGTCTGCTTGCTTGCATGTCAGGATGATTCAGTTTTACCTGTTCTTTGTTAGTCAAGGACTTTGCAGACTAAACAAAGATGAACATTTATGAAGCATTGATTGTGGTTTGGTTGCAGCATTTCTGGGCAATAGTATAGCATAATATAGTTTGCAGGCATTGCTTATTAATAAGTATTATTTATTTACCTTTATGAACTGGCCTATTTTAATGAAACTAACTCCAACTCTATGAATTAAAATTACTTCCTTATCGTGGTGTTTCAATATTAGATTCCTTCAAAAAGCCCAACAAGCAAAATAACTAATCTATTGTTTTACTCATACTGGATAGCTATCCTTGTTTGTAACCTATTCATTCATTTAAAAATACAGTTCTAAAAATCCTGTACATATTTGCTGAAGGATTCATAATAGGGGAAGAGTATATATGTCTTTTAATCTACAATGTGCTCAGCATATTATTAGGTAATCACTAATGAACTAATTGTTAACCCCTATAAAATTAATGTGCATAATGTTATTATGAATGTGAGGAAGTGATGTGTGGGCCCATATACTAACCTCTGGGTCTAAAATTATAACAATTATTATAATTGCTTGTTTTGTTGTGTGCATGATCAGAGTAGAGCTGCAGGATTCTTGTGCTGCGGAAAAACCCACCACTGTCTGCATGCCTAATGCCTCAACCCTGTATTAAAACCTGAGGGAGAAGAGGGGATTAATGTATCACTCGACCAACTTTCTCTCTGTCTCATTCTTCATCTCTCCATGAGCTCTGGTCAGTCTGTGCTTCTAAAGGGGCTGTTGGTTGCCCCTGGCGATGGGTCGAGTCAGAAAGAGTCATGTGAGGTTGGGGTGGGCAGGGCTTTGTGAGCAATGAGTGAGGAATGGTCATGGCCAGGCTGATGGCAAGAACGAAGGGAAAGTAGTAGACAAAGCTGCATTCCACAGTGATAATGGCATGTGGGAAAATCGTGCACTGCAGTTTATAATAGCTTATTCTAAACTGCCCAAAGACAAGAAAAGACTAGACATAATATTCCACATGGCACATAAATCACAATTTAGAAATAAATAAGGCAGGGGAGGAGTAGAGAGATCCTCACACAGGCCAGGTGCGGGCACTGAGTGCACAGGATCTGGTGTGATGGCAGTGCCAGCACCACTCCCTCATCCTCCCCTTCTTTTTTCCAGCACCTCCTCCTCCTCCTTCTTTTGCTCCTGCTTCTTATTCTCTTCATCCTAACCTGACTCTGCTCTGGCGTCCTTCAGGAAGGCCTGGCCTTTCACCCAGCCTGTGCCATTTCCCCAAGTCGTTCTGTATTCCAGACAGCAGGCCTTGGCCACGATGCCTGCTTAAGCACTCCTGAGGTTGCTGGGCTGCGTCTTCCCCGCTCGCCCTCCGAGCAGTCAACCCGGCTGCTTTTCCTTTTGGATTATGGAAATGTGGTCATGGCTGTAGGCCATGCACTGAGAGCCACTGGGGGAAGGGTGGCTTTCAGGAAACAGAAACGTAGATCAAAGTTGACTGGCCAGATACTCTCATTAACAATTAACAACCAGACCAGTCTTATAAATGCTAGACAGAGAGAGAGAGAGAGAGAGAGAGACAGAGGAGGCGGTGAATTCCAGGGGAAAGAAATTGAGATAAATGGTGGAGAGAGCTGGCAGCTTGATTGCAAGTTTAGGTGTTCCCTGCTGAGTCTCTCCCACCATTTAGGTTTCCTCCATTTTCCTGAAGGCTTTCTGGAAACTGCCACCGAAAATTACGAGTGCCTCTCTAATTTCCTCCCAAGCCTAAGCCGGGCATTAAGTCCAAGATTCACCCTGGTTGAGACGCCCATAACACACCCAGTGATTTTATGCTCAGCACAGCACTTTCTCCCGTTTCTGATAGTTAATGCCAGTTTCCATCGCTCCCAGACATCCAGTCCCTTTCTCTTTCTCCCTCTCTTCCACTCCCCCCACGTCCCTGACCTCATTTGTCCATGTCTTTG
Organism: Semaprochilodus insignis; assembly: GCA_034552555.1. Classification (NCBI taxonomy): domain Eukaryota; kingdom Metazoa; phylum Chordata; class Actinopteri; order Characiformes; family Prochilodontidae; genus Semaprochilodus; species Semaprochilodus insignis. Next base: position 35,325,208 of record CM067479.1, read on the forward strand.
CGAAGAGCACAGTGATGTCAGGAGCTGCTCTTGTGTGCCTGAGGCTTTCGTGTCCACCGAGTGTATTTCTTTGGGCTCTGTAGTTCCTGTCTCATACTTACAGTAAACCACTTCTCTCAGATCTCTGGATCCAAATTCTTAATGGGTCATGTCTGTGGCAAAGTCCTGTTCTGTAATTGAAAGCATAAAAGTCAGTGTAACATCAAGGATTTGTGGTTAAAAAAAGAAAAAAAAGGGAAAAAAACTTTGATGTCATGTTGCTTCCTACCGAAGCCTTCCGATTTTTGACATCAAAATATTGCTTCTTTTTGTGTTTTAAGTTAGATTTTCAGTTTGAAATGTTAAAATAGGATGGGTGGAGTACAGACTTACAGTATCATTGTGCACAGTTAAATGATTTGCAGTTGACTGTGAAGCTCAGGAATCAGTAGGGCCAAACGCTTAAATGTTCTTCCTGGTTCAAGAAACCAGATTACCAAATTATTGAAGATGAAAGGCCTACTTTTTTTAAAGTGGGAAAACCAGTTTGGGATTCAGAACATTATCGTGACACAAACCCCAAATCAGCAGTGTAGTCAATCAATTATTTAGTCCATCTTACCTCAGTGTCCCCAAAGATCCCTGTCCTCTGCTATATTAATTCATTAAAGTTTGAGTCATAAGCTTTAATGCAGTGCCTGTGGGCACTGTTAGACTATAATGTCTCAGACTAGTGGTTTGCATTTTCTAAAATCTTTCATTTCAGATTCTGCTTGGTTTAAATGAATAAAAACAGAGAAAGAGAGAGAACTAGGAATCAGACTTCTGTAATTACACTCTTGGAAAGTCATACCTATAGTCAACCTTAATTTAGGTAAGTGATGTTATGGTGTAAGTCCAAACTGTCTGACCAAATACAGGCAAATTTAATCATCTACCTATTTATGTACATATTTCAATGGCCAAAATATGACACCTCTGTATTTCTTTAAAGTACTTGCAGATATTTCTAGTTCATCCAAGTTGCTGAAAATATGTGTCCACCTTAGTCATGTCTGACCTGCTTCTCGGGCACTTTCCATGAGGTATACAAACACCACACCAGTGCAATGAGTCTAGTGTTCTTCAGCTCCTTCTTATAGACTGATCAAGTCTGATTAAAACATTGTGCTTTATTTAGTTAATTGTGCCTTAAATAACTTAATAATAACTTAAATAACTTAAATCGCTTTATGATAAGCATTTGAAAAGCTGAACAAAGAACAGCAATATAATATTTTTTATATATTTTGTGTATAATATAAACAATACAGTGTATTTAATGGTTAAGGACAGATTGGTAGTTTGTTGCGTCATCAGAATTCTGAGCACACCCCAGAGCTCCCAAAGCCTACTGAGTCCTGGCTCATGCCAGCTGGAGTGCACACAGGGTTGCCAGATCCCCTATTCAGCAGTCCTCAACCGCTGAGTCAAAAGTCATATGTGAATGTGAAACCACAATTAAAAGCAGTAGACGTAAATGCCTTTGAAGCTATGCAACACAAATAAAAATGATGCAGCGAAAATTATAACGTTACACATAGTACGGGCCACACCCTATAAGAAGAGGACTGTGAGAAGGGCTACTGTAAGAGACTTCTTGAGCTCTCAAGAGCATCATGTGTGTTATTTTATTACTTATACTTTGTCATTTTGATATTGTACATTAATTCTTTTCCTTTTAATGACATGCCTCAGAACACAGCTAATAATCAATAATCTTGTATCATTTTATACCATCTAATGAAGGTTTACATTCTGTCAGAGAACAGGACTGCAAATACTGCCAATCTGACCGAGACAAAATAAATGTTTAACATGTTTACAAAAGAAATGTTTAACTCTCTCTCCCTCCCCCACTCTCCTTCAATCTTTCACTTTCTCTGTCTCTCTGTCTCTCTCTATATCTCTCTCTCTCACACACACACAATCTTTCACTTCTTTCTCTTAATCTTTCACTTCCTCTGTTTTAATCTCTCTCAGTTTATTTTTGTCTCTCTCTTTCTACATATATGCATATGAAATCATTCTGTTTCTTTATAAAGATTCTGTACACAGATCAATATGTTTGCATTTTTTGTCTCAGTACAAAACAGTGCATTTTTTTCTCCATTTTTTTTTTCATATGATCTGATTTTGGTTGTTTTACACCTTCAGCAAAATGGCATCCTGTGTTATCCTCCATAGTAAGCAAATGACCTTACTCTGCCTGTCGAAATGGTTCACTTTAGCCTTTCTCCTCTTTCCTTCTGCTCCCTGTTCCCTCCTCAGATCAGTGATGTTCCTGTCTCTGCTGCTGTGCGCCATCTGTTCCTTTGTCCTGCCGTCCTTTGCTGTCCCCAGACCAACAGCAGGTGTGTCACCTTCACTTACTTACTCTCAGGACATGATTAATGAGACTTGACACAAAGGGCACACAAGGCCTTTCAGTATTTTACTGTGGTGCATCCCCAAATATTGTTGTATACGTTTAAGGTTCCTTACAGAAACTGTGTAGGTAAAAAGCCCAAGGGCATAGTTGAGGAGTTTCATTTGCTGGTACTCTTACAGTAGTGCAGCCTGACCTGAAATTGCCTCCAGCAAAAATGTTTCAGCAAAAATGAACACTTCTCAGTTTTTGTGCTCCTGAGGCTCTTAGATATTTGCACTCAGTTCTCATTTATATTGTGTCACACCTTAAGTCATATATTTTACCCAGATGAAACCAGCCTCTTGAAAGTTACCATCCCTGCCACCCCTCCTGTGTTGGCCGTTTTGGGAGGCTCCCTTACTCTGCCATGCCTGGTGTCCCTATCACAGCCTTCACCAACTCTGTCATCAACGGGCCGGCATGCTGTGCTCACTATGCCAAGAGTGAAGTGGAGCATGCTCTCGTCTGAAAGAGAGACCGAAATCCTGGTGGCCCGAGGGCAGAGGGTGAAGGTCAGCGAACTTTATAAAGGTCGGGCCTCACTCCCAAACTATGACTCATCTCCTTCTGACCTCACTCTCCAACTGGACGGCTTGAGGCACAATGATACAGGATTCTACCGCTGTGAGGTTCAGCAGGGCCTGGAGGATGCTCATGACCTGGCTCAGATCAAAGTGAAAGGTAATTATTACCCATTATTAGGTAATTATTACCCAGCTTTTGTTAGCCAAAAACCCATCAAAAAAACCCAACATCAACGCAACCAAATCATGTTTTGTCCTTGACTAACTCATGACTGTAATGACCTATAAACCCAATGAAACAGAAATTTGTCACTTAGTGAACATTTCACGATTAATTGAAATTGACTTGGAATGAAATCTCTTTACGTACGCATAAATACTCTATGATGTATACTTGTGGCATAAGGAATAAGGGAGCCTTAGTGAGCTGCACGTTATATTCCACAGCTGGTACCATAGCTAATGTTCAAAGCTCTACTTATGTACTGAATGTCCTCAGGTGTGGTATTTCACTATCGACATGCCTCTAGCCGCTACGCTTTCTCGTTTGATGAGGCCAAAGATGCGTGTGAGGACATTGGGGCTCAGATTGCCACCCCGGAACAGCTTCTGGCTGCATATAACAGCGGTTATGAGCAGTGTGATGCTGGGTGGTTAGCAGATGGCTCTGTCAGGTCAGTGCATTAGCATATAATAACTCATTTAGTCCCACAACAAATCTGTTGTTATCAGCTTTGGCTGGTGTTCGTAAAGGTATAAGAACTGAGCATAACTCAGCAGGTGTTTCTGTTCACGCATTGTTATTTATCCTCGTATGAAATATTGTATATTAAGCATTACAACAGTAATTCACAATTTAGTTTGAAATTCATTTTAACAAAATCCCTTTTTCCAGATACCCTATCCAGATGCCTCGTGAGGGCTGTTTTGGAGACATGGATGGTCTGCCAGGGGTCCGGAACTACGGCATGATGGATCCTGATGAGCTTTATGATGTGTATTGCTATATAGAGAACATTCATGGTAAATGTTCCTATTTTATTATTACAGTTATTCAATTGCATTCCACAAATGCAAGTGTGTAAAATTCAGATTTGATAAATACACATATTTATTTATTTTATTAATTTTATTTAATTTTATTTTTTTTTAATCAGGTGAAGTGTTCCATGGGTCCACCCCACAGCGTTTCACGTTGGCTGAGGCCAAAGCCTACTGCGAGCAACAGGATGCTGTGTTAGCCTCCACTAGTCAACTATATGCTGCATGGAATGATGGTCTTAACCACTGCAGCCCAGGTTGGCTAGCTGATGGCAGTGTACGCTATCCCATCGTAACCCCACGAGAACGATGCGGGGGATCTGAACCTGGTGTTAAAACAGTGTATCGCTACAGCAACCAAACAGGGTTTCCAGAGCCTCACACTCGTCACGATGCTTACTGCTTCAGAGGTAACAAATATGACATGGTTTTAGTTTTGCTAGGGATTTTTAAAATTAAAATTCATACTCAATGTAATTGTTCATGCAATTACATGCTTAATGTTTTTTTTCCCCACAGAAAATCTCAATTCTCACACAGTTACTCCTGTAGATTACTTGGCTACAGAGCCAAAGGACATTGGCCAGGACATTGTAACTTTAGCCGACCCTCAGGAAGAGTTCAGTTTGGGTCACGTGACTCAACACACAGAGAATGAAGCTCAAGGTGCTGTTGAGACCTTCCCCATCTCCAGTGAAGAGACACCAATAGAAGCAGATAATCAAGACCCTACACCATCCCTACTTGACAAAGTTTATACTACCATTGTCAACAGTAAAATCTTCACCACCCCCGCAACAAATGGATGGGAACCTGAGACAACTCAGAAGTCCTGGCAAGAAGTGCTCACCAACCCTATTGTCTTGGAGTCAGTGCCGGAGGTGTATCTAGAGCCCCATCATAATTACCCTATGCCAGTAGAAGATTCAGGTACAGAGAACAGCACAGCCCAATATGAGGTTAAGAGTCACAATCATAAACATTATCAGCCTATGCCAGACACAAACCTGGAACCAGGAGAGCGAGTGGACTACAAAATCTATCCAGAGAGTAAACCAGAAACTACGACTAATAACTTAGAGTCACCTTCTGACTTTCGGGAGATTGGAGGATCCAAACATTTTCAGCCAATGCCTGAAACCAACCTTGAAGATCAAGATGGAAGCCATGTTGATGAACATGCAACTGCAGAAGAGAACAAGCTTGATGATCAGGATGGAAGCCATGTAGATGAACAGACAACTACAGGAGAGGACAAGCTTGATGATCAGGATGGAAGCCATGTGGATGAACATGCAACTACAGGAGAGGACAAGTTTGATGATCAGGATGGAAGCCTTGTGGATGAACATGCAACTACAGGAGAGGACAAGTTTGATGATCAGGATGGAAGCCTTGTGGATGAACATGCAACTACAGGAGAGGACAAGCTTGATGATCAGGATGGAAGCCATGTGGATGAACATGCAACTACAGGAGAGGACAAGCTTGATGATCAGGATGGAAGCCATGTGGATGAACATGCAACTACAGGAGAGGACAAGCTTGATGATCAGGATGGAAGCCATGTGGATGAACATGCAACTACAGGAGAGGACAAGCTTGATGATCAGGATGGAAGCCATGTGGATGAACATGCAACTACAGGAGAGGACAAGCTTGATGATCAGGATGGAAGCCATGTGGATGAACATGCAACTACAGGAGAGGACAAGCTTGATGATCAGGATGGAAGCCATGTGGATGAACATGCAACTACAGGAGAGGACAAGCTTGATGATCAGGATGGAAGCCATGTGGATGAACATGCAACTACAGGAGAGGACAAGCTTGATGATCAGGATGGAAGCCATGTGGATGAACATGCAACTACAGGAGAGGACAAGCTTGATGATCAGGATGGAAGCCATGTGGATGAACATGCAACTACAGGAGAGGACAAGCTTGATGATCAGGATGGAAGCCTTGTGGATGAACATACAACTGTAGTAGACACATATGCGGGAAACACCACTGAGCCGCCAGGATTGGATGAAAATCTGGACCATACAACACAGACAACCTCCTTTGTAACCCCTAAGAGATCCGAAGAAGAAGTGACCACACTATCGACAGAGAAGACCTCTCCCCGTGTCGCACTGAGCAAAGACAGAAATGGGAATTCCTCATCTGAAATCACCACAGAGAGTAAGCAAAATTATTTGCTTTTTAAAGCTTGTTTAGATTTCAGTTTAGATCGGAGAAAATCTTAAATGAATGGGACTCATTGGGACTCAATCGTAGCCATGCAAGGTACAAGAATTCCTTATCCACTATGTAGATATCATTCATGATGGTATAATAGTTAGCTTAAGCTTTGTTCACTTGAAATTGATTGATTTAACTTGTTCCCTAACAGGGTATAATGAGTCCACTGGTGTTGCAGACACTTTTGCTACTGTAAATGGAATGGATCAGGAAGCAGGACATGCTTCAGCAGAATCCCAAGTAGTATTTTTCAGTTCTGTTGATAATGGAAATGATAATAATTCATCAGCGACACATCAAGATGAGGAAGAAGTAGAGTCTGTTGATGGTTCTGGGGACCATGACGAGGTCCTACTACTGACCCTCCTGACCACACCTGTACCTCACATGTTGGGCACATCCGGTACTCAGAAAACAATGGAGGTGGAGACAACCACTTCAGCTGTTCCAGAGAGTAGCAGTCCATCTGACTTTAGCACCATAGACCAGGAGGTGGAGCAGGTTGAGCTTGGTAGGCTTGGAGAAGCACCTGAAGTCCTCTACACCACCGCGGCCTCACTCACAGAGACAACTTCCGGCCAAGATGGCAGCAGCCATGAAGATGACTCATCAGGTGGTGAAGAGTCTTCTGGAGAAAGACCTTCAGTGTCAGAGTACCCAGACCTCAACTACCCTAACACAACACCCATTGTACCCTTCAACTTCACAGACCTGCTGATTCTGAACACAACTGGTGCCCTTAATGGTACAGATGTTAATGTTGATGCTGATATTGAGTCTAGCACACTTCCTTCTACTGTAGAGGTCACACTGCTTCCAGCTATAACCCCCACCCCTAGCTGGGACACTTTGGCCTCTCCCACCCCACCACAGGAGTCCCGGGCAGATGTGGAGTTTAGCGGTGACACCCCACTTTTCATAAACAACCCTGAGACCTCAGTTGAGTCTGACCTTACAGCAACTCCCACTACTGAAGAATCTGAGGAGGGCCAGAACCTATCCACAACCACAGCAGATAACAAGGACAATAAGGATTATGAGCAGACTACCACTGCAGATTCTAAGGACAGCAAAGAAGAGTATGAAGTAACAACTACGGCACACACTATCACCCTATCCAACAGATTAACAGGGGGACTGGGAGTGATTCTCAGAACAGGCATCTCAGGTATCAGATTCAGAAATAATGCCATATGATTAAGCATATCTTGTCTGCCAGATCATCATTTTCTTTTACCTTCATTTTTGATTTTGTCATATAGTAGCCATTATACTGGTAGACTGGCAAATAATCTCATAAAACACTGACAATGTATTTTGATCGTTGTAGTAAATTCAAGGAATGTTGATGTCCATTTAAAATAGCATAGCCTACCTTAGTTTCTACCTTAATCTACTTGAGTATTTTTTAAGCCTTCCCTTTTGGTTTATTGTTAAGTTTATTGTTATTGGTTTAATACTTAAGTAAACAAGTATTACGTTTTTACCTTTAGTAAAGGATGATAGAACATAAATCTCATTAGTACATGTACCACCATCAGCCATAACATTAAAACCACCTTCTTGTACCTACACTCACTGTCCATTTTACCAGCTCCACTTACTATATAGGAAGACTTTGTAGTTTACAGACTGTGCTCCATCTGATTCTCTGTATACTTTGTTATCCCCTTTTACCCTGTTTTTTAATATACGGGACCCCCACAGGTCCACCACAGAGAAGGTATTATGCGGGTGGTGTACCATTTTCAGCACTGCAGTGACACTGACGTGGTGGTGATGTGTTTGTGTGTGTTGTGCTGGTGTGAGTGGCTCAGACACAGCAGTGCTGCTGGAGTGTTTAAACACTGTTTTTAAATACTACTACCTTTCTAGTCCACCTTGTAGATGTAAATCCAGGGACGATAGTTCATCTGCTGCTGCACAGTTTGTGTTGGTCATCCTCTAGTCCCTCCTCAGAGGTCACAGGACGCTGCTGCCTGGTTAGTTTTGGTTGGTGGACTGCTGTCAGTCCAGCAGTGACACTGAGGTGTTTAAGAACTCCAGCAGCACTACTGTGTCTAATCCACTCACACCAGCATAACACACATTAACACAGTGTCACTGCGGTGCTGAGAATGATCCACCACCCACATACTACCTGCTCTGTGGTGGTCCTATGGGGGTCCTTACCATTGGAAAAAAGGTGATGGGGGCTAACAAAGTCTGTAGAGAAGCAGATGGACTACAGTCTGTAATTATAGAACTACAAGGTGCACATTTGTGGTAAGTGGAGTTAATAAAATGGATAAAGAGTGTAGATACACTGAGGTGGTTTTAACATTATGGTTGATCCGTGTAAGTGGAAAGACAGCCACCATGAAATATTTGCAGGTCCAGTTTCTCTTGCTATAAAATGGCTCCACCTAGTGGTCCATTCCATTACATGTTCAGTTAATCGGTGATTGAATACACATTGAATAGTATTTTAGGTTAAGCCAGTACAGTGTAAACTTTCATTAGTTCACATCACATATATAGCCACTGTAAATATTGTGTTTCAGATGGCTGTATTGAAAATCCATGTGCTAATGGAGGCACATGTGTAGACAGCAGTGCTGGAGTCAAATGCCTGTGCCTACCAACCTATGGAGGACAATTTTGCCAAACAGGTGAGCTGCATATGGACCCTATCATAATTTGATGCTCTGTTACTCATCATTTGATGGATAGAATGAACTAGGCCAGTACTGTAAAGATTGCTGTAATTAGGTGCAGATTGTTCAGTCTTCTAAGAGATCAAAACCTAGGAGGGATAACAAAATGAATGATTTCTGAGCTCTGGAATTCTGACATTCAGTGCCTCTCTTTTTGTGCCTCTTTAGATCTGGAGCAGTGTGAACCAGGCTGGGAAAAGTTCCAGGGCAACTGTTATAAGCACTTTACAAAGCGTCTGAGCTGGGAGGTGGCAGAGCAGCACTGTCGGTTGTGCGGAGGTCACCTGGTCTCGGTCCTGTCACCTGAGGAACAACATTTCATCAATGGTGCGTTTGAACTGATCTTGACAGAAGCTGCTATGTGCACCTGATCTAAAACTGGTTTTGCTTGTTCTTGTTTCATGATTAAGTCAAGCTTGAAAGAAGGAGTAAAGGGAAAATGTGTACTTGCATTGCAGGTACTTTCTAAAAATTAGAATGCCATTAGGGTTTAAACTTATCATATCACATTGAACTTACAGAAGTGATTCTACATTAAGGATCTTCTTCATTTGTTTATTGTCCTTTCTCTACCTTATGCTGTAAGACAAACCGGTCCAGGCAAATGTCATGCACACAGTGGTGCCACAGTAACTTGTCGGAGGTATTGAGCAATGCAAACTGTTTTAACTTGAGTAATTTGTGAAGTGGTACAAAGAATGTGCATATATCCTGCATATGTGTTCAGTTTAACATGCTGTGCAGTTGTGATTTATTGTCACTAAGCCAAATAGGAAAGGAAAAAAAACCTCCAGTTATTTAATGACTTATTGCATTTCATTGAAAGATGCTTATATATCATTATTTATATAAAAATAGTCTTTTAACAAAGAGTTTTGAACATAAGCAATCATCCTTCATTTTCGTTGCCCGCAATCATGCATCCTGTCTACAAGGAACAAATGGTGCTTGATGTTCCATAAAAGGACTTTTGAAGCCTGATGTGGAGGCAGTATTTTGTCTAGGTCTGTAAGTGTGATGATAATCAGGCATTTGGTGTCTCTGACTTACATACAGGTTTTTTTTTCTACAGATAAGTACAGGGAGTACCAGTGGACCGGTCTCAATGACAGGACAATTGAGGGTGATTTCCACTGGTCTGATGGCAGCCCACTGGTAAGCTTTGTTTAGGCCACACAGTTGGGTGTCATTTGCCATCCAGTGGAGGGTTCTTGAGTAAGAACAGGAATAATGACTCTTGAATCAGTGTTCCTAAGCTGTATAGTCTCTACTACAGCCACCAATGCAGAAAGAAGTAACATACTGCCAGTTTTTTTTCATCTTAGGGAATTTAATTTAGTTTAATTTTAGGTTGCTGAACTTCTCGAGCTTGTAAATGTAATCATCTACTACGTCAGCTTTCTTAAGTATTTGTAGCACAATTTATTTATACAACGGAAACCAGTGAGGTGGGCATGTGGTGTCCTGTTTCCAAAACACTAAAAACTACAATATACAACAGACATATTTACAGTATACAAATGTATAGTACAATGCAAAAGGAGGTGGTAATAGAGATGCTGAGAAATGTAGTGTACGGTTTTATAAGATGTGTTCTAAAATGTTAGCAAGAATAAGACTGTTAACCACTTGTACTTGTTAAAGATGCACATAAATTATGTGTATAGACAGTTTTGTGCTTTATTACTTCCGGTCTGCTTGCAGGAGAGTAAACAGTTTTTGACCGGATAGAGTAACATTGTCTGTTACAGTGAGGGTTTGTTTTGGCAGCAGTGCTTGTAGAGCTGGTCAGTCTGGTCATCTCTAGGTTAAGTACTTTTTCACCTAACGTGATTACTACATGCTCGTTTATTAGTGACAACCACCTTGCCAATAACTCTGTTCTATAAGTCACTTTCAGAGCCACATTAAAAACAATTAGGATGTCTGTAGCTCTTAGTAAACACTATCCGCAAACATAAAAGGCCCACATCCTTTTTTCATGTACCAAAAATGGTTGATATTTAGTTTTACGTGACTGCTTGGGGAAAAAACTCAAACATAAAATATGAAATGTGCCATACCTTTTGCACAAGTCACACTTTCCAATATGCTAAATGCAGAAAATAAACAGTAATTGTGCCTTTAAATGTGCAGAAGTGTGCTATCTATAGAGGATGTTAACTTTTGTAGGATGTTAACTTTTTTCCCCTTAACTGAACCAGGACTAGGTATGAAAATGACCTTAGTGCTGGCTTGCTGCCCTGTACTGTGTCTTATTCATAAAGCAGTTTGGGCTGAAAAGCTCCTTAGAACCCCAGCATAAATGGACAGGGCTGAACTGAAGTGTGGATATACTTATATAATATTTTTCTTTTTTGTTACATCACAAAGAACAATCATTTTAAATCAGCCTTTATTTGCTGCTAAGTTGCCATATATTTACTGCAGAGTTGTACATACTGAAACTTCAACAATGTTTACATAATATATCACATTTTTATTTTAATAAAAAGTGAGGGGAATTGCAGTTTTCCATGATATGGGCCTTTTAAAGCTTTCTATTGCTGTTTGGTGCCGGAAAAGGTGCTGGTGGGTAGGATCCTAGGTGTGGCAAGGGAAAAAAAAGGTTTTTTTTTCAGTGCCAAGAAAAACTGTGGTACACTTACCACTATGGAGGCAGCCTTCCTCAAGCTCTGCTCTGTGCTGTGTCCTCTACAAACTCACGATAAAAAATATCATGCAGGATAAAATGCAGGATAGTTGCAAAAACAGCATAGAATAATTTATTACTATTGTATATACCATAGTATTGTTTTTTTTATTTTGACTTACTCATGAAGGGATGCAATAATGATAAAACATTAATATTAATTTATATTAAACCGTGGATAATGAATTAATACAGTAGTGGTATTCGCCTATTTACCTTTCTTCTCTTTCAGCTGTATGAGAACTGGTATCGTGACCAGCCAGATAGTTATTTCCTGTCAGGAGAGGACTGTGTAGTGATGGTGTGGCATGATGATGGACGCTGGAGTGATGTGCCCTGTAATTATCATCTGTCCTACACCTGTAAGAAGGGCATTGGTGAGTATTCCACCTAGTGGAGGTGCACAGTGTGTTCTTCGATAAGGAAAGTTGGGGGTCAAAGGTATAGCATTCTAATCATGAGGATTTGTTTGTCGGAATAGCTAAAACTGCAAGCCCTAAAGGGAAAATGGTGCTATTAGTAAATCATAATTTCTCTGGCATTTACACAGTCCTCTGTTGTTCATTTACAAGTGTTCACTTTTTATCACAATCCTGTATCTGTTCTCAGCTTTCTGTGGTCCGCCCCCTGTCGTGTTGAACGCTAAGCTGTTTGGTCGGCAGCGCCAGCGGTATGAGGCCAATGCTCAGGTGCGGTATTACTGCGAAGAGGGCTTCATTCAGAGGCACAACCCCATTATCACGTGCAACAGCAACGGACAGTGGGAGGCTCCACAGATTACCTGTACACCAAGTAAGAAAACATTTCAGTAAAGTTAATATTTATATTTTGACCAGTAATATCAGAATTATGTTTAGATATGAGGTCTCTACTCTATAACCTTAGTTAGTTATTTTTACATCAGTTTGTCATGTACCTTGTGCCAGTAATGATTATGTTACATGAAAGGCTTTATAATAGCCGATGTATGGACACAAAGAAAGTGCACTGTTCGGTTACTAAGGTAGTGTTAACATGGTGTGGATTTTGTATTCAACAGAACCAGTGGAGTCGAATGGAGATCAGGTCACACTGCCCACCCATCAAGACCAGGAACAAGTAGCCACAGAACATGCAGCATCACAGTGGTGAAACCCTTAGACCATGTAGCACCTCTTCATTTTCTATTCTGCTCAGCCCTGTTCATTCAAGAGACGTCCATCGCTCATCATGCTTCCTGCAGTGTTTTACATGAAGGGTCATGTTCGCATCATACTTCCAGTCTTCACAGCCTTCCAGCTCCACTCATCAGCTTCCTTGCAGCACATTTCCCTCTTACAATCTGACACTGAATTACCTATTTTGTAATTCTACGACCCAAAAACAGAATCAGTACATAAACACAGCACAATTCCCAATCAACGGCAGTAGACATCCAAGCACAAGTGAAAATCACAAAATAATGGAGCAAATACTTTTTTAACCTCAGCTGGTCTGAAATAAACTGATGCCGCTGTCTCATAACATCTTCATTTCATCCCACTAAGAGTGCGCGTGAGCAGAATATGACAGTTAGACCAGGGTGTGCCCATGTGAGCCAAGACTGACCAGTTGCATTCAGCCTCATGCTTGAAGCTTCAAACAAGAATCTGCAGTGTTGGATTACAGTTTTCCCACATGTATAATACAAACTCTGCTGAAATCAGAACTGTTGTTTCACCAATGAGAGGTCACAAACTGCACCAACTCATCAGGTTTCACAATCACAGACATGCTTGTTTAACAGCAGCCCATGTTTACCAGTCCCTTTTCACAGGCAACAACAACAGGAAAACGGACTGGTAATACTCTTCATCAGCCACCATTCACATGTTTGCACACAATAAAACTTATGATTCTCAGCCAGGCAGGATACCTCTAAGCACAAGTAATTCAGGACATTTTAGACTAAATGTCTAGATTTTTAGGATGAATGAACAGATATCGTTGTTTTTGAAATCTTGTACTGTTGTTCTTTCGTTACACTACCAAAACCCAGCCTGCAGGAATTCCTTATTATAGATATTAAGCCAATAGCAGGTCAACAAGAACTGTTAGCTTCAGTTAGACGGCTTTAATGTAGCTGGGATTACAACGTCTGGATTCATTTGTGCCTGGCTGTGAAGCACAAGATTTTCAAGCGATTTGGTGCTCAGTTTTTCAGGTCTCTGACTTGCTCTGGGGAATGATCATTTCTTTCTAAAATTCCTTACTAACATCCTGAGTGATAACTATGTTTTACTGACCAAAATCCAAAACTTGTTTCTTCATTCTGCATTTTAGTAACATTTTCCCTTATTTAGCATTTTTGCTTACGCTAATGGTATGTCATTTTCATCGTTCGTCATCATCTTACGTGAGAGCTTGATTTAATCCTGTTCAAAATCATACACTATAACACATTCATAACATACAACAAGAAAAGTGCAAATTTTCTAACTTTTACCGTTGTGCACACTAGCCTAACTAATTGAGAGTGCCAGTCTAATTTGATTATTTAAGACAAATTCCAAAACAAAATAAAATATTGGGTGTATGTTCTTGAATCTAATTGAATGAATCTAATTGGCTGTAAAACATAGGTAAGTGAAAGTGTTACTAATACTCAAAAGTCTAGTAAAGAGTCTAAACAGTATCACTAGGTGTGTCATTGAGATTTGTAAAGCACTTTACTGATTTTGTAAACCAATCTTTCATGGTAATTTATTCTGTGGCTTGATTTTTTTTTCCCCCATGCTATTTGGAAATATTTACTCATAGGTTAGAAGTAATTGCCTAGATTAGGGAAAACAAACACTACAAAGATTTACATCACAGAAGCCCTATAAGCACTTTTATCCATAAGCACTTGGCATATTTTATTACAACGTTGGAAAAAAAAATCAAGCCATAAGGTGCCATCTGGTATATGGTGCCATACTGTTACAACTTATATGATGCTGTATTTGTTTTGGGGTTTCATAAAAAAAAATGAACACATAAGAAAATAAAACACCCCCTTTGACTAACAGTAAAACAACGAAACATTGTTTTAATTGAAGTCCACTTTTATTTTTAAAGTCATTCCATAGATATGTTATGGCTTAAAGTAAATAGAATAACATGTTACATGTGTGTTAAGTGATGTACATAACAAAATATCATCCAGATAGAAAACAAAAAGATCTGATAATCATTTGCAAACATAATCAGTTATGCTGTGGATATATCTGGAAAAAAATCTTTTAGAGTATGTTAGAGTGGACATTTGCTAATTAATTCAAGTCATCATGCACTCAGTAGGAAATCTCTCAGTTTGAATAGCAGCACACATTTGAGAATCTGAGAAGGTTTATACATTCTTCAAATTCTGTGGTCTCTTATTATAGCCAGTATGCACATTAAGATTATTTTGATCTTGATGGAACACATTGTTCATATACAAATTCATATACAAACCCTAAATAGGACTCACTGAACTGATCAAATAAATACTGAACCACAAACAGGGGCAGAACTCAGGAATACACAACATTATGAATACTAAAATGATTTAGTGCTGGATATATCCCAGACATCAAACAACGATCCTGCCCCATATAACACAGTGAAAAGCTTTCACAACAAAAAAGACAAAAGTAATCATCTGTATCAGTGCTGAAATATCAGACTAGTACTAAGTGGTTATAAACTGCCAAGCACATTCCCACACAGATCTTCTTGTGTAACTATGCAAAGCACGCCACATCATCTAATATTGCTGCAAGCTCGGCAGCTACTGCTGGAAAATCTTTCAAATTCCGGCTTTCCCATGATGCCTGGGAACTGTGACAGTGATACCTGCAGCAGGTTGCCTTGCTCTGGTGAACACAATCAGTAGCCTTTAGTACTGTGAGATCTACAGGTGTAGGTAATTTACCTGTAGCAATATGCCCCATAAAGTCGCAAGCTCTTGCTTGGGAATCCAAAACTGTGGACCCCTGGCTCTGGAATTCCTCCACAGCGCTCCCTGGGTTTGATGATTGGGAAACGTACGCTGCCATCGTGTAGCCAGCCTCCATCGCAACGGTCCAGCTCCAGGAACCTCCAGGAGGAGTAGAGCTGTCCCACACGGGCCAGGTTTGCTTTCTCCTCCCTACATGCCTGTTCTGCTTCCAAAAAATCAAGTGGCCCAGGGACAAAGAATACTGAACCTGGGTGAGAGGCAAAGATACAGAAGAACTAATGTGAGAATTATCATGCCCCCAAAAGACGAGCTGGGACATAATTTTAATACTAAAATATGTCAGAACGACATATTATGAACACCCGTATGGAAGCCCATAGCTTTTCTTAACTGGTGACGCTGCCTCATGTGTGACTTCTTCATTACATAACCATTTACTATAGGTAGAATGGTACTATGGTACAACAATAGCTACTAAGCCCTAGCTAACTCTGCCATGGTTGCTCATAGTCGTACGTTGTACCCATTTTATGCTAGTTCACACATAAATCTACACGATAGCCAGTTCATTAGTGAAGTAGTTTGTACAGTTTACTAAAGTGCAGGCCTGTATTTTATTATCTAAGTACAATTATTGTACAACCACTTACAAACTGATACAGAAATCCAGTTTTTCTGTAACACAGAAGTTCTATTCCTATCTATGGTAGCTATAATAACACAATCATTAAGAATTATGTCTAACTACAAATTCCTCACAGTAGGGAGTGAAACTACTATACTGTATGGAATGAAATGACTTCTTATGATGGATTTGGATATACACTCATTGTCAAAAAATAGTTGCACCCTGAAGGAATCAACCAACAGGAACAAATTTGGTGGATAGGTTTGACATTGTGAGACATGTGAATGACAACTGACATTAATGACCTAATACTACTAACGTTCATGTACTATGATAAAAGCAAAACCAATATTAACTGATTAAATATATAAATACACTCATCATCAAAAGAATAGTTGCACAAATAGTTGCACCCATAAGGAATCAACCGACAGGAATGAAACTTGGTGGGTAGGTTTGACATTGTGAGAGATGTGAATGATTCAAGTTTCATGCTCAGCTGCTCATGTGACATAAGCAAGGATGGGCCTTATTGGTGTACCTGACTGACCCAACAGCCACGACTGCAGACATTCAATGAGCAGTGATGCTCTTAATGAGTCATCCGTCTAGAAGGCCTGGTATGACTCCACCTCAACCCCCACTGCATTTGCAGGAACTGTGTGGGAATATTCAAGCTGTATGGGATGGATTATCACAGGACACCATTAGGAACCTCTACAACTCCATGCTGAGACGTCTGGTATGTTGCATTAGCAAACACGGTGGCCCAACACCATACTGAGAGACACTACTTCTGTATGTGTAGCTCAATAAATATTGCCCATATCAGTCTAAATGTATCATCATTTATTGTTCCTGGTAATCTTTATCTTCCTTCCCAATAGCATTGTAATCTGACACTTCCTTCTGGGTGCAAGTATTTTGTGATGCTAAGTGTATTTTGAGACAATAAACTATAAAGAGTGAGTGGAAAAGATGAAGTAAAGTAAACAACGATGTTCACTGTTACTAGTTCATCAGTTGCATCCATGGTGGAATCAAGATGACATTTGAAGCTGCCAATATCACATGGACATGGTAGGAGTTCAAATGTCACCACAGAAACAGTCTCTATCTCTCTCTAACAGACTCTCTCCTGTGTGCTTAAACAACAGTGGATTGTGTTTCTCCTCTTCAGGCCATTACTGAGCCCACCATCCTTCATGTCTGAAATGTTGCAATGCCCAGTTTCCCAAAATCAGCATAAAATAAACAATAAGGTGTAAAACTACTGCAGCCTTTCACCTCAACTGCAAAGGCAATAAACATCATTGCAGCGCAAGGGGAAACTGAGGGACCGTTTTTTCCCTGCTCTAATACCTTCAAGTTATTACAGAATTATCACACCTTTCTTAACATCCAAATCACAAGCATTACAGTTGGTAAAATGAGAAAGCACAGGGCTGTGGCATAGTATAGACCCACTAGATATTCTAAGGGACCTTATCAACTTTAATACACTGCCTATTCCATCTGCTGACCTTCAGTGGTAGAAGTGAAGCAGAAGGCATCATAATGCTCTTTCCTGTCCCGTGGTCCATAGCTGCGGATCCCTGAAAGCAGATCTCCTCCGCAGGCTGGACGTGGCTGCAGGATTGGATAATGAACCGTCCCATCATTTAGCCATCCAGCGCTACACCAGTCCAGACCTTCCGTCCATGCTACATAGGATATAATAATGGTTATAAATAACCTGATTTATGATTACGCACAGAAGTACAGAGAAACTCCAACCACAGCAGACTGTATGAATATGGTATGAAAGGTTAACTGAATGTAAATACCGAGTATTAGCCGTTTCATTTCTTCTAATACATATTACTACTCACCTCTGTAGAGCTGTCTGTAAGTTGCCAGTGTACCGTCCTGTTCTGCACAGGCATCTTTAGCTTCAAAATAGGTCAGCTTGTACCGCCCTCGGCTACTCTGATATGGAAACACAACTCCTGAAATAAAAGCAGTTTTTAAAAAAAGTTTTAAAAATTTATTTTACAATGTTCTTTCAAGCTGCTACTGGGCATTTCAAAATAATTGACAGTACTGTATTACAAAAAAAAACATTTTGTAGCATATTGCTACTGTCAGAACAAAACCATATATCTCAATTTCTGTATTTCAGTTTTTTACATAATTTGAAAGTACTTGCTGCCCTTCACACTGTGTGTAAATTTCATGATGAATGGACCAACAGAAATGGCCCAAAATTACCTGAAATCAAGTCTGACTCGTTTGACTTAAATTAAAAGTACAGTTTTTTTCTCATGTAATGTTATCATTTTGGAGAAAAAAAGGTTTCGTTTCAACTGCAGTGAAATACATATATATTGCAAAACATTGTCAGAATATTGAATCTTGAACTCAATATTATAAATCAAAATTGGCCTATGATCTCATCTAAAACTGTATCATTACACCCCTAGTTATTAAAGCTGCATCTTCAGATGACCAATTGATCTTGAAAAGAAATTAAGCATGCTGAGATTAAGCCCAAATATAATCTAAAATTAATTGACACTGCAGTTCAGTTCAAGAGAAGACTTAATCCTCTGGGAATCTACAGATGTCCACAGAAGCCATGAGGCAGTTATAATTTTCTGCACTGTTATCATGAGACCATGACTTAATTCACTTGTGGTCTTTAGATAACAAAGATCTCATCCTGTCCGGGGTGTTTCCTGCCTTCCCTCCATTAAACTCTGGGTTAGCACCCTCCACGACCCAGAAGAATAAAGTACTTTAGAAGATGAGTGAGTGAGTGAGTTATCTTGAGATCTCAAGTTAAGTTGTGACCTTAAGATAACAGCCCAGAATATTCTACCTGCCTCATTCTATAGAAACCAGCACTACAAGCAATACTAAATTAGGCAGGGTAGGTTAAATCTTTCAAATTTACCAAAGACAATGTAGATCATCTTAATGGGTAGAGAGAGTGACCAATGAATGGTCACTCCACTACTGAAGGATTAATCTTTGGCTAAAAAGCTTTTCAGAAACTCAGCCATGCAGATTGACTGCATTTGTAGTTCCATTTTTCAGGTAATCTACCCGAATCTCAGGAGCAGGAAAACTATAGAGTGCAGGTGCTGCAGTCTACCTTCAAGCCTGAGAGTAATGTCAACACTTTCATCGTCGATTCCATTGATAACCTCGCAGCGGTACTGGCCATCGTCCTCCAGCTGTAGGCCGGAGAGGAGAAGCGAGATGTCCAGCACATGCAGGCGGCGAAGTCTCGCTCTGGGCCCCAGGACACCATAGTGTTTGTCTGTATGGCCGTTCGTTATGAGAACAATGTTTTCCACTCCTTGACGAAGAGGGTCAACTTTAGTCCATTTTACTCTGTAGTGAGAGGGCTTGGTCCGCAGTATACATGGCAGGGTGACGTTCTGTCCTCTCCGTGCCGTGATCTCTGCGTACACAGGCGGCTCAACAAGATACTGGAGCTCCTTCAGTTTGTCTGGAAAATGTTTTTCAGCAGTAAGAACGTAAGCATTTGATTATGATTAGCAAGACTGTCCTGATGCACCTGAAGGAGCACTGTATGTCCAAAAATTTACAGACACCTGCTCGTGCAGTGAATTCTGAATTCAGTGGTATGAATCAGGAGTTCTGCTACAGTAACAAATTCTGCTCTTCAGGGAAGACTGTACAGTAGACAGTGAGGATCTGTTTGCATTCAGTCACATTTGTGATGTCGGAGGTACTGATGTTGGATATTTAATTCTGGATCTACAAACTGCACTCCAGCTCCTCCTAACAGAACTGAGTGGAGCTCCATCACTCCACTGTTCCCCAGCCCAATGAGAGACCTGATATCTCTGATATTACATGGAGATTATACACGTCATGTGTGTTTGTGTGCAGCTGAACATGCATGTCAGCAGTGGGTGCACCTTAAAGATGCTGAGGTCACTGGTCAGAGGTAACTAAGACGGAGTGTCTGTAAACCTTTAGACATAAAGTGTATGTCATGATCAAGATTTCACCAACGCATCAGAGACACACAATGCATAGGAAGTGGTTAAATTAATCAGTACTTCAATATATCATCTCATGCTGCTTTTGATGATTACCTTTATTGCTGTGGTGATATATGGCAACAGTCCAAGAGAGTAAACTGGCAGTCACCGCTATCAAAGCACCGCAGTTCATATTTGAGTGCAGCTTTCTGTGGCTAAAAGAGATGGCATTGTAAAACCCATCCAACTCAAAAACGAGAACTACACTTGCAAAGTTTCATCTAGTGCTGGGCAATAATGATAAAAATAAATAACACAATATGATTTTCCAATTGCATAACAGTAGCATATGATATTTAAGTTTGCATTAATGAAATTAACAATTCCTTGTTTTATGGAGTATTGGAATATCAAATTTGACTTTTTGTTTGTTTTGATTGGACTGTTTTCTTCTGTTTTCTTCTAACAATACCTACATAGTATTGGTAATATTTGTCCAGACACAAACACAAGTATCAATCACATACATCAGATAAACAACATATCGCCAAACACTAGTTTTAACTCGTTATGTGGACAACTATGTTCATGGATTCCCTCACATACAGTTTAGTGTTTTCCTGCTCCTGTACAATGTGATTCGCCTCAAAACAGCCCTTGGTTAGTTAGCTGTGTAAAGCAGGGAAAACACTGAACGGGGTAGGTTGTGGACTAGACTTGGAAGCCCTTGACTTGAGGCATGCCTGAATTCTATATTTGCTTTGTATGAAAAGTGCTGTATAGGCAGAGGTTCCTTGGTAAGCAATAGAAGTTCCTTTTGACATTACATTACGATTAATCAAACAACAACAGAAAACAGTACAGTTAAACACTACAGCTATCCAGAAACTGGTGTCAAACCTGTTCAGCACTCCTTCTTTGGTCCTTTTCCCTTTAGAGTGGTAAATTAAGAAGATTCAGGCTCTCACAAAACATGGCTCCAATGATCCAATTCAACTTCACAAGTCAGTTTCTACCCATCATACCCATCATTTAGGTTCTCTCTCTCTCTCTCTCTCTCTCTCTTTCTCAGTAGGCTGGTCTAGCTGCTCGATATCTGTGGTTTTGGACAGAGTAAACAGTTTTTCCTCCCTTCTGTTCCAGATGTTAATGAGACTCTGCACAGACTCTCATTGTTCTTCTCCTCTCAGTTTCAACTCAATATGTGCACCAGGAACGCAGGTTCCTGGACACCAGCCAGTTATTGGCAGAGAAAAAGGTCTGCTAGTCTTGTGGCAGCTACTGTTAAAACCATACATTACAGCACATAGTGCTCATAACATGAACATGAAGCCAACAGATTTAAGCTCTTCATTGTCGCTGAGCAGATTCTCATTAGGTGATTAAATGTGACGTACATAGCTGACAACAACAGCCTGTGTTTTGCAGTGAAAGCGGCTCCAGACGCGGAATGCAGTCTTGACAATTTGGGTTTCCAATGTGCCATTGTATTCCGAAGATCATTAGATGTTTTTTGTGCCGAATTAACACTATGGTGTCTTTATAACTGAATGCAACTGAAGTAGTCAAAACAACTAACAGCTGGAATTTACTGTAGTGATATTATATTTTCTTCGCCATGATTGACAAGAGGTTAGAATACACCCTGTGGTCTGCTATTTTTTCATCCAATATTGGATGGATGGCAGACTTAACTCTACAGTGACTTACTATTGCCTCTTGAGATACACAGTGGTATTAAGGAGCAGGACAGGCTGGTGCTAGCTGGTTAGCCTGGTAACTTCAGTAGATACATATGCAACAAAATCCATAATATGTCTTTAACATACTCAATAATTTTAGTTCATTTTTAAATATCTTACTTATTACTTCTTTAAATACATGCAAACCAAATCAGAGCAACTAGTGCATTCAAATCTGTCCAGATGACTGTAGAACTTATTTATCTCAATAAGACATATAGAGACCTTTTTATGTAACTCATAGCCTATGTAAACTTTGATATCCTCACCGTGATTGGTTCACACACAGGAAGCAGAGTGTGCCTTCTGTTTTTCTCGGTGTGACCCAGAGCACAATAATCACTTTGTCACCAGTCTCCCCCTCACAGCCCAAAGACAACAGCAAACACACAAACGCAAGCTGGAAAATGAGGCTGGGAGGAAAAAAAGAGAAATAATAGGATTCCAGTGCTTCCTCTGGTCCCTTCTTCATTGTGCTGATTCATCAATGGAGCGCTTTCTGCGCTGCAGCAATTAGTATTCCTAAAGGCATGCTTAGGTAACAGCTAGCCCTTCTCTGTCTGTCTGACTCTCTGTCTCTGTTTCTCTCTCTCTCTCTCTCTCTCTCTCTCTCTCTCTCTCTCTGTTTTTCTGTCTGTCTCTCTACCCATTTTGGATTCTTGGATGAACATCTAACAACACTACCCATTACATTTTTCATGTTTTGGCTATTCAGTTTTATTCACAGTCAAAGCCATGTGACCCGAAATATTGAACTGAATATAATTTATATTAATGTGATAAAAATTTTTAGCAAAATCACTTTTTAGCAAAATGGTTTGACCAGTTTCAAATTTCAGATTTAGATTTGTGTTCAGGCAAGCTTAACACTGATATAACACTGATGTACACGTCTTCATTTGTATGTTTTGGCTGTACATGAGAGGAGAACGTGTAAGTTTTTCTGGAGCTGCAGTGGGAAAGCACAAGTCAACTCATTCTCACTGTCAGTGAACAGAATTAATGGCTGGAGGTGGAGGGCAGTGGGGGAAGGCAGAAGTTATAGACTAAAGTTGACATTTAACATAATGTTTTGAAATGTGATTTGTGGGGGTTTCTCAGAAAAAGAGTGTTCCTAAAGTCACTCACGCAGGATTTGAATTTGTTATCACTGTGTTTGTAGAACCTGTCTGGTGGCTTGGCAAAGTAGAAGCGAACTCTAGGTTTCACTGAAGCTTGCTCTCATGGGGGTACGATTGTACACAGTGGGGGTAAACATGATCTTTTCCCTGAAAAGTTATTGATGTCACACTTATTTCCCTTTTTCATGAGTTATCTCCCCAGGGAGGACATATGAGGTGCTGTAGGTCAGTGTGCCCACACTTTTGGACTTGCGATTGTACAGAAGGAAATATCAGGAAACGTGTTCTTTCCCATCAAACTGAAGCTTTTAAGGTCTTTTAGGAGTGAGAACATTACATAACATTCAAATGTAAGCCTGGGGCATGTTGGAGAACTCTTTCTACGGGAGCATCTCCAAAACCTTATTTTTGTAAAATGCAACTTTAAAAAAGAGGACAAGTAGAATATTTAACAAATTGTGTGGGTGCTGTACATTTTTGGTGATTTCTTTCAGATAAAGCACTTGACAAGTCATTTTTCAAGTTGGACAGCTTACCAAGAACTTACGTGGGCCACTCATTCTTGTCTAGTTGTGTAAAATGACGTTATTGATCACCTTGTTGTACTGAACCTTGACACTCGTGATAGATGTAGTACCACAGGGTCACTGCTGCACCCCACCATCTGCCCAATTACCCCCAAGTTGCCTAGGGTTAGCCCCTGATCCGAGGTTCATGATAGGGTTGTTCATTTCCAATGCTGACAGAAACCATTTGTAGGAAGATGAGAGTGCCTTAAGGGTAACTGTCACGCATACCTCTAGGTTCAAGCTGATGCCTGTCGCTCCTCCTGCTTTCCATGTAAGATACAAAGATAGCAGCTTTCTGAGTAATACGCAAGTTGCAGTAGGATATTGATCTGTGATAGGATAAAACACATATTATATAATGCAAGTTTACCAGAAGCCAGACATCCTCAGCAATTCATTTCCTGAAATCAGAAGATTACATGCATTGTGGTATTTAGGTGTGCAAAAGCTAATTTTTGCAGTCTAATTTTTAAGTGTGCCAAAAAGTTAGAATGGACCACTGTATAGCCACATTTTAAAATAAGCTGCATATTTCCTAATTAATTAATTAATTTATTATTATTTATTTAAAGTCTGCAGAAATAAACTACTCTAGAGTTTCTAAAAATAAACTAGAACAATTGCTAAAATGGTCAAACAAGTTTTAAATAACTTAATAAAATAAGAAATTTGACATGCTGTGTTTATATTCAATTAGCTACTTCACCTTCACCAGAACTCAAATTAATTAACGCAATCAGTAGCACGCGTTCAAGAGAGGCTTTATTTTTATTTCAACTACAACCCCAATTCCAAAAATGTTGGGGCACTGTTTAAATTGTAAATAAATGTAAATAAAAGCAAAAGCAAATCTCATAAACCCATATTTTATTCACAATAGAGCATAGAACACACATCACAGAACAATTCTCCATTTTGCCTCCATTTCCATATTATATTTTGGCCCAGAGAAGATGGCAGCATTTCTGTTTCATTGTGTTGACATATGGCTTCTTCTTGCATGAAACACCTTTAATTTGCATTTGTGTTTACAGGCAATGATTTCTGGAGGTTTTCCTGAGTCCATACACTGATTTTCAGTATGAAATCATGCCTGTTTTAATGCAGTGCCACCTGAGGACCCAAAAATCATATGCATCCAATATTGACCGTCGACTATGTCCTTTGCACACAGGGATTTCTCCAGATTCTCTGAATCTTTTGATGATATTATGTATGGTAGACGGTGGGATATCCAAAGTCTTTACAATATTACATTAAGGAACATTCTTCTGAAATTGTTCCACAATTTTTAGATGCAGTTTTTCATAGATTGGTGAACCTCTTTGCTTGATTCTTTGCATCTGAGAGACTCTGCCTCTCTAAAATCCTCTTTTCATACCCAGTCATGTGACTTAGATTCGAATGGCTGTTTTTTATTAGTACTACTTACTTTTCCAGCCTTTTGTTTGCTCTGTCCCAACTTTTTTGAGATGTGTTGCTGCCATCAAGTTTTAAATGAATTAACAATTTTCATGAAATGGTAAAATGTCTCACTTTCAACATATGATATGTGTTCTATTCTGAATAAAATATGGGTCTATGTGATTTGTAAATCATTGCACTCTGTTTCTATTTGCATTTATTTACATTTTACTCAGCATCCCAACTTTTTTTCAAGTAGGGTTGTATATACAAGTACACAGTGAAACGAAACAGCATTCCTTCAGGACCATGATGCAATATGAAAACAAAAGTGCCAAACTATATAATATAATATACCCAGTGCAATAAATACAACAGACTTACAATAAATAGAACACGGGGCATGAGACAGATACAGTACACGATACTGAGAATATGTAAAGTTGTTTAATGAAGGATGTGACATATTATGAAATATTAGCAGATAGCATTTATGAACATATCAGTCACTGATCTAGCAGTAACAGAATACAGTATTAGTTGATACAGTGTCCTGCAGCAGATATTTGTGCAAAAATGCAAGTAGCTGGATATATAAATTATAATAAGTAAACTGTCTCTCTCATGAGATACTGTATTTTAACTATTTAAATACAGTATCTCATACATAATCTGGAGCTCCAGGAAGCAGGGAGTGAGATGGTGTTATTTGTGTGTGTGTGCGTATGAAGTAAAAGTCAGGTAATAGGTGTTCAGGAATCTGATGGCTTGTGGAAAGAAGTTGCACAATCTGGCTGTGAGGGCCCGAATGCTTCAGTACCTTCTAGAACCATTCGTGTGAGGGGTGTATAGGGTCACCTACAATGCTGGTGGCTTTTCAGATCCAGTGTGTAGTGTAAATGTCTGTGATGGAGGGAAGAGAGACCTGCAATTTCCAAACCAGGGAACCATGCTCCTTTTTGTTTGCATGCTCTCTATAATTAGTATTACAAAGTAGTTGTTCAGTTTTTCTAGATGTACTAATGATTGTCATGACACAATTTACCACAATAGTGAAAACACTTTGTAATATTGCTGTATTGCTATGAATCCTGCCACGCTTATGGATCTTACGCAGCGTTGCTCATGCATTACAGTGTCGCTGTTGTGATTGTTGTAATGTATGTCTGATGTATTAATTTCGGAGTGAATCTTAGGCTTAGTTTGTCTTATTGGTTTCATGTACAAGATACTACTAAGATTACAGCACATATGGAATGTGTTCTCATGTTCCCTGACTCTGCTCAGTCAGAACCTGTAAACCAATAAACCATAATTTTGAGGAACATTTCTCAATAATCTGAGGACTGTCGCTGTCCCGCATCATCCTGATCTGCCTCTGTGTGAAAGAGGTCCTTTTGGCAAGCTATTAACAGGTGGGGCAGGCTCTACCTGCAGCATGTACCAATCAGGTGTAGCCATGTTGATGTGACAGATCAGTTCAGGACACGGTCACTTTCTAAATCATCCCTTCTCGAATAACATTTAACCGGTTTTTACAAGCCAAAGCCGAAACAGTTTTTTAAGGGGAGACGCTGATTGGCATCACATTCCGCAGAACTCCTCATGCAGGGCTGTTTTAAAAGTCTACGCTCAAGCAACTTGTGCAGTCATCTTTCTGAGGAAACATCAGAACCTCCGTTTTTCAAAGAAGTCAGTTTCTATCAGTCAAAAGACAGAATAGCTCCATGTATACATGCTATCTGATTTATGCTATCTGATGTAGTGCTTTCCTGAGCCAGCTCTACCATTTTTAGAGTGATTTCTCCTCCTATATATACTTACACGTGTGTGTGTGTGTGTGCGCGCGTGTGTGTATGGGTGCATGGATATGTAGTTAACTCCTTGCACGATCCAAGTTACTGTTTAAATGTATGTACAAAACGCCCCTGAAGCTCCCGTCTCAGGACATCATTCAGCCCCCATCAACATGATAACACAGCCCTTGCCTTCAGCCTCAGTTTGATTTTCTTTTTTTAGTAGAGAACACTCTGACTGAAGGTTGACTGATAAAATACAGTATATCCACACATTCCCGGGGGGGACTGTTGTTTTGATAAATTTGTCTGCCAGGACATATCTTCATGGTCTGTTAGTGACTGTTCTAGATCCTGTGACTGATCTAGTTTTATACAGCAAGTTCTTCTGTGTGATTGGTGTTGCTAGTGTTTGTGGTTCGCAAAAAGTATCTTATGTATTCATTTTGTAAACCATATGCTTATTTGAAACACACGTCTAAAATTTCCCATCTGTTTCCCGTCTATTCGTTTTAATTTGCATACACTATGTTTATTCTTTAATTTCCATTTGCAGAGGGGTCAAACATGGGGTTTTGATTAACCTTTCAAGAAGCCCTACAAGCAGTCCTCTCTTTTCTTGGTCTTCCAAGTCTCAATTTGACCTCCACCGCTCCTGTTAACTGTTATTCCTTAATTGCATTCTTAACTGTGCAGTGTTCCTTTAAAACATTTTAGGTACACAGTTGAATCTGGAGATCTTGAGGGTATACTGTACACTCACCGTCAAAAGAATAGTTGCATCCAGAAGAAAGTGTGGGATTGCAGTGCTATTGGGAAGGAAGATAAAGGTTACCAGGAACAATAAATGATAAAGTTAGACTGATATGGGCAATATTTATTGAGCTACACCTACAGAAGTAGTGTCTCTCAGTATGGCGTTAGGCCGCCATGTTTGGTAAAACAACATGCCAGACATGTCAGTATGGAGTTATGAAGGTTTCTAATGGTGTCCTCCAAGCATGAAACTTGAATCATTTGCATGTCTCATGATGTCAAACCTACCCACCAAGTTTCATTCCTGCCGATTGATTCCTTCTGGGTGCAGCTATTTTTTTGACAAACCGTGTATCCACACTGTAAGTTTTGACACAAAACATGTATCTGTGCAGACCCCTTTTATGACAATGTAGAAATTAAATATTAAAACAAAAACCAAACTGAAATGAAATACAGAAGAACTAAAAGATAAATACAAAAACAAACAAAACCACCAGAAATGCATTGAGCTGCACCCCCACCACGATATTTAAAAGCTGTTCAAAACTGCTGTCACTTTCCCATGCTTTACAAAAAACTTTCTGTAAAACATTTAAACTCATTTAACAGGCACCTGCTGTATTGTAGGAGTGCAGCGGACCACTGCCGTGTTTCTCATGTGAATTAACTTTTTTACATTATTTTATAGTCATTATCTCACTTATATGCTAAATGCATTTAAACATAACATAAAATCATTCAATCTTTAAATTTTCTGTTTAGTATTGTTATATTTTGTGTTAATGTTGTATATAGAAGGTGAAAATAAAAGTTGTAAGTCTTCTGGATTGCTTTTGTAGAAACACTACAGAGAAGTGTTTAGAATGAGTAACACTGCTTTAAAGCAAAATGCAGTTACTCACCGTAATTTAAGAAAACGGTGTTATTATAAGTATGTTACAATAATGTGATTATAGTGTTTGTCCTTTGTCATATGACTGATGACGGTTTTACATGACAGCCATTCATTGAAAATTTTCTAGTTGTGTCACAGATAAAGATCTCTCTCTCTCTCCCTCTATCTCCCTCTCTCTCTCATTCCAAACACCTGCGGGTAGATTGAAATCTTACATATAGGAATGTACACTCTCACACTCTGCTGCACTCATGTCAGACGGCCACAGAATGTTTTTTCAGCAGAGAGAGACAGAGACAAAAAGAGAAGAGAGAATAGTTAGCAGTGGCTTTTCTCTGTTGCGCTCTCTGTCTCATTCTAGAGCTACCAGAGCTGGTTAGCAAAACAGGTGCAACCCTGTGTTCCTGGTAGTGTTAACATGAATAAGTCGCAACCAGGGGAGAAACCTCAGGGCCTTTTAGGCCTAATTGTTTCTGTGAAATTTTTTATATTGTTTAATTTTTTGTTTCATTTTAAGTTTATTTTCAATTAGTAGAATTTGATGCTTGTATTTAAATTCTGAAATAATTGTTATTGTTATTTCATTGTTTGGATAAATTCATTGTTTGGATAAATTCTTTGATTGACCAATAAAAAAATATCCAAACAGGATTTTTCTCTCTGTGGTATTTAGGAAGATACAAACAATCAAGCTCTCTCATAGGTAAGCACCTCAGGAACTGAACTGAAGTCATAATGTCACAATGACCTCTAATATAATTAGGAACAGTGACATTGGTTTATTACACTTTGCTTTAAATGGATGAGCCTAATTTTGTGAAATAATCACTTTGAGTTAGGGCAGTACCCTGATCAAGTCCTAACCCTCAGTCATGGTTATAAAGGACTAGTCAATGTTGTTACATAATGAC
This sequence comes from Semaprochilodus insignis, assembly GCA_034552555.1. Lineage (NCBI taxonomy): Eukaryota > Metazoa > Chordata > Actinopteri > Characiformes > Prochilodontidae > Semaprochilodus > Semaprochilodus insignis. The sequence goes on from CM067479.1 coordinate 35,354,602, forward strand.
ACAGCTGTGTAAGCACAAAGAAGACTGGTATGAACAAAGCAATTAAGTAATAATCTACACAATGGAGAAGGGCTCTTTGGTGTGCTTTCCTGGCTGTTGCAATTAAAATGAGCACAAACTAAAAAAAGAGAGGAAAGCAAAAAGTTTGTGACTGCAATCCCAGAGTAACCTTTCCCAGTAAATAACTTTTTCAGTCAGAATAAAGTACTGCTAGCGTTAATGTCTATGTCACTAATTATTACGCTTAAAACAATGATGTGATTAATTTACTGATTACTTCCATTAAAACTCTTTACTCTTTACTACTTAATGGTACCAAATTATTTCTCTATTTTACCACATAATCTTGCCTGTTTCAAATATTATTTCTTAAAACACACAAAATGATCTGCCAATTGTGTGCAATAATCTAACTTAATTAAGTTACTTAGGTTAAATTGTTCAGAAATGAGTTCAATAATTTCACAATATTCTTACAGGTATTTCAAAATGAGAAATAGCTTTGATAGAATAAAATTGATATTGTTATTTGCACAGAATCTTAGGATCCTAGCATTTTACATTATTTATTTATTTATTTATTTACTTATTGTCAAAGAAATACAATAACAATGTAAATGCTAATGTAAAGGATTGGTTTTCTTTCTGTACCCAAGACTGAGCAACAATAAGTTCATCTCATCAACTGTAAATCAAACTCAAAGTGAGAATCTGCACTTTCTGTAAATTAATTCCACTTATCTAAGCCAGGAGCGAGAAACTATTCAAAACTATGTAAAAGGAGGCATTTAAAATGTAAGACATATACAGTAGCTATTTATCACATAATAGACTTGTCTCGTCTTGTGCTTATCTTTCTTGATCTTGGTTGGCGTCTCTGGTAGCTGGTTCTTTGCAAGCATGTTCCTGAACTCACACCTGACACACAAACACTCACATGTCCCGGCAAACTAGCTGATGGCCCGATTATCTTATCTGAGAGGCTCAGGAGCCACAGAAGTGATAATGTGTCAGACACTTCACAGCAGACTTCAACATGCATATTTGAATTGCAGTTTTTTGTGCATGACTAGAACAGTATGCTAACTACACTCTTAGAAAGGGCTTCTGTTGTGTTCTACTATATAATGTTTAACAATAGTGCCACTATTTTACTATTTTATAGAACCCTTTATAAAAGCTTTGGTATTTTAACTAGGTGCAGCATAACACATACATACATACACACACATAATTACATACATACACACATACATAATAACTATTGGGACACTACTCTTAATCATTACATTTAAGTGTTTCATTCTGTCTTATTGCAACAGTGGTACAAAATAAAGCACCTAGCCATGCAGCCATCAATGTAAGCAATTACGAATTGACCCAGCATGTCCCGGATGACGTAATTGATGAAAGCTTGGAAGGGGCGTTTCTGAATGGCATAACCAAGTACTCATAGTGCCCCATAGTGGTGAGGAAGGCAGTTTTCCAGTCGTCCCCTCCCGCACCCTGACAAGATTATAGGCGCTGCGAAGATCCAATTTGGTAAAACCAGTGGCACCTCTGAGTTGCTTGAGAGCCACGGGAACTAGTGGTAATGGATACGGATAGGGTTTAGATATTAAATTGAGCCCATGATAATCAATGCAGGGTCGAAGACCGCTGTCGTTCTTCTTTACAAAGAAGAAGCCACCGGCCACAGGTGATGCAGAGGGATGGATATAACCTTGAGACAGAGCCTCCTGTATATCCTCCTCCATGGCACTTTCCTCTGCTTGGGTAAGCGGGTAAACACGAGACTTAGGGGGTATCTGATTATTGATTAGTTCAATGGAAGCAATCATACTGCTTATGAGGTGGTAATTTGGTTGCGTGGATTTTTTAAATACTTTGGATATGGACTTTCGATACAGGAGTTTGACTCTCAGGAATCTCTATAGATATGGAACAGACAGAAGCACAGGGCAAGGACAGAAAATTGTGTAAAAAATGTGTCTTTAACCAGGGGAGACCCAAAATGATGACATACTCAGAAGAGTCAAGAATGAAGAACTTGATCTCCTCTGAATGAAGGGGGTTAATGTTCATTCTGATAGGCAGTGTAGTATGAGAAATGGTCCCCCTACCTGGGAAACCACAGGTAGGCTGAGGTGAGTAGGAATCCGGGCTTGGATGAAGTTCCCCTCAGCTCCCAAATCGATAAAGGCTAGAAAGACATGAAGAGAGTCCTGACAGCATAAGCTGACTGGAATCAACAGAGACTTAGTGACCATACCCGGCATGGAACTACTCACCACTTTAGCGTGTGGTGTAGATTCTACACGTTTAACCAGGGATGGTCCCTGAATTCTTTGCAGATGAGCCCAACAGTCACATAGAGCATGGCCGGTGATTTCGCAGTACAAGCAGAGACGGCCATGCAATTGCTGAAGCGTCTCCCCCGGGGTCAGGTGGGACGAGTCACATTGCATGGGTTCCTTGACATTGGTCTCTGACGTCACTTGGGAGGCTGGACGTGTTTGAGGGGTTGGCATGGCAACAGGCTGTGGCAATGGTGGAATGTCTGGTCTGTCGGGAAACAGATGTTGAGCTGAGCTTTAGCTGGTCCAACTGAATGGTTAGGGTGATAAGTTCATCCAGGGCTAATCCATCATCTCTGCAAGCAAGTTCATTAAGAATGTCCAGATTCAAATCATTGCAATAAACAGTCAACAAAAAAGGCTCATTCCAGCCACTGCCAGCAGCCATGGTGCGGACCTCAAGGGAATAATCCTCTACAAATCGATTCCCTTGGCACAACTGAGCTAATAATTCCCTGGAGGATCTCCCCTCATGCGGATAATCAAACACGGCCTTAAAATCACTGATGAAGTGTTCATAAGTGTGCTGTTTGTAAACTGACCAAACCACAGTAGCCCAGTCCAAAGCTTTGCTGGTGAGGTGGGAGATAACGAAAGAAATACAAGCTTTATCCGAGCTGGCAGGAGAGTTGGAAAAATAGAATAGGAACACTGCAACAGAAACCCTCTACAATGATTGGGAGACCCATCCAACTTATCCAGTTTAGTGACTGGGAAGATACTGGCCACCGCTATAGGAGCAGTGACCAATGCATGCTCAGCAGCAAGAGGGACAGACAATTGAGACAATTGGGAAGAAATCTCCCAAAGGTTAGAGGATATTTGAGACAGTTGAGTGTGTTGCTCGGTTTGTTGTTGTGCCAGACTGCTAACGGAACTAGTAAATGAATCTAACAGCTGATTATGTTGGCCGAGTAACCGACCTTGAGTACTCACAGCCTGATGAAGGTCCTTTAGCTTAGCCATCAATACTTCTTTATAGGAAAAGTATTCTCTCACATTGGACAAAGTCAGATTGATGCACGCTGAGCTAAAAGCAAAGCTGGGTTTTATTGATAGGTTAGCAGTTAGGCTCAAAAACAAAATCCAGGAGAACATAGCACAAGGGACAAGCAGAGTCAATAAACAAAGAGGCAAGCAAGAGTCAGACACCAAACAAGCGATCAGAATAGGCAAACAAAACAAGAGGGAAAAACAGAGAAGAGAAAATCAGCAATCAAACAGAGTCGAAAGCCAGAAAGTCAGAACAAGAATCGTAGGGATAGAACACTCGGTATGCTAAGGGTGTGGCAATACTTCGCAAAGAATGAATGGCAAACCAGGGGTATATAAACAAACAGAGTTAAAGGGAAACCCAGAAGTGTGACATATATATATGTGTGTGTGTATATGTGTATATGTTGATTTATTATTATTAGTAGTAGTAATATTCCTTTCCCATTACTGATGCCAGCTGTCTGTAAAGCACTTTGAGCTGCCAATGGACTGTTTTCTATGTCTTGCTGAGCAATAGAAGGATCTCTATAGCAGTATTTCTCAACCCTGGTCCAGCAGGCCCCCTACCCCAACATATCTGACCCAACTAATCAGCTCATTTAGCCTGATCCAACTCAAAAACCTAGTAATGAGTTCAAAGGGGTGTACTAAAGCATAAGAAACACTAAAAGTTGCAGGACAGTCGGCCTCGACTAGAGAGGACTAGAGGTGAGAAACACAGCTATAAAACTGACCATCGTGAATGTGTGGAAACAACTGCAGCATAATTAAAATGGTGCATATTAAAGGAACCATTCAACTCAGGAGCTGCTGTCCTCTTACACTACAGTAGATACTCTCCTCACATAGGTAATGTACAGAGAAAGTGATGGAAGTCAGATTAGGTGAGGATGATCTTGAGATTTAAATCTACACATATTTGTAAGCCTGTGGGTGTCATGTGAGTGCATCATCACGCTGGTATCTCACATGTTCATGCAATCATCACCTCTACAGTGGACTGATGATTGAGAAGTGATAATGTCAAAGGAATGTTTTCTCCAGCACATTTTATACTAATGTCTGTAAATATATACTCCAGTGCTTGGAGTAAAAACAGTCCAGGCTTATAGGAACAGAAAAGGCCTAAGCCTAACAGTGATCTGGTGTATCAGTCATTTTTGCACAAATAAAAATGTGCTACATGTACACCTCTTGCTAAGCAAAGTCAACTAAAAGACAGCAATTGTGTTAAAGATCCCTCACTGACACACTTGAGTAAATGCCAACATTATAGGACAGAGAAAAATCTTTCAAAACTTTTAGTGGAAGTTAAAGGAACAATAAGTAAGACTATGCAATCTCTCAAATTCATACTCATTCAGTCACTCCTCTTCCCACTTCACTCTCCCGGCACTCACTTACCAGTCTAGTTAAGTTTGGATGAAAAGTAAAGCTCGTAACATTTCATCTAGACCGGTCTAGACTATTTTTGTCACTCATTTTCTTTGTTTCTTCATTAGCTTGTATGGGGTCTGTCAGCAGACTCAATGCTACAGTGCCTTACTGTACATCTTTGCCAAAACTGTCAACTAAATGTTTTACATGTTGATCGTGCCATCTTACATATTGCTCCTTTAATTTAACAAGATTTTATTCCAAATCATTTTGCACTATTTCTTTTCATTCATGATGAAATATTTTCATAATGCACAGGGTAGCTGGCATTTTCAAATCATTCAAAAAATAAATAATAAAAGATGATAAAAATGTAGATATCATTGGTCTTAAATATACTAGCAGAAAAAAACACCTTCCAGTGTTCTGCAAACACAGTGTTCTGAAGTACTGGTATCTTGTGATATGAGCTGCATTCAAATAACATTTTTGTGAGTTATCTGCATATTATAAGCAGGCAAGCATTAGTTTGGGAAATAATCAGTCAGTGCTTTAGTATGAGGATACAATAAGCTTTGTATGTGACCATCTTAACTCACTAATCACATAAGTAAATAAAGACCAATACAGCAGTGTGTAGGTTTTTAATAGTGCTTCATTCCAGCTCAGTGGACCTAAAATCAGTGAAAAGTGTGCAGGTGTAAGGGCATCTGATTATGTTTATTAAAAGAACAAATTTACTGCCAAAACTACTTAGCTGTACACATAAAGGATTTAGCATCATATTAATTTTAGTATAAAACCTTCTACAGCAGGGGTGTGCAACACAACCTATAGAGCTTTGTATCATTGCATGGTTTAGAACGCCCCTATGAATTATCAGCACAGTAATGAACTGTGTCAAGGATGCATGAGCACTGCTCAGCCCTCAGTAAAGTGATCTGTTTTAAAGAATGTATAGGACTTTTTCCACCACTTTACTCAGCTTATGTACAGGGTGATGAATGAATGGACGTGACGGCACTTGTTCTACAGCAGTTCAGGAGCTGCTGATCTGTCAGCAATCTGTATTGTGCTTTGAAAAATTTGTCCATCTTTCAAAGGAGAATGGAGTCCTCTCAGAGCTGTCAGGTCAGGGTCATCCTTGTGTCAAATTTTGTTTATGTGGGCTTTCTTGCCTCTCTTAAGCCCAACGCTTGCTCACTGTTGTTGTGGTATTTATATATACATTTTGTTATGCAATGTATATACATATATATGTAAAGAGATACATTTACTGTCACTTTACATTCTGTACTGACAGGTTTGATTCTGCACATCAGTAATTTTTGTGTTTGTGCTGATGACAAGAAATAACAAAAAAAATTTGCAGACCTTGATTTATAGTAGATCAAGTCATAATAAGATATCTCATTTTCTGCTTACAAATACAAATAAAGTATACACTTAAAGTTTATAACACTTTGACAGAATGTATCTGCTTGTTTCACTGAGCTGTGAGTGAAATACAATGATCAAATGGTGACTTCTGCAGGTTAAAGTCTTGTCATTGGAGAGCATTCTTAGAAAGCTGACTCACTATGTGGATATATATGACACAGTGGACAGGGCAGTGAGGAAACCTTCATTTGTAATGTCTTGGTTGGTACCAGCATAAACCGGTCAAACCTAAACACTGTGTTTGCACTTCATACAAGGCTATCTCCTTCATTTAGACATTTAGACAAAATTCACTGTCTGTCCTTCTGTCTGCACATACAACTACCTTCAGTTTTCACATATAGATAGACTAGTGGAGTCTTAATTAGCAAAACTTGAAATTCCCCAAAACCATAACAACATTTAAGGAAAGCCAGTTCTAAAGGCACCAAGGGGCCAGGCCAGATGCAGATAGAGATAGACAGAAAGACAAAGAGGAGGTTGTGATTACCAAGGGACGGATGTGTTTAAACCTGTTCCCTCTTAGATTTATACACGCACATATTGGGTAAAGTTTTATGATAACTGGACACTGTAAATTGACCATTTTGGAGATACTTGTTTTGCTTTGAACACTGAAGACATATAATGTACCCATTGCTATTCGGTTAGGCACACACAGCCTCTATAAACTCCACAGAAAAGCATTGCCAATAGAACCAGAAGCTGCTGACACATATACCCTGTGCCAACTGTTGACCAAAAGAGGATAAAGCCCCCCTGGCACTGAACTGTGGAATGGTGAGACAGGGGTGATGGAGCGGTGGAGCCACAACTTATCACCCAACATCCAACATAACGTTAACGTTATGTGCTCTTGTGACTGAATGTGAATCAAATCCTTACATCAGTGCTGCAACATCTAGTGTAAAGCCCTACCAGTGGATTGTAGGCTATTTCTGCAGCAAAGCAGGGGGCAAAATCTATATTAATGCTTCATTTCAGAAGAAACACTGAATAAGCTGGTGTCTACAAAGTTTTGGACATATCCTGTAATTTGTCCCATCATGTATAGTAGATAGCACAGCTGATACATGCTCCTTTCAAATGCTTCTACCTGCCACCAAACCAATTTTGCTGAACAAATGCTGTCTGTAAATAGAAGTAACAAAATATGAATCTTCACTGACAAATGCACACCTGAACACTGTTAGACTGCTCTCTGTTTAGCAAATAACTGTGAGCACACAGTGATGGTGCTGTCTGTTTTGTCAGCACATTGTGCACAGTTATGTGGGTTAACTGCAATGTCCATGTTAGTTCTAAAAGCCTAACAGGTGCACAAATTTTACCTAGCTATGGCCTCTGTATTGTAAAGAGCTTTGTATATGCAAATTTGTGATTAAGAAGTCATTTTAGATAAAGTACAGTTACTTGATTAATTCTAAATACGTCTAAATCTACATTAAGTAGAAAGTCATCTGCCACCTTTCTTGGGTCTAGAGGCAAGTACTGTGTTTGTAATACAGGTTATTCGCTGCATATGCATTGAGTCAATCCAACTAACATTTTGAGGTGAAGTTTTGAGGTTTAATACAGTAGCTATAAGGTCTGTGTACGGTCAACAAATCACTTTGCAGGAGTAAGTCAACCAGATATATAAGTGATACATTCATCCAGCATGTTTGAAAAGTTTTGCATTGATGGCCCAGTGCTTTATCTTTGCACATCACAACTGAAAAGAGATGAGAACATAGCCATCATCAAATAACCCAAAAAGTAGCTTATTATGGGTACCACAAGACACACAACCTTTGGAACAAAAAAATTTCCTTCACTGACTGAAACACATTATTAAATGAAATACCTGTTCCAAGCACATCTCTATCTATTTCTACTTATACATACATTTTTATATGAAGTGAATCAGATAATCAAAACACAGTATTGCATTTTGGATTACAGGGGTAAATTAATAAGGTATCTCAATAGGGGTACAATGATGAGACATGACAATGATGAAAACAATGTCGCCTAACCAGTGCAGATCGATCATGTGCTTTGTGCTCACTGTATGCCAAAGTGAACATGCAGCTTAGAAAGCTTTCCGCAGTCAATGACTTTTTATCCAATTTGATGTAAATAAATGATGTAAATGTAAATAAATAAATATTCATAAGAATTTCATTATACCACACGTTCCAATTAACCTAATACAGTCAGAATATGCCTGCTTTGTTAAGGTATTAATACATTCTACTAATATATTTTCAGATGGCAAACAGTTCACTTTCTGAGTTTTGTCTATAAGTAATAGAACTGGTTGCCATGTCTATAAATTATTTTAAAAATCTAATGAAAGAATTGATATTCTTTTCTACAACCAGGGATTTAAGGGTCTCATAACTAGGTCACATTACACACCTGCTATTCATGTATCTGCATAGGTTATATGTGAATATGTTGCTTACTGAGACACAGTTCTCCTGTTCTATTGGGCCACTGTTACACTGTATTGTCATTTCGTTATGTACAGTAAAGGCCGCTCATTCCTTACCAGCAAGGCGAAAGTGGGTGGGGCTCAGAACGCGGCCCTCCACCAATTAGCGTTCAGGTGACATGTGGGCGTTAACAAGTGCACTAAGCGGGTTAATCCAACAATCAAAAGACATGCGTTATGCAGACGCTGTTGTCACTCTACTGCAGGAAACCTGCTGTCCAGAGGCTGTGTGACCCGCTCGAGCCTCGAGAGAGAGGGAGACAGAGAGAGAGAGAGAGTTAACCAAGTAACACCATGGCTGAATATTCCACCAGCATGCGGCTGAAACTGCCAGTCGTGTGCATCGTGTTGGAGGTGATTCTCATCATCCTCTTTGGAGTGCTTGTGGAGTACAACCACGACACTGATGCCAACCACTGGCATAAAAACACGACAAAAAAACCCGACTACGAGAACGAGTTCTACTACCGCTATCCCAGTAAGTGCAAATGAGAGAGAGAGGGAGAGAGAGGGGTGCCTCACTCTTACAGTTTCTTAATGTTATATGTTTTTAGCCAGAAAGTAAGTACTCTCAGTTTGAGTGAGGGGAAAGAAAATGCAGTTTTTTTCCCTTCACCATTATTATTATTTTTTATTATTATCGAACCCGATTTGATCAGGTGGTAATAATTGACTGTGTGTGATTCATGATCCTATAGTACGCCTGCACTGCATATGTTATTGTTCTTCCTTCTGTAACAGACTTGATAACGGATGAAGAACTTCTTAATTAGCTAATGAGTTGAATCAGGCAGTGATCTCAGTCCTGTGGACCCCTGTGCTCTACATGGTTTTGTATTTTCCCTGCTCTCAACCACTGCATGCCACCTATAAAAAAAACGATCAAGCTCCTATTGAACTGAGTCAAGTGTGAGTTAAGGCATGTAAAACCCAGAAGTGTGTCATATTCCAGACTGGTAGCGGGCACCTACAAATAACACTGTGTTTAGTATCAATGGACTATTTTTTTTTATTCACTGGTTGTTTGTTCTGAAATACATTCTGATTTGAATATTCAAAGGTCTCTTTAGCAGTGTATCCAACTAATCAGCTCATTAACAGCCTAGTGTTGAGTGAAAATGGGTGTATTAAAGCAGGAGAAACACTAACAGGTGCAGGACGGTGGGCCTTCGGGACTAGATTGGAGAAACACTGCTCTAAAAGATGCTATAAGCGTTTTGTCTGCCTATTGTTGCTGTTCATTTTAGAACTCAATATTAAAGCACATCTTTTATAATAATAAGTCATGGGCTCTGTTGTCGCATTAAAGCAGAATGGCTGAACGTTTGTACATACCTGTTATACTAGTGAATTGATGTGAGCGACACCATTGCAGCGGTAGTTATTCAGGGCTGTGGTGGGGCTGCCCTTGGGGCAGAATATTCTTCATTCCACTAGCTCCTTATTCGTAAGTCTTATAAGTCTTGTTCTTGGTATTATTGTTTGAGTTTGAGTCGTTAGACATCCTGCTGCTGTCCTCTCCGTGCCGTTGTTTGCTCTCCTCAGTGAAGTTCTTGCGCAACTCATTCTCATCGCAGCTGTTTGACATCCCATGGTGAATCCTCCTCAGGGAAAAGCTGTCAAGTGCACACTGTAACATTTCCAGCACATGTATACTCAATTTCACAGCCCAAAGGTGATAGAAAATCACAGTTTCTAAACGCCTTTCTTGTCTACATTATAGATATAGTTAAAGGTGAGTTGAAGGGGAGCTCCACCAAAACTTCAAAGAACGTCATTCTAGAGAAACTTATTGTGATTGTTCACAAAGGTAGTGAGAGGAACCAGATATAACCTCTATAAGCTCCCTCAAGGAAAGTTATAAGAATGGTTATAATTATGCAGCCTGGTTTCTGGCATGTTGTTTTATGAAAATTTTGGCATAAAATGTCTTTAAATTTCATTTAATTCATTCATGGTGGAGGGGTGCAAACAAAAACTCAGATGTATGACTATTTTACCATCATCAAAATTTCATATAAAAACTCAGGTTCACTGGTGGTTCTGGATAGTAAATAAAATGGTCATATCTGTCTTGTAGACATGGTGACTTCTGGTTCCTATCACCACCACTGTAAAGAAATCTGAGTCTCTGCAATGAACCATTTCTCACCAAACCTCTCTAAATGACTTTGCTTGCATCTCTGAATCATCCAGACTGAATCATCCAGAAAGTTTGCAAAAATGGTGGAGTTCCCCTTTGAGTCAAGCATGGTCAAGTGGTTTGAGGGAATTCTCAGTTGGGTTTAACCTTTAACTAGAAGATTAAAAATAGTATCCACTGAAGCGGATCAAGGCTGTAGTGGGAGAAAGTCTGGAAATTGTCACCCAAAAAACATTATTAGAAGGAAGCATAGTTCTCTGGGCCTTATTCATGTCCTGACTGTAAATAATGGTCAATAATTAGTTGAACATTGGTTTCTCAAACCAAATCAGATCTGATTTGAATGTTGCGTTGCCCTTGAGCCTTTTTTGTTGTTCTATCATGCAGTGAAACACTTAACGGTCCAGCTCTAGCCGTTCTCTGTCTTTTCTCCAAAGACTGTAGGCGGCTGCTGAAAGGTGCTGGAAAGTTCACCTGTCACTTCACACCTGAAGGACGCAGGTCCCTGTTTATGCACGCACATACACCTGCATAACACCGCAGCTAAGGGAAAGAGGGAGGTTGAAAGCTGAAAGACGAGACCTCTGAGATGCCTTGCTGAGATGGCGCAGTTTTTTTTTTTTTTGTTGGTTTTTTTTTTTTGTTGTTTTTTTTTTTCAGCTACGGGTGTAGTGGTAATCTGAAATCTATCCCCTCATCCATCATACAGTGTTCACCCATCAATCCAAAAGAGTAATGTTCCCACGGATAAACACATATGGATGCCACATCTTGGCTTGTAGAAAGTCAGAACTGTTCAGTGGAAACGCTGAAAGGAAAGAAAGGCCGAATAGGAGTGTACACTTGGCATAAAACTATCAAGATGTCACTGTCCTCATGCAGTGCGGCAGAAGAACCACTTGGGGTTCCCTAAAGAGCTCCTAAGTCGAGGTCTGTGAGGTGCTAATAAAGTTTGAAGGAAGTTTTTTGAAGAGTGACCTTTATCAAGTCTTGCTCATGAGGCTGTACAGTAACTTGGTGGCGCCGGAGGAAGAATGAGTGAAGGCTTGCGGTATGTGGGACAGTTTGCCCTCGGGGACTCTGCCATCTTCATTGATGCCAGTGTCAGCATTTGGTTGCCTAGCAACAGCACAGAGCGTGATTGTGTCGCTGGTGTGGGGCAGATGGGCACAGAGAATGACTCTAATGAGGGGCATCAGTGGAAACACCCACATGAAGTAAATGCCAAGTTCGGTGCACTCAGGATGCCCGTAGACGCTCAGGTCAAATCGTCCAATTGCGAAAAGCTGGCAGCTGTGTTTATAGGGTACTGCAGAGTGCAGACTGATGGATGCTGACTGAAGGGCTGCAGAGCATGGGTCACAGAAAGGTAGCTCTTTAAATGTGTGTCAGCAAGTACATGAGTAAATGATACTACAGACATTCCTGGTAATTATGATAGTATATAAACTACATCTAAACTGACTTTAGTGTCACTTTTGTGTGTTTTATTTTTGTGTTTAAGGCTTCCAGGATGTACATGTGATGATCTTCATCGGCTTCGGCTTTCTTATGACATTCCTGCAGCGCTATGGCTTTAGCAGTGTTGGTTTTAACTTCCTCATCGCAGCATTCTCTCTGCAGTGGGCAACACTCATGCAGGGCTTTTTTCATGGCATGCATGGAGGCAAGATCCATGTTGGAGTGGAGAGGTAAGAGGCTGAGTCTTGCTCTCTTGGTCTTCTATATTGGTTAGCTTTTGAAACACCACATATCAACAGAAAATGTAACAAGAGGTAATATCTTGTGAGCTAGTTTGTACAGCCGTTTGATTCCAAATTGGAATTCTACACACACACACACACACACACACACACACACACACACACACATACATACAAACAAACATTTTATGTTTTTACATACAAATATGTGCAATCTGGAATCAAACTGTTCCTCCGTATACTGTTTTATATATGTGTATATATAATATACATTACTGCGATTTCTTATTCCTGTAAAACCTGTAACCCTCTCTTCCCTGCAGCATGATAAATGCGGACTTCTGCACTGGCTCAGTACTGATCTCATTTGGGGCAGTCCTAGGGAAAACAAGCCCAGTCCAGCTGCTGGTAATGGCTGTATTTGAAGTCACACTGTTTGCAGTAAATGAGTTCATCCTCCTCTCTCTTTTTGGTGTAAGTCAATATTAATTCAAATAACCATCTAATACACACACAATAATTCTACACAGTATAGACAAATAAGATATTATGGTTGTATTGCTACCCTCTGCATTTGCAATATGCCTTGCAATATATTAATATACGTTTATAGGTCCTTTATGTGACATTGTTAGTTAGACAGCATTAGTTTTGTCCCTAAAATATTTGCATTAATTGGATTGAGTCTATTTCTTAGAAACTCATCTGAAATGTCTGAGATTGGTCTTCTGAGGACAGTATTGTAAATAACAAACAACATATTGTGCAGCCCAAACAGAGAGTGTCTTAAACATTTGATGACTGATATTTGTCTCTTGAACCCTACATTTGTTATTTAATGATTATTCATTTTAAGATTAGGATTAATATCCAATCGTTTGTTCAATTGAATTCATAGAAGTAGGAGTAGTTGTAGTAGTAGAATAAGTGAGGGAGGGAGAAATGTGAGCCCACATACAGGCCCTGTTTAAGAGGTTAAAATTAGCAAAGTAATGAACATAAATGGTTTTCATATTTCTATTATGAATTTTATGAATTGATGTATTGGTTAGTGGAACAAATTGATGTGCAATAACCTTTTATCTCTATCCTTCAGTTACTCCATTCCACTTTGCTAAAATATCATTATGAACAGACCAATAAAAATAGTGTAAATCATGTTACATTAACTTTCCTGAGATTTTAGATATACAAAGTTTTGTTCCGACAGGGACTATTTGGCACCATACAACAGCTTGGAAGTATCAAAGAAATGCGTTTGAGCTAAAGAATCTAGTTAAGTGAAGAATTTGTCATGTTTGATCACATGATCATCCATAATTTTCTCCTCACACAGCTGAATTTGAATGAAAAAAAGCTCAAGGGTTAACAGTTGATATGTAAATCATGTTAGGCATCATGTTGTGTGAGTTTTGATCAAGGCAAAAAACTAGATCATGGAGATGTTTGTTAATGGAAGCTTGGGTGATCAGAAAAGGATGGGAACTACAACACGTTTTTAACATCTACAAATATGATATCTACAGGCAAAAGATGCTGGAGGTTCCATGACCATCCATACATTCGGAGCATACTTTGGCCTGATGGTGACACGTGTGCTGTACAGGGAAAATCTGGAAAAGAGCAAGAGCAGGAGCACCTCTGTCTACCACTCTGACCTCTTTGCTATGATTGGTTAGTGAGATGTTCTGCTGTGAGGCAGAAGAGCAACTTTACTTACTGAGCCGTCTGTTCTTGGTGTACAATAGTAACTCTCACACAAAAAGTTTCACATGAATATAGATACATTACATGAACACAAATGTTGCCAAAAGCATCGTTATGATGCAGTATATTCCATTCCAGGCATATATCTATGTGGAACCAATGTACAGATTGTAGCTGTCAAAAAAAAACCCAACGTGTCTCCATTTTTGTTCATTTTTACTTATATGCATCAGCAGCTGCTGATTACATGGTGTGAAAATTTCATGATGAATGGACTTACAGAAATGGCCCAAAATAGCTTGGAAAAAGTCTGGTTCCATTGACTTACATAAAAATTAAATGAGGTTTTTACCCTCTCCTGTAAAGCTGTCATTTTGTCATTCTTTGGAGAGCAACGATATGAATCAAGTAAATTTAAAGGAACATTCTTATCAGTTACTGGATCACCTCCCTGTAGATTACGCATTATTATTTTTTTTAACATCAATCAAAAAAACACGTTATTTCACCAGGGGTGTACAAATGTCTCCATACAACTGTATATAGCATAAAAATACTCTGTGGCAATTTTAAGCCACTGAATAGAAATTCCCATGTGAACAATATTAAATTACACAGTGTATTAAAATTCATTATATTGTAATATAATATAAGAATTTGCCAAATAAGTAAAACAGTATTATTGTGTATGGTAATACATATAAGATGATATTTTTGTCCTGATGTTTTTTTTTTTCTGATGACTAATCAGGTACCATTTACCTGTGGATGTTCTGGCCCAGCTTCAACTCAGCCATCACTGCTTATGGAGATGATCAGCACCGCACTGCCCTGAACACTTACTACTCTCTGGCTGCCTGCACTCTTGCCACTTATGCCTTCTCTGCCCTTGTCAACCACGAGGGAAAACTGGACATGGTGAGTGCCCCCGTGTGGGCAAATTGTGATAAAGCATATTCTGGGTTTTGCTACATCTTCACATGCATATTTCATAGACTTTGTGTGTTGTTGCTACAGCTGTACTGCTTTCTCCCACTGCCTCTCAATCAACTTTACCAATCTTCAGGTTTTGGTGTTGGTTCAATGTTAGGAACTAATTTCCTTTTTCTTTAGTACTGGATAGACAGAAAGGGCGCTGGTTAAAGAATAACAGTATTAAGCTATTCTAGTACATTCTTTTACCATGCTTAATTTCCCCAAGGACTGTTATCTTGGTGGAACCCTGGTGTGCATAACGTTAAACACTCATTAGTCACAGAATCAATGAATCCACAGTAATCACAGGAGAGAAACACTCCACAGACACAATTGCATGAGCGCTACATTCAGGCAGATAGAAGAAAGATCACACACATGCCATCTTATTGTCTGCTACAAAGACTGTAATCACTGATCTCCTCAGCAATAGACGTGATTAACAGTACTAAGACCCAGTAAGGAGACACTTGTTGTACAGTTGTGGTTTTATAAGCACAATCCTGAATACTGAATTATGTTACAAAGCAAATCTTATCAATTAGGTATCAATGCAATGGAAAATCATGACCATTAGGACTGGGCCTTCAGATTGAGCCACAAATGTCGAAACTCAATCAGAAAAGGCCCTGAAGATTCCCACTGCTGTCATGTTTGACTGTATTGCTAAAAGCACCAAAACTATGGAAATAATTATGATGTCGATGCACTCTTGCCCAGTGTGATGGGCAGGTGCTATCTACAGAATGCACTGAGTACCAGATTCTTTGATTGCTATCTAAAGAGGAATTCTGAAAAGGAATTTCTGACAGGATGATTTCAGAATGAACAGAGGGATTAGTGGAGTCAAATCACATGCCACTGTTAAGAGGAGATGGTCTCTTTCAGTGGGGGGATGTATTTGAACACATTATTTGCTAATCCTTATCTTTTGGATCTTTTAGGTGCACATTCAGAACGCAGCCTTGGCTGGCGGTGTTGCTGTGGGAACTGCTGGTGAGATGATGCTGACTCCATTTGGCTCCATGATTGTTGGATTCTTGGCCGGAACAATCTCAGTGCTGGGCTATAAGTACCTCTCAGTGAGTACCGCACTTGCACATCACGTTTTAACTCTCATTGAGAGCTGTATTTATTACACTAATACACTTTTGATACTCTTAAAAACAAAGCTTTCTAAATGTTTTTCTGTTTGGACATATGGTTCTATATCATTTTTAATTACAATAATTGCAGTAAAACACCATCACACTTTGCATTTATGAGAAAAGAACCTTAAAAAAACTAAAGAACTTAAAGAATCTTTTTTTATAGGAACCAAAAGTGGTTCTCTGGACACTCCAGAAAACATTTTTTAAGAGTTTCTTTTATTGCACTTCTCCATATGTTTGTATTTTATAGCCTGTTCTAGAGTCAAAGCTGAAGATCCAAGACACATGTGGTGTCCATAACCTGCATGGGATGCCTGGGGTACTGGGTGCTATTGTTGGGATTGTCACATCTGTGGCAGTAAGCACTGATGCTTATGGCAAAGGGTGAGAATGTTTAATGTTTGCTATTTCCTACCCTTTTGTAGTACTGTATATATGACATCCACTTGAGGAAAGTGGTAACCTAATTATTACTTCAACTAACAAGGCATTATACTATTGCCACACTGCATATTGGCTATTTGTTTAATTGACAGCATTTTACAACTTTTGTGTCAAATTAACTGTTGAGTAAAATTAGCCGTCAGCTCCATGAGGGCTTGACGTGCATGTCCTAGCTAGGCGCAGAATTGTTGGGAATATTCATATGTAGCTTGTTTTCCTTCACTCTGTCCCTTCTGGTCTGTTCTGCAGGTTGGAAGATGTGTTCGAACTTGTCAGTGAAAGCAAGAGAGATACCTCCCATCAGGCTGCAATGCAGGCTGCCTCTCTGGGTGTGACACTAAGCATGGCCCTGTTAGGTGGACTCATCGTTGGTACGTCCTTAAAAAGAGATTAAAATATGTTTAACTTTGAGTTTTTTCAGCAGTCAGGTGATAACATGATTACATGACTGTATCAGTCAAGTAGTGGTTGTTGCTGAACAGCATACTGAAGCTTATTGTAAAGTATGTGTTGGGCTTATAGTAGACTGTGTATGTTCGCAGGGTTCATTCTGAAGCTGCCCATTTATGGAGCCCCACCAGACACTCTATGCTATGAGGATGCAATCTACTGGGAGGTAAAATGTGTTTAATGTGAAAGACCTACTATATACAAAGTTATATATCAGTTACAAGGCAATTACAACTGGGGCAGTCGACAGTACATGACTGCAGTACATGACTTCGTGCAAGTGTGCTCACTGCCCCCTAGTGGGTTATTGGGTGGGTTAATGGGCAGGTTAAATGTAGAGGTCAAATTCCTCTGTGTGCAAGGACAAATGGTCAATAACTCTGAATTTTAATTCAAATTCTGTGATTGCGGGATGCGTTGTAAAAACTATGCATATATTTAACAGTACTTTCTTTTCTGGGAGGTTACATGGATAGACCTAGACATGGCTTGAAAGGGGAAATTCGGTCATGTATTCTTCTGTAATGTGATTATTGTTTTCTCAGATGCCAGGAGAAGAAGCAAGCGGTGAAGAGCTGTCTTCAGTGAAAACTCCAGAGGAGTCAGAGAAACTCAATGGATAAATGTCTACCTTTGTGTGCATTCATGTATTTGGATGTGTGTGAGAAAGAGAATGTGTTTGTGTACGTGTGTACTGATTTACCTGCCTCAAAACACCTGGACAAGAGCCACATCAGCTGTGAGTGAATTTTATACAGACTTTTCTATGCAGAATGATGGGTACATGCGTGAGGGTTCGTTCATTTGGTTATCTAGGAATTACTTCTCTGATATGAAAGTTTGTATACATTTGTTTATGCTTATTGGGGTGTTTTACCCATTAAAATGTTGAATACATGTATGACATTGTGGAGGTTACTATGAATATAAAATGTTTAACACACATGACCAATGTAACAGACCTGTACATGCAGTGAAAATCTGAGGGATACTGTTAGCTGTTCCCCCTTAGTACAGTTGTAAATTTCAACATTTTAGACCAATCAGAACCAGTTCTGTGGTATTCTTTCCTTGCCATTATAAATGTAGTTGCTGGGTTAATGAAATGAACGCTTCCTCTATCCAACCACCAGATGGTGCTATAGTACTACGTAAATCTATTGCAACCCGCTGTGAACGACACTGGGCCAGATTACTGGTTTGACTGGCAGCTGTAAAGACAATATTTGATTAGATTGTCTGCCCATCTCACAGTGCCTTCTCGTCAAAGCGTTTCTGAAGAGCACTGGGAATATTTTGAGAGCTATAAGACAAACCTCTTCTTCTGTTTTTTTTTTTTTACTTACTTTGTAGCAAGTTTCTATGCAAGAAATAGCCAACTGATTGTATCTAGAACAGCCAATATACATACAAGACCAACTGTATATAAATGAACAAAATAGGCTGATAGTTAAATGCTTTTGACTTTGTGACTTACATTCCTTCTGTTATCAGTACATTTTCTAAAACATGTTCTGAATCATGTTCCCTGGGTTACTCTAAAGATTGCTCTGTAAACCTGGTAAATGTTGTTTCAGGAGTTGTTCAGGATTTTTCAAAAATCACAACTGAACTTTTATTCAACCCTTTGAGTCCAATAAAGTCTACTGGGATATGTATACATATATGTGTGTGTGTGTGTGTGTGTGTGTGTGTTTGTGTGTCAAAATGTTTCTTTAAAATGATTAAATTGTCTGTGTGTGTGTATGAGATAAAAAAGAATGAAATCATTATGTATTTTAAAATAGTTACAATGTGAGAACACTATTGACAGCTTTTCTAAAATGTTCTCATTCATTCTGCTTCTCTGATACCCTACAAACAATATGTACTGTAACATTACAATATTGGTACAATTCTTGTCTTATAGTACAATCATAGCTACTATGAGGATAGAAGGGGTCTACTGCTTATAACCCAACCATTTTAACCACCATTACACCATTTTAAAATGGTTCTTTAAGGAAGCATATACAACAGGTTTTACATCACAGAGAAGAACTATTTATGCATTCCAATTGTTCTCATGACATAAAGCTTGTGATAACAGAAGAACATGCTTGGTGTTATTTAGAACTATTTTTTTTTAAAAGGTTCCATTTAGAACTATATACAACACATTGTGAGTCAATCTGAATGCAAAAGTGTTGATGGTTTTATTTAGAATCTTTACTAAAGAACCCACGAAACACGTTTTAAAAACGCATCATGCTATTATTAAAAGGTTTTTTTTTAAGGAACCACGTACAAGAGGTTTCCAACATTCAGAACAGGCATTTAAACATGTAAAGAACACTTTATACAGGACAGTTTCAGTTACAATGTCAAGCTTGTAGAACCATTTTGATGCTACACTACATAGAGCCATTTGCAAAGGCTTCAAACGTTTTTAGAACCATATATATTAGTCTGAAGAACCATTTCACCATGCAAAAAACAGTTCATCGTCCTATATATAAGCAGTGTCCTTACTGAAGAACCCCTGAATGTTATTGGAAGAAAATTGGTGCTACAGGAGGATTATTATAGACTGCTACATGAGTAGTATAAAGTTTACTACTGAACATATGAATATAGAATAATGTACAAGATTAAACATATATAAGATTTCTATAGCGCTGTTTAATCTGTGTTACGTTACTGCAGGCCATTTTTTTCGTAGGACCGGTGATCTCACATCGTGGTGAGTTCCGGATGAAAGTGAGGGTTTTTAATCCGTCTGAATACTTAATGGCGCCTACAATTAGTGTAGAAAGGG
Organism: Semaprochilodus insignis; assembly: GCA_034552555.1. Classification (NCBI taxonomy): domain Eukaryota; kingdom Metazoa; phylum Chordata; class Actinopteri; order Characiformes; family Prochilodontidae; genus Semaprochilodus; species Semaprochilodus insignis. The sequence continues at coordinate 35,374,621 of CM067479.1, forward strand.
TTAAGGCCGAGTCCAGATGGTCTCCGTCGCAGTAATTAGCACAGTTTCACTTTCTGGGATCAAACGGCGGAGAGAAAGGCCCGGCCTTGTTTTTGCTAGCGCGTTGTTAGCAGCGGCTGCAGCTCAGTGGGGGCCATGTTGGAAAAGCTCCACCCCTCCTTCACTTCCGTCTGGGTCTGAGATGGCGCCTGATTTTTTCCCAGGCTTTACACAGGTGAGCAGCTGGGCGCTGAAGAATGGGCGAAGCCTGAAGTGCTTAATCATCTCATCACAATCACAATGATTAGAAAGAACACCTAATGGAAAACGATTTTACATAATTGGTTGCTTGGTTTTGCATGTAGTTTGAAACTCTTCCAGGTTTTAGAATTAAGGCTGAGTTTGACAGATTAAGAATGTGATGCATGTTGGGTGTTTTGAATGCGTCCAGTTTATCTTAACCAAATCCTACACCTGCTTTGGTTCAAGCCGATATTGTCAGCTGGAAAATGGGTAAAATAGGAATGTGTGTGTGTGTGTGTGTGTTTTTTGTAAAAAGCTGTGCCCAGGTAGGCGAGCCGGCCTGCTGCAGGGCGTAAAACGCCATGTGAATGGGTCAGTAGGAGTGTGTAGAGTGGGTAAAGGCATCTGCTGCTGCCCTCTGTAGCCTCTGAAAGCCTCTCTGCGTGAGGAGAGTGCCTCACTTTAGCTCATTTTAACAGGATTACAGGCAGGCTGTGCTCAGGGGCCGCCAGCCCTTTCAGTTCCTCTTTTTCCTCCAGGCGATGTTCACATGCTCCATACCAGCCTGCTGAGAAACACAGCAAGTGAGAGGACCCTGTGCATGGGACTGCAGTAAATACACACACGTACATGCAGGAAATATCCTAGCCATTCAGGAAATCTACTGTAGGGTGAATGGCTTTGTGACAATGAATGCAGGACGTGTGAGTCTTGTGAAAAAGAGCAGAGGAGAGCTTGTACTTGTATTTTCTGTGCCGTTCAATGCCATTGAATGCAATCTGCCATAATGCATAGAATGCTTTTGTGCAAGATGGTGGTCCAGTTTACACCTGCTTCCACTGAGAGGAATGAATTTCAAGTGCTTCATTCAGGAATGGAGACAAAAGTAAACTCACAGACAATGCAATATTGGCCTTTTTATAAGCGTTCATGGCCACTGAATTACATATGTCTCATTCTAATTTAATGTAATTGTCACATTACTCAGATTCAACACTTATGACACTGGGCAGTTTGTTCGGTCCTGCTGAATAAACCCACCTCTAACAGGACGTCTCTCTGGAGCTATTACTAAACAAGCAAAACTACTAAAAGCATTATAGCGTAGACAAGCTGGACATGAGGAGGACAAAGGCATTGACTGACCCCCTTGACCCAGTCACATCCATGCACACGCCTGGCATTGTGGGGAGCAAAACCCTGAGGTTAAAGGTCAGGGTGGGTCAAGTGGGGTGAGTCTTCATGCAGTCTTAATTGAGTGTGCCTTTGAAGGAGCATGTGACACATACAGCCTACATACAGCTGCACACAGGAGAGAGAGTGTGTAGTTTTTTTTTTCTCAGGCTGGAGACTCACACTCCAGCATGAGAGAGGTGTGAGATGAAAGTGGACATTAAACATTGTAGAGATCTTTACAAAAGATACAATATATGCTGCATGTATACTGTCTTTGCTCTACAACCCAAAAAGCATTCAGACTCTTTAACCATTTAACTCTTGGTAAAGTTAAGAGAAGTTCTTTAGCTCACTTGGTTTTGTACTTGTTTGTTTACCAAAATATTATTTGTTTCAGAGCTAAACCCTTTTAGCACATCAGACTGATGGATGACTCTGGTAGAGAAAACCACCAGCCAGAAGAATTTCAACCAGGCTTCAGTAAGTGAGCTTTTTTCCCACAGTTATTTCAGTGAGCTTGTGTCCATTGATGGGATCGAAAACCAAGACAACGTGTAAAAAATTTTTTGATGTGAAATCTGCAGAGATAATGTAAAGTGACAGCCATCTGAAACACATGCACTAGCCACCAGAAAACTTTGGCAAAAAAAGAAATGAACTGTTGTGGAGTGGTCTGTTTAAAATAACTGGTGCTTGGCGTGACAGTTTGTTTCATAATGCAATGAACATCATTCTTTTTTTCCCCCTTATGCATGTCTATTACTTTTGGACCATATCAAATAGACCAAAGCAGGTCCTCTGCAACATATAGACTAAAAGACAAAAGTAAAAATGAATGAATGAATGCATGAATGAATGCATAAATAAATAAATAAATAAATAAGGTTGGGTGGGGGTCATGTCCATGTCATATCCATAACCCAGCAGTCAAAGTAATAACATAAAAACTAAAGAGATCAATGTTAAATCAATCTAGTCTTACAGGGGCTTGACAAAGGCTATAACCTTTGATCAGTTCTGATTTATAGCAGACTTTGCTCTATGAAATATTGTGGCCCCATCTAAAATGGGAATATCCAAAAAATAGCAATGCCAAGATGAAGATAACTGAATAGCTGGCTCAAACCAGCCCTTCAAAATAGATATTTAGAGGTTAATGTAATAAATATTTAAAGTAAGGTACATGTGGGCAGTATGACGATCTTTTTTGACTACCGTGATGAATTATGTCACTGTATGTTTTTTCTAAGCATGTCATGTATATCTTCAGTACTTAAGGAACACTGACCAACTGCATTCATTACAAAAGGTGCATAATTAGGCTTGTATTATTAGATTGAGTGTGGTTTGTACAACACTGTAGGTGTATTATTATTGTTGTTGTTGTTATTATTATTATTATTATTATTATTGCTACAATATTTTATATGTGACACTATAGGTTCTATTTTATTCCATTTCGTTATATTTCAGACAAATGAAATATCATGCTGCATATCATGTACTGTGAAAATGACTAACTTTGTTATATCGCCCAACACTAGCACAAACGTTTTAACACTTTTTACATTCACCCTATCTTCAAAATGGTAAAATTACAGAAGACAAAAGCTTTAATGCATGTTATTAATCAAATCAGATATTTTATTCCAATTCATTTTAAAGAATTTCTGCTGGTCCATTCATAATGAAATGTTCACAGAGCACAGGTACCGCACTCAAAAGTAGAAACAACAAAAACTGATCATTTTGATTGACTTTTTCAGTAATTATGGGCTTAAAGCTAAGATGAAAGTATATGCAATAACCATATTAATATATCAAAATATTAATACTGATTAGAGTCATTGTTAAAATGTAAGATATTGAGGATATGTATGTACAGTAATTCTCCCATGATACACTATTTGCTTGGTACTGATTAATAATTAAAAAAGATACTGAACCACAGGTTGTCTGTTCATAACTCCAGATGAGTGATGAATGTTAATGTACGCAAAAGACTTTCTTTTCATCTTGTTCATAATGTGTCTTTAATAAAGACAGCAATGTGCAATTGTAAGATTTCTCTGTTACAGGTGGTATTTATTGTAGTACAGCACTGAAATCTGTTGTGTGTTTGAAGCCCAGTCCCAACAATGTGCATCATGGAAAAAAACTCTATAATGTGTTTTAGAGCAAAACCCTTAAAGCAGACTTTCCTACAGACATTATAAATACACCTAATTACACACGCTACACGCCAGTGACAACTAGTTAAACATTACTAGATAGCTGGATAATATGAGTGGTACTAATCTGGGGGAGTTTCATCCAGGGGTGTGAAGGAGGTAGTGGGTGGGAAATGGGCGAGAGGGAGGGAGAGCGACAGGAATGCTGTGATGGCACCAGCACTCCGATGGGAATTCTGCTCCTGTCCAGTCCCCATAACCCCTCCCAACCTCTCCCATTCTCTTCACCACTCCTCTTCTCTCCTAGAACACAAACAGCCTTTGTGGCATTTGCTTTATCGAATGCCAATTTCCATGAAGGCAACAAGAAACAACACATTCGCAGCTGCACCCCTTTCCAACACACACACACACACACACACAGACATACAGAGAGAGATAGAGAGAGAGAGAGAGAGAGAGAGAGAGAGAGAGAGAGATAGAGAGAGAGAGATTGCCTCCCTGCATACAAGAGTGAGACTCACATTAGTGAGTTCACATTAACATATACATGCTGGCATATATACAGTTTGCAGGTTATACTTTATATCGCAATCTTAGATGAAACTTGCACTCATGCTGTGAAAATACACACCATATGATTCACACCAACACAATGACAGACACACACCTTCACTCTCATCCGCACACACACATACAAGCGGCAGTTCACATACCCCACATCTTCTCATCGTAATTAAAACAGGAGGAGCCTGCACAATACTCTTTTGTCTTAGGGCAGCACAGTAAGAGAACAGAGTGGGGCCACTGCATGTTGATGAGCCAGTGAGTCCGTGAAGCGGGTGCAGGAACAGATGACATAGCCAGAAAAGCATGGGCCCTACTTTCTCTCGCCTCTCCCACACTGGCGGAAGGATACGTTCAAAGAGGTTTCCGGCTGCACTGGGATGTCATCAGTAAAAAAAAATTAGCAGCAGGCTCCTCTGAGAATAAATAGGCGAAATGAGAGAAGCATGCGTTTGAATTCGCTGCTTGCTGAAGGTGTAGGAGTATGTGAAGCCAGCTGTAGCCACTAGGTGGAATCACAGAGCTAAAAGAGCCCAAAGGCTGAGTCAGTCCTTTATCTTCCTGCAGTGCTCCTTCATTAGGTTCCATTGACATGTCTCTCTCTAATTACATTCAATAACAGCCACAAACGACTATGGATAGCTGTGCTTAGAACCCTCTCAAGGTGACCATTTACTGATCATTTTTAGACGTAACCTCCATCACTTCCTAAATAGAACATTTACACTACGTGAACAGGTCCATTTGACTAGATATTATTTTTCAGCTATCTTTATATCTGTCTAATGGATATTATTCAGATCTTCTATTTTTAGGAATTTCAAGTCAAGATCTTAAACCTTCAACAATGCCAGTTTCTTTCATTTCTACATCTTCAGCCACTGTATTCTGCTTAAGTCATGCTGTGGAACTGGTGTTCGTACACTGACCCTTAATTTAACTTCCAGTCAGTCCAGTCATTGAAACTTATTTGTTTTATTTTTCCAAATGAGAAAAAAAATCTGAAACTTATATTTGACAGAAATAAACTAAATATATTATTTATTGCAGTGTTTAGTGTGTCCTCACTTTGCCTTTTGAAGGTTCCATTTTTTCAGGAGACTTTCAGATTTTCAAATTGATCTGCAGGGATATTGTTCCACTTGTCTAAAGCTTTTAGAAGTTGCTTGCATTATTTGCTTTGTGATGATCCAGGTATTCCCAAATGCATTCAGTGATGTTGAGGTCTGGACTTTGGGGTGGCCAGTTCATTGTCCTGAGAACACCAGTTGAAAATGAGCCACACTGTCCAAATGGGCACAATAATATTAAAAACAGAAATATATATTTTGTGTCCATTTTCTTTTCTCACATGTTCACAGTGTTGTATTGTCCTCTGTTTAACAATGGATAGAAACAGCCGTGGTTTTTTTAGCTGTGGATCTCCTCTCTGTTGAAAATGAAAGCTTTAAGTCCTGTTTATATGATGGTGAGAGTTTGGTGATCTACTAAGTCTAGCACAGTTATTAAGGGCCCCCTTTCTCTTCATCTCTTAGTCATTTATTTAACTCCAGCTTGTTTCAGTAATTTTCCTCAGGCTTCCCCCCTTCATTATACAGTGGATTGTCTTGTATTATGATCTCAGAAATATCTCTCAAAAAATGAACACAGACATGCCATCTCCAGTGGTGCTGTACAGTTCAGCTCAAACTGCCTCTAACTTACATGCATACATGCAGTGCCACTTCCTCTGAGGCGTTTTAAAGCTGCAAAGTTCGATACCCGTCGTTGGCATTCAGTTCTGTGCCCTCTCTGTGTGTGTGTGAGGGGCCTGCATATGAGCAAACGGACGCCCACTCTAGCGACGACCCACAATTCCTCACAATGCTCCCATTCTCCAGACTCAAAGGCTCCATCAGCAGCAGGGGGATGTGACGCTTTCCGAGATGGCACACAGAGACCGGTATCGCTGCCAGGAAGCCATGGGCCCGGAGGAAGGGGCCAACGGAGAGGAGGGCATAAAGATGAGAGAGAGAGGGAAAGAGAGAGAGAGAGAGAGGTTTGCCCAAAGATGCCAAGCATTTTGTTTGTGCCAGTTCCTTTGAAGCCTCATTAGCCCAGGCCTTTGTGCTTGTTCTCATGTGTGGCGGCCTCCACCTTAACAGCCATAAAAGGAGCATCAGGCCCCGTGTTAACAGAGATCAATACAGATCACCACAGCCGAGAGCCGAGTCATGTTCACGTCACAATTGTTGCTTCGTTTACACCATTTAATTTGTTAATTTGTTTAGATGGGGCTTGCAACATAGTCACAAAGCACCTTTACAGACACCCTGATCCAAAATGATCAAGCCAAGGGCAACTATGGCAAAAGGAAAAAAACAAGAAACTCCCAGAGAGGTTTTAGGACAAGACCATGACAGGAGCCAAGGCTCAAAAGGGGAAACCGTCCTCGTCTGGGTGGCAGTGACACAGTTCGTTGCCTTTCCTCTTTGACTGATAAAAAGCATAAAACAAGGTTCAGGGACTGGATTAAACTTCTACACTGTGTACATAATGCATTTTAATCTCAAAGAATGCTGAAAGAGGTCTTTCTTTCAACAACCAGCAAAGATAAAATCTAATTAAATAATATATTTTTAAAATAATATAAGTTATCTCTTATATAAGTAGTGTATAATAAATGTAATAAATATTTTGCTATGCTCATATGTAATTTACTTAATCAAAATCTTGTGATTTTTCTATTTTGTACACCTTTTCATGATGAACGGATCAATAAAGAAGCTTACTTTGCAGTTGAATTTTGTTTGCATCTCTTATACAAGTCAGAGATTTCTATATAAAAACATATATATGATGTATATTTTTATATATTGTGTATTTTTATCTGTATATATATATATATATATATATATATATATATATACACACACACACACAAAAATACATACATAAATAAATAAATAAATATATATGTGTGTGTGTGTGTGTGTGTTATCTACAGGTAATGAGAGTAATCCTTACAGTTATGGGTGATATAGAAAGTGTATATCACAATACACATCACAATATTATGACACAGACAAAGTAACGTTAGTAGTGTCACAATTAAAAACTGCTATCAAAAACTGTCAATGTAATGATTTGTTTTCAGCCTTCCACATATTGTGCTGCATTTAATCCAATAAAACCCAACTATCATGCTTTATTGAAGAATGCAGTCGGCCAGTATGCTTCAAGTACTGATGATATCTATGACATGCTTAAAATGGATACTATGTATTACCATAACATGATGATGATAACAATATCATATTACCCGGTCCCTCTTACAGCAGTATTAACCCTGAGTTGTTCTTTTAAAATCTACTTAAAAATGGGGATCAATAATATTACAATTAAAACGTTCTTATGCTGTACTTCCAGATTTATCTCAGATTTATGATGAAATTCAAGCCTTGTGATCTGTGTCATTTTCTACAAGCTCATGTTTTTGTGCTTTCAAGTATTCCTGCATGCTGTAGCGAGTGAAAAGCATCCATCAGAGATTACACACACTAGTCCAATTCAGAGCACCCCAGTAAAGCCCTGGTGAGAAAAGGTATAAGTCGGTCTTCTCAAAGAGTCCATAGGGGGTGAGCAGGGTAGTGAGGGGCAGGGCTGACCTGGCAGGGGGGGTGCAGAGAGAGGGCAGGTGGGGAGGTAACTACCACTGATCTAATGATGCCCCAAACTTCAGAGCGTGGCCCGAAAAAACGCAGCACCAATTAACTCCAGGGGTGGGGACAGTTGATGGACAAGTCTATTATTACCATTGGAGAAATACTGCAGGGAGTGAAAGAAATCAAAGGAAGAAAGTCCAGGCAGTCGACGTTCAATGAGAAGTGAATGCAGAGAATATGCTTCATTGGCTCAATTGTGTCCCTTAGGACTTCGAGCTCAAAAAACACAAATTGCTAAAATGAAGCACAAATGATGTAATTTTGGGGCACCAGAGAACAAAAGGTTGTTAATATATCCGTGTAGATTTTGGGAACAGGGAGTAGTGCATGAAGACATGAGAGGAAACTCAAGCCACATTCAGGAAAGTCACATTCTAGCTTGTATGAAATACTGCAGAGCTGCACTGGTTTCATTTGATTGAAAACAAACTTACAACAGATCATTAAAATTGATCTAGGAGATGCACAAAAGCTCCCATAATTCAGTTCTACTCTGTGGCACCCCGCATGAAATACAAAACCACTATACAATCCAGTGATCTAAAAAATACACATAAGAATCATTAAAGCTTGGAAAGAGATGTCTTTTAACAGATAATGACTGTGTGTGTACGTGGTTATTATGGCGAGGTTATAGTTAATATTAATTCATGGACCAGTTATGACTGCTATGAACCTGTTACCCAGCCTATGCAGCCATATGTTAGTGGTGAGCTATATGGCCCCTGAACCAGGACTAATTGAAGGCTTGACCTTGTTAGGCAATGACAAGCAGGCCACAAGGATATTGGGCTGTGAAGAGGGAGGGGTCTGGCCTAAGGGTCTACCCCAGGGGACCCTCCTAATGTTTAATGCCCACCTTATGACCAATTATGGCCATGTCCATCCCCAGCTAGGTTAAAATCATCATTCATACATGCTTTAATAACCTTTCTCAAGCTGCCTGGCCGCATTAATTATATTCTACATGGTTTACACTGAGACTACATCAAAAGGTAGTACCACTGATTTAAGGAAAAAACTCAGAATGAGATATTTAAGAGTGAGACTGTTTTAGAGAAACATTTACACAACGTTCATACAAAAAAAAAAAAAAACAGTTCAGAATAAGTCACTCTATATGCTTTCCAGTATGTTTCAGGTAAGGTTTTGCCCTTAAACCTAGTTTATAACCCATTTATGGCAGATTCATGGCGTTGTCCCCAAAGAAAAGCTTTTAGTTTTTAGTTTTTAGTTTTTTTACCACTATTTTACCAGCATCAGCATTACATATAAAACCTCAGATGACACATGCAGGTTCATAGGTGATTTTGGGTAATAAATAAAATTACTGTATTATCACTGTCCAAAGAAAAACATGTATCTCTGTTTTTTGGTCAATTTTTACTTTTTAATGCAGAAAAATAATACATTAAAAAAACCTATTGTTTAAACAACAAATTGACAAATTAGGACCATTAGAATTAAGAATCTGATGGTTTTGTAATGGAAATTGACTTCATGGTGACAACTAGAGACACTAGTTTCTTGTAGGACACCTTTAGATGCAATTAGGGAACATTTACATTCTGTGAAAATTTTGTGATGAATGGATCAAAAGAAATGGCTCCAAACTGCTTGGCAAAGAGATGTGGTTGCATTGACTTACATTAAAGCTAAATTTGTTTTTTACCCACTCCATTTTTTTGCCATTGCCATTTTGGAAATACTTGTTTTTCTTTGGACAGCAACTATATGTGAATTCCTATGTGTGCTTACTATATAGTAATTTCATCATCATTGGAAAAAAATGAGTCAGCAGGTTTCACTACAGTGACGCCTTTCACATCAAATCACTCAAAATGACTTTACTTCTCAGTGATTGAACTGTGCAGAAATGATAAAACAGGGAATCCCCCTTATAAGTAAGGATTATTTGGCTACACTTCAGTTGCAGAAAACTGTGCTTGATTCTTAAGACATTTTAAACTAAATTAGGCCTAGAAAACCATTGATTCTCTTTTTTCCTCTTACAATAATTTATCTTGTATTACAATTAATTTATCAGTAATAATGGTAAGTAAATCCACATCCCTGATTTTGTCCTTTTGTCCTGTCTATTGTTTACACCACAAATTAGTGAATGAGGACCCTTAGGATTAAGATTTTGATGGTTTTGTAATGGAAATTGGCTTCATGGTGACCATTAAAGACCACTAATTTCTCATAGGGCACCTTAGATGCAGTTAGGGAAGTATTAAATGCATCCGGTCACCTGTTGAACTATTAGAAACCTTTTACACTGTAATATCAACCCATCACGAAAACACTAATTACCATTAGTGACTACTGGACCCCACCAGAAAAACAACAGACACCTTTAATGGTGTGTGAGATTTTTTTTTTTCATTAGGGTATTAATTCAGGTGTTACATCTTTCTCTGTCCAGATCAAACATTAAGACAGGGGACACCTTGTAAAAATTCATGTTCCTTTGGGAAGATAACCTGTAGAAAGTTACATAGGCGGGAACGTTTGTGAAATTTGAAGGATAACCCAAAGGCAGCAGGCCTGCTAATCCCTAAGCCTGCTATTCAGGCCTGTCGAGCAGCCCAGGTGCCAATTCGCTGCTCCGCTTTGGATTTTATTCATGAGAAGGAGTTGGGAAGCAACAAAATGCCAGTGGCAGCTGTTTGTTTATAGTTTCCCACGACTCCATGCCAATTACCTATCGTCACTCCGCCAGTGGCTTGTCGTCTCTCATTAGCTACCCTTCACCAGACAAGAGCCTCAGTAAGACGGCCTACATGACGAGCCCACGCCCGGAAGCGGAAAATCTCCAGTATCCGCCAACCTCCTCCTCTTCTGTCGCCAAGCTAAAGCGACTCCAATCAAACACTTGGCAAGTTAATGACCGCTCTTAAGCTGGCTGTATATTTTACTGACATCAGTAACTTTAGCTTGTGTTAGCTGCATTGAATTTTCAGCTCTAGCCTTCTACAGAATCCACAGTTTTCCCCCTCTTTTTTGCTGTTTTGTGTCAGCATGGTCGCAGTGTGGCTAAGTAGCCTGTTTACCGCCATATTTAAACTAGACAAAATGCATGAAAGCGACTTTGTTTGGAAAATCAATGTCACTTATTTAAAGGGAACCCTGACTGTTACATACAATGTATAAACCAAGCAAAATATTTTGTATATTATTAAAAATAGACACAGTCCTCTTACTACTGAGCTGCCATTTTTATTGCTTTTGTTCATCCACTGAGCGAGGAACAGAAAGCTGAATATCTCATTTAATTCTAATACATCATTCAGTCTTTCCAACTTTAGGTAGATCATGACATTACTCAAGAGGAAAACTACTTTAATGTGTTATTTTCTGTAGAACTGACTCTACTGCAACCATATGACCCCATCACAGTGTGACAGTGGTGACCTACATGTAGATGAATTTTGCCTCTTTCTTCTTTTTTTATAATATATTTAAACATACGTAAAATACATAAAAACAAAACAGAAAAAACTATAAAAATATTTCCATCCAGGTTTTATGTTATATTTTAATAGTATTAGACATGTACATGACTTGCATACAATTCCTAACAGTCAGGGTTCCTTTTAACAATTTCAGTCTATTTATGCAGTTTTGCTATAATAGATCTTATCTTATTCTGTGTGCATCTATAGATTTTACAAAGAGTCATTAAAAGTTGATATCTTCAAACAGTCCACATCTACAGTGAATTGTAAATATGAGGATACTTGACAGTGAGTTATTTGTTCAAAAAATAACATTAGAATAAATTAATAAAACACATTGTGCTGTTTTCTGTTAGCCTGGGCATTTCCAAAGCTCTGCTCAATGAGGTCCTGTATTTAATCCATGCTTCAGCTATTCAGTCCCTGATTACATTAAACCACGTTGTATTTATAAATAAAGGCAATGACTGGAGGACAGAAAGAAGTCAGGAACCAAGCCTGTCTTCTTCTAATGTACGTTTATTATTATTATTGTTGTAGTGTTTATTTTACAAACATTTACTATTGAGATAGTTTTAAAGACTTTTTGTACAGTGCAAAAAGTCATAGAATTTTTTTCACCAGATAAAAAAATAGAAAAATTTGGAATGATATAACTAATACAGTTCAAACCCTTTAAGTCAAGTCACATGGTTTTGATTATCATTACTCAAAATAACTTGTATATATAGGAACGAAATGTTGTTCTTCAGGTCCCCATGGTGCAACACACACCAGCAGGACATTACACAGGACTACACATAGCGCAGATACATGACAAGTGCAGAATATGCAATAATAAATGAACAAAACAGAGCATAAATACTCAACAGGACAACAAACAGTGTATAAGAACTGGCGCTATAGCATATTGCTATAAGGGCCTCACAACCAACATGGCTGTACCGTCTGTTCAAATCGCTGCATTGTGTGGCAACAGATTAGACTGAAGTTAGATTACATGCAGTCCCTGTAATGCGTCATACTCTCTAGTGTTTGTGTATAAGGTGACAGAAAAGTCCCCCTTTGAGGTTTTATAGGCAGTTGAATTATATTCATATAACACATATTAACATGGCTGTCCTAAAGGAAAGCTCACACTCCTATAGTTTGTATGTAATCTAAAATATTATTCATAATCATTGAACATACTGAAAGAAATGCATATCTTTTACATTGTTAGATGTGTGACAATTTTAACGAATTGACATTGAACAGACTAACAAATGTACATTATTATTATTATTATTATTATTATTATTATTTGCTAGTAAGAAATAAATACTGTGATGTGTGATGTTTGTAATGGTGAAGGTAGGATAACATGTTCATTAGTCTACTCATGAGGCCAGTAAGAGAGATGACATTCCTGCAGCTGTGATTGGTTGGCGCGGGCGGGAGCCATGATCTTACTGTGCTCTTTCATTTTTCCCGCCTTTTAATTGGATCTTGTGAGAATGGAGTTCCCATGCGGGAGAGAAAGAAAGCATTCTCTTTGATGAGGGAGAAAAAAAATTGTGCAGGCGTGCCATTCCATATTTGTTTTTCTTCTCTTGTTCACGGCGAATGACGTCACATAATTCAGCCTTTAACGGGGTGGTTAGCAGCAGCCTAATGAGGAGGCCTTTCTAATGAAGGGAGCGCTGGACCGCTCTCACACCATACAGATTTTCAATTCACATTCAGAAAAACCCGAAAACGACGACAGAGTAACCTACTAGCCAGTTGAAAGACTTTAAATTTGAATGGTTTACTTGGGCTATTTAAATTAGCTTGGCTTAGTGAATAGCACCAAAATAAAACTCTTTTTATAGGATAACCTTTGGTGTAAATTGGAAAATACCTAAACTGAGACAACATTAGCAGAAAAAAGGTAAAAGTATAATGCACCAAACGCCTCCTGACTCGCTCCATATGTATGTTTTCATCTGTATTTATTTACCTTGCCTTTCAAATTCATAGACATTGTATATTTTCTCTGCGCCCTGCTTAATTTGCTGCTGTTTTCTTGAAAAGTAAAATTCATCCATCGTGCAAGTTAATATGCAGCCAGTCAGTAGATGTGCGTTTGGCATCTGTCTCCTAGAGTTGTATTGACGGCTGGTGTAGTGATGAAAGAGGAGCAGCAGTTAACCTCCAAAGATTTGTTGCTTTCACCTTCAGTTTTACAATACATGCATTGTGAATTTGTGTGAATTTAGATTTGACTCCTCTGTCATTATTAAAGCTAGTTGTGTGGGAATATGTGTAAGGAAATAATGTAGTGTTGGCTCAGTTCAACACAGTTACTGTGTTATTACCAAGGGGTGCTGTGCAATAGCAAAGGTGGCAAGGATTTTGGGTGACCAGAAATCTGTAATAATTATTAATCATTTATTTTCAATACTGTAATTAATAATGCATAATGCGATAAAGCATAGCACTGCAATTAATATGATCTGTAATCAAGAATAGCATTTAAGGTTCATTAAACTGTGAAAATGACCTTATTACCCCTCCTGACTCGGAGAACATTATTCCCCATAGCCACTCCATGCACAGCTTCAGGTTTGTTAGTATGTGACACGCTTGTATAATGTACTGCTAACAATATAATATGTCAGGTGGCTGAAACTGAAAGCTTAAATTCTACCTTCTCTGAAACTGAAGTGGAAGATGAGTTTAAAGGGGAGCTCATTGCTAGTTGCTAGTTACTAGTTGCTAGTTGTTGGAGATGAGCAGCAGTCTCTCCAGTGTCTGTTTACATGATCATAATGTCTGTGATGGTATCTAAACTTTATTATCCTTTCTGACTTACAAAGACATTACTGATTTAGGGACTATATATATATATATATATATATATATATATATATATATATATATAGAATCAGAATGATGTATTTCTGATTTTCAGAAGTATATTAAGAATGAGGGTTTCTTCACGCCCAGTGTGCATTCTGGATGTGCATGTGTTTTGTGTAGTTTTGTCAAGATTATAATTTCAGCATTGTTTCAATTAATATGTTAATTCTTTTCTGCGTTCTTTCCCCATATGTAAAGCTTTATTTGCTATTTACATATCCAACAATTCCCCCGTACCCCCAGTCAGCCACACTTCCCTGTTCATTGGCAGACACTGCCAATGCTGCATGTGTCTGCATGTGCAGTCTGCATGTGTGTCTGCTTTTGCTCTTATTTCATTTTACTGGAATCTAAACAAAACTAGGACCTATTTGATGTCACAGATAGTCTCTATTAATCAAATATATGTGTTTTGCAGTGCTACAGTAATATGCACTACTCTTCTTGGAATACTTGACATTCGAAATTGGCACAATGCAGGGGAGTTAAAAACCCTCCTGCTAACACTTATATGCAAATATGGTTCATATATGATTCATGAAGCCTCAACAACTAAATGTATATTTTTTCACTTTTTTGTGTCATCAGCTTTTGACTTTTCTATAGCTTCCAGTTCTTATTTATTAGACTTGCATTCGTTTTTATCCCCCAGAGGAATCTGCAGGGATGTTTTAGAAGGTGGTGGCATTTGCAGTTGCATTTTCTGCTACTCGCAGTCCAAATAATCCCAAACACATTCAATGATGTTGAGGTCTGGGCTCATGAGTGAACCACCCACTGTTCTGAGAATACCAGCAGCTTTTGTGTTTGATTTACAAGTGTTCATCTTTATGCTGTATTTCATTCCTTTCACACATACCATTCACTGTGTCTTCTCACAGTGGAAGGATGGACAGAAACACCTGTGGAGTTTTCCAGATCTGAAGCGAAAATGGAGCTTGGTTTCATCCTGAAGCTTTAAAAGCTGTTTATCTGATGTTGTCAGTTTTGGTAGTCTAACAGGTCTTGCATGGTTGTTGGGTTTCAAGTCGTTCGAAGGGGTCCTGTAGGACCCATTGAATGTCTTAAAATCAACATTTTGGGGGGTCCCTAAAAATAAACTTATGATGTTATGCTGTTGTTGTTTAGGTGCTTCACCCACAATCTGCGAACTTCTGTCATATTCTAACTACGAATGCAGCACCGGTCTGCCTTAGAGTGGTGCTGTAGCAAACTGGATCACCCAACTACTCCATCACTGCCTTGCAGTTGTAACTATGCCTGGAGTACCTTATTCTAAAGTCACTTATTTTCCATGTACTTCACCCTTCCTTATGCAAGTTGAACGTCTCATATGTAACCTCCTTAGAAATGTGTCCTGAAAAAGAGTAATGAATCTGGTACAAGGCTGTTGGCCTGCTATGGTCATGAAACCCGGTGTCACACACCTCATATCTTAGAGCAGCATGGCACAGAGAAGTTAGAGACCCCCAGAGCATCCCGGCCATCTAGCTCAGGGTGCATGAGTATGGCCATTAGCATGAGAAAGCCACCCAGCGCAGCACACTTATTTGACCTTTGGCCTCTGTTCTTTGTGACTCTGCTAAAGAAAATTGCTGTGGAGGCAATGGCGGGTCCCACATCCTCAACCAGTCTGTGGTCTACCCCAGACTGTGTGTGCATACGTGCACACATACATGTGTTTAGCCAGAGGAGGGGTGACGAGAAATCTCAATCAGGTCGTTTAATGCCCACGTCAATTCCCACACGCCCCCACTCTGACAGCACACACACACACACACACATGGGGCAACACACTCCCACACATTGGCCCAGACAGTCTGGAGGACCCCATCTCATTTGCCTTTCTTTAGCTCTCTGCTCTGTCTGCACCCCTTTTCATGTCTGCACTTTAATTAAGAGCTTCAAATCTCCAAAAGTGTCACTGTGGAGGGCTTCCCTTCACTCAGGACCACAGGTCTCATTCCTGTCTGAGTTTGAGGTTCATACGGTTAATCCTGAAGCCATATGTGATACATTAGAGTTGCCATTAGATACCAGTTTCAGACAGTTTCAGACTTGAATGGCATCCAGGATTTTCATGGGCACTGCACTGAGAGAAAACATGTTTGTGTCAGATGTCACCATATGCTAATTGAATGTCATCTATTGAGATTCCAGCACTGAGAACTCTGGTTTACTAGGGGTGAACTTTTTAAAATAGATGAATATGGTCTTTTAATACACTAATTACTGAGCTGTGAAGCTGAATTATCTTGCAGCAACTTTTAAATTTGAGGTTGCGCCATGATCCACTGATCCATAATCAAGTAATATATAAATATTACTCAAGCCTGCTTAGTTTATTATTATTATTATTATGAAAACTGCTGACTAAAACAATTTTACAGTCCTTTAAAATGGTGGAACCCAGTCCTAGGCTGGGATCAGTGGTATGTAATTCTACACATACACAATGCTACACGTAATGCTAATGCTAACCAGTGCGCTTCTAATGGTCATGTGAGGTGTGATTGGGTAAGTATGAGCATGCTATTAATCTTATCTTAATTAATCTTACCTGCTTTGAGATGTAAAAAAATTTAAACCATCTAAAACATATAGCACAATCCACATTATCCAACATATTTGATAATCCATTGACCAACAAGGTGCAAGTGTCTTGCCTATTTTCTGCAACTTGGTCACCATTATATCTCACAATGGAACAAAAAAAAACAAAAACAAAGTTGTATTAACTTATGTCAGGTGGTTTCCCCGCGACCC
The DNA here is from genome assembly GCA_034552555.1 of Semaprochilodus insignis. Taxonomy (NCBI): domain Eukaryota; kingdom Metazoa; phylum Chordata; class Actinopteri; order Characiformes; family Prochilodontidae; genus Semaprochilodus; species Semaprochilodus insignis. The sequence goes on from CM067479.1 coordinate 35,391,571, forward strand.
TAGCTGAACCAAGCAGTTTAAGAAGATGGATAGCTTTTAAGATACTCGATTGAATAATATGTACAAAACAAATTGAAGTAAATCACACTAAAGTCATCTGAGTAAATCCTACTTAACTGGACTGATTATTTTCATATATGTCCCAAAAAGAAATGTTGGATTTACTTCAAAATGTTTTGTCAAGTAGTTCTATGCAACTGTGTGAAGCACCTTTAAAGATGCTCAGTTAAAAAGTATGTACAACATACTGTGGTTATATAGTACTAATTAACATAGAGAAAGGACATAAGTTTATAAGAACATGTTTATAAATTTCTTATAAAGTCATTGCTATCATAGAGTTCAGCAGTAGGATGCATGATAACTTACAGCCAACTATAATGTGGCTAAGCAGTTAATCACTGAGCTACAGCTGAACAATTTGGGAAGAATTTTGGAATTACTTTCTGGCAACTAAAGTCCAGGCTTGTTATTTGGTCAGCAAGAAGCAAAGAGCATCCCCTTTCTCATTTAGCTGTGGTTGTGATGTTACAGAATATAGTTGTTTGGCTGCCTCTGATTGGTCTAACTCAATGACAGGTAGTTTACAAGCACTGATATTGTGTTAATGTTCTCCATATAAGACATGGTTTTGATGAAATGGCCTGTAATTTGAGTTGCAGCTCTTGCAATTTGAATTTTGCACTCCTTTAAATTGTGATTTTGATATATTTGAAAGATATCAATTCATCTTTCAGCCCTATACTGAGCATAAGATTGATGCACACACAATATAAGGTAGGCCAAGGAAAGACAACACAACGGGGGTGAGTAAAACGTGTAAAACAAGTAAAAACTATCTAAAGAAAAGAAGAATAATGGAACCAATCAGAAAGATGCTGAGTTTTAATATTCACCAAGCAAACACTTATGAAGCCCATCTGACAATCTGTCTTAATGTCATTGAAACAGCACAACTGACTCTGACTTTGATAAGTAACATCAACCCGAATGAAATGAACAAGAGAGTGAGAGTGTGAATGTGGGAGAGTACCGAGGGTCTGTGGTTCCCAGCAGGGGTAGATCAGGTGCTACAGGGTGTACGTGTGTTGAGTGTCTTGTCAATGACTGGCTCTTCCTCTGATTGGGTTTTGTTCTGGGATTGATTGACAGCTGAAGGGCCAATTCAGGCTCTGCTATTTGTTCTGCCCCCAGAGGACGAGAGCACATCAAGAGGTCAAGTGACCAGCTTCCCTGCCAAACGGCTCTAATTTTAAGGGGTGCACCAATAGGAACACACCCACACACAAGATGGAGATCGAGAGCCACTTATTCCAACACTGACCTGTCCTTCCCTTGCCCTCTGTGGCTGCTGCACCTTCTTCCGTCTGATCTACCTCCAAATCACCTGAGTTCTGACCACCTGACCAATAATTCATGCCACTGTGCTCAGTTTCATATATTATCACTGTCTACAGAAAAACAAGTGTCTGTTGCAGGTTACAAGTTACAGGAGAGGGTAAACCTTTTTTACTTTCAATGTAAACTACTGTAAAGAGGTTTTATTTCTGAGCATTTCTATTGGAAATTTCTATTTATGTTAGTTATGAGAAGCAGAATCGCGTTTTGAGACGCTGCTTTTAAAAACCAAAAGCAAGTCCCCTGAAAAGAATGGAAGCTGCATTACAGTGGACACAATAAGTATCTGCAAAGCACTAGCTTTAAAGGTGAGGGTAATAACAGTCTTTACTGTCAATGTAAATTAATATAAAGAGATTTTTCTTTTGGAGTATTTCTATTGTTCCAATCATCAGGAAAACTGTACACACTATACAGGCCAGTTACAGGTGCATAAAAGTAAATGTTTCCTATTTACAAAACTAAGCATTTTGTGCTTTATACAGTAAGTACAAACTGAAGCGGAAAATATATATATGGATATATTTCAGCAACTAAATTATTATTGCAGCTTCCATTCTTTTCAGCTAACCTGCTTTCCAGTCAAATAATTCTATAAGAATATTTCCCACTAAAATTGCTGTATAGGAACCATTTATTTAACTTGAAGTCAAAATGAAAAAAAAAAGTTATTCACGTGTAGATAATTCAGAAATCATAAAATATTCCACTTTAAATTAGAAGTGAACATCAGTTCAGGAATTATATTAAAAAATTATACTTTTAACAACTGTGCAAGATCTGGCAGACCACCAAAACTGTCACCAGTAGATAAACAATACTTAAAGTATTTTACTTTCATTTTTCTTTTATTTTTTAGAGAGAGGAGAAAATCAAGCTCAGAGCTGAAAACATTCAGGTGTTTCTATTTATCCTTCTACTGCGAGAAGCCTTTACTGAGAAAAATATACTGACAAAAAGGAAAAGAAATGTGCAGATTCTGCACACAAAACTGCCCTCACTAAAACTGAATTTGTGTTTGGTTTTACTTGTTCATGAGAAGCAGAAACCACAACCAACTTCTAAGACTGAACTTTGGTAGAAAAATATTTCTGCAAATTTCTTTGAAAAACTGAAACCAAGTCTCCTGAAAAGATTGGTCCCCGTAATGCAAACACAATAAACTACTACATGCAAAAATACAATGAAATGGGCACAATAACCACAGAACAATAAAGAAATAATATGTAGTTGTTGAGGCTTCTGTGCAATTTTGTGATTAAATGTTTGCTTTCTGCTTTAACTTGTCCTTTATAGCTCTGGGAATAACTGAAGGGTGGTCTCTGACTTTTGCCCACTATTATAAACAATTGTTGTAGTTGTTAGGAAGGGTTTGCATCCTGGCCTGTTCTGTCTTCCAGAGCTTTTTGTGAGTAACAGTTCTAAATTGCCTCACCATGACCCATCGGATATGCTTACCTTGATCAATAGGGTGGGCATTTATGGGTGGGCATTTATCAGCTCAGATTGGGCAGTGAATTGTGGGATATGAGAAATGAATGTAGTTTAAATACAGATCCTCAGATTGTTTATAGATTACACTAAAGCACCCTTTTTAGGTCACAAATTAGCCTGCAGTGCTGGAGCACTAATTATCATCTCTACCCCTGTAATGTTTTTTACACAGATTATTGTGTGTGTGTGTATGTGTGTGTGTGTGTGTGTGTGTGGTTGCAGAGTGCTGCAGACCTCTTTCCTGTCTGAGTCAGTGCCATCACAGTTGCCAAGGCAACCAGGAGGCAGCGTGAAAGCTAGAAAGAGAGGGAGTGATGGAGTGGTGCTGCATGGCACAGGGCCCACTGCCAGCAGCGCTACAACACCACTGAGCTTTCCTCCATTTTCTGAGTCTGTATGTGTGTGTGTGTGTGTGTGTGTGTGTGTTCAGGTGGCTGTGTGTGCACATCCCAGTAAAGCACTAACCTTATTCAGCACTTTTGAAAATGCAGTTTTGAACGTGTTACTGAATACACCATATGTAATAATCCACCCAGAACTATTTGAACCATTTACTATCCAAGGCTACGACCCATTCTCATCATTCTAATCATTAGTGCACGTTGTGCTGGATTTTCTCCACATTTCTGCAGGATTAAATCATTAAGATGCACACAAAGCCATTCAGAGTGGTTTGATGTGGAATGTGTTTAAAGGAACCTTGCCAACACACTCTTGTCACTGGGGTGGCACCCTCAAGGGTGGATATTCAGTACCTTTAGTTAGGGAACATCCCAGCTAGCAGAAAACGTTCCCAGAACTTTGGTTAACATTACCAATATGCTCTAATAAGGTTTTATAGAAAATGTTTTATTCTAATGTTCAAAGAACGTTTTACAGATGATTATAATTTCAGATAATGCTCCTGTAAGGTTACATGTTAATTAAGACATAACGTTCTAACTGCAGCGTTCAGAGGATGTTTTGAGGATGGTGTCAGGGCCACAGATTATGTTACATGGTAACAAAAGAAGAACATTCTCAGCACAACATTCAGAAAATGTTTTATAGATGTTACTGAGACCTGAGATGACAGAATGTTCTTAGAGAACATTCTCATACCTTTAGAAAGAACATTCTGGGAGCCAAAAGAAAACATCCTGCCGAAAATATTAATGGAACGTTACATTGCATATTTTAGGAACATTTTTAGAGCAAATCATTTCTAGCTGGGATATTTGGAGCATATTCCATTGCAGTTATATTTTTATGTAGTTCTATATTTTCAATGGTATTGACTCCACACACTGTGTCTTGTCTCCTGCTTTTTAAATGTTTGTTATTGAGTATTTTATTTGTTTTCTTTTTAGAAAGTACAGAAAGATACAAATGTGTACCTTTTTTCCCAGGAAAAAAAAATAAGGTACACAGATTGACATTAAAATCCTGGTTGTACCTTTGAGGTTACATTTACTTTGATGAACAAAAAAATTAACCTGCATTGTAACTGTCTGACAGTGTAGTCACAGTGGTAGTGATAGGAACCAAATGTCACATTTAAACATTTAATGCCTCTAAAATGTGCTTCACTCAAAGGTTATACATGATTCGTTAGTAATTAATATAATTGCCTGATGCCCAAGATGTAGTTTTATGATAGTTCTGAGAAAGTTATTTGGCCTAAAACATATTGATCAAGGGGAATTGTAAGGTTAAATAGACACATGCAGGTTCACCAGTCATTCTGGATAGTAAATAGAATGGCTATATTTGTGTTGTTGGCCTTGTAATCCCTCATTGTTATCACTCCTACGGTGAAGAAATCTGATTTAGTTTCTCTGCAATGAAGCACCTCCCACTCTGAATGACTTTGCATCTCAACAGTTGAATTATGTATATATTGTGAATTCCCCATTATAATGTATTTAATTAGGATTAAGCATCATTATCAGCCTTGATTAAAAGTTTGCCATAATTATTTCCTTTTTTCCTTTGTTAGGATTCGGTAATACAAATAATTAGTTAGTTCTTCTTCTCAGGTTGCTCACCAGGGGCTTGGACGCAGATTCTGTGAAGCTGCTTTGTGACAATGCCCATTATAAGAAGCACCATACAGATAAATTAGAAATTTGAATGACCCCCCAAGTAAGATGAAACAATTTTTGCACAGTAACTGTTCCCACATTTCCAAATCTATCCCAGCTCTAAATCTGGTCATCTTGTCAAGTGTGAGGGGCTCTATGACCAACTCTCATTGATTACTGTGTTATTAAAAGTCAATCACTTAATCAAGTGAACTTTCTCACACTTGGTAAAGCTGTGCATTAGCATAGGGTCTCATTAATGAGCTGACAGTGCAGTACTCTCACTCTTCTCCATGCTCCATGAGAAACAAAAGCGAGGGTGTATATGGTCTGAGTTTAATGTTGGGAAGTGTCTGAATACTGGGTGTGTATGTGTGTCGGCTCTTATTTAAAATGCCAGACGGCGACAATGGCCTTGAACTTGAACCCCCTTAGGTCCCCTTGACCTCAGGCCTATCCCTCATGCTCCTCCCTGTCGCCCCGAAACTTCCATTGTTCGGCTGTCGGCATTAACTCTTCACACCCTCAGCATCTTCTCTCTTAGCAGCGGGGCCTTCGTCATTCACGGTGGCCTGGTGGGCCCAGGCGACCCTATCTATGTGCGAATGCCCCATGGGACAGTTTGTTTTCCCATAATCCGAATGCACGGAGTAAATTCCTTTCCCACACCCTCCATCTTGGGTTTCCTGCTCTTTTGTTTTACCAGGTTGACTTTAGTCGCCGTACACTGATGGAGGAATTTGCAAGCCACGCAGACAGTGACTCAGACACTTCTCACGGCTGGAGTGCGACTGTCAGAAAGGCAATCATTATGTGATTCATAAGACTATAATGGGGATGAATGACGAATGGGATCCTTAATATCGAAACACAATTACCTTTAATCTTTCATTGTTGGTCTTTCATATTTTTACCAAATTGCTGGGTAGCTATTGTGGCACATGTCTTTTCACAAATTTGTTAACCGTAGGTGTTCATAGAAAGCAACAAGAATTTCAGTTTCACTGTGTAATAAAATGAATATCATTGGGGAGGCGAAATTTATTACCTCACCACTAAGCCGTACTGCTGTGCCATCTTTCATACTGAGAAATAAACATCTCATCAAAGTCCTGCATGAGAATCTATTTCACAGTCTGAGATTCACAATAGCCAGCAGTGTCATACGCTCGGCTATAAACAAGATCAGATTGCATGTTAAGTATTTGATTTTACTGAACCACCATTTGGTGTTGTCTAAGACATAACGTTTTAACTACAACATTCACAGGATGTTTGGAGGATGCTGTCAGAACCACAGGTTATGTTATATGATAGAGGAAAATTCCAAAGAGGACTTCTTTCTCAGCTTAAGATTCGGAAAATGTTTTATGGATGTTACTGAGACCTGAGATGACAGAATGTTTTTAGGGAATGTTCTCCAACCTTTAAAAAGAACATTCTGGGAACTGAAATGAAACACTCAATAAAGGTTTTTTGGAGTCGCCATAGAACAACCGTTTCTGATTTCTAAAAGAACCTTTGATTTTTGTAAATGAGATGGATGTGTTTTTAATGTTTAAAGAACCTCCACATTTAAAGAATTTACACCAGTTAAAGTTTTTTTTTCCTGTAGGATGCTGCTCACATTTGTCTCCAGCTCACTTGTGCTCAGGGTAGTCGTCAAACAAAGCTTACTGTTGAACCTGGCCCCAAAGTAAGCACATTATTGCGCTAAAGAGTCACTGTAGATGTACTCAGTCAATTGATGCTGTAGGAATGAAATGTGGTGGAGTTGATTGATTGATTGAATTAGGCACTTAGTGGAGAGAAGTGCACACAATGAAGTGAAAGAAAGTGTGGTGGGAGAGGGCTAGGCCGGCCAAGTGATGGATGATGGCTGTCTTTAGAAGGGGCTTCTGTCTGGAAACTCTTTCTCAGGTCCCCTGGCTGCTGACGGTCGGCCGTGGCACACGTAATGGCACTCCATGTAATGGAATCAAGCACTCGACTAACAAATAAGAGCACACACATCCATACTCCAACGACTCTCTGTCTCTTGCCTGCTCTTTCTTTAATGTTCATTCATCAAGCCATTCATTGGCTTCTTTTGCAAACTGTTGTGACCCAAGTGTCAGTTATGCTGAGTTTTGGTCCATAACTCACGCTATTGTCCTTTGTTGTTTTTCAGCAAAATATTTATATTTTAAAAGTGCGAGATGATGAGGTGTGATACACCTCTGTACTGAAATATTTCCCCCTTTTAAAATGTAAATAAATCAAATAAATATAATCAAATAAAAATACTTTTCCCTGTACTTCTGTTATCAGATTAACTATAGGTGAGACGGTGTGGACCTGCTAGTGAGCAATGAGGGGTAAAAGGGGAGGACAGCTGTACGGAGATAAAACAGACAGCATAAATGCCACAAAAAAATTAATTAATAAACAAACAAAGCAGTTCTAAATGTTGACTTGTCTGCTGATATATGAAAATGATGATTCAGTTGATCAGATTCTGGTTTTGTACATCAATACATATTTTCATCCAAATGTATTCAGTCAACATTAATAAAGAAAACAAATGTGTGTTCAAGTGAGGGACTGAGTGGTAATTTCATTGTATGCATAGTCTGAAAATGGGTCAATATTTTTTAGCATACGTTGGCATCCAACAGTATTGGCTGTATGGTTATTAATTAGAATGCCGTCTCAATCTTATCAGAGTTCTAGATATCTGATCAACGATTGATTGATTGACCTTTAGTAAGAAACACTAACACATGAACATACTCAGATTCCAGGACGTGTTGTGTCTAGGAGTCAGTTTAAAAAATCCAGGACAGGCAACCAAAATCCAGAATGAACCTGGGAATTCCTGGATGAGTAGCAACCCTAAATCCATGCTGTAATACCACTTTCCTCCAAGTTTGGGTGTTTTGTGTTCTCCATTCAGCTATTATCTTATACCACAATGATGTACTCAGAATTCTGGATGATGGCCATTTAGAGACATAAAATCCACTCCAGCCAAGCTTCCTGTTAATGCAGTATTACAAGGCTGTGAAATGTTTTATCCTGGCCTAAACCTGACTAGTTTCATCAGCCATTTCTTTCACCTCTCCTTTGGTTCGCCATTTTGACGGGCACTGACAATGCCTTTCTCCCGACAGCAGGTGATAACCACTGCATTAACAATCAAGGGACTTATTCAGTAATTAAAAGAGCAAATCAACTGTTCACTCTTGGCACAGGCCACCGCTCAGCCCATGGATGCTCTTTCGGTGTCCTGGCAACTGGTAAACAAGAGGATAGAGAGAGAGCTTCCCTCCACAGTTCACATAATGGACTCCTGAACGCTGGCGCTTTAGCATGCTAATCATGCTGCAAGGGAGGCGAGTGCAGCGCTCAGGCGAGCGGCCACCTCAACAAACACACTCCAGCAGGACTAAGATTCTGCCAGCAAGAGATAACCAACATCTATCAACACATTTACATTTTACATATGTGAACTTGGCCAGCACACAAACAAGCCTCTGGGAAAACACGAGGCATGTTTAGCTTCAGTTTGTTTAATTTCAAGAAGCACAATATTAAGCTGAAGTACAGAACTGCAGCCTGAGAAGTACTAACAGGCAGATCTTTACAGTGGGCATGACACTGTACCATTTTATAAACAACACAGCTTATGGGATATACTCTGATTTCTATTTGCATCTTTATCTTGCAACAGTTCTATTACCCTTGGTAAATAGCTGCTCTCTAGTAAAAGTTCCATAAAGGGTTCTTTAGAGTGATGCAGCATGGTAATGATGTTGGGGCACACAGTAAAAGGGTTCAGATATTTGTGTCAAGTCGGAGTGCTTCATCAGCTGACACTAATTTGTTGTCCATGTTTACATATAACTGCCTGTTAGAAACAGGACAGAAATATTGGCATGTTGCAGTCAAACAGTATTATCTGTATCTCAAATGTATTGTATTTTCTGTATTGCAATATTATAATATGTTTATTATAACCATTTCCCAGCTAAGCCATTATGTCATAACATTTAATTGCTTCTTTGGCACTTTTACATAACATTTCTTGCCCTAAAACAGTCTATAAATGGTCTTTTGTTGCCACTTTTGATTCCCTAAAGAACATTTCAGTGGACAGTTCTTTAAAGAATCATTTTTGTAAATGATTTACAAGAATGAAGTTTAACCGCTTAAATTCTCAGACATATTAAACACCCTAAGGCTTATTATTCAGTAATTACATGGATCAAAATGAAAAGCGAATTAGTTACTCTTAAGTTATAGGGGTGAGAAATAGAAGCCTGGTGTTCCATTGTGGTCATTTAAGAGGTTAAAGAACCTCTGCATAACACGAAACAGAGGTACCTAGACTTTTTTGTCTTGGGGGAAGTCCAAAAAGCAATGTTTGTGGTGGGCTGAGGGCCAAAAAACAAAACAGTATACAAAACAAAATCAAGTATATGATTCAAATGTTAAAAGATGTATTTTATAATGACAGTTTTATTATCTCAGTAAAGTACAATTTAATTAAAGTACAATTTAATAACAAACATACATCATTTAATAAGGTATAGTATAAAATCATGTTCTTATGGGGATAAGGGGTTGGAGTTACCAAAAAAACCCTTTTTAGTACTATATAGAACCATCAACACAGTTGTATAAATGACCACATATAGCATTGATCTGAAGAACCCTTTAATCATGCAATATGTTCTTTAAATGTTCATGGTTCTGTAAAATAACCGTCTTATTTGTGTGTAGGGTGACTCTTTGGAGGTCCTAATCAAATGCCCTCTTGAGCCACCGGTTAGGCAGCCCTGATGTAACAGTCTATACCAGTTAGAGCTTTTTCTTAAAACTGTATGTTAAGTGAAATGTTTAAGCTCCTTCATTGTAAGCACGTATGTACTGTTTACTTCAAGAAGAAAAAAAACTTGTAAAAAATAAACTGATTGTAAGAGAATGTCTTAGCCCTTGCCCTCTAGATGACCCAGCTCAGAGTGAAGTATGCAGCAGCGTAGTCAGGTTTAATCCTGCTCTGTGCCTTGTTGTCTCGTGGTACTGCTTCACCCAAATGTGTTTAATATCAGCTTCATTACACTGTACACTACACGCATGCACCCTCTCTCCTGGCACCCTGACAGCTCAGCCATTAGATTATAGGTTTCTCAGAGCAGCCAAGAAACGCAAGCGGTGGGGAGATGTCACCATCCTTGCCACTTTATGGACTCAACCCAGCTGGAGCTCTTATAGGCCAATTGTACATAAAATAATTGGATTAAATAGAACTTTAAATTGCATGGCTCATTGTAAACAAAGGGTTATAGAGTCTGAACGCAGGTATATACTGTAGGGTTAAGCTACTAGGGCTCCATTATTGTTGATTGTGAGGGACACAAGCTTGATACAACCGAGATGAGAGTACTGCGACTCTGTGCTGGCTGTGAGGGCAGTGTAACATTTGCTGTGCATATTAATTTAGCCAGCTAGTTGTTTTATTGGGGGTGCCTTGGCTGTAGACACCCATGACAGTGCTTGTAAAATCACTCACTGTGTGTGTACAGAAATAGAAGAATTAATCTATAGGTATTTACATTGTGTGTATCTTGCAGGAGTGTAGATGCTCATTTTTAGCTTCTTGGGTAAATGTGAAATATATAATGTGTGTCAAAATGACGATAAAGCATGTTTTCATTTTGTTCCTAGTTAATATTAGAATATCTAATATTCTTATTTCATATGTTGTAAGCCACACTGGTGGTACACCATGTAGTGTATAATGAGTATATGAGTATATAGTTTGAATCGAATGTCTATCACACTGTTTGACTTTCTTTTTAAAAACTCAAAGATTTTTTTTGTTTTCAATGTAAACTTTTTATTAGTATCCATAACAGGACAAAATAGTTTAAGGCACAGTTGGTAGCCTACAGGAGCAAGTTAATCATGTCAGTCTTAATGAACAGACAAATAGCCTGCATTTCACACCAGCAAGAGGACAAACAGAAAATAAAAACATTTGCATAGATCATTTTCACACTTGTTATTCAAAGTAGTGCAAACAGTCAAAAAACAAACTCATAAAAAAAGATACCTTATGAAGATTTACACAGATTGCATAGTAAATGCTCTTCATTCAGTCATTGTACTAATACTTCTTTTATACATGTATCTTAATAAAAACATGAATTACTTTCATTAGTTATACAAGGTTAACTGAAATGCTGATTGCCTTCAAAACAATTTTATGGATGTCAGTGTCCATGACAACAAAAGTGGGTCTCAAAAATAGATTGCACAATTCTCATAAAACATAATAAAATGCTACTAAACTAATTTGCTATATATATTTGCCTCTGCCCAAGCTTGATTCTAAAATTAAGCACTCAAAACACTTCTAAACTGCGTTTACATGATAGAAGAAGAAATGGATGAATGGAATGGATACAAAGAAAAAACAAGTTTGAATTTTAGACTCAACCAAATCCAAGTTAGCGTTCAATTATTATTTATATGCTAACCAAGTCCTTTTAAATTCAAATAGTAAAGATCTATCTCTAAAAATACAGTGCAAGTGATTATCCTTCTTCGGATGATTGTTCAGTTTAGCTAAATAGACACAATTTTAATAATAATAATAATAATAATAACAAAACCTGCTCTGGAAGTTTGTAAATGCCCATGTAAAATATTTCCTCTGTCTAATATTAATGATGTATCATTCTACAAGCTTCAAATACAGTTCTGTACTTTGAATAGTGGAGATTCTAGCTGTTCAGGACTGATCCTACACTGTTGCTGGTTGATTGCAAATCCAACGCAATTGCATAGAAAATAAAGACAACAGCTCTCTCTACACCAAATGTGTAACTGTCAATACACAGAGCTGTTCAATCACAGTGCAGTACCCTTCACTGCTGCCGGCCGTGGGTCTCACATTCATACACTCAGTTCACAAGCTCTAAGTCGTCCGTAGAGCAGACGGTGCTTTGTGGAAATTATTGTCTAGCTATCAACCTTGAGTACGAGTTAATGATCAGTTATAACAGAGGCATACAATGACGGTATACACAGAGCATAATTTCTGTCATGGTGCTTTTCTTGTAACATCCAGTAAAACAAAGAATAACGGAAAAGAGAGAAACGGTAATATGAATGTGTAAAGTGCTCTATGCTAAAGATTGAATTTGCTCACACGTGTCCGTATAGGCAGATAAGACTAGCTGATTGTCTTGACCTGGGTTAAATACATTTTACAACACACTTGAGTGTTTGACCTCTACAGGTTCTTTCTAAAAATAATGTGAGATGAATTCACAATAGAATCCTAGCAGTTATACCGACTTTCTTATTCAAGACCTACAAGATCTACAGGTAATAATATACAAAACACATGTATTATGTTATATTATATTTTCATCCAAACCAGGTCTATACGTTTTCAGGAGATTATAACAATGTTTAAAAAGAAAGAAAGAAAGAAAGAAAGAATGCTACTTTTAGAAGTGCAAACACTAGTAGATTATCCATTTACATTGTTTCATCTGAGTGAGCTCCTCATTTCATTTTCCTTATTTTACTGTCCTACGTTTGTCCCGTATTGCAGGTGGAATATGCATAGCTAATGTTAGAATGTTAGAGTATAAAGATGTTTCCAAAAACGAAAATAAAATAATGTTGTAATACTAATAACAAAAAGTGTCCTTTTTAAAGTGCCATAATGTTAAAATGTTGGGGCACACAGCAACAGGGTGCAGACATCTGTGTCAAGTCCAAGTGCTTCATCAGCAGACACTCATTGGTCATCCATGTTTGCATATCATTCATTCAGATCCTTTATATTATTCCTCCATCACCTGAAACAAAAGAGAGTCGGGGGAACATTAGAGCAGAAATAGAGCATCCTTTACTGAAACACCTAAATTCCAACGCTTCTTTAGTCCTTGCACTAAGAATTGTCCTTGTGTGTAAAATGTCCTATAGAATTGAATCTGCTTTACCTAGCAGAGACTTGCTTTGTGTAGAAATTGTATTTGACTGAAGTGTCTAAATACTTTTAGTTCAGTAAAGATATTCAGTAAGTCTTGAATGCACTGCCTTATGTAGCTCTTGCACAGTAGGGAATGCCAGATGGAGGATTGAGGGCGAAGTTGAAGGCATCTCGGTGCTTGGTACGTGTTGAGGCTAAAGGAAAGAGGAAACATGTGACTGCTTCTAAGCTTGAGGTGCTGAGGCAAACTACAGAGGAAGCCCAGTCTCTCCTGCATGGGCTAGACAAGCAACTTAAAATATTAAGGTCAAGGGGGACACAGGAACGCAGTCAGACCTGGTCCAAATGACCATCACCTCTTCTTCTAGATCAGCCAACATTTGTCTGAGGTAGAATCTGATGGTTATGTGACGTATTTAAAAAAACTGGACTGATGGCATTAAGGTTCTGCCTAGCACCAGCGTGCCTCCACCCTTCAAGCATTTCCTGATAAACTATCATAAATATTAGCATATAATTCTTTACTCAGGAAAGCAGTTGGACGTGCTTTGCTCCAGGGAACGTTAAAGAGGTCTCGGTTATATTCTGATACTCACTGAAAGTGGTCTAAATTCGAATCGAGTTGTCAAGCTCCAAAACAGGAGCAAGCTTGTGCTGAGGTTGAGCATTCTGATGTGTAGCAGATGCTGGTCATTGTGGCACCCAAAAATCGAGACTACACTAATACTGTCACATTAATTGCATCATCTCAGCAGTGCATTAAGAATAGTTAGAACAAGTTCCCCCTTTACACGTATCTGTAATAAGCTTTGTGCTTTCTTGGAATAGCTAAAGGGGAAACTGTTCCTAGATCAGCATTAAAAGCAGCTTCTGAAGCTATAACTGCAGGTGATGGAAAATTGGGAGGGGGAAGAAAGGATGTGTGAATTGAGGGGTGAGAGGAAGTACAGATGAGTGCTGGGAATGAGAGTGAGGGTATGCCATGGCGACCGTAGGAAATAGACGACACACTGTTGTCATTGTAGGCCAAGCTGAATGAGGTGAATTTACACCCGCAGCACGCGCCCTGTTAAATCTGGGCAGCAGGACTGGAAGAGAGAGGGGAGGGAGCAGTAGAAGGAGATTGGGGGGGGGGGGATACTCCACAGAAAGAGGGTCTGTTTAGATCCAGGGTATGTTGGTGGGCACAACCGTCTCCGAGCCAAATGCGGTGCACAGAATCCTCACTTTTATTTATGCACCCCTTCTTTTCAGTTGCCCCGTCTATCTTTCTTTCTTTCTTTCTGTCGTTCTTTCTTTCTTTCTTTTCTTTCTTTCTTGATTTCCCTCTCTCCCTCCGCTTGTCCTCACTGAATGAATAGTCATGGCAGTGCTACTGTGTAACTGCTCCCCTCCCTCCCTGCCTCAGGTCTGAATAGGGGGGCTGAATTGAGCAAACAGTCGGCCTGTCAGCTCAATAGGCGGTCTGGCCATGAACTTCAAGTCCTTCCCAGGCCCCCGGCGTCACTGGCAGAAGGGGGAGGTGAGGCAGGGAAGTGGGGGTAGGTGGGTAGCCCAGACAGTCTCAGACTCTGGGGGGCCCCTGGTGCCCGTTTTTTTTTTTTTTTTTTTTTTGGGAGCCCTCATCATGGTGGTTCCCAAGGCTGGTGCCTGCATGGAGAGCAGGAGACCAGCTGCTTGGTTGTCCGAAAAAGGAGGGGTTTGTGTGTCTGTGTGTGCAAGTGAGTGTGCAGACATGACACTGTCTGCCCCCCTTGCCCATGCCCCATTCGCCTCCCAGCCCTGCACAATCTACCACACGCTCCCAGACGCAAGCTGCCGCTGTGCCCTTGGTCCTCATCATCTCCTAACTAAAGCAAGCCTCTGAGGCGCTGCTGATTGTATTGTTTTTGCTGTGCATAATTTCCTCAGTTCCTCTAAGCCAGACTCATCCTCACATTACCACCTGTTTACTGACATACATCCTGATTACAGACTAAAGCCTCTGCTCCACAGACTCCCAGCCTTTAAGTGTTATAGACACCAAATTTGTTTTCAGTGGCTTTAGCCTCAACCCAGCCGCATTTATTGTATCCAGTGAGTCAAGATTTAACCTTATGTGCACATCTATGTACAATATATAATATACAAATCTGCATAAGTTCCTGTTGCCAATTCATTCCATAAAAATGCTCCTAAAGCAAAACAGCCAAGAGGTTTTCTTTAAACTGATGCCATAGAAGAATTTATTTCGGTTCCTTAAAGAACCACTTAATGGAGAGATTAAAGATCCCTGCATGTAAATAGGCTGTATGAGTGTGAAGAAAATTTAAAGAACCTACACATAACATAAATAGTCTTTCCCATTTAGGAATTTTTATTTTTAAGGCGAGTATGGAAATCCTCCACAGCAGGCTTTCTGAATTCATATGCCAACCAAATGATGTCCTCCTGGAGGTACTCATTTCTTGTAACAGAGCATTTTGGTCTCTTGTACTGTATCACTCACTCTCAAACCGATCGCATCTTCTCGACACTGCGCTGGGAGTGTTGCCACTTACCCTGCACTATATCAGCTGGGCTGTGGTATTGTCTAGACCTCCAGCGAGGAGACCCAAACAAAGGCCACTCTCTGAGAGAGTGTGGGACAATGGGTAGCATTGTTTACCCCCTCTGCTTTAGTTAATTGGGCCCAGCCGGCTCTAATTGGTGTTTTGGTTAAGCGGGTTTTAAACTTATAGCTCTCTGGCCTCAATAACGAAGAGCCACAACAAGTTCACCAGCGAGAACAATACTCGACTTGTCTGGGCAGCTACTCCCTAAAAACTAAGGGCCTGCTAATACTGAACCTCCTCTATAATGCCCTCCTTCACTATTACTCATGCCTCCTCTGCACCACCTCTAAATACAGGCTGAGAAAAAATCTTGAAGCGTGAATTACATATAGCCATGTCGTTTACTTATATCTAAAATCTCTGTGGTGGTATCAATGGCAGTCTGAGAGTTTAGAATTCTTAACCATATCTGAGATCTATTCATCAGTTTTGCCTCTCTGAGCACAGCGAGGATCTTCAGAGCAGCGCCTGAAGATGTGAGAAAAAGGCTCTCTATTTTTCTTCAAAATGGCAGTGCGCCATCTCGGTGCCTGGCATGGTGGCGAGGCGGGCAGCAGAATCCCTGATGGCGTTCTATTCAATTCTTGTGCCCGCAGATGCCCGCCCTGACTCCCCCCCCCATTGTGACAGAGAATGATTTAATGCAAGTGAGTACAAAACGCCTCCCCGCCCACTTTAGCACTGGCGACGTGTGATTTTCACAATTAACAAACACATCTGCTGTAATTAAAAAAAGAAAAGTGCAGAAAGGGAGAGGGGGCTTGCAATATGTGTGTGTGTGTGTGTGAGGGGGAGGGTATGAGATGGAGGAGAGCGATGGCGGGTCATACCTGCTCGTTCCTCCTCCCTCTTCCATTTCATGCCAGCGTGCTCTAAGATGGTGGCGAAGCATGGGCTGCCGCTCGTGATAGGAGGAAGGGGCAGGCAGGGAGAGGAGGGGTGGAGAGCAGAGAGAAGAGACGCATCATTGGGGCGCATGGAGGGCGAGCAGCTTCAACACCAGCACACCCCTCCTCCTTTACATCCTTCATGTCTTCCTTCCCTTTTGCTGGCATCTTTCAGAGAGAGAGAGCAAAGGACTGGTGGTCAGGAAAAAAAGAGTGAAAATGGAGAAAAGAGTGAAAGAAAACAAACACCATGAGTTTGCTCTGCTGCCAGCATCTAAGAGGGGTATGCACTAGGCATGCGCATGCACACACACACACACGCACACACACCTTTTCATGTCTGTTCACATGGTACAGTCTGCCCCTGAGCATGCAAATGACTTTCATTATGCAAATGCATGCAAATCAGACCCAACCATCTGAGAATCAAGGCTGGGAAAAATCTACACCGAGAGATTGAATGAAAAAGAAAGAGAGTACTGGATAAATCCTTTCGGGTGGCAGGGGACAGCTAACGGAGGTAAACGTCATGCAAAGGAACAACGGTGGCCCAGGGTGAACAAAAATAACATCACTCAGTCTTAGTCTCCACTTTTTTCCTTGTAATGTTTTGGCTTTAAAACCTAAACTCTAACATACGTTCATGGCGGTCTATGAAAAGCTGCCCTTTATCGACAGAAGTATTGTGATATTTTTGAGTTACAGGGTTTAAAATAACCACCACTGCAGTGGCCACATTCTCTGCCAAATGACCTTGTTGGTCTTCATCATTATGAACATGTCTAGCACATGAGCCTAGCTGTATATACCACTGTGCCAGCAACACCAGGTTTTTTATGATGCATCAATATTGGCTGGAAACAGAGATTACCCCAAAGTTGGCTTCATGTTCGTTCTTCTGTAGAACATCTTTAAACTAGCATTTAGACCCAGTAATATAATCCGACACATACAACCTTAGGCACGTCTTGACCATGAACATTGGAACTCCCTTGGTCAATTTACAGCACCTGGTTAACTACTGTTTCATAGACTCGCATCTATACAGTGGGACACTGCAGCAGGATGGAGCTCCAGCGCATTGAGAGGTGGTCTTTGTTTTAAGGTGGCGCTGCTCGAAGGCTCAGGGCAGGCTGAGTGTGAGGAGGACGGAGTGTGAGAGACTTGGATGGGAGAAAGTAAGGAGCGGAATTAGAGGGGTGGGGTCCAGCTGAATGGCAGCAAACCTTCCCTAATTGGCACTTGACATTTTTTTGCAGCAGCCCTCTAAAGTGGGCCCACTCTTAAGCCCTCTCCAGGCCCTTGTTAGAAAAGTGCCTTATGCAAATAGAGCGAATAGGGACCATTGTAAAGCCTCTGACATTAACAGCTGAGGTAACAATGGAATTGTGTGCTTTCAGTGGACCTGTAGGTGTGTTGGAGAGAGAGCAGGACAATTGGCCAATATGTGAACAGCCATCCAAGTGACATGCAGGAGGGGGAAAGGAAAAAAACGTATTTCAGCAGACTGAGGACTGGTTTAGTGTGTTGAGCTATTGACAAAATGGATCCTTAAGGCACACATAAGCATGTCAATGTGAGGTTCTCGTTTATTTACTAGGACTATTTTTAGATAGTGGTAGCAGTGCAGTGTCTATGTAATTAGACTGACATTCATAATGCAAACAAGAGCATGTGTTCTGTCAAGTCATCTCTAAAATTTGTGGAATTATAATTGCATGTGGTATAAAGTTAATGTTCAGTCATCAGTTCTTTATTCCTCTACAGTAATCCTTTTCTTAGAGGCTAAAGGCTAATATCAAGCCTTCCACCACATTCCTGCATTGGATAACCAGACATTTATTTTTGCACCATTCTTAGTAACATCAAAGCAGAAACTCTAGAACAAAAACACTTTAAACATCCTTTTCTCCATATCAGGTTTCTCTGTAGATATAGGAATTGCGCCTTGCTTCCCGTGTGGTCCGTATGGTGTTGACCTTCACCTGTTAATGCAGCCCCCAAAACTTAATCTCCATTGTGTGTGGGCCCATTGACTTCACCAACAGCCTAAAAGTACATTCACATTTCTTTGGGCGCAACAGTAGGGCGGGGGCTTTGGGGGGCCGGGGTGAGGACTAAAGAGAAGAGCATTTAGTCCTCGGTTTCCTATCCCACAGTGCTGCCATTTTGGGGCTCAGTTGGTGTGTTCCGTTGCTCGAAAGAAAAGCAGTGACAGGGGCAAGAATCAGCTAGCTTGGCTCCAACAACAGATTGGAAGTTGTGACTGAGCAGTTGTGAAAGGATGCTAAAGGAATTCATTGTCTCTATGTGACAAGTGAACTAGCTCTATTGACAGTACAGTCGACTGGAGAGGGGAGTTGAGGGTGAAAAGGGGAAGGGAGGCAAAGAGGGGAGGCCCACAGTGCTGTTTCTAGTTGATACTAGAAGCTTAAATCGACAGGTTTAAAACAACTCCTGTATCGTCATGTTGGAAAAGGGAAAGGTTCATACCAGCTAGTCCATCATACCACTTTGCTGCACATCATGATCCTATCCATGTCTCGGCGAGAAGACTAACCACACCACAGTGCTAACCACCACAGAAAAAACACAGAATACTAGATGTTTAAACAAAGTAAAACAAGACAGATACAGCATCGATGGGTATGTGAAAAATAAGAAACAAAAAGACGCAGACAACCTTCATTTTGAATCCAATTTGTCATAAAAGGGCTGTATTATTACTCACTGAGTCAGCTTTTCATTAGAGCCAGACCAAGCTATGTAGATGGCATATGTTCCTGGCACGATGATGGCATATGGTGCTCAATGGATGTTAGAATTGCCCTGGCACTCACACTCTGCTAAACGACGAGGCACAACACGCCAAGCCCTGCTGAGACCACAGAGACCTCCAGGTATGTGTCGCTGACATACAGGTGAGTGATAGGTCCTAGCAGAACCCTTGTAACGTACATAGAAGAGCAGTCCTCCATCCATTCACTCCCTATCAAAGCTGCCTTGGTGTTTGCTGCAGCAGCTGCATTGCAGCAGTCGCCCTGATTGTGGCCACTCAGCTGATGCCACTCCTTAGTACATGGCTGAGGGCAAAGACTGTTTAAGTGAAAAGTCACACAAGACTGCTTCACCCAAACTGTAGTTAAACTCTGTCCTTGCATTGTAGCCCTGCTTTTCTTTGTGCAAGTCACAGCACACAAGTTGCACTAAGCTAGAACTGCAATCAGACAATCCTTTTAGGATTATAGACATGCATTTTATGTCTTTGACATTTTTCTCTATTGTTCCAAATAAAATCAAATAATATAATGTAGATTTTTTTTTCCTATGACAGTTGACACTGTATAGCTGAAACCATAAGCTTGGATAGTTGAAATCTATTGTTCTGACCTATAAAAATCTGCCTAAAGGTGCAGTCTTTAGCCTGTAAGCAGTGCTTCCTATATAGAGCTAATGGGACAACTCTGAATGAGATTAAGCGTAAAGGTGTGATGATCTGATTGGTCAAAGACCTCCAGCTGGCTCAGGCTTATATAGAGCCTCAAACCATGGGATTGTCCTCCTAATGGCTGCTGTCAACATTGTGGTTCTGGTTCAGGAGCTCTGCCCACTGGCTCATGGTGAGGAACACAGCCGTATTCAGCACCATCTCTCTCATATTCATCTCCAGTCTTGGGTTCATTCCAGCCCATTCACAACATGAACAAGTGTCAACTTCAATCAGCCACCTCTGCATGACAGCCACACAAAATCAACCACAAAACAATCACTGCCTGTCTCATTGTGCTGCCCCAGAGTTCAGATGCACCCAATGTGCAGAATTAGCAGAAACATTTGCTTGGGAAAGCCACAGTGTCCTAATCAAGACATCTGGCAAACTAAGTAGCTGTGAAGTTCCAAGGTCTAAATAAAAAAGGCACATTTTTAATACAAAATGGGGCTTTGGGTTTAAGATTCATTGGAGTAGGTGGTGTAATTTAGAATAGTGTTTCAATGGTGAAATCTAGCTATAGCATGGTTCGCTGTGATGAGTGGCATAGAGGCACCTGTGAGCTCCAGTGAGTGCCCATGTGACTACTCCATTAAGCCCCTGCCTGCGCTGCTCTGTGTTCTGGGTTCGGGAGATTACAGATTAAAAATGATCATGTTTGACCAACCAGGCCACAGCACTCTGCTCAGAGGGCAGCAGACGGAATAAGGCTTTAAATGCTTATTCCACCAGTACACAACACTTGCAGACTCTATTGCTATAAGATTTCTCTTACATTGGGTCTCACACCTCTCACACCTCAGTGTCAGATCATTCAACATGGTTAAAGGGGGAAAAAAAAGCATCTTACCGTTTTGTTTTTCCTTCTGAAGGCTATTTGCATCTTGACTCCTGTCCTAAATTGAGGAGAGTGAGGGGCCAGGGCGTGGAGTGCTGAGTGGGCGGTGCCTTTCAGGTGTGTAATGGGATTCTTGTTACTTTCGGTTATCTAGCTTTATGAAGAATGTACATCACTCATACAGCTAGATAACCAAAGATAACAGCCAACCCCTCCGGCCAACCGTCCTTTTCCTTCCAACCACAGGGAGAACTGACAGGCTCAGAATCAGACCTAAAAATAGAGGAGCCTTTGATTAACTCTGCAATTAGGACTGGCGCTGAGTCCACTGTGTTTTAGATCAGCTTCAACAAAGCATTAATTCAGTGTAATTTAATCACTGGATAATTGCTTATAAATCCAATTGTTAAGATGGTTCAGAGGTACAGGATACCGCTGCCGTATACTCACAGTGGTAGAAGAGTGCTGGTAGTTTGTGTTGATATTTATGAATGCTGAAACATTGCACAATATTGTCTAAACTAATGTGGCATAATTCTTCAGTAGGCTCTCTTAAATCCTCTCAGGACTGACAAGCTGTGCTCATGACAAGCACCAGAACAAGCCGTGAAAGTCAAATGTGGCTTTATGGCTTTAGATTCTCACAGGCCAGACTAACTGCTCTCTTCTATCTCACACGACAGACTTCTCTCTCCCCGGGAGAGAGATAGCTTCAGCTACTCCCTGCAAAGTCTGAGATTCATGTCTAAATGAAGGGAAGACGCTGGCTGGGCTGAAGAAGGGCCAAAGAGAAATGCTGTTTGTTTTAATTCCCCACAAATTCAACACCAAGACTGGGGTGTTTGTTTATCACTGGGCAATCTCTCTCTCTCTCTCTCTCTCTCTCTCTCTCTAGTCTACATATGCAAATGAAATAGGAGTTGGTCCAATTAAAAGCCTTTGTGTGAGGAGCCCTTCCCTGTTCCCTCTCTGAGGTGTTGTAATCAGAGAGAGAGAGAGAGAGAGAGAGAGAGAGAAGGAGAGAGTAATCACTCATTACAGCGTTTGATGCCAACCGAAATGGCAACGCTGGGTCAAGTTCAAACATTTTCATTTACACTATGCTCTATCCATCTCCCATCACCTAATTATTTTGCTAATACCACCAGCACGCTGTTTACAGTACAAACTGTCCTCACTCTATCTGCTAGCGATTAGCCGACTAGCATTCGTGACATTAAACAATGAATCAAGGATCAACGCAGCAAACAAACATTTTACAAACCAGCCACTTACAGAAATGCACGTTAAAGCTCAACACACAGAACAAATACAGCAGCCTGCATAATAAACGAACACAATGATATCAATACAGCACATTTCCATAATAATAATAATAATAATAATAATAATAATAATAATAATAATTCAATAAATTAAAGAACGTGTTTAAATCTTTATTCTCTTTTCTTTTTTGTTTAGCTGAATACATGTAATATCTATTTCTTATAATAATAATAGCAATTATTATTATTATTATTATTATTGTCTCAGTAATTATGTCAAAAAACGACAGGGAAAAAACAATCATATAGAAATTTAATTTAACATTTTGATTTAAACCCGTTTAGTGTTTTTTTTTTCTGGAACTGTTCTCATGATCTGTTCTGTCTTTCTTGTTAATTATGTATTATGAAGACCTTTGTCCGTGGTCAGGTGGCCTGAATGACGCTGTGGAGCTGTGGGTGAAGTAGGTTTGATCGGAGCGGTTTTAGGAGGACATTTTAAACACGCCTGGACAAACCTGGACAGAGGTCCCAGCTCTCGAGTGCACTGCGTCCTGGTACGTCACACTATATGACTGAAGTCATGCTGTAATTAGTTGCGTTGTCGTGAGGTGTTTTTTTTGTTGTTGTTAAACGGTCAGTAAATGTAACCATCATTGCAGGGATTTACTGGCACTGGATTTCAGTCGGGTAACCTCAAATTGTAAACCTGTCTAATGCTTATAGGCGAGTGAAATGATAAGGGAGATTGTAGCTTGCATCTGCAGCACAACTCGTATTCATTTAAGGAGTAGACGTGAAGTTTTCTCTTAAATAATCAGCTATATATGTACTGTCTGGCGTGTGTGCTTATAGTGTGGCCAAATTCTATAATATACATATATATGTGTGTGTGTGTGTGTGTGTGTGTGTGTATTACCTCTGCGCTGTGCTCCTGGTCGTCAATCTGTGAGCATTCTGTAAAAAAAAGAGAGAGAGAATGAGAGAAAAGAAATAAGAGAGAAAAAATAAAGGCGCACTCTTTCACTCTGTCGCTTTCTGAGGATTTTTTCTGGAGCATATTTAGCACTAAGCGCCATTCAGAGCTGCTGATCAACTGCGTCTCATGATCTGAGAATGAGGCCCAAACCGTTGGCTAATCTCATCCAATCGGCCTGCAAAGTATCTAGATCCCAACCAATCCGACTCACACCACATCAGCACGAGCTGAACTCTAAATTCTATCACTAAGGGTTAATGTTTCACTAAGACTATTATTCTCAGCAGACTGGATCCAGCTTTTCCTGACCACCAGGTTATAGTGGACACGCTTCAGCTGGTGATAGTACCGTTCTATTACAAACGTCATTTTAGCGGGAAATTATGTTAAATAATTAAAGGCTGTCATTCGGGGTATTATGATATAGCATAGGGATAGTGGCCTTATAGTATTTATCTATATATAGCTGTGTGTGTGTGTGTGTGTGTGTGTGTGTGTGTGTGTGTGTGTGTGTGTGACGGGCACGTTAAATACATATAATAAATATGTTTTATAAAATAACAGGACTCTATAGGCTATATGCCTAATATAGCTCTTTGGCCTATTGTCTTTCAGTAATCCCCACCTCATTTTCCTTCTGCGTGGTGGAAATCTGCTTTTTTTCCAGTTCAGCTCTCGGTGTTCGGTGTTTCTACCAGCCTACAGTATTCACAGTACAGGTCTGCACGGAAACTGTGTAGGCTATAAAAGCTTTGTGGTGTATGTGGATGAACGAGACTGCGGGCACGTGGATAGCGGATATCCGGCCTTGTGCTCTACACTGACCATGAGGATTAAGTCCTCACACACACACGAGCGCGCGCGCACACACATACACACACACACACACAGACTGCAAAATCACAAATGTTCGCCAGGTTAATCCAGTCTACGTGGATGAGTCCACTATTATAAATGAATCCAAATAAGGGAAATGGGGAATGTAAATATGTGCACTGATCATTTTAAGCACTCAGAGCTCATTCAGCAGGTGTAGTCTATTAGTCTATTAGTCTATTAAGACTATCGTAATAATTATACTACAGCACCACAAACTGAATATTCATACATAGGCATTTCATTAGAATATCAAATCTGATTATATATTTCAGGCATATTCCTCTGACCTTTTTCTCTCTCTCAGACTGAGTCACTGTAGGAGGGGAACTGTTAAACCTGGTTGGTTTTCCTTCTTCGGACATCCCAGCACAGCCTCACTCTCTAATTGTCTCTGGCTCAGAACCAATAATGAAAACATTATCAGTCCCTTAAAGAGAAACACGACTCTTAGCTAACGAGGAAACCACACAGTGTTTCCTCCTGCCGCAGATTCCGTTATTCACACAGGCACACACACACGAAATAACCCAGCACATCCCTCACTATGAGCCTCAGAGATAACGGCGCTAAATGCTGCACATCATATACTGCAGCTGTGTGCTCGCTCGCTCGCGCGCCGCCTGAACCCGTTACCAGCTTCCTCATCACGTCCAAGTCCGTAAGGCGGCGCGATATGGCTTCAGTAACCCCCCCCCCCCCCCCCCCCTTACAATAAAAGCCCACAGCTCCGGTGTTTGTCTCTGCTGTAATAAGAGTACAGTCCTACAGCACACACTTACGCACTCACACAATACGAACATGCACTGAACATAACACTCACCGGCTCGTGTGCAGAGCGCGAGCAGCAGCTCCGCTCTCTCAGCAGGTCTCGCACTCAGCTCTCCCGCGCCGCCGCCGCCGCTGCGTCTTCATGGCTGCGGCTCCGCGTGACGTCGCGGTGTGATCGCCCCCACCACCACCAACCAGCGCCTCCTCCCCACCTTATTCCCCACCAAGGTGCCCGGTAACCCTGTCCGCGAGACCAGAGAGCCTCCCACCCTCACCTCTCTCTTCCTTCTCACTCGCTCCAGTGTGCTCGTGTATCGCTGTTCTGGACTCTTACACGCCAGTTTAAAAAACATATAGCCTGGGGAAGCCCCGCCCCCTGGTGACACAGCGTGGGTCCCGGTCGGAGACTCCTCCCTCTTCAGCCCCGCGCGCACAACGAATCCGAGCTGACTTTCTTTCTTTCTTTTACGGCGAAATACAGAAACCTAGCATCTGGTGATGTGAGTGCTAATCAGTGTACTCACTTCTGATTGTGAATATGTGACATGTGAGATCTATCTATCTATCTATCTATCTATCTATCTATCTATCTATCTATCTATCTATCTACCTTGTATGCTAAAGCACACCCCCTCCACACTTTTTACTGCACCCATTTTACTGCATAATTACTGTTTATTTGATGGAATTTAATATACTGGAAATAAAATGTAGCCAGGGCAAAAGTTATGGTATAATCTATATTTTGTGTTAGATTTTTTTTCTAATTTGTTGAGCTCAGCAAATAAATGATAGTTATAAATAAATAACAACATGCCATATTTATGGTGTCTCGATGTAGAAGATGTGTTTATGAAAATCAACAAAAGCAGTAATTTGACACGAGGATGTTCGTTTTGTTGATTTTCATACATGATATATGTATGTATGTATGTATGTATGCAATTGCATACCCCAATCCCATATTGAGTAGATAGATAGATAGATAGATAGATAGATAGATAGATAGATAGATAGATAGATAGATAGATAGATAGATAGATAGATAGATATCATTTAATCCCATTGGAGCATGTGACTAATTTAATGAACTGCTGCGCTCCTTTAAATCCTAAAGAAAACCTTGATTTCTTACTTCTAGATCTGGAGGACTGAAGGCGTTTCAGCCACCTATTATAAGAGTTATAAAACACTTTCACTTCACTGCAGTAAGCTAGCCTGCATTTAGCACATTTCGAGCAGTGTTTCATACGTTGTGAAATGACCATGCTCCTACCACCTGATGACGCAAGTTATACGAAGAGGTTTGTTTGCTTGTGTGAACATGGCCGTGACAGCTCCTAGTGAACCACACATTGGAGATACGGTGCTATCAGTGTATTATATTTCATATGTGTCCGCCTTTGTGCTCTTGTTTCATTCACGCACACGTTTACATTGAGAGCGGCGTTTCCGCCAGCGCAGACATGCACTGTATATGCACTGCTAATACTCTTGACTTTCCGACTTCTCCGTAGCTGTAACCCGGGCCCTAAATGGAGTCTCCTCTTTTGTCTTTGCTCTTTCTGTGAGGAGTCTAGGAATGTGAGCGGTGGACTGGTCGGGGCGAGAGCGTGCAAATCAGCTTTAACTGTCAGCACGGAGGGGAGAGTCCAGACAAGAGCGCACAGAAAGGGGCTCAGGGCTGCTCGATTATCATAATAATCAGATCGCGGGGATAAAAATCTCTTTTGAATAAATTACCCCTTCAATAGGAGGCGAGACTGCCAAGCAGACAACTTTGTCAGAGGCCGCTGTTGTGTTGTGTCTCTCTGTCTCTCTTTCACACACACGGGCTCGTGCGTGTTTACTGACCTGCAGTCCGAACTCCTCCTTACAGCCCACATCAGCACTCAGGACTCAGAGAAATCACCCTGGACTGGACTGAGCTCCGTGTGCATGTGTGAAACACAGGCGCCGAGTGCAGAGATAGCGTACCTCACACACTCAGCCGCCATACACTAACAGACTAACAGCAGCCTCGCTTGTAGTGAGCCTACATGACTCACATTCCCCTGGAGATTCCTCCACAGGTTTTTGTCACCCTGGTACATGAAATGGGATGATCGAAAACGAACAACTCATACGAGCTAAACAGCCCAACTAGCTACTGTGATTAATGCAGTAGTGCAATTATTAATATTACATCCCTGCTGAAAAACTTAATGATGCCGGTCAACCAGCACTAACCAGTATAAACCAGCATCAATTCCATGCTGGTCTAAGCTAAGCTATTTCAGCAGGGATATTACAATAGTCATCACTATTAGTGTTAATATCACTATTAGTGTTAATATCACTAGGATTACTAACCACTTAGGCAGTGACTGCGTCTTGTTAAGCCTGTATTACTGTGAATTCTCTACACATATTCGCGATATTTCTTTAATCATTTAATGCAATTCAGCTCAGTTCAAGGGTATTTGTTTGGCGCTTTTGCAGCAGCCATTGTCACAAAGCAGCCTTACAGAAATTCGGGTCCAAGCCCCAAGTCAGCAAGCCAAGGGAGCAAAAGGAAGAGCCCTCGAGAGGAACCAAGACCCAGAAGGGGAACCCGTCCTCATCTGGTCCACACTGGATACCAAACTATTACACCAGAGCAATTACAGAACGAAGAAGTGGCTGTACTATATGTACTATACTATATGTGTATATAGGTTTGTGTATGCGCATGCGCATACGAGTAATCTTTGATTTATGGTGTTTATTTTTTGTTTGTATATAAACTTAGTTTTTGGATATGCCCACTGAGGGTGAGTTGGAGTATGGGAGGGAGAGAGTGGGATTGGTATGAAAGAATTTGTTATTTATATCTGTACTCTCATTGTGCATCTTAGTTTCTGTTTAGCACTGAATGTAAAAAATGTTATTAATAATAAGTGACGACAGAAGCCTTTCATTTAGTCACTGATCACCGATGACTGCCGTACAGAACTCAGTACAGTTTGCGGCAGGTGAACGATGCTAAGAGCTGTAGCCTCTGTATGTTTAGTAAGTGAGTATTGCATGTCTATAGGTATCTATAGATGATCTCTAACACACCTGAAACCTGGCAGAGGCTATATGCCTTCCACAGGAAGAGCTGTACATTCAGTGTTGTGCTGTGTTGCTGTAATACATTTCAGTCATATGCAACCACGTCACACATGGGCGCTGAAGTGTTTTCTGTGTGTGTGTGTGTGTAGGTCATAACAGTCGCATTAGTAGCTGTTAGAGTGACACTGTAATCATGCATGTATAGCATGTGTAGTGTGCTGTTCTTGATTTCTTCACGTGCTTTACAGAGAGATCTGGAATAGCAGAGCAGCGCCGTTTCCACCGGTGAAGTGTGCTAATGTGGCCGAGGCTCTCAATGCGATTACATGCAGGGGAACTCATGACACGGATTGGCTTGGCCTGATCTATTCACATTTTAGCCTCTTATGGCCAACGTGAGGGGCGGCGTGCAGCATAGCAGAGGAAGAGCTATCATTCATAGCAGGCAGGCAGGCCAGACTGCACGAAGTCATAGGCGCATTTTCTTTCTTTCTTTCTTTCTTTCTATAAACACTTAAGGCAATCAGAACAATTCCTTCAACAGAGAATAACAGTGAACAGTGGGTAGAGTGCGCAATGATGTGATGACGTCATCTTCAATTAATTTTTATGGGCTAGTAACCAGATTACAGCATCGTGTCATTTGTGCGTTAAAGTCATCAGACTGCATTACAGTACACAGTGGATCCACAGTGCTGAATAAATTCATATAGCGCTTCATTTGTGTTCAGCTGGACTTAAACGAACACTGTAGGTGATAATTCAGCACTGCGGGTGTTAATTCAACACTGGGGGATTTTGCTGTGTACAGAGAGGAGGGGAATTAAGTGAGGGATGCAGCAGTGTGTGCATGCGTATCTTATTTGTGTGGAAAATAAAAACGGGCTTTTATTTGGGACGCATGTGTAATGTGCATACATGTATGTTATATCTATGTAGCGTGTCATAGTGTTCTCTCTGTCCTTAATAAACTGGTACCCTTGTTTTGTCCACCAGCTTTGGAGACGTGATCAGCAGCTCAAGCTTCAGCTTTTGTCCTCCTAAATCTGACCATATTGTCAAGACTCTGTGGGAGCGAGCTGAGCACAAACCTCCTCCATCACACCACATAGCAACCTGGAACAAATGCCAAGGATTTCCTCAACACTGTCTATAATGCGTTTCTATTCAGTTCTTTCTATACTTCATGTCTATTCACTTCTGTCTATATTCTATTTCTATTCAGTTCTGTCTATACTTCATTTCTATTCAGTTCTGTCTATACTTCATTTCCATTCAATACTGTCTGTATTTCTATTCAGTTTTGTTTATACTTAATTTCTATTAAGTTCTGCCTATACTTCATTTCTATTCACTTCTGTCTATATTTTATTTCCATTCGATACTGTCTATACTTTATTTCTATTCAGTTCTGTCTATATTTCATTTCTATTCAGTTCTGCCTATACTTTATTTCTATCGAGTTCTGTATATTATTCATTTCCATTCAGTACTGTCTATATTTCATTTCCTACACTTCTACACTTTTTTCTATTCAGTACTGTCTATATATAATATGTTCCATTCAGCAGGGTATATTCAGTACTGTTTATATTTATTATATAGTTATATAGTGCAGTTCTGTACTTCCATTCAGCACTGTTTATGTTTCATTTCTAAAAAGTACCATCTATAATTTCCATTTACTACTGTCAGTACGTCATTTCCATTCAGTACTGTCCATATTTTATTTCCTTCAGTTCTATACTTCATTTCCTTTTAGTACTGTCTCTCCTTCAGTTTCATTAATTCTGTCTATGCTTCATCTTCATTCAATGCTGTCTTTACGTCATTTTCTTTCAGTACTCTGTATACTTGATTCTGTCTGTACTTCATAATTCGGTTAAATATTAAATGATAATTCGGCTAAATGTTTAACAGGCTGTATTATATTTTAGTTCAGTTTATTTGATGTGATGGGCTGCGGGGTCTTTGTCACAGTCACTGCTAGATTCTCTCACTGCTGTCATGTGAAGCTGTTAGACTGTTGTGAAAATGATTTCATCTGAGAGCAACACGTTTTTCAGAATCATGTTCGAGATGGATTCTCGCTGCCAGATTTCCGAAATCTTCTGGTCCAAGCCAGAGAAAAAAAGGCGGCCTGACGTTTCATATGAAGCGCCTGACAGGGTTTGCAATTAACCCTCATTTGCATATGCAAATGAGCCGTGCATTGGTTCAGACTACCAAACGGGGATGAGGGAAGCTGTGGCCTATTTAGAGATGTAAACGCCCAAACTTACTCTACACACACACAAACCTGAGAACAAACCTGTTCGACTGATGATCGATAGAACCCGCAGCGCATCCAGCGAACCTGTAGCTCTTTCATTTGCAGCATTTAGAGGACAGAATCTTTACGAGGTGCACATTTCCCCAAATTTAGTAGATGGCAGGCAGGAGCTGGAGGTATTCAGAGACATCTGATGGTCTGCTTTTAATGAAGTCACTGTGACTTCATTCAGGTGCAGTTCAGCTCTCGCCTCCACTGAGACTTAGTATATGGAAAACGCTGTAAAACTGAGAGCTGTCCTGCTGGTCTAACGTAACCACCGCCATATACACTCATTCACTGCTACAAAGAAGAATTCCCAGGATTTAGGCACGACCTCACACAGCCGGGATAAGGGACTGGAGTGATCATGATGAGACACTGATTAACTGACAGATTCGATGGTGATACAGATTTTGTATTTAGACAACTCAAGATCGACAACATAATTTAATGAGTCAATAGAAGGAGAATCTATGTGCACCTGTTCTAATAACAGTATAAGAGTTTAATTTCATTGAGATTATTACTAACGTCGTTCATAGCAGTAGTGTTTCAGTATTTCACCACTGGGATTTATATTATTTATTTATTTTAGAAATTATTATTGTTATTATTATTATTATTATTATTATTATTACTATTAATAATAATAATAATAATAATATACGTTTTATGTACTAATGTATTTGTAGGTAATTTCCTAACTGCAATCTTGATCTCCTGCACCAGGTAGTTTACACATCGACCCATCGCCTCATAATGCAGGGGAGCGAGGTATCTGTGCAGAATTCGTTTGTTTAGATCGTCTTTAAACGAAATTCATTTCGGTCTCAACGAAAATCAGAGCATGTTCAAAATCAGAGCGTCAGAGAGCTGAACGTGTGCCAAGTCCCTAAGCGCTCACTGCTTCCCCTCTGTGTGTGTGTGTGTGTGCGTGCGTGTCTGTGTATGTCTGTGTGTATGAGAAGAGAGAGTTCGGTTTTCTACACATATTTCTGTGTAACGTCACTGATCGTTTGCAGAGCCTCTGTATTACCGCTGTACTAGCAGGTTAAACGCTTTAAACCAGGACTGACCGATATTAATCAAATACATCACAGTATCGCGATACTAGGTGTTAATTAAGCTGGAATAAATACAGTTTAGAGTTTAATAAAGTTACTGAGCCAGTTCCCCCTGAGTGCTATTACTCCATGATAAATGTAAGCTTTGTAAACCAGGTGCAACTTGTTTTGATTGGATAGTTAATTTAGATTACCCCAAAGGGAACCGTACACAGTATTATAAACATATCAACCAGATAGGACAAATGCATATCTTCTTTAGTTCATTTCTATGCTTTCTTCTTAGAGTAATCCAAGTATGCTTTAACATGTAAGACAGATATTAGATATCCACTGCAGTGAGCTGAATAAAGTGCACAGAAAAAAACATTTATGGGTATTATGCAGTTTATTTATCACAGGCTAAAACTGATTATTGTATATAGGAACAAACGCCGGTTATCCACTACACAGGTTTGTGCGGTTTTATTGACTTACAGCAGGTCATTAAATACCAGAGTTATAAATCTATAACTAATCATGGGCCTGCATTACTGCAGCGTCCGCGACTCGTACACTGTAGTTCTGGTTATCAGCGTTAAAGCTGAAGGAGGTCCACACTGCCCAGAAACTTCACCATAAAGGATTCCTAATTACAGTCTTATCGGAGAGCGATGCAGGCTAGGATAAAGGGGCTTTGAGCACTTCAGCGCTCCCTCTATGAACTTCTTTCTTATCTTAGAGACAAAAAACACAAACGGATCAGAGAAGCGGATGTGCTGTAAGCTGACTGACTGCACAGCCTCTCCTTTCTCAGGCGAAGACAAAACCTGAGCGGGGGAAATGTTATGGAATAGACACAGGGGGGCAACAGGGCCAATAATGATTCATTAGAGCCCAGCTAACCTGGAGCATTGCGCGGCCAGCATGGGGTCTTTTTGGTCGCCCTGCTGGAGGGACACATGGGACCGCGGGTCACTACGACCTGAGGTTTATTGTGTTTGGGATCACTGGACTGACGCTGGAAACGAGGTCTTACTGCAGCAGCAAAGCGAATGAAATCAGAGAGGCTCTCTCAGGTGTGGGTCACTTTGACTGTCCGATCTGACCAGCTTTCCGCTGCGTAATCGGGACACTGATTTCCATCGTTAGAGGCTGGCCTGTTGGATTTGCCTCGGTGCTGGACGCCTCTGTTTGTCTTCTCCAGCGGGGAGAAACAAAGAGGGACAAACGCAGATGTTGTTTGATGGGATTAGGATTTCAATCTGTAAATCATGGGCGGCAAATTACAGGAGAACGCTTTTGTCTGGAGGTTTAGCCCCAAATTATGGGTTTTTTGGCGTAATCTATAGTCAAACTGTGTTGAAGAGGCATTTCCAAATTAATAAATAAACAATTAAAAAAATAAATAAATAGATAGATAAATAAGTGAATGGATTAACGAATAAATAAATACTTAAGTGAATAAGTGTATAAATGAATGAATGAAAGAATGAATGAATGAAATATAACAGTCACTATTTCAGATTTATGTTGTATTAACTGAACTGCATGATCGGTCTCAGTTTGTACTGACAGGTCTCCAGTCTCCAGAGCGGTCAGGAGCGGTCAGGAGCTCACGCTTCAGCAGCTCTGTATTAAAGATCGACAGAGTGATCAGTGTGTAAAACAAGGAAAATGAAAGTACACATTTGCAGTAGCGGTGTCTGGTTTTAGCATCGCACTCAGCATGGTTATTCCTGCTGTTATATTCCGTTTATAATATCACAGAGAAACGACAGTCAGAAGTCACAGGAACTGTGTTGACTGAGCTGTGGAATTGCAGCAGTGCTCTCTTCTTTCAGCGCTGGAGCTGTCCAAGCAAACAGTGCTGAACTTATCACCAAGTAAAAACAAGTTGTGTGTGATACGATACTGTTATTTTTCTGTCTTTCTTTTTTATTTCCATGTCAGATTACGCATTTTCACACTTCAGTGTTCAGTAGATTAGTTTTAGATGGTTATTTATTTATTTCGAGGTTTCTTGACTAAATAAGATCATCTACTCCTTGTCAGGAACCCTTCATGAACTTTCTTAAATTATTATTATTATTATTATTATTATTATTATTATTATTATTATATAACTTGGTATCTTTTCTTATTCTAAATCTTGTCCCAGTATCTGTTCTTTGGTATACTTTCTGTTGTAGTGCAGTTGATTTAGTTGATTTTAGATCAGAACAGTACAAAGCAGCAAAATGCAGTTAGCATCTACCAGAAGTGCAAATAGTAGCAATAGTGCAAAACAGAACATTGCAAATATGCAATAATAGGCATAAGTATAATATTATACACACACACACACACACACACACACATATATATATGTATATATAGTAACTTAGATTAATAGTTTTGAGCATTGTCATAAATAAATAAATAAATAAATAACACACAGTACAATGTCCTTTGGCGAAGACTCTACATTACAAACCCAACACTTCGGAGAGAAGGTGATTTTATTGAGAGAAGTCATTAGACACTAATACCGCTCTGGTTCTCTCCACAGACAGATGGCCGCTGGAAATGAGTAGAAACAAAGGCTACACACACACACAAACTTATTTGATCTCTGCTTGTTTTATGGAGATTTGTGTAGGCTATCATTACGGTCACTGATTTAAACAAATTATCCATATGCAATTAGCTGAGTCTGTGCCAACTCCACGTCTACAACCCAGCACTCAGGAAAGACAGCGAATTAATAATCACCGATAATAACAGAGTTAGGAGAACCCCATAGAACCACCATACGAAACTTTAGATTCAGTACCCAGCGGTGTGCGTGCAAAGGAATAAATTCATTCATTCACTCACTCACTCACTCACTCACTTATTTATTTATTTATTTATTTATTTATTTATTTATTCAGGTCAAATTTTCCCTAAAACGTCAGATTCGTTAACAGAACGTGCTGCTCATAATTCGTTTATAACAGTGTAATAACAGTAGTAATAATGATTTGGCGTGCTGCTTCAGAAGATGAAATGTATTAAAAGAAGTGCAGTAATTGTAGAACAGGCCTGCAGCAGACAGTCCGCGGTTCGTTCTCGCTGGCGCTCCTGATCCAGCCTCGTGAAGCTCAAGATGTCTAAGCTAAATGCAAGGATGACGACATCTTCCTAAAGGAGCCTATATAAACATACAACCGCGTATTTCCATGATCTATCCCACGGTGCAAATTACAATGCTGCATAATTAATATGCGCATAAATTAAGACTGGGAGAGTTTTGTGGATTCCAAGCACAGGCGGCCCTTCGGAGGAGAAAAAAGGGGCTCTCTGTTGGAGCGGTAACAAGCTGACTGTTCACACGCTAAATTTGCAGGGGGCTGGGGGGCAAAATGCCCCTCACATGCTGCTAATGCACAATACAGAGAGCCGTATCAGCGCTGGCGCACATTAAATCAAATACTGAGGAAAAACAGCATCACTGTGCTCTATAACACACACACGGGGGATATATACGACCCAGTCCCGTAACTTACGTAAATAAACTCTGTTACATCAGCACAGTTACTGTCCTG
Organism: Semaprochilodus insignis; assembly: GCA_034552555.1. Lineage (NCBI taxonomy): Eukaryota > Metazoa > Chordata > Actinopteri > Characiformes > Prochilodontidae > Semaprochilodus > Semaprochilodus insignis. The sequence continues at coordinate 35,426,220 of CM067479.1, forward strand.
GCTGGAAAATGCAGCACAGTTATTTTCTGTACATCTGACTGACACCATTTGTTTTAGTACAGGCTTGGTGATCATGAAACCACTCGATCATAAAACAAGAGCTGTCATGAGGAACGACTAAGAATCTCGTCTTTCAGGAGATTTGGGTCTTTTCTGGTCTGCCATTATAAACTATCCTCAGACACTGAATACCTACAGGAAACTGACCACAGGACCCCCACCACCCCACTGACAGTGTATCACAGACACTATCATCCCTCGTGACTGAACCATCGACCGGTCTAATTGTTTTCATCATCTAATTTTAACACGATGGTTTGAACTGCGCATGCTCAGTCTAGTGAGTAAAGCTGGAGATTTCTTCAGTGGTATTATTAGACTAGCTCAGTGCAGAAGGCTGAATAAACCCCCTTCTAGAAAACACTGCGTGCGTGTCTGCCCTACTCCGAAGACAATTACTGAACGTTTGGCGCCACCACGTGGCTGTTCAGTCGATCTGCACTTGCTCTTAAGATCAGTATTGTTATAACTCGTTTCTCAGAGCAGGATTTCTCTCTGAACTCAAAGTCTGCCTTGTCTAGTAGGAAGTGGATGACGGACAGTCCTTGTTTGGAGCTGGAAGGGATGTTTAGTATAAAGTCGTCTGTATAAATTTCTCCTAATTTGCCCCAAATGTTTGTTTGGTCTTACATTGGAGCGCAGAGGCTGCTATAATAGAAGTCTATGTCACCCAAAAAGATTCAACAAGATAGCAGGTATATCGTGTCTCTATTTATTTATTTATTTGTTTGTTTGTTTGTTTGTTTGTTTGTTTGTTTGTTTATTGCAGTTGTGCTGTTAGTTTCATGTATGGTATTTTACCTTTCATTATCCAGTGTAAAGCAGTTTGTGATAAATGAATAAATAAATATTAAATATTTATAAATAATAATAATAATAATAATAATAATTATTATTATTATTATTATTATTATTATTATTATTATACTTTGTGAAATACTGCCCTCTGCTGGAGTCCCTCTTGCACTGCGCGACTCAGTGTGTTCATACCGTAAAATGCCAGAATCATTTACATTTACGTTTACATTTATGGCATTTAGAAGACGCGCTTATCCAGAGCGACTTACAACCGTGCTAGAATCAGCTCATCAGCTGCTTAATATAGTCTATGTGAGGGCGTTAGAACAGAGAACCGGTGATGTGAGCAGGAAGAAAAGCTGATGTCTACATGATCATTTCACCTTGAGGAGCGTTTGTATGATGAACATGGAGAATAACAGATCGGTGCAGGAACTAGTTCATCCTGAGCAGAAGTCTTACTATTGTTAGTGTTTGTTACCAGTGTTTCTCCACACTGGTCCTGAATGCACCCTCCCCTGCACATTTTGGTGGACTCCCTGCTTTAACACACCCCCTGTAATTCTGACAGGGCTTGTTAATGTTAAGTTGAATCAGGTGTGTTGGGAGCTTTTTGTGGCTTTTAAACATTGCTTAATTCTTTACACTTTGACTGTGCTGATAGATAATACTTATTTATTTATTAGTTTACTTTTTTTTACATAATATGACTATGACTCAAAAAGCCACCAGAGGGCAGCATAAACCACCTCTAGCCAATGCAGAAACGGCATGCTTTCAAAGTCACAGCTCTTGCATTTACCACCACACTGCAGGGTCTTGGTGAACTCCATAGAACACAGTGATGAGAGACAGAGATACATAACAAATTAGGACAATCCTCCTTACAATATTGTATTATCACCATTACCAATACTACTACTACTACTGCTGCTAATAATAATAATAATAATAATAATAATAATAATAATAATAATAAAGAACTCTTCTAGTGTGTTAGAGTTTATTTGAGTTAAAGCATTTCATAGTAATTACACCAACTTATACCCGATGATGTAGTTGTTTAGCCGCTCTATGTATCAGTGTATACATTTACTTATATATCTCTATGTATATATTTCTATACAGAAGTGCATTGCACAGTCTGGCATGTGCAGATGCCTGTAGTACATTGTTACAGGCCTCAAGTTACAAGGGAATAAAAAGACATTATTAGAAATAAGTAGGAATGTCATCACGACATCATGTAATCATCATGTATGCAGTTTAACTTAGGATATTTAATAAGCAGTTTACATAGAGCACAAAAAAAAACAGCTCAGTTACTCTTTCCTAATGGCAGCACCATCAAGGCCAGTCAGCAGCTAATTTAATCACCCTACAGTGAGAAACGAATGCTATCTGCTATGCTCATATTTGGAGAACAACTTGTTCTATTCTATTCTATTCTATTCTATTCTATTCTATTCTATTCTGATGAAGCATCATGAGATATACAATCCACCAAACTTTTACTGTGAAAGTGAACAAAGTGTATCATATGTGAAGGAAGAATTCTCTCCTCAGGTGTTATGAATCATTACATATCAAATCAATATAAGCAATATAAAAGCAAAAACCTAGATAGATTATTACTTCATATACAAACACAGCCCATGCTTCCCAAATATGCCATAGCAGAAATTATATCTGAACTTTGCTTTGCATATTCATCATCTATACTGTATGTCTATATCTATACCCCTTTCTGAATTTAGCTACTATTGCTGATCCATTGCTGACACAAGAAAAGCACTACCAATCATAAGGGACGTTCTGGAGAATCTGCATATTCATGTCTAATGTCAGTCATTGACTACATGGATATAAGGAGGGGGCCCTGGACTATGGAACCATTTAGACTGACTTGGAGTTTAGTTTGTGATCCTGAACTATTTATCCAACATCAGCAACTGACCTCACTGATGTTTTTGACTGAATGCAATCAAATGCTCACAGCAAGGCCATAGCGATGAATTAAATGTTGAGGGGGACCTCATTAGTGCTACAGTGACTGATGATTGGCTGAGACTTCACATGGGATTTCTAACTAATATAACCTAAAGACATTAATGTTTGTTGAATATGCCCATGGCCATTTTGGCCACTGTGTGAATGTATGGGTAATTCACTTTCCAGGTACCTTAGCTCTGACAGATAACATTAGTGATGGTTGATTGATTAGCACTCGCAAATCGACCTGTTATTACCAACGTTTGTTTCCATTTTATACAATTACTGAGATGGTTTTAGCTAAATAATATTTTTATGTAAGTCAGAGATGTTATAGACTTTTGATAAAGACTTTTCTGAAGTGCTGGTATAGTGGCACGATGGTACAATAATAAGAGTCCCATCACCAACTGATGAGAATAATGACAGATCCTAATGTTATGTAAAGCTAATGAGTGGAATATTTTTATCTATATGTTTAATTTCACTATACTGGGGGCCTAATTTTGAACATATCTGAATACTGGGGGGGGGGGTGTCCCCGTAAAATTGTATATTGTGATTACAGGCTTGTCTCACAGCAATGTTTCAGCATCTAATGTAAAGCTTTCACAAAAGTGTAGAGGCTGTTACTGCTGCAAATGGGTGCAAACTCACAATTAATACCCCTGATTTCAGAAGGTTTGGACGAGCAAGCGTCTAAAAACTTTTGGACAGACAGCGTATCTAACCATTATATTGTGTGATCTGACCTTAATTATATCTGTTTCTATCCATTAATTACCCATCATCTAGGCTAAGACACTACAGCTAAGATCTGGCCTGTAATATCTTCATTACCTGGATACCAAGCAGTTCATCTTTCACCAAAAACATCACACCAGTGAGACGCTGAAGTAAATGTAAAGGCTTTGTTATGCCTGAACTTGTCGCTTTTTCATTTTCCTTAAAGTGGTAGTTCAGGAGAACATTAAGCACAAGCAGTCGAGAGTAAATTCATTAACATGTGGCTCCTTTGTTCAGCGCTACCCCTCATTGAATTCCATCCATGGTCTTGATTGCTGTACTTACAGAAGCTGATTGTGGGGGTACAGCTGATGGAGGCGGGAGGGCTTGTTGGCTTTGTTTCCATAGATATTGGATGTTGCTAGGCAGCAGACAGGATGCTATGGAAGCCAAGTGAAGCAGAGCAGCAGGTCACTGCAGAGAGGAGAATCTGCACCCACACACCTTTCATCTGGACTAACACACTCAGGAGAAAGAGAGAAGAGAGAGGGAGCATGAGAAACTGAAGCACTGTTAAAACTGTGGACGAATACGTACCACAGAAAATAATGACAGTTATAAATGAGAGATATTAAACTAGCTAGAGAGAGAAAGACAGAGAGAGATGGAAAGGACCGAAAGGAAGAGACAGAGAGAAGCGCTATTATTTTGATAATACATTAATAATAGTTATGTTTTGTAGTTATGTCACGCCAAAATAAGCACAACAGAAAGTTATATAACAGTGATAAGTAAATCCAAGCCTTACAATGAGAGAGAAACGGAGGAAGAGAGAGCGGGAAAAAGATATACTGTGATCATATATATATTAATCATATCTACATATATATTTATCATAATGTGCTACTATAAAATAATACATGTGACTATAGTAACAGCATCTTCTTCAACATTAATGACAGATAATGAGTAATGATAATTAATAATCAGAAAACGCAAGCTTGATACAGAGTGAGGAGAAAGAGAGAGAGAGAGAGAGAAAGAGAAAGAGAGAAAATTGTTATAATACAGCTGACTAAAAGAAAAGCAATCATGGAGGTACTGTAGAATCTGACCCATTTCCATTCTCTGAGGACCAGATTTGGAGCAGATGTTCTAGCACACACAGAGTGTCAGGCTAGAGGCTCATGGTAGCCCACCACTGCCGTCACATAACTTCAGATCTGTGTCTAACCAAAGCCAAAATCAGACCAGTGCTTTTGACACATCTCAGCAGTTTGAAAGGAATTCAAACTGAATACTAACATACAGCATGAATCTATGTTTTTGGCTCAGTGTAAACAGCTTACTTACTTACTTATATGTGTTCCCAGGTTTGAAAAGAGGAAGGGTCTTAAATGTGCTTCCCAGTATTGCAAAATATTGTACTATAGGGATTGGCCATATATCAAATATATCAGTGTACGGTGGTGTTTCTTTCCAGTTTAAGTAATACTGTATTTTAATGATACACTTATGGTCAAAAAAATATTTACACAGATAATTCCACCCAGTAGGAATCAACAGACAGGAGTGAAACTTGGTGGGTAGGTTTGACATTATGGGACATGTGAGTGATTCAAGTTTCCCGCTCAGTCACGCATGTAACGCATGTCTACCTGACTGACTGAACAGTCATGACTGCAGACATTCAGCGAGCATTGATGCCCTCATCCTGTTAGTGCCAGCATCATTGGCAGACAGCTGCACGACAGAGGACTAAATGCACGCAGACAACGAGTGCCCTTAACACCACATCAACGCTACCAAAGACTGCAATGGTGTCGTGCCAGACCATCATGGACTGACTTAGAATGGCAGCAGGTCATCTTCAGCGAGAAGTCCTGTTTTTGTCCAACGAATCCGTGTGTCAAGTCAAGTCAAGTCAAGATTTATTTATATAGCGCTTTTTACAACAGCTGTTGTCACAAAGCAGCTTTACAAAGAATCTGGTGTCCGAGCCCCCAGTGAGCAAGCCCGGGGCGACAGAGGCAAGGAAAAACTCCCTAGATAAAGATAAAGGAAAGAAACCTCGAGAGGAACCAAGGCACCGTGTGAAGGCACCGTGATCAGCACCAAGATGAACGTTTGTTGTCATGCATCACACATCCAGAAGACCTGTTGTCACTCCACCTCCAGCCCTACTGCACAATTTGCAGGAACTGTGTGAGAATATTCAAGCTGCATAGGATGGATTATTGCAGGACACCATTAGAAACCTCCACAACTCCTTGACTGATTCCCTACCTGGGCAAGCACCCTACACTATACCAGTAAGAGTCCTTGGGCAAGACTCCTAACACTAGCTTTGCATACCTATGTAGGAAATTATTAAATTGTATGTCGCTCTGGATAACAGCATTTGCTGAATACGGTAAATGTAAAATATCATGACACTGATTTCTTTTTACAGTATTACCCAACCCTATTGGCATATAGTTTTTTTTTTCTCTTGGGAAACAATCCATAATCTAATTAATCTGCTTAGACATATGTGCTGCTCTTCTCTTACTGCATCTCTCCAAAACAAAAAGGCAAATTTTTGTTTGCCCTTCCAAAGCTGTGGGGGGTTACAGTCTTTATCATCTTGAATACCTTTCCCCCACTTTGCATTTCATGTTTATTTTCATCTGCAGAGGAGTTTCTGTTGCCGGATGCTGTCCGGCACACTGCCTGCTAGTAGGAAGTGAGTGATCTGAGAGAGGGCAACAGGGAGCCCATCTGCTTGCATTAAATCTCTTCCACAAAACCCCCAGTACATAAGCTCCTTACATAAAGAATAAAACACAGAGTAATCTCTTTCTCTCTCCCTCTCTGGTCCACTCAGTCCTCCACCTCCTTGATTACCCTAATTCATGTTATTTGTAATGCATTCAAGATGACAAAATCCATCCTCGCTGATAATATAGGCCTCGTTTAATATAGGCCTATAGCTGCATTATTTGAGATGTGATAGCACATTGATAAGTTATATTTTGACAGCTAGGTGAGCTGAACGCAATGATGGGACATTTTATTTTTGGAGCAGGGCGCTTTTAAAGACAGATGAAGGCATGGCTTTTGACTATGGTACTGCAGCTTTAAATGCCACTTCAATGACCACTAGGCTCAGACTGTGACGTAGCCAGTTGTGGTGGGGAGGCGGGAGGGGGCGGGGGGGACATGGCGCAAAAGAAATCACATAATTTGTCCGGTAGCCTGTACTGTAACTTCTGTCCTATTTCTACATGTGTTATTGTGAAAAAGTATACGAAATGTGTCTGTCCGATCAGGACAGCCGCGTAAGTATATGAGTAAAGTAATCACTTGCCTCAATGCTGCCAAGTCGCGTGTTTTAATTTTTCGACCGCATCACTCCCTATCTGTAAACACTGTATCCCTCCACAGCAGCGAGTTAGTGCTTTACGTCATTTTCCTTCAGCATGCCCACATTTGTTTTCCTTATGGTTCGCGACATTAAATCAGGAATATTAATGAGGGAAACATTTTATTCATATTTATATTCAAGTATCGGAATAACAGCAGGGCAAAGAATACTTTACAGCCTGCCCTTCATTTTTTCTCCCCCGACTCTCTCTCTTTTTCTTTAAATCAACTAACTTGGTAAATCGACTCCACCAGCGTCTCTGAGCAAATTATGTTTGTGTTAGCTGCGTTTGATGCCGTTGTGCGGTTGATATATTTACGGTGTTCACAAAACATAAACCATACATTTTACGGCAACGGACATTTCAGCATTTATAACAGTGTGTGCGTTCGTGGACATTAATTGAAATGAAATTGCGTGAAGTTTCTTGTCTTCTTGTAAAAACACGCATACATACACAGGCGGATGAATACAGACAGCTAAAGCTCCAGCATGATCTCTCAAGTCCTTCCTATTTCACCTTAAACCCTCGCCTACCGACTCTGCCTTTGCAAGTAAGCGGCCCGATTCTTTGAACGTGATTGGTTGAAGGCGATTAAACCCCGCCTCCTATTGGCTACCCGCACGTCAATCATAAAGCAACGCCAATCATGGTAGATAGGACACCTTGTACACTGTATCATTTGGCTGAGCAAAGCTAGCTAAACAATTTTCTGGAGCACCAAGACGAAAGACTTTAGTAATCGGTGCCAGCGTCGGTTGTACCCGTTTTGTCGACGATTTTGGTTGTCGTTTCTTCTCTTACGAGTGTACCCGGCTCATTGGAAACCTCATCGCTACCTTACAGATGTGGATACAGTAGCGACTCTGGGTAAGTGTCTTCAGCTAACCAGGCAGTGGGCGCTAGCCTGGTATACAGCTAGATTAGCTTCCTGTGCTAGCTCCGCTTATATTTCTAAGAATAACATTAGCTACTTCCCGTTTTATATAACTATTTAACGAAGTTACCCGGATGTGTCCTAATACTGCTAATAATTTCTCCGGTGTTCTGCTGGAATGGATATCAGCCCAAAATGGAGGACTAGCTAGCTAGCTGGTTGGCTAACTTATCTCGCTCGGTTTCGGCATCGCATCGGTTTTCTTTCATGTTGCCTGCTGTCAAGGGTACTTGGCCGAGTATTCAAAGACAGAGCGGCAGCTAGTTTACCACAAATACGGGTTTCGTCGACGGATAATTGTAAACAGTGCGAGCTGGACTCCGTCATTTGAAGGTTTACAGCCAAGACGCAGGCTGTGTTGTCTTTTCTTGTGCGCAACGGCGGCAGACAGTCAGTCCGAATGTCAGATTTGGTCGCGGCTGTACAGACCTGTCAACATGATTTGGCTGCTCTACCTCCTCCTCCCCTCCCCTCCCCTCCCCTCCTCTCCTCAATTTGTTCATCTTCCCTCTGTTCTTCCACTTCTGAACTGAGCTGCTCTGTCGAGTCTGCGATTCTTTTGTGACAGATCTCTCTTATTTCAACCAAGAGCACTTTAAAGAGCTCCTGTCAGTTTCACACCAGTGTGTCCGGGCTAAAGCAACGGAGATGTTAAGCTTGGTTGAAGCAACTGGCAGGACACCTTTTAACAAATCCATGCCAAAAGTTGGTGGTGCCTACGCAGAGCTGTCACACTAGCACTCTATCAGTGTTATGCAACAACATGTGTTTTTTTTTTTATGGTTTCGAGTTATGAAGAACATCGCGCTGGGTGGACCTCTTCCCGTTATATGTAGACTAACACACCGAGTTTTAACTTTATTGTTTTCCGTTTTCAGTTGTGAAATGCTAAGCTCTCTCGCTGCCTCATATCTGCTTTTCTGTTATTATTAACTTGCTTGACCCATCTAACCCCCCATCCCCCTTGGTTTGTCTGTTCTGAAGTGGCACTATTGACACAACTTTGACCCACATGTCTTTTCATCTGTTCATTTATGGTTTTTGTGAGGATCCATTCTTTAAATGGCCTCAATTTCCCTGCTCTTCCATCCACGGCATGCTCATTATGAGACAAGCCCCTCAGTCATGCAGTCAGGTAGTGTGCGTCGTGATTCGCAGCAGGGTGTCACATGGTGGAAGCTTTGTCCCTGGAGCTGCAATCCAGTTACTGGCACCCCACCTGGGGTGCTGAAGAGAGATAGAGATCAGACTCAGATCCAGCACTCTCAGCTGCCTGCAAGCTGGTCTTTGATGTTTTAGGCTGCTTTTGGTGTCCAGAAAGTTCAGCAGTAACAATACCTGACCCTGTTGAGGATAAGCAGTGCTCGGTAATGGTATGTCTGAGAGGTTGTTGCTGTTAAGATTGATCATGGCATCAGCAGGAGAACGCGCTGAAATGTCTCAGTACTTTTGCTCAGTGTTTTTGCCTGTGTTAGTCTACAGTTCACAGACCCTAAAAGCTCTGACTACTGGCGAGGAGCCTAGGCAGGAAGACGATCATGCAAAAGTGCTTGATTTACCAAAACATCAGTGATTCATTGCTGACAAAACCTGGCGAACAGCTGGTGTTAATCCTGTATCAATTATTAGCCTTGCCTAAACTACATTCTTTCTTGTCCTGTCTATGCTTTGTCATGACATACCGGCAAATACTTTCTGGCTCCCCTTTTGTCCATTGTTCTTTAGTGTAGAATTCAGGGAGACATGCCTTTCTCCAGCTCTTAGATTTGTCAAAGGTATTGTGTTTGTAAGACTGCAAGGCCAAATTAAGGCCAGGATGGCTAATCCACCTAGAGGAAACGTCATAGTCATATCTGAATCCCCGCTGACATTTGTTTATTTGTTTATGTAAGAGAGCCTCTGCTCTCTTTGAAAGCAGGAAGTGAAAATTTTTCTTCTTATGTGTGTACGTTTTTGTCCTACTGCTCTGTTCCAATTAGAGAGAACAGTATTTGTTTAGACTTGGCACAAATGTAGTTTTAAGCCTCTGATTTCTCTGCAGCAATGTTAATACAGCCTGTACAAAAAGCCACCTATATGTTATGGCTTACATTTTAGGACATACTCAGAGCACATCATTTCAGATATCAAAAACAGCTTCAGGTCTCGGGAAAGTCACATTAGTAAAATCATCACTCGGCTATGTACGTCAGGCGAAACGTGCCGTTTCAAACGGCCTCAGGCAGAATGGGTTCAGAGAAGACGACGTCAGGCTAAGCTAAACAGTCTCAGAAAGCAAAGTTCATGTGATATTCACAATTCCTTTCTATTCCACAATTCTTTCTTACTGGATTAGTTGTAATTCCATGGCCAAATAAATGATCAACATAAACTACAACCACCCCTTCACTTTTACTGTGTTCTTTTATTTCATAAAGAATCAGCTTCAGCTCTCACACAGAGCAAAGCTCACTGGGTTTGTTGGTGCATATGCTTTAGTGCAAAGGTGCAGTCTCAAAATCACTGGCTGAAAAAGTGTTGCTATTGTTATTTAATTTTATAAAGTGTTGCCATTGTTATTATTAAAGTTGAATTCTTATTATAGCTGTGAGAAGTGCCAACCCTGTTTACTAAAACACCTACAGATGTGACAATATTATTTAGATGGCATATAATCACACATATTTCATTGTTAATATCTGAAATGTACTCACATATCTCTATTCACTGATTCTGTTCATATTCTCTGCATCAGAGAAATCACAGAGCTGAAAGTGCATTATTTTGTATTACACTTACTGTGCTGCTATGCCTTCATATACAGTTATATGCAGAATGTGCTCTGACGAATTGTGATCTCTTGTCGAAATGTCCTGCTGTAGCACATATTTACAGGTAGTGCTCTACACAAAACTGTAATAGTGCCAGTAACCTTAAAGCCTACCAGCTTTAAAACTTATAAAGTGCAAAGTCACTTTATAATAACTGAGTGGAAGTCAGCTTCTTATTCACCAGATACTTGTTCGCATTTTCCTGTTCCACCTTAAATGGCACAGCAGTTACTGTAACGCCTCGGGTGCCAGAGTATAACTTCTGTACTTTAGATGAAATGGGAAAATTCAAATAGGAAGCCGACCTGAGCTTCTTTTTTATAACTACAGGTAGGATAGTTTGATGTCCATCTATCAGAAAATGTTACTTATGTTAAAGTTAGAATTAGGATATTTTGTTGGCCTAAATCACCTTTTGGGGCTTAAGCCGAGTCTATACTGAATTAACATTAAAAACACAATGAAACATTTAACGCCATCATGCTTGAACCTTTGAACCTTTCATGACCACATGGTTCCACCTTTTAACGATGATGCACATTTAATATTGTTTTCATATGTTTATGTAAGGTATTGATTATGTTGTTTTTAGAATGTTAATGCAAACAATAAGTGTGTTGTGCTGCTAATTTTATTTGTGGTTTTCAGTGTAAAACTTGATGGCATTATTTCAGTTTGAGTTTTGGTACATTTAGAATATTTTAACGATATTGTGATAATATTAATAACCATGGTCATTTTGGTGACATTAAACTTTCAGACTGTTTCATCTCCACCAGGAACCCCAAAAATGGTAATACCGTAATTGAGAACTCATCAAAAGATTTAATTTGGATGCATTTGCGTTAAAACATGTTTTCCAATCTAGTTTTTTGTTTAGTGCTATAGTTTTGTGCAATTGAATGTTTAACCTGCCAACCCCAGTGCTTTACCTAAAACGGTTTTAGGTCTTAAAGCCTACAATCTTATGTTAATATCGGCCAAAGTCCTTGTGTTTTTTCTCCTTCGCTGCTGTTAGACAAATATGCATTTATTATCTCTTTTATATTCATGAATATCAAAATTAGGCAGATTGAGCATCTGTGGCATATCTACAAGCTCACCTTCAGTAGAACTTTTTAAACTTGCGTAAGATTGACTGGCTGAAAACTGTAGCGCCATCTGGTGAATACACTCCAGGTAGTGTAACTGTTTAATGCTGCCTTGGTTTGCCCTTTCTACTTCAAAATGGCCTCTGTGTCTGTATGGGTTGTGCTGCTGGTGGATTAGGGCTGCTGCTCCTCAGCGAGAGCAGAATCCTCCTTACCATCACTAATCTCTCCTCTAGCAAGCTCTTAATTGAGCCATCATCAGCTGATCCAGGGGTTAAACATCAATTAAGATAATGAGCAGAGTGCAGCGTGTAGGACTAGAACATACTGCGCTGTCAGTGAGGAGGATGGTAGTGGAGGAAAGAGTGCATGCTGAGATTTTGACGTGGACTAGACAAGCCTTATGCTTTATCATTCAAATGATGTGCAACAGATTTTACATTGGTTTAGAACATGCCAGTATGATTTTCTGCCGTTGAAATTTAACATATTTGTCATATACTTCATTGGAGCAGATGTTTTTTTCTGACACCATTGTACAGTGAGGGCAGGTAGGAATCAGTAGGCACCTCATTGTTTGATATGATACCAGTTCGTCTAGATTCATAACCTGTTGATATTCTATTCTTTTGTGTGCAGAAACCATTTCCCAATTGAAGTTGTTTTATTATTTATTATTTTTATGATCTTTTCTGGCATTCATTTTCAGTCTAAACCAATAAAGACAGTTAAGGTCTAACTTTAAAAATAGACAGATTTTAGAAATAAGGAATCCCAAATTTATCATTTGAATGTTTAATGTTTGCATGCCTGATTAGCCTTGTAATTGCCTTTTTTGTTCGAATGAACAAAATAAGTAAAATTGAGTAATCTATGTCCAAAGATACTTAATAATTGGTATTTGAAATTGCAGCTGGTATCTACAGTGATATCTGTGCCTGTTTAAGAATTACTTGATTACTGCAGCGTGGGTGCAGCTGCTTTCCTTCTAAGGGGAAAGACTGCCTTGCTCACTCAGCTCTTTGGACTGGGCGTTTGTGCTCAGGGACATGCAGTACATTGGCAAGATAAATAAAACTTTAAATGAAAGATCTATGAGTAAATCAATAATCTTTATTAGATGCATGTGTTATATTATGAACATGCTAAAATGCCAAATGCATAATTAAATTATGCTGCAGCCTCGCTGCAAGGTAAGCGCTTGATTGAGTACCTCATTACTGAATGAAGTAATAACAATATGGAGTGCAAACATCTGTTATGATGGGATATTTTCACTCTAATTTTCAGAGTCGTGGAGTACGTTAGTAAAAGAAGCATTTCTTCAGAAAACTTGCAGCCTAAAATGGTTGTATTTGTCATGTCTTGACCATGTCAAGTCTGATATGAAGGGAGGGAGAAAGAAAAAAATATTTATAAATCTGGAATTTTATAATTAATATAATTTTGTCTGCCACTAGTCATCAGTCCGTTTAAACTACCCTGGCACTCACCTGTCTAGAGCCTCTTGATAAATATGAGATGAAGTCATTATAAAATAAGTTATGCCAAAAATAATTCGAAAGTACACTTCCGAATTAAGTACTTAGAAACTCGGGAGAGCCTCACCAACCCTGACCTTAAAATCCAAGATGGCTCCACTGTTCTGTAGTGTTATGCGGTTTATTAGCACTTCTGTCTATTTGTGTCTAATTAAATCATACACGGTCATACACACCATACTCTCACAACTTCTATCTGTGGACATGTTGCTACAGAATTTGCATTCGCAATAAACTATGTAATGCATAGTTATCAACTGGTATTGCTAACATTGGCTAATGGTTAAGTGCTAACCTGGCTGGTGAGCAAACCAGCTGCATTCTGGAAGAGGAAAGGTGGCCATTTTGGTTTTCCAAATGTTTTACTGGAATGCGATCAACTCGGGTGTGATCATTCCCAGCTCCGACATCCGACTTCCAGACTAAAGGGAACTTGCCATAATCACTAAACTTTCAAATTTATTTATTTAGTTATTTTTAATGAAACTACTTACTTTTAGATGTTCATCTTAAACTATTTTTCCCTTCTAATAGCCGATTCAGCATTATCTTTACTAATACGCCATCTCTAATAATAATAGAGAGTGAAGAATGGTGAGGATGGGAAAAGAAAGATCTAAATTTAGAGTTAACACATGCGTTTGTTGTGATCATATCATCTCATAAAACGCTATTGCATGACACCCCTGGTGAGAGATGAAAGCTACTCCTTTTGCAGAGGAATAAATTGAAGCACTTGGGGATAAGATAAACTAAGCTGTGTACCACAGCGTGGGTGCTGTGGTCAGACGAGACTTTACTTTTTGGTCACAATCGTCACAGGTATGCTTGGTGTAAAGAGCATGATGAATATATCTAAAAGCACATCATCGCTGCTAACAGGAAAATATAGTGAATGGTATTCGATGTTCTAGGCCTGCTTTGCTGCCACTGATCCTGGTGCCTTTTAGCTAAGGAATGAATGTTTCAACATGAAATGCTCCAAAACACACTTCAAAATCAATGTAGAATTAGTGGACTGAAAAGAGAACCTTTTTTTCTAACCTTTGCCATCTCAGTCCCTTCACTTCAGCTTTATTGATCAACTTGAATTGAGCTGAACAGGACTGTTTATGTGTGCAGAATTACCAGCCTCAAGAATCTAGTAAGGCTCTGCATTGCTGAATGCTTCGTGATTCCAGGCCTGATAATGGCCATGGGAAATTTTACAGTGTAAAACATTTTATTGAATCAGTAATTTAACATACAGTAAAATATATGAAAAATGTATATATTATACAAGGTTGATGTGGTGTTGGTGTGTTAGTGTGTGTTGTGCTGGTACGTATGGACCAGACACAGCAGTGCTGCTGCAGTGTTTAAACACTGTCCACTCACTGTCCACTCAGACACAACTACCTAGTTGGTCCACCTTGTAGCTGTAAATTCTGAGAGGATAGCTCATCTGCTGCTGCACAGTTTGTGTTGGGCATCCTCTTTTTATTTTTAGTTTTTTTTTTCTTCATCTGTGGTCACAGGACGCTGCCCACAAAACGCTGTTGGTTGGATAGTTTTGCTTGGGGGACTGTTCTGAGTCCAGCAGTGACACTGAAGTGTCTCTGATCCACTTACAATAGTGCAACACACACTAACACACACCTGCTTTTCACTGTCACTGCAGTGCTGAGAATTATCTACTGCCTATATAGTGCCTGATCTGTGGGGGTCCTGACCATTATTGAACAGGGTGAAGGGAGCTAACAAAGAAACAGACTAAAGTCTGTAATTGTAGAACTACGAAGGACCCGTATGATAAGTGGAGCTGATAAAATGGACAGTGAGTGTGAATATAAGGAGGTGGTAGTAACGGTATGGCTGATCAGCGTATGTGCTTATTGTTTAAATATGTTTAAATACTGCCTTTTCTTTTTCGGTGAGTTACTGATTGTTCTTTGCTGTAAAAAATGGGACTCCACTCTAAGAAAATGACAGTACATGAGTTCAGACAGGCATTTCTGCTATTGTCGCTGTCGCTCACAGGTTCAGGCAGGATGGCAGGCTGGCAGGGTAAGACATGTCACTTATGACAGAGAAGAGAGGGACTAACGGGGTTACAGTGGCGTGAGAGCAGGGGTTGGCGATGTCTCCTGCACAGCTGAAACAGCAAGTGCTCTGGCCAAGCACTGAAACCCTACACCCCACCTCTCTCTCTCTCTCTCTCTCTCTCTCTCTCTCTCTCTCTCTCTCTCTCTCTCTCTCATACTCTCTTTCTTTCTCTCTCTCTCTCTATCCCTTTGATCTAAGACCTTGCTAATTTTCTCTCTTTCCTGCATCTCTCCACCTGCTCCCTGTACTCTCGTTGTGGAGTATTAGACACACATTGTACCATTTCATTCTCCTCTCTTTCAGAGTTTACAGTTTTATAGGTACAGCTGCAGTAGATGGCCATCTGCACATACTGTCTCCAGCACAATGTAGTTGACTTGCTGGTTGGCCTCTTCTCGTTGCTTGTGATGGAGGCAATATAGAGAGCTGGGAAATATGCCAGGGACAAAGGAGGGAGCGAAGAAAAATCCCCTTTTTTTCCTTCTGGAGTGACATACTTTGGTCTGTTTTTGTATGCGGTTAGGATGTGTGCGCGTGCATGTGCTTTCTCATGTGAGCGTGCATGCTTGTTTGAGAAGGTGGCCCTAAAGCCATTTGAACAGTGATAAAAGACAGCCAGTCTGATTCCAGTACACTACTGTAGTAATGTATTTTGTTTTCTATGCACTCAAAGTAGCATATCATTGCTGTCCCTGCCTGAAATGGCTACTTTACAGGAAAACGTACTTAATAAAAAAAATAAATAAATAAATAATAATAATAATAATAATAATTTGCATTTATAGAGTTCTTGTCTTACTGTTGGCAGCTCAAAGTGCTTTACAGACAGTCATCATAGAAGAAGCTCTGAGTTTTAATAGACCAAAGACACAGATCAAATTTATAATTACCAAGACAAAACTATTCATCTCAGCAGTATGGTGTTGTCAGTAAATTCAGTAAAAACTGTAGAATAAATGCAGATAATTTATAAGCATGAATGTAGTAAAAATATAGTTCAGAGGAGTCATTGAAGTTTGGGTCCTGATTTTTGTTGCATAGATTTATTAAATTCAGTTAACAGCATATCTGATTTAATTTAATGGAGGGCTGATTAGACAAACTAGGCACAGGAGCCAACTGTAAATACTGAGCCTTTTGAGGAGGTGTTTGGAAATGGTTACACTAAGATAAGATAAATCTTTTTTGAGCCCAAAAGAAATTGCCTGTAAATAAATATAGTTGGTAATACTGTGTGAAATTAACACTTAGGAATCTATTTAATAAACCAGATATGTTATTAATAAATACAATTAATAATAATGTGCTAACACAAGCAGGCTAACAGGTTGATGATTTATCATTAACATATGGTCATTTTATTGTTTTTGCACCACTAGATTGAAAAGAAGTGAATAAACTAGTGATTGTGTCCTTTGCTTAAAAGACAATGCCAGTTTTTTTATTTAAAAAAAAGTTGGTTTTAATGATTTACTTGGATTATATTTGCATATTACTTGATGATTAGGTTATAGTAGAGGTGACCAATATGGCAAATTGTAATATCACAGTACATAAGTTAGTTTTTTACAATGCATGACATGTCACGATATTTATGTTTTCTGAAGTTGTGACATGTTTCATATACTGTGTGGCAATAAGTCCAATTAAATAGGACTAATTATAATCTTTTTTTCAAATCTAATATGCAGTTAGAAAGTGTTTTTTAAGGACTGACAATATCCAGTATATTCTCACAAAAAATAATTGTGACATACTGTTATATTATATATGGGGGGGCCATATTTAACGTGTCAAGGATTTACCTTCACTGCTTTTGACAAGTGGAAGTTTGATGTCCACAGAGTAGTCACTGGGAACATCTGTATGCACCTAGTACACACATACACATATTAACTAGTTGATAAAGTTCTCATTTGCATAATGTGGCTTTTTACTGACCAAAATTGATAATGATTAAAAAAAAATATTCTACAGAGCCCTGCCTGCCCTGTACTGCTAGAGACGAGTGTGTGTGCGTGCATGGTAAGGCATTAAGAATAGTGATAACGAACCTTGACCTTTGTTACCGAGAATAGAAGTGATATTGGTTGATGCTGGGGCTGGTGAGCTAAAAAACATTTGACATTATTTGTACTTAAAGTGATTTTGTCAGTATAAGTGGAAACCAGCATAATTTCAGCCTGTAATGGGTTGAAGTAGAAATGTAGGTGCATGCCAGATATTGATTCAGGATCCTAGACTATTTGTTACAGCCACTACTGTGATGAGAGTGTTAACTTGGTAATAGTTTTTGGTCTAGCTACCACACAGACCACTCGGCTGATAATGCTCTCATCTGGCCTGCGGTGTTCAAAAGCACACAGGTCAGGAAGATAGCAAATCTTGCTTTGTTTTACAAAGCTGTGCTGCACGAAGTTTCACAGTGATGAGTGACTTAGATGGAAGAATATACATGCAGATCGTATTGTACACTGTGCATGTGTGACGTAATTTAATAGGTCTGCCTGCAGTTCAGGGGCACCATGAATATTGGTAATTAACATGCTTTTAAATAGTAGTAGCAAATAGCAGTACAGTAGTAGGTCACAGGGACAATTTAAATATTTGGGGCCAAGGTGGAAGGTGCTAGTCTTGTAGCAAATAATTCTTGAAATAACATCTGCACTACCAAGTCAAATGAGCTACCTAGTGCAACTATACCCCGACTATCTAGACCATTAAGTGATCAACTTACTCCTAGTGTGTTTAAGACTTAAGCATTCTTTTGTTTCTTTAGGCGGGGGATGTATTTTATTATGTGGATGGTTATCACAGAAATGTTCTATACCTAACTACAAGTAGTTCACCTTGAGGCTCTGCGGGGTTTTTCTACGAGAACTACAAATATAGTTGGACTTAAATCAGTTCTTGTCACTGATGTGTCCCATCGCATCCTTAAGATGCATCTTTGCAGAGCTATAATCAAGCTTGTAATCAACTGACCACACCATTGTAAACTGCACAAACAGAAACAAATGAAGGTGTGTATGTTTACATGTATGGTGTGTCTCCTCTGTTTCCTGCATGGTCAACAGAAACATATGCTAAGAGGTCAGTGGAGGCATCTCACAAAGTTGTGGTTAAGCTGGACCAGGAAGCTGAAAGAAGCAAATCGACCTTTGGCTGAGCTTTTGTCACGGCGTGGTTGTGAGGGACCAACAGGTGTGGGGTCGTGAGTGCATGCACGCTTGCCTCCGCAGGTATGTCACTATAGGGGAACAGCTCGGAAGTGTGATTTGCAGGCTTGGGGTTTGGGGTGTGTGTGTGGCGGGGGGTGGGGGTGTATGGTTTGACTGGGCCCTTTTTGAAACATAAAGGGTTAAAGAGGCTATGCTCTCGCACACCTGCAGCCTGTCAGCTGCTGGGGGGCTGTTAAAACGTCAGCTGTTTCTGAGAACGTTTGTGCATGTCTGTAAAGGAGCAGTGTGGAATGGTGGTGAGGTAGTGGCAAGGGTGTCTCTTTCGCTTGTGTGTGGGCTACTTCTCAACAACAAAATCCCTTTGAGATCTGTTTGTTTAACACCAAAAACCTTGTCTGTAATAGACACAGCAACAGCTGGTGGCCAAGAGATCAGCTAGGCCCTACAAACCCATGTAGCTCAATCTCAGTTACTGTAGGTGTCATCCTCTAGAAACAGGTGATGGCTCTTATGCGTGGAACTGAGCTTTGAGAGCCATCTTAACCCTCACATCAGAACTATTTAAATGTTTTAAACACAATTACATTCGCTCAAAACAAAGAAATACAATTACAATAGAAGTAAAACCTGTGTTCTTGTATGAGACAGAAGTAGCCTTTGTTAGTGGAGATCCAAAATTTAATAGGGACAAAAAGTGAAATCCAGCAATCCATAATTAAATACAATAAATAAAGCTACTTGTTCTGTTAAAACTTTCTGGAAAGCTATTAGCACAGGGTCTAAAGGCTATTGTTGTTGTTGTTGTTGTTGTTGTTGTTGTTGTTGTTGTTGTGCTTTTTTTTATACAACAAAATTATTGAAGTTGCAATTTCTGACTGAGACCTTAAGGCTTCAGAAATTGCTAATCACCATTGGATAAATGCTCACTAGCACTGAGGTTGAAGGTTGCCCTAGTATGATGACTGTTCTGGTTTCCCGTTGAATGTATTTTTAAGATGGTAGCAGTTCAGTATTACATTATTTTACTGGTTACATGTTTATTGTCTCTATTTGTGTGGGGAATGTGGGGTTGGGTTTAAAATGAAGGAAACCTGTAATGTATAAAAAGTAAAGAATTCTGTGAGCACAGCTTTATTCTATGTATTCATTTACACCTGTATCTTTTAAAGCAAGATTGTTCTCAAAATCCTGAACCTCATATACCAACCAGCCAAAATTCTAAAAATTAATGATGTTCCAAAATAAAAATTCTCAGCTAAAAAACAGTTGACAAACTACTTATTAGGTACCACAGTATTTAGGTTTTTTGGGTAGAAGTGCCCTTAGAAACTGAAATATTTGCAAACCTGCATGGACCAGTACAGGAGAAAGGTTGGGAACAAACACCATTTTAAGTCACATTTGTTCACTTTCATTGCTATTAAAATAATTTTTTGGATTTTGTTGTAGGCCAATTTAATATTTGTTTTTTTGGTTTTCTTTTGCCGGCGTCTGAGAACATCCATTCATGCTTGCTAGTATACTTGAAATATCAAGTACAAACGCGTGGGTCTTTACCTCTGTAATATATTTCTGTAGCTATGCCTAAATGGCGTATGCAAAAAAGCAAGAGTCCTCAGTGTCCGTCTTCCTCTCAGAGCCTCGCTTCTCTGTAGGCCGTCTGTACCCTACCGGCTCCGGTACGGCCAACATGTTGCCCGGAAGAGAAGCACACACAATCACACACAGATCCCCTTATTAGGCTTTGAGCCAGCACAGTGTGGAAAAATGGAGAGCTTCAGTTGTTAGAGAGAGAAAGAGGGAGCAAGAGCTTCTTAACGCACCCATTACCAACGATGTTTGTTTTGCTAGTAATTATGACCTCAGATTTTTGGCTTGCTGTTGTTGTGTTTTGGATCACTTGTATATTTGTTCCCACCGCTGGCAGATTTCCGCCTCGATACGGGGAGTGAGGACACCCCCCCGCCTTTTTCTAGAACTTCTCCATATAAGTTATGCTTTGTGAGAAAATTGCTCCTCAGACTGTGTACTGTTCATTTAACTCTTAGCATTCGCAATGCCAAATCAAATGTTTCGTGCCCAGGAAGAAACGGTCTGTCCTTCTGCAGTGACACAACAACTTCAGGGCCTTCGAATTCCCATACCCCTCAAAGCCCTTAGAGGTTTCAAGGTCAGAAAAGGTCAGAGCTTGCGAATCTCTCTTTGGAAAGCATTAGTGCGCTTTAAAGGCACTTCAGCATTATTTAAGACCCATGTTTTTCAAAACTATTTTGTACCACGTGTGGCTTACTGTCATAAAATGGTATTTCAGAGTTCAGAACAGAAAAGAATACAGGCTTAGACCGTATACAGGAATATATTAGAAAAGGCAAAAACTTATTGTTTTGTTCTTCCAACCTGTTTACAGCTTCTTTGCCAGTATTAAACTTGGTTGGATGCATTTGGAGAGACTGTTAATGACCTGTAACACTGCTAGATGTGGAGCTGAAGCTCCTAACACATGTGAGAGGAAATAAAGATCATGGGGGGGAGTTGGAACAAAAGGTGTATAGGCAGCTGCCGCTGAGTTTAGTGTGGCTTTCACATCTACACACACACACACAGACTTATAGGCCGGGGGATCTGACACACCGCTTTACTGTGAACCCAGCACTAACACCCAACCACCCTCTCAGTTACCAGCAAGGACACTGATGAATTGGAGCCAGTTGCTGAAGGCATATAAGGGCAAAGGGTGGGGAGGTGGGGGCCGGGTTGAGAGAGAGGAAAACTGATCGAGGTCTTTGCATTACAGGGTCATTGCTGGACTAGTCACTTCTGTCACACAGCCATAGCACATAGAACAGGACACAGGACACCTCACTTTCTGTGTCCATGAGGATATTGGTGGCTCATTCATTTACTCTTGGTTACATACCATTGGTGGAACCCGGGATTCATGCAGTTCTGACTGACAGAGGGGTTCAAGAAGAAAAGGTAAGAGAAAACGGACAACCACCAACATGGCAGAACTCTTTCGTGTATACAGCTTTGGGTATTAATGGTGTCGCCATAGTTTAGGCCTGCCATTTTTCTTGGGGTTGATATGTGTCAGTCAAAAAGCTACTAGATGATCGTCTCAGTGTTCTTGTGACCTTTTTGGTGGATTTAAAAACATGGGACCAACAATGGATTTTTGGACCTGTCAACTTCAGTATAGGTGGAGTTTAGCTGGAGTTTAAAGTCTTTGAATGTGAACACTATGCGTTTCTGTGACGTAATGTCAGTTTAAGAAGCTTTAGCCAGTCTGTTGAAATGAGTGCCTAGTGCACCTCCCTGATGTTTTCTTTCCTGAAATAATTCTAGTCCCTGGTCTGTTAGACTTCCCAGATTGCAGATTTAAACCTTTCTCTTTCACCCTGCCAAGTAATTATGGCTGTCTAAATGTTAGTTATGCTAGATTTTCCCTGTCCTTGCATTCAAATTAAAACTCAAAATGAACAGTAATTTAAAAGAGGAACTTTTGGCAAGTTTGGGAAAATAACACAATATGTGGTAAATGCAGGCTCTATGCAGTTTACAGTGGCTGCTTTGCTGTGTGTGGCCTATTGGAGATCTGTTTCACAGCTGTTGGCTTGCAAATCAATGGATAATTGCAAAGGGAGGGCGTTTGATTGACATCCCAGGTGGAATGGGCTGTAGACTGTGTTGCCTACTAACCAGCACTTTCGCTTAATAGAGCTTTGCATGCAGTTGCTCATAAAGGCCAGCAATGCTGTTTGCTTCAGTAAAGGTTTTCCTATATCCTTTAGTACTCTTGAAGGAAAATAAGGTGCTTCAGAAAGATAATTCAATATTGCTATAAAGAGAAAGTCTGCATTTATAAGACTCTTGACATTGTTTTATGTTTTAAAGGTATGCTTGCTTGTTAGATTTTCCTCAGATGCTTGAGAGGTTATTTGAATATGTCACTCCGTCACACACTTTCTGTTAGCCTAGATTGTAAATAATGTGTGTAAAAGTCTATTGACAAATGATCAAACTTTGGAGAGCATCTGTGTCTCAGCCTCTTTATGCGTCAATCCAGTTGACATAGTGTGACACCCGGATGAAGAGTTTTGCATACGCCCACGTACCCAGAGGTCATGTTGACATCATCGCTATGTCTGAAAGGTGTATTCCCCTTGAGGATGATCCTCTTTTTTGCCTGACCCCTTCTGATCATCTTGGGTTTGGAGAGCGGTTGGAGAGGGGTATAAGATTAATGTTACTGTTCTTTCGACTTATCCCCTCTTGGTTGTGTCCTTATGCTGGTAACTGTGTGACAATTAGTGTTGCCCCAATGTTGTCAACTGTCCGGTCAGACCACATTGCCTGTACTGATGTTGAGACAGATAGCCTAGTTTCAGCTGCAAACTATTCGCAGTCATACGACGGTACTTGTTTATCATCATGTTTTGGTTTGTGAAGGTATGTACCAGAAGGAAAGTAGTTCACCAATGCCAGTAACCAGTATTTCTGTGTCCCTGTATCAGTATCTGGTATCAGTAACCATAAAAAAATATTGTTGCCTATCAGCCTTAAATGTTCCTTTCATATAATATGTATATTGTATTTGCTTTACAGTTCAAGCTTTCAAAATCACTGTTCAAAAGTGATAAAACCAATGTGGTTACAGACATATGTAAAATGATTGAATTATGTTAGCCCTGTGGAAATGTACCGGTTTCAGTTCATTAGTCGGACACTAGGAAGCTGTAAACAAAAATGAAGGAATTTACCAAGCCGCAGAGAATAATAAGATAACAGAGGAATCATTATAGTTTGATCATTTAAATAACTAAATACGGAGTATTATTCATCTTTGAATAACTTGCTGTTTACAGAAGTCTTAAAAAATTGAATAAAATCTATTTTTATGAATACTTTGAATATTTTAAAAATTAAATTCAGTTTTAAGTTGTATAATTAATTGTTAATATTCCAGTTGAATGATATATTTTGAACATAGCATATATATTTATAAACATAATTTATAAACTGCATTAGAAATCGTAAACTAGTATACTTGTGATATGATGGCTACATTGTGGCCCATCTAGGCATTGCCCATTCCACTTTTATTGCAGCTGTTGTCCAAATCCATACAGAATGGAGCTAGTGATTTTGTATAAACGAATCTGATGTAGTTATTTGTGCCTGCCTGAACATAACTGTTTGCTTGTCAACTCTACTGAAAGGTTGAGCAGTAGCAGGTGAGAATCACAGATCCCCTTCAACAGCACCACCCCCACCCTCCTGACTCTGTCTGCTCTGCCAGGAGAAATACTGCCCTTGAGTTGCAACCCCCCGCCTTGCTTTTGGCATCAGGTTTCTGATATGATTTGATTTGTTGGCTCCCCTGTTCTATGTCCTGGAGGATACAACTAATGTCCTACATTGCACCACTAGGTTATAGAATCACCATATACAGAGCAGACCAAGTACGTATATATGTTGGAAAACCAAAATTACCGTATACTAGGGTCAGCAGCTGAGTGGCCATGTTGGAGCAAGCAAGTGCCTGCCGGTCAGGGAGCATGAGGCAACAGGCTGGAAATATCCTGCAGTTGGTGCTGGCAGTACAGTCCAAGGTTGGAGTAAATCACTGGAGATAGTCCCATCGGGCATTGCAAGCGCCATCATTGCCCCAGTTAGGCTAGAGTGAGTGTTTGTAGAGCGGCCAGTTCAGACAAGCCCAAGAGTGTGTGGGTGTTCTCATCAGGATTGTTCTTTTTAGGGCTATCAGATTGGTTTATTTTGTTGAATATCATTTCAAATGTTTAAATATATGATTAGAAGAAGAAAAGCTCAAGATGTAATTTTAATGACTGAAAGAATGAAAAAAACAAATGAATATGTGTTCGTTACCGTGTTTCTACAATTGATAGGACTACATGATGATTGGAACCATATTGCTGTTGGCAGATAATTTCTCTAAGCGTTACTTTTATTCTTATTTAGTAATTATTTAATTATTATTTAAATGATCAACCTATGATTGACTGATATTTCA
This sequence comes from Semaprochilodus insignis, assembly GCA_034552555.1. Lineage (NCBI taxonomy): Eukaryota > Metazoa > Chordata > Actinopteri > Characiformes > Prochilodontidae > Semaprochilodus > Semaprochilodus insignis. The sequence continues at coordinate 35,450,883 of CM067479.1, forward strand.
AACTGATATTTGATGATATATTAATTGATCTAAAGAGGAATAGAACATTTTCAACATTGCATTTTATGTATTTTACCGTGTTCCAATCCTACTATTTTTCAGTGACTGTAATTAATGTAACTGTTGTCCCAGTTTCTACATTTTATAATTGTTTATGATTTGGCAGTGCCATTGGCAGGTGTGTACATCAGACATCAGTATTGGCTCTTTCTAATCTGAGGGATCCCACCCAATCTGGTGACACTGAACGAGTTGTAGGTTCTTTGTAAAAGCCTTTACAATGCTGGAGAGCAAAGGAAATAGCATCTTTTTAAAACAACAACTTGGCAGTTTCAGTCTTAACACCAGGTGCAGGCTGATTAAGTGTCCTTCTACTCCAGGCAGCAAGCTAGCGATCTGGAACAGCAGGAGTTGGAATACTTCACACAGTACATACTTCATTCATTATTAGCACCATGGGAGTGATAAGAGTTTTGAGAACTGATATTGGTTTACCCATTGTTATAATTTGATTTTTGAGTTCATTATATATTGTTATTATTATTATATTATATATTATATTATCATTACATATTATTATATGTTTTTGAATATATTCATCATCGTACTGGTTCTTTTATGAGTGACTTTCTTCAGATTGTCAGTGTTCTGTTAAAGCCCAGGTGGTCAAGCTGTCATCGTAAGTGCTGTCATTTGAAAAGACAGTGGTGTATTTGTGTATGTCCATTAAGGCTCATACAAAGAATGCTTAATGATACTGGGATCATAAAATTAAAATTAAAAAATGATCAGCATTGAATGGATGTTTAGATTTAACCGATATTTCAAACCATGATTTGGTGTGTTTATTGTACTTAGGATGAGCAGAACATTTAGATAGAAAATATCCATTTTAATGCATTTGTGACTCTAAGCAGATATAGTCTCAATTTCTAGACATATAAATGTCTATTGGCGTTGGTACTGCCATCTGCAAATAAAAACATATCTGCTATCAGGATTGGTGCCCCAGTTCTGTGTTAGTGCATCCCTACAAGTACTATAATATATATTATGTATTGCTACATTTTAGTACTGTGAGTTTGTGTAACCTGGCTAAAGCTAGGCTAGTCATTTGGAGATGAGCCAGTTTTGGGTTGTTATATAGCACACAACAAAGAGCTGGTTTGCACACTTTATTTTACAGCTCTAATATCCATTAGCAGTTAGTTGTTTAGGGTACTTTTGGATGGGATATGGTGTCTCGCATCCAATGTTGCACCAAAACAATGAATATATTTATAGCATTTATTTATTTAGCTTTTGTGTTTTTGTTCTCCTGTATGTAAATGTGATGATGGACTTGGGACTTTAGAAGCACCATGATGAATATGGCCCAGCAGAACATTTTGTTTCTAGGCCCATTATCAGTTCAGATGAGAACATTCTGATTGCCCTCTTTATGTTGTCTTATTTTTTCAGTAAGTCATTTTCTCTGATTATTATTATTATTTTATTATTATTTTTTTTTTTTTGGTAATTACTCTGGCAATCTCATCATCACCCAGCCGTATCCAGGGAGACAACACAAGCTTGCCAATCTTGCCTGCGACAGATATTTAGGTATGCATTTGCCCTTCATGCTCTACTGTTTCTTTCTGAGTTTTGACTGTGTTTCGTTGGCTGCAGGGCTGTGGTACCATATGGCTGTGGATCACTGGTAGTGATCATGACCGAGCTGTGGTCTAGATGCTCTGTGTAAAGCGTCCGTTTTGTAAACAGTTGAATTAAACAATTGACAGCTGTGCTGTTCAGGACACCGGGATCCTGCACTGAGCTGGAAAGGTGATAGATTTCTCTGTGCTACTTTGGCCTAAGTCCAGTCTTTGTTCAGGCATTGGCTCTTATCTCTGAGCCCCAGGCTTCTCTGCCTCCAGTTACAGGCAGGGATGACAAAACTGGACTCCCTCTCTCACACCCTGCAGAGGAGATATGCTTACATGTACTCACACACACGCACTCACACAGAATGCCGTATGCCCACACATGGACGTAGGTCCTCTGTGCTTATCCAAGTGGAACTTGGGTGCTTCAGACCACTTCAGCATAAGATGGATTGCAGCAGCACTGTGTTTTATAGGAGTCCGGTGAGGCAGAAATATGTTAAAGTTGTAGACCACATTGTACTCATTGAACAATGTGCTGAAGCTGGAACCTTTGTTGGTAAAGATAACAGAGTGCAGTCACGTTTATTCAGTTTCTTATTCGGGGTTTTTTGATCAAGACAGAAAAATATACATGTTTGAAACAAAGTGTTGAACTGTTGATTAGATCATTATTCATGTATTTGTTAGATGATAATATTGACAGATTTATCTGGACTGGTAAAATTCCCACCAATTAAGCAGACAGTCACCTATTCTAAAGGCCTCGTTTACACCTTGCATCAGCATGCATTTTTGGTGAAAGGATCACACGGATTTCACTTGACTGTGTAAAACACCAGGTGTAAAAACCCCTGTGACGCATTGTGAGGGAACTGTGATCAGATCAGACATTTGAAAGTGACCATAGACCTTCACAGCTTTTAAGAGAAATGTAAATGGAATTAATTTTCACCATCAGTATATAAATATATGTACAAATATTTTATATATAATATGCATTTTATATATTATATGAAAATCACAATATGAAAGAATGCAAGTCGCAAATCTGTGGTTTTTATTATACTCTAACAATGTGTTATCAACAACATTGATATGTCCCTTGACTGTAAATTGCTTTAGGGTGAATTTGATGACACAAATACCTACCAGGCTTGCACACTGTGTTAAGCATTTAAGCCTCCAGTCAGAAACATACCCTGGTCTTTTTAGCCGAAAAAAGGTCCATATTTCAGTTTGTTCCACCCTTATTACACGAGTGGAAATACATCTACCAAGCATTGACTAGCTAGCAAGAGAATAAACAGTGAAGCGAAAGATGGCGAATATTAAGCTGGCTGCCTCCCCAAACTAACAGCCTTCTTGTATTCTGGGTCAGTGGGGGAGGAGAAGCCAACGAAAGTAAAATCACATCTCATCTGGTGACACTGGAGATGTTTTTGTGAAAGTGGAATCCAGCTCTGAGAGTCGCAGTTTTCTCACTTTATTTCAGACATTCAGGCTAAATGAATACATTTGAACACAAAACATTGTCATAGATACAATAACAAAAACGTGAAACGCAGTGTTTAGCTTTTCTGACACCTGTATTGAAACTTGTTGGCTGTTGGTGATATCATCTGTTGGTGGTCTGATATTTTGGCTTTAATAAATACTGTGCTTTTAATTGAAAAGCTGAAACTATTCACACACTGTGCTACCCCACAGCAAGAAATAAACAGCTAACAACATCACATCATGCAATGTGGGTGTGAGCTATTTCATGCTAGTTTGTTACAGGACTTGATCAAATTATCCCCCCATTAACTCCCCAATATCTGATCAAGCGTTTGCTGCTGGTATTGGCAGATACTGATACCCATGGTTACCAGTATGCTGTCTCCATGTGGAATGCACCCAGACATAACAGCATTAGTATAGCACGGCATATTTCCAGTTCATCAACAAAACTACTGGACAAACCTACTACTGTTTTGTTACTTAAGACTTTTGTAAGATTTTGCTGTTTATTTCAGTTTAGAAGTTTGTCAGTTGAGAAGTGACAAATATATTTGCCAACTGACAGTTAAATCACTCAGTAAACCAAAACTGTTAGTCTGTGTAATTGATGACCATGTTGCATAATGTTGACCAATATTATCAGTCATCCAATTTTTAGCTCCTGAAAATATGTAGTGATTACAGAATGTTCGCCCTGATTGACACTAATTAGTTAGTAGTAGTCAGTGCTACTAGCTACAAAATGCATTGCTCAAGAAATGTCAAGTTGTTTTCATTTGATCATTTCTGTGTCAACTAATCACTGCAGTTCTCAATAGATCTTAATGCAACACTAACACTTATATTACTAAAGGGATTGGTCTGTAGTTTCTTCAAAGCAACCATTGTTTTTTTGAAACTAGGCTGACTGTTTTCTTGCCAGTGCAACTCAGTTTGAGGTGTTAGTTCCGGGGACTTCCTCAGTGGTGTTCAGCAAAACCACGACTCTAAACTGTTAACACCTTTGACCTGCATATATGCAACTGTTGTATAGCACTCCAATATGCTCAAGTGTTATCCAAAAGGCTGCTCACTTTTACTGAAATGAAATGAAATGAAATTATTGAGATGAGACTACTGCTACTGCTGCTGCTGCTGCTGCTGCTGCTGCTACTACTACTACTACTACTACTACTGGTACTGTTACATTAGTGCAGTATATGTGTTGGGGTAGTGATGGTGGATGAGGAACATGTTGTATAATTGTATAAGTTCCAACACATCACTATTTACTCTTGTCTGGTCAAGTAAAAATAAGGTAACACACAGAGTACACACTTTTGCACATTTGAATGCTGAAGCTGAATGCTGAAGTTTAGCTATTTATATGCTAAATTTATATATAAAAATCCACAAACATTGTTCCAATAATATTTTATTGTTTTATATTTTATGTATTTTTTAGGTATGTTTTAATTGGCAAATGATTTGAAATTGTGCAGTGTAATTAGCAGGAAAGTACCATATTTTAACCTTGTTTACTGTAGACAATGTATTATTTTCACTCAGATAATTAACAAAACCTCTTTCATACAACTACCATAGATGCTACTTTAGAATAATGATTAAAAATATCTATCCTGCCTCTATTGTCACATGCACCTTGATTAAGTTGTTTATATTGTGTGGAACTGACTGGGAGGTGTTTTATAATCCAAGAGGCCTGCAGCGGTGGTCTGCTTTTATAAATGTACTAGTAGCTGGAGATAGGAGTTGCCCAGGAGAACGGAGTTGCTTACAGTTATTAAAAACCAACTGTGTTTCTTTTTTCTTTTAAAACTGCCTTCAAGAAGAAATGAATCATCACCTTTTAAGATGTCAGTTTGCTCTGGGCTGCAGTATCTTGTCCTTTGTAAGTTCACACTGTTTGGCTTAAACTCATGGTTGAATGTGTGACTATAGAAATAGCCTTGGCCTGTAAACTCCAGGATAATGTGTCATACCAAGTCTTGCCTGACGGAGCAGCGAGAACTTGCCCACTAATTCAAAAGGACAAAACGGTTGGCCTAAATCAGAATGCCGCTTTCATTTTTTCTCTGAGACAGTTGCTTGGAGGAGCGATTTTGTGGATGCTCTCCAGGTCCTGTGTAGCCTGTGTGAAAGAGGCTAAGTGGCTCAGATCAGAACTGGTAAGCAGTCTCTGCTGTGCTCCCAGGACTAAAGGTTATAGTCATACTCCCCTTGCAGATAAAGCAGGCATTTCATGTGAGCCTGCCCCATAGCCCAAGACAGATTCTGATGCAGCGTTGCCTTTGAAGCACAGCCTGCACTCCTGATTGCTGCGCCAGGGCTCTCTTCCCATCAACACGTCCTCTATAGCCACAGAGTAAGAATGGGCACCTCACACAGCACTCTGGAGAGTGGATGTGTATGTGTCTCACCCTCTTGCAAACCACTCCTCACCACAGAATAAAAGGAATGCTGAAGCTAGTGACTGGGCCTGTTCCATCACATACTACAACACAAGATAAGTGTGGGTGGGTGTTTGTTTTGATTTCTTCAACAGTGCATCAGAAATCAACACGCAACTGGAAGCCTGACTACCTCATTCATTGGGGTTACTGGTTGAATGGTCAAGAACCAACATCTAAATGGATGCATAGCATATTCCAGTTTAATATATATATATTTTTTTCAAATTCATTTTTTAGACAGTTTGAGCAGTTTTGCTTTGTAGTTCGTACAGTGAACAAAAAAGAACAGTTAAACTGTTAATTAAAATTGTTTATATGGCAGTTTATCAGTCAGCTAGAATTTCATGGTTATGACAGGCCTCATATATATCCACTATATATCGTACTGTGGCATCTGCTCCTTGTTCCTCATTTTCTGCTGATTTCTGATTACTGCTTGCTTCCGCTGTACAGTGGTCACCTCTCGCTGAACTGTCACCCCAGTGAACGTTGTACTGTAATAATAGTTCTGTAAATTACCATTTGCGCTCAAATAAATTGTCTACTAGAATTAAGAGTCCCCACCCTAATATGCTGTGCACCTCTGAGGGTTGAGAATTGTAGAGTTGATCAGAATCTCCATCTGGGCTTCCCCCTGTCTGGCTCTAGATAACAGCCTTTGAATTGATGATGAGGAAGTAGGCTACTCCTTCCTTGATTCCATCCGTCTACAGTAGCGAGTCTGCTTTCGGCTCCAGTCATGCGGGTGTGTACGCGGTCTGGATTTGTGTGTATATATAGAACTCTATTTTAAGGCTTTTTTTTGTGGCTGAGATGGTTATAGCAGGTTTTAAAATTATCGTAGCCCACATGGCTATTCTGAGGTTGCATTAAGCTCATTCATGCTTCCATTCATTCAGACTTGGGTATGTTGCTGACGTCTGGCTCACTCGCACAGCCATCCATGCTCGCTGCCTGTTTTGACTTTGCTCTATTTAATGGTGAGCCTCTGTATATACACACATGCATTGTGTTTATGCTCATCAACCAGTGGGATATGATTTGGATGGTTATTATGGAATTTCCTGTCATAATAACAGGGAACAAAATGATTGATTTTTTTCAAATATATATTAATACACATTGATCACCCCATGTATCACAGAACATCATCAGAACATCAACAGTTTATATAAATGGTAAATCTGTCAGAAATGTTATCACCAGCGCTGTTACTGTTCCTTTAAATTTGTGTTCATGTTTTTGGAAGTACTGTGTGAACCGTTTACTGCCATGGCTTAAAAACATGATAATCAAACACAGTTACCAAATTGATTGAAATTGATTCTCATAGGGCGCGATATGTCATTTACACTGCGGCCCACCCTGTTCTTAGTGCATGTAGGACAAAACTGAAAAGCATGATTATTAGTTTTTAGTCTCATAGGCATGTGCCTCGAAGGGATAATTCCTGAATTGTGTATGTAATAGCAAAGCTGTGGAATGAATTTGTACTGCTGCTGTTTTCAGCAGACGCAGTCTCTTGACTTTGCTGGGCTGCAGATGGGTGCTTGCCCTGCCTGCGTATTGGTTCGATTTGTAATCACATGCAGCCTGTTAAGTTGGGTAAACGGCATCTTGCCAGAGTCCAGCGAGGATCAGTGATGTGGCTGTGATGCCTCCAAAGAAGCTGACACAGCACTGCTCAGCTCCTACTGCCCTGAAGGCTCCACAGAGCACAAGCCGCTCTCTCGTCCCACTGGGAACACACACCTCCATAGGGGTGTTCCCCCTAATCTGTTCCTACTGCTTGTTCTGCACTCCAGAGCAGTTTTTGCTAGAAAGGCCTACGTCTGGAGAAGGCTCTCAGTCTCTGCTTCCCTGTTAGTCAATTAAACATGCATAGCAGCACCTGGTAGTCATGTGGTTTAATTAATATGAAAAATTGGTTTAGATTTTGCTTAGGCAAGCCCAAGCGTCATATTTCAGATATGGACATTCAGGGTTAAAGAAATGACTGTGTAATATGCTGTACGCAGAGTTTGCTTATTCGGCTAACTCGTTTGCCGTCTTCTGTTTTTATAGGTCTATAACTCATCATCATCATCATCATCATAATCATCATCATCGCCATCATCATCAGATATTTTCTGGGTCGGGGCTGGATAACGTTAAGGACTCAGAGCGGATGACTTGCAGGCTGAACGGACCATGATCTGAAGGCCCTGCCTGGAGGCCTTGCTCTTTCCTTCCTTCCGTTTTTCTTTGCGGGGAGAGAGCCAGCCGCTTCAGGTGGAGCAGGGAGAACGAGAGACAGTGTGTGTGGGTGTGAGAGAGCAAAGGACACGCGCCTCGTCCGCTGTTTGAGGTCCTGTACGCTCCTCAGGGCAGGCACGACCTCTGATCTCTGATCATCACGAGCCCCACCCTGCCCCGACTCCGGCCCCCACACCTGCCCAGCCAATCAGAGCAGACATGGGGAGGAAAAAGATCCAGATCCAGCGAATCACAGACGAACGGAACAGACAGGTGAGAAACCGTAGTGTCTGTCTGTCTCTGTTTCTGTCTCTCTCTCTCTCTCTCTCTCTCTCTCTCTCTCTCTCTCTCTCTCTCTCTCTCTCTCTCTCTTTGTCTCTCTCTCTCTCTCTCTCTGTC